>JAMQGS010000001.1:600000-1200000 GCA_028455905.1 Neoseiulus californicus
TAGGTTGGAAATAGGCAAAATAGGCACGATCAAGCACAAGCATACGCGGTAGGACAGCCGAAAGTCTGTGTTTGCGCGCAGACAGCAGCGAGCGAAGGCTTGTCATCCGTCGCGGAGTCATCCTCGCATGAATTCGGGGTAGCATGCCGATCCGTATCTCTGATTGTGAGAAGCTTCGATGACCGTTTATAGCTGGTCGGCATGCGAAGAAGCGCCGATGCGAGTAAGAATCTCCAAGTTAGCACCACCTCCGACACCAGTACACGATTGAGACAATTCATGGTTCTCAAAAAAGAAAAGATGTGTCCAAGCTATAACGGAACGGAGCTCGGCGGCGAACGCATCGAGAACTGTTGAGAATCGAGGCGACAAGTTCGGTTGGAGACATACAAAACTCAAGAAGAAGCATGCGATGGTGAATGAATCGGTCTCGAACACGACGAGATGATACGGTGCGGGGGCGGATTTATGGCACTGATCACAGCTCTGCTCGGTGAAGCTGTTTTCAAGTGTTTTTCACTTTTTTTCACACAAACTTTTACAAGTGCATCTCACGGAGCTTCCCGAGTACATGACTCGGGATCATTCACCTTCTGCCTGCGACCGCCATCACTTGGTAACAGTGACTCCAGAATCACGATGCCTTTTGAAGCGAGAACCCAAGCCGAGAATCTAGCTCACTCAGAAATCATCCGAAATTTCAAGGAGCATGTCACTTATTGTTAGTTCGGGAGTGCATGCGTCCTTCATTCTGTGGATCTCTGCGACTCTAAGGAACACGATTGTTCTGTTCTCCTGGCTTCCTAGCAGTCTCCCTTCTGAGAGTTTTTCCAGGATTCCCCCGAAATTAACATATTTCGCCTGAGAATGCCTATTTTTTGTCTGAAAATGCCTATTTTTTGCCTGAAAATGTCTATTTTGCCTTAGAATGCCTATTTTGCCTAAGAATGCCTATTTTGCCTAAGAATGCCTATTTCGCCTGAAAATGCCTATTTTGCCTAAGAATGCCTATTTTGCCTAAGAATGCCTATTTTGCCTAAACTTCCAAGCTCTACTCATAAGGACCCATCATCGTGGTGCGGTATTGCTTCCACCCGCGCAAATTTGGATCTAGAGGATTTGTGAATTTGGTCCGCTCGTGTGAAGTAGCCGTCTAGGAGGAAAGATTGACCACTCTCGCGGCGCCTCCGAAGTTCTGGAGAATGCAAAGCCGATTGCTGAGAGACCCTCGGAAACACTCAATATCGAATCATGGGACACTGAGCCCCGTTTGAATTCGGCTTATCTAATCTGGGAGGCGGGTTTTTGGAAGCGGCCGCCTTCTGGGTGGATACAGGAACTGATATTGACCACCGGCACGTACGAGGAAGCCAGCGATATTTCTATCGCATCGATATTCTGCATTAATGAAAGTGTTCATGGGACAATCGTGTTCGAGAATGCATTTGGTTCGTTTAATGATTGTTCATGAGCTTCTTGGGAAAGAAACAAAGGGGAAAATCGAGTGAAATGGCATGGAAATCGCTGGTTCAGAACGGGTGATCAGAAAGGAACGTTTTTCGTCATGCTATCCCCCGACGTAATTTCACAGCCGAGCCAAGCCCCGATATAAAACGGAGCGTTTGGAACTGCGGCACTGAAGTTGCCCTACAACGCCTGAGATGAAGTTTCTGATAGCGGTGAGTGTGGCTTTACTGTTCCCTCCGATTGCGAAGAGTTTCTCCGTTGAGACCCCGAGCTCGACTCTTCCATCCAAACCGTGCCCCACTCAAAAGACTGTCGCCGAACACGCCGTGATTAGGACGTGAAAACAGGTTTCTGAACATCTCGGTAACGTCTTCGAAGAGCCTCCGAGACTCCGAGACGATTGTCATTACTGTGTTAGTTACCGCAAGTGTTTGTCCGGTTTTTGAAAACTCTGGAATCCAGTTGGAATCCGCACTCAATGCGATGGTGATCTCTGCCGTGATAGTCACGTCCATCAATTGCGTAGAGAGGGCCCTCAGGCGCTTTTCTATGTTGGGAATATCCCGAGATAAAAGATCGTCCAGGGGTCAAAGTCGGGAAGGTCCCACACAGGCGGCGCGCGACGTGACTAACGCTGTTGTTGCGAGCAGGCTCCGTTACCAGAGACGCTCTCCAGCTCTCAAGTTCTGTATTGAGGTGTAATGATGCTGTTTTTCGAAGAAACTCATCAGACCGCATCATTTGGCAGACCAGGCTGACTTTTGAGAAGATCGCTCGTTATAATCGCATAATGATCGCTGAAAACAACCGCGAGTCAATCTAGAGCTCTTGGAAGTTTTGAGTCAACAATCTCCATACCGTTGCGAAAAATAATGACCCCATCGATCCATATCCTTGCAGATTTCCGCATGCCTTGCACTGGCAGCGATGTCAGAGGCGAAGGGCAAAGGTATGGGCGAATTCATCTTGGAAGCTGGACTCGCCGGAGGAGCCATGGTCATGTATCCGCTATTAGGGCATATGGTCACCTATCCGCACGTATACCACAGAAACATGTATCGAACTTTCGACACCGCCCTCAGCACTCTGGGCCACGGACATAATCAGCACGTTAGCGGTGTCGTCGGAGGTTTGACACACGCTGTCGACGGAGTCACTCACGCCGTTGACGGGACTCTGAAGAGCGTCGGCTTAGGATAAGATGAAATCGTGAATAGAGGATGTGCGTGTACCTTGTTGAGCAATAACGTTAATGAGAGTGAAATGTTACTGCATGTTCGAAACAAATATATTGTGTGTTCAACAAGAACTCTGCTCCATTTCTTTTCTATACGCCTGTTTTTAGTTCCGATCTCAAGTTCAACCTCCTCGACGTGCGTCAATACTCAATACGAGCCCCCTTGGTCGGAGTGCTTTCCATTCGGCGATATTCACAGCCACGTTCCCACAAGGGAAGAATCGCAGGATGATGGATTGTTCTGTTGCTGTATCTTCACAAAGGTATCGCTGATTGCACAAAGCGATAATAATTCATCCACAAAGACGCTTCAAGTTATGCATCGAGCATCAATTCGTGCCAAACTGCGATAAGTTGCTCAATCGTATGAGACAGAGACGTGAATGTATGCTGGATCGAATGGATCGGCGAATGAGAAAGCTCATGTAGACAGGAATTATGAAGTTTCAATCCAAGGAATCATTGCTGAAAACTCTTCGGTATATCGTCGAGAACTTGCTGGTCAATGGGCTCGGAGAGGGCTCCATTCCACCTCACGTCCAAGTCGGTAAATTGTTGTTCGCGTTGGGAACGGTGTTTGCAGAGTAACTGTTCACTGGAGAACTGCGTTGCGAGCTAACGCACCAGAGCTCCTTCATCACTGTCCCCGTCCGCTGTGTGAGTGCTCACGTCGCCGTATGTTGACTGTATGGGAGCCGCATACAGAATCACCGCAGACTCCGGTCTGTGCTGCGTTCGGGAGGAAGTGCAGAAGGTTCCTATCTGACGACGTGAAGTTTGCATCTAGCGACTAGTTCATCGATGTCGAGTGAGCATCTGCCGCTAGATCAGGGATTCGGTTTTTAAGATGGGGACGACCAATAGACTGTCCGTTCGAAACCCAAACGGGGGGGGGGGTTATCCTGTGGCAGCGCCCTACCCGGTGACTAGCTTGCGAACGAAATTCATTGCCGACAAGCGGTAGGGTTCGTTGGTTTGCGCGTATTCTGGGCCGCCATAGTAAGCCTCGTCGGCTTACACTGCTCGAGCGGAAGCCTTCTGCCCGACTACGTCTCTGGAGCCACATGTACGATGTCTGTTCGGAACCAATTAGCAGGACATGCTCTCAGCTGTTTCATACGAAGCTGACTCCTGTTAGCAAAGAGAAAAATGTTTCGCATTCGGAGCAGCGGAAATTTTTCCGCTCCGAGCATAAATCATCAACCGGACTCGCCCCTGGCCGTTCTTCTGGCTGAGTGAAGCGGTTGAGAAGGATCTCAGAGCGGAAGGTTATTCGACATCAGCTCGAATAAACTCTACATGGGAAGCTTCCCCCGCGCTCTTGGGCTCGCTACTCCACACCAGAATCTGCCCGAATCCGGGGAAACCTCATTTACTTGGGAGGACTAACATGGTTTCGTGGTCAAAGAGACCTCTATTTGGCCCAGAGAGCCGCACACCGTCCGAACGTAGTGGATGAGACACCGTCCAAAATGAGAAGAAATTGCCGACAGGACTTAATACATATAACACTGCAAGACTGATCCGCCGGAAAAGATTCGTCCTCTGGGAACGCAGGGCTACCCTGGAAGAGTGTTGCAGCGATGCACCCGACGAGCTCTCACGCACGCAAATGGACAGAGTTTCTCTGATGGGGCTGGATCAAAAGACAGCTGCGGCCTTTCTCTGGAGAGCGGATCTGCTACAGGCGAATTCGGGTTCCACTCATGCAGTGCCCCCCTAGAAGTCGACGTCACGGTTTTATTCCAGAGGAATGCGACTACCACGGGAACCTGATCGTATTACCCTGCCAGGATTCGACGAGGGCAAAGCACCGCATAATTTGCGGACACTCAGCTACAGTCAGAAGTATAGCAAGATTTTCTTCGAGCTTCCTCGAGAATTCCAGGCTCAACGGTATTCCTTTTTGTGGTGAAGTGGCACAATTCGGCGGAACTGCCTGGCTGGGAAAGGCGCAAGGAATCCTTGCACAAGGGAGAAATTCCTCCGCCTGCTGTGATAATGACGGCTGGAAGTGTAATGCAATGGTTTCTCTTCGACTTGACGCCCGATCTGCAAATCGGTTCCCGTACCGTTCAGAACTCCGAGAGCTAGAGTTTTCTCGAATCCGCGGCCCGAAGCTGGAACGATCGCCTCCCGAACGTAATCATCTGGAAGCTCCCGGAGATACACTACCCGCGTAAAGTTTCAACTCACCCCTGAATTCGGCGAAATAAACCGGAAGCAAATGACATATCATATGTCTCTGCAGTACCGCGATGAGAACTATAACTCACTCAGATCGAAAAATTCACAATCATCAACTTCGTTTTCGACATAATTCTCATGTTCATTTAGCGCTCCCGAACAAGGATGTTTCAAGCTCGGAGGGAACTGATGCGACCAGAGGCGATGCACTATCTCATGTGGTCATGATGAGGACTCTGGGCCGTGGTAATCATCACGGAAAAAATCACATGGTGAGGGATTCCATAAGTATATGATTCGTTTGTGATCATAATGTCAATCATATTCAGGCCGTCCTCGAGAATCCGGAACTCACGACAAACAGAGAGGCCGGGCACGCAGTCGGGGCTCTCGGGTTTGCTGAATACGAATCAAGTCTCATCTTTGAGACGAAAAGTATCCATTCAGGGCTCGTCTGATTGTACATTCTCTCGACGGTCCCTGACTCATTCCCATGGATTTGATCGTTCCGCCTGAAAAATCGTACCGGGGTACGGAAAGAGCACCCACGGCTGACTTGGGTCCAAAACGAGGTGATTCCGCCCGAGCGAACTCAATTCCATATAGTCGCGGATACAAACGTAATTCCACTGTTCGCCGCTCATCCCTGATATTGGATTAGATCGTGAATCACCCTCATCACCACTCAAAGGGCTGCATGTTTCTCCGTCTCGACTCTAGAGCCCCGGCGCCGAGAACTCGATGTTACTCGTTGCATTGTTCGTATATAGAGCTAGAGAAACACAGCTTAAAGAACGTACGAGGAAGTTTGAGACGACTCTTGAATGGTGAAGACACAGAGTGTACCAGATGTTACCTAGACTCCTGTTCCACACAGAAACTTTGCTGACATCATGTTTAGTTTGAAGCCCAAATTATCCCGAACTCCAGGCCTTCGCTGGATAGTTGGAGGGATTGGCTTCCCACGGAGTCACTGCGCTGGAAGAGCTCAAATCGGAGTTCCAGTTATGTGCCGACAAGTTATGTCCGTTCTAGCTTTCGATTCCGAGCGAGAAGCCCGCAAAGGTGGAAATTCGAGAACCACTGCAGCAATAGTCAATTCGGGGCGAATACAGTGGAACATCAATTGTATCATCAGGGGATGTTGGAAATCGTTGATATAGTCAAGAGTTGATATAATCGAGGTTCTACTGTATCAAGAATGAGGCACACTGGGGAATCGGATCCCGGTCTAAAGAACACGGCGGCAGGGAGAATCGCGGGTCCTGTATCAAGTCGCTGAAAATCTCAATACCCTTGCACTTGCTGCTGTCAAACCTTGTCAAGTGCGGGGAAACCGAAAAGAGTATTCTTCGCCGCATGATGGAGTCCGAAGGTCGGTGAAATATATCAGGCCTCACTTAACAAAATATTTTCGTCTCTGCGCTGATCGAACTCGGACACAACCCTAATTCTAAAACCATTCTCTGGATGTATCTGCAAATTGTGTCGTCCGTGTTTCGTATGAAGGCGGAAAATTCTCATAATTTCCTCAACTGATTATCGTCGTGGGCGTCTTCTGATTGACCGCAAGCGTCATCAGGGAATTCTTCATCCATCTATCATCCTGTCGGGACTAGAATGTATATAGATAATTATCCAACCATGGAGGCTGACCAAGAGTATGCGCTTGAAACTCATGCGCAGAAGATCTTTGAAAGCTCTGAGTTTTCACTGCGACCACAGGACGATCCTCTCTGTTTACGAGCGCTAAGATTTCGCAGAAAAATCTGATGAGAGTCTCGGAACGGAAACGGCGGAGGAGAATCGATCGGATAATCTGGATGGAGAGGGAGTCGGATCAGGAGGTACCTCGGATCGAGAGGAGTGTCTGACGCTAGCGGAGTCAGCATTGGTCGAGTGCTCTAATTGAAGTTGCCGAGTTGTGCGGCGGGTGCTGTTATATCGTTCTAGCAAGCGAACTTTCAGTTTATTTTGGGGACAAACAAGGTCTGTCCTTGAGATTCGACAGCCGTTCCTCGGGGAGAAGGACCAACTACCACGATACTCAGACTAACGAGGGATGACTTCGTTCCGAAGGAGACGGCCTAGACCGGGAACGAAAGCCTCGGGGAAGATGTTCCAGAGAAGGTCGAAGGCGATGGACATTCCCGATTCAGTTGCAAACCCTCTCGATCCGTCAACTTCCGAGACGCGCTCCGTAGGGAGTCGGAACGAGCGCTTCCCGTAGGGGTCCGGTGAGTTGGTCGAGTTTTCGTTAACCCGAAGCAAAAGGAAGTTGTTCCAAATCATTCGTGGCCAGAGCACAGCCTCCGCATTCGTCGACAGGGTGCCACGAGCCGTACGTGGGTAACATTCGTTATCGATAGGCTCCCCGCTTACATCATCAGACATTCCGAGTGGAATCTCGCCTTTTTCGGAATCCAATCGAGCCAATGGAGGGAGCCACGATGTTCCGCCGTCTGGTGGCGGAAAGTGCGCACGTGTCATAAGAGTAACGCCAACCCTCTGAGGATCTTGTGCAACAGAGTTTAGCCCTTATAGCAGCAAATGTTCTCGTGTGTTCTCCGACATTTCTCCTCGCACCTCGAGCACTACTCCCAGTCGAGGGTGAGGGCTGCTAATTTTTGAGCTCGGCTAATCGGTGCCCGAAGACGTCGTTCAGAGAATGGCGGTTGTCGCGACCGGCATGAATAGGAGATCTCCTCAGCAGTATCGCCCTCGCCCACGGCCGCTGAGTTCAGGCGTCAGGAAAACATTGCCATGGTCCATGACCAGAGGTGCAAATCCTCAGCAGGGAGGGGGCAAGATGTTGACGGCGGCTTCAAGGCGGAAGGGGGCGTGAAGTGGATCAACAGATGTCCGTCGCGACTCCAGCTGAAGAATCAGGTCATAGCATGTGCCCGCCGACGACCTGGAAGATTTTGCAAAGACCCATTTGGCGGTAACAGACATTTCGAGGCCGGAATTGAGGAAGTAAAGCGGGACCGTTTATGACTGCGGGGAGAACGCCTCGCTCCTGTTGCATGTGGGCTCATCCGACAGGACCGCGAGTACTTCGGCGAAGTCCACGCTCGGGGAAATCTCGATGCTTCACGCGGGGTTCACGGGGTTCACGCTTCACGAACCAGACTGTTCCGGTCTGGACACGGCGACTTTTGAATTGCTTGGGAGGTTTGTTGTTTGAGTTCCGTGCGCAGAGCTGCCGAGGCGAGGAGCCAAGGTCAATGTCAATTCCAACCAGGGGAGAGGGTCATTGGAATAGGAGCACCAAAGGAGGCTGCAAGAATGCACTGTCTCGCGGGAATGGTTCTCTCCGTGAAAGGTTCCTCCAGTTGTTATTGGCCATACACGCGGTGTTCTTCTGCACTCCCTCGGGCCTTCGAATAATGGTTGGCTATGCTCCCACCAACATGGTAATACATAGAATCAGATCTTGATGAGAGCAGCGGGGAAGTAGCTCGGGGAGCTCCATCATCCTGAGTTTCTGGCTCCGGAGCAGAGAATGTGTCGGTATCATGCTTTTCACTGACGCATTCATACCGAATTGGCCGCAAGCAGATTTTTCACATCCAGGGCGGAGTTGAGCCTGCTAGGCTCGCCGAGGAAGTTAGTTGATCTCCTGCTCTACCTGAGTTGAACTCGGAGTTTCATCGGTGCCCAAATCTAACTGATACACATCGTAGGTGTGAAACGATTCGGTTTGACGCTCACTGCCCGTCTTCAAGAGGCGCCTCATTGATGTTGTACGCATGTAGATCCTAGATGGCTATCTCGTGAACGCAATCCTCTTCTCGAACGCGCGAGACTGCGTGGCTGAGACGGTTGGGAAAACTTCTACGTTCGATAGCGGAATCCGAATAGTTTTGGAATCTTCTGGTCTGTGCAGAGCCGCTCGAGATATAGCGGGATCTGCGTTATCATATGTGAAAGCTCGTAAGATTCCTCCAAAATCTGCATTCCCTGAGGGAATGCGCCGGTTCCTGGGCGAGATCGGGATACCGTATTCTCTCCAATTGGCATTGACACTCTCAACTAAGTGGACAGTCTCCTATGGTCGGAACTGATGGAGTGTTTCGATTCAAATTGCCACCGTTGGAATCCTGGGAGGCGGAACCGAAACTAATGTGGAGGATATCCGTGATTTTGTTGGAATCGAAAGTTGGTGGATATGCTTCTCTGGTTGTTAATTGTGATCGCGTCCCGTCACCCATGATGTCGGTAAAAAGTTGTATGGATTTCTAACATGTGGTACGTTGTTTACAGTGACTCGAATTAGAATGAAGGTATGAGATGTAAGCCATGGAGAATTTGTCATCTTTTGCAAAGCGCGGTGGAAATTCAATATTCCGTAGCTCCATCTTGACGACTGATTCTTCCCGCGGGGACGTCCAGAAAACGGATGGAAAAACCCTTTCTGGAGTGCTCACCCAATGAGAGAGAACACGATTTTACAAAAAAAAAAGCACAGACTACGTCCAGTGCACCGTCTGACAACTTCGTTTTCTATAGATCGCAAGAACGCGCCTTATGATGAACCACACCTTATTCCTCCTAACAGTAGTGCAACGGTAGTGTCTTAAGCGGAGGGGATTTAAGAACTGCCGGGAATGCCCTGCACCAGGGGTTCTTAAGCTTTTCCGGTGGCGGCACCCGCGGCACCCCAAGCTTTGAATGCAGTGGAACATGCAGGTGCGGAGGCAAGGGTGCCACGGCACTCCGCGGCACTTAGGTTCCGGCGGCACACAGTTCGAGAACCCCTGCCCTACGCGGTGAATGGGATATTTGACATGATCTCGGATTCGCTTTTCCAGGGTTTCCTTGTTCCCAGGCCAAACGCGTGAGGTTGCAAACACGGAGGATTACCTTGGCGCCAGCTCCAGCGGCTCAAACAGAGGTACGCTCGGTCAGCTATGGCCAGATTCTCCCTGCAGCTGATTCATTTGGTCGAGCTTTCTCGCGCACGTCAGGAGTGGCACCTTCCAGGAGGACACCACCCGCTGCGCTAAATGTATAGGGTATTCTGGATAACGCCAAGTTCAACTTCGCTCGACGTACAGCCGTTCCAAGGATGCAAACTCAGGAGAGCTTCTTCTAGCTTCCCTTGACAGTGACCTAACCGCGCTGTACCTTGCTCATTTCTTAGCCAAGCTGCAACCCGATCACGTATTCTAGCCAAGGTGGAATCTCGAAGGGCAAGATCCATTGACGAAGGAGCGTTTTGGTCCGGTGATTCTTGGAATGATATTGGTTCTTCGCAACGCGGAATCTCCCTCTGATCATTTCGATTTGTCCTCTTTATCGATGTGATGGATCGGCGGACATCGTGTGGGCTCTCATATTTCCGATCCTAGTGATCATAAAGTATACTCTCCGAAATCAGAGACGGCCGCTGAGGGCATCGCAAATCCAAGGAAGTCGATTGGAACCCGGAGGAAGTAGAGGCTGGGGGAAATGGTTAGGTTCGAATGCGCCAGACTTCTGCTCGCTGTCCGTCTTGAATATTCCCCCGCGCGCTCCTCCAATGAGCGACCTCCATGAGAGATTCTAATGCACTTCCGGACGCACTGAAACAAAAAAAAACTAATATTTCCCCGGAGCTAATATTCCCGCCCATCTACGGTGAGCCTTGCGGAGCTTCCGGCATCTGACATCCGGCATAAGACGGAGATCTGCATAATTGAGCAGCCCGGGCCGTAAACATCCCCGTGCAAGTCGGTTCCTGTGTGTGACGGTTCTGTTAACGTGATTTGCATGTTTTCCCAATGGCTGTCTCTGGGGGCACGCTCCTGCAATCTAACGCCAAAACCGTCATGCCCCGAGACAAAGTCGACTCCTCCAACCGACCCCAAATACCCTGTACGTTACGCGATCGATCAGCCTCGCGCGTAATTCCAGTGTTCGATGAATATTAAAACTCCTGCGGGTCGTCCCGCAGGCAGCGCATGAGTTAGTCGAATTTCGCCATGGAAAATGGTTCTGTTTAATTCGGGCAACGGGTACGGACGTGGATGCAAAACTTTTTGAGCTGCTCTCCCCGGAAGTCATTTGGGCTGCGATTCATCATGGAGGATTCATCAGAGCCTGAGAGGAACATGCGGAAAGTGAGAAATCGCCCTCGCGAACTTTCGGTTTTCCGTTACCAAGGATTGATACTCCCGGATCATATTCAGGGCTCATACCATGATTCATGGACGATACGATTCATGAGAATAACCCTTCTACAATGAACTACCGGAAGCCGCTCTTCGATCCTCTATTCTAGAGATGATGGCGGTTATGATAAAGGCGAATTTCGTTGGAGCAGTACTTTGACCTTGGCTTGCTGCCTACACTGAGCGATATACACTCGAACCACGACATTCCATTGATGACCGTCAACGCATCGCTGGACCGCTTAGAACTAATCAGCCAGTTGGAAGTGGCTCGGGAAACCGTGAGAGTAGAATATTTTCTGTAAGCCCGGTGGCTGTGAGCCTTCACTGTTCTCCTTCGAAGGGCCTGACTGCGAAACTATTCGGTCTCTGGTTTCTCGGCTCGAGAGTGATCCATCAGCAGATTGGATAGTCTGTCGCAGGCATGGAGATCGAAGACGGGGGATTTATACACTCTCGGAGCTTCTCAAATATTTTTGTGCCAGACCTCTGTGGGGACCAATGGCACTTTTGTTACCCGAGATCCATTGAGAATAAGGTTCAACGGATCCGTCGATGAGCGACATGACTGTCGGTACTTTGAGGTCCTCGAATCGGGAGGCGAGAGCTCTGAATTCCAAGGTCCCATACAACTCGACCCTACGATACTTCAACGGAAGACCGCCACGAAAACCTCAGATCGAGCTTCTCGTTTCAAGAATCCGGAGGACTCCTTCTTTGCCTCGGGAATCTGCAGGTCCGTAGACCGCAATGAGAGCAAGAGAGGGGAGATGTTTCTCGAATGTTTGGTTCTGTAAGATTCGGATACTCCCAAAGCAAACAACCTCAGCCTCGCACTGACCCATGAGTCGCACGCATGCCTCTGGAGCTTTATGATGCGCAGACGTCCGTCGGTGCTGTTGAACCCCTCTCTGAGGACCTGGAGCGGATCTCACAAGCATGAGGTAGTTTTGCGAAACCGCAATAATATGCTGAGTTTGTGAAGCTCCAAGATTTCTGGGAAATACGTCCAGAAAACCACTTCTGACTCTGTCAGGATTCATATTCGATTAGCTGGATTAGACCCCTTCTGGCGGGAATGGATAAGAATAGGTCAGAGCTTTGTCAAATCGGGCTATTGTTTTCCGAAGCTATAATACCCTCCACTGGACACTTCATCGACCGAGATGAGGGGGTATCAGTCCGAATGACAGAAGACCTGATCCTGCCGTTCTTTTTCTCGGAGAAAGATCGGACAATGTCTCGAGTGTCGTCCTCGATCTTTTTCAGCTGCAATGATCACCAAAAGCAGCGCCCTCGATTGCAATTACGAGATTTCTGTGCCTTCTATGATTACCAAGATATCTGTAACATTCGTTGGTGGATCCGCGGGCTTTGGCCCTTGATTGACAGGAATGTCTCGATCGAGGCGTCACCGTCGTATATTCCTGCTCGTGGGAAACATACCACAAACGCTGTACATCCTGAGCTCAAGTTTCCAAGTCTAAATGTTGTCGGGAGGTATGACTTCGACATTCAAGAAGCGATGCGCTCATTTCGTGCATTTCGGCTCCAAGCTCACGCCACACATCGCAGTGTTCGGTCGTCAGCCCTCCCGTGAGAAAGAGAACAAACAACTTTTCTTTCTTTCATTATCATCCGCACCATTGAAAGCACGTGGTTCCGTTTTCTGAGCGGGCGATCCAGACGATTTTCCGTTTGTCTTCTGAAGTAAAAGATACCCTCGCCACGCTGACCGGGTCGCTCAGCGAATCATCTTCAGACGACCAAGTTTCACCCTGGTCGCGCCCGCGGTTCAATCGATGAGAAAAAGAAAAAAGAACGGCCCTCCTGCATCGAGCCGTATAGTTCGCCAAGGGAAAATATGAGTTTGTGATAGTGGCCTATAACTATGAGATTACAACTCATCGCGGAAAATGTAAGTGAGTCCTTATCGAGTGTATGTATATATTTTTTCGAGAATGAAACAGATCATCCTTTTCGCGACATTCTCAATCCATTATGAATTATGAGTATACACGTGATTTAGCGTCTCCTAGAACGCAAAACTCGGAGAAAGTCTACGGGTCGCTTTTGGTGATAGTAAAATGACATCAGCGGCTATAAAATTTGCAGAATAATCACTTGATCTATGTTCGTAAGTGTTTCCCTGATTTGCATCTGGAGCCGCTATGACGGCATTCCACGCGATTCCTCGATGATTCCTCGTTCTCCACTGCAGGTCAAAATCTGAACTTCTAGCGTCTATTTCCGTTGCAAGAGCATTCATGACGTTAAAATGAGAGGAACGGTCTGATCGAGAGCACAATACATCGGAAACGCGCCTTCAGCGATAATTTGATTCCCATGGCTCAAAGCGATGAAAAACGACACGTAAGCAGCAAGTTCTGAATGGTGCACCGTTGAGGTCGTTCGAGCAGAATCCAATTAGATTGGTTGCGGAAACTTTGCGTGAAAACTGCCGGGGGAGACGACAGCTGGTCATCGCGTGAACGCTGTCGAGGAACTTCTAGTGGAGCCAACCCATCCTTGAAAATTTATTGTTTTAATCATTGGTCGAGGAGGTTCCCTGACGGGCATTCCTGTTTGAGAAGTAATTTCGCGGTGCCGCCCGGTAGGATTGCCGTGGATCCCACTCAACTTGTCGCTCCAACATGCCATTGAACAAGGTACTCCACCGCTGGACGAGCTTCGACTGGGAATCCATGGTTAACTGCATCACGGTCACGATTCCGCAGAGAACGTTCAGAAAATTTCGCATTACGGCCCAGAGACGCTCGTCACTACGTTAAGCGGGGCAATAGAGGCTGTTTCTCAGCATGCGTATTTCGATGGCTACCGCAATGATGAATTCGTTATGTTGCACTACGGTATAAATAGCCGATACCGGTGATCCGTGGAAATAGAATCGCCGGTGATCTATCGGCGTGTATCCACGGATATAAAGTTGACTGCTGATTCGTCTATTGACATCGGGTAAACATAGTAAATGAGTGTCCGTGCATCGCTGATTTTTCCGTGACGGTATCGTTGGTGACCGCGACAGCCGGCTTGATATTACACTCTGAGTGTTGACTTCCCTTGGGCTAGGATTACGACCAGGCCTCTTTCGCAACGGAAGATTCTGAATGTGGAGCACTTGCATAAGCTGTGTAGCCTGAGAACTTCTCAGGCACTACGTCTGCCGCGGAGGGAAGAAGAGCTGTCAAGCAAATGCGTTGGGACCGATTCACCGTGGAAAATTGTGGAGATTTCTTCCGAAGCGCATAACTAGGGTCTCACGGCTGAATACTATATTTTATCCCGTGCGCATCGAGCGGAAGAATGACGTGAGGGTTGACTCACATTCTTGTCCTGCAGCTTAGCCTGCTCCGAATGCAGGTGAAATCGAGATCCACGGCGGAGGTGAAGCCGGAACCGTTTTCGAAGACAGTCGAAGCGCGGTCGATGACATAATGATGGCTCCGATGAGAAGCAGCTCGCCAGGTTGCCAGTCCCATCTGAGGGCATTATGGGAGCCTTGTTCGAGTATGTGATCCTGAAGCTTGAGATTCTTTCACCTCGAACGTTTTCAAAATTTCGGATTGCGACTCTGGTTACCTCTCTGCCGGACCCGACATTCAAATGCAAAAAAAACGACTTGCTTGATCCGGCAACCATTTTTGAGGAGTGGGCTTGAAGCTTTCCGATTTTTCTGACATCGAAACAACCCAGCTCCGGTAATATCAGCTTTTCCTCGTCTGTGAGCGTAGCTCGGCGTGGACATGTCAAAACTCTTGGGGAGAGCGTTGATTATGTTAACATTTGGCAGCCGTATTCTTCTGTGATACGAACGTTTACGAATGCTTTGATATCCAGTCGCGAGAAATGGATGTGGGTTTTCGGTCTGTTCATGTGAGTCTTGAGCTGCGTGAATCAAAGCTCCATACTACGCGAAGGAGGAACTTCTGATGTAGTCGTCATGTAAACTCCCGGGAGTTTTTTTCTGCTCGGTTCCAATTCTCCTCCTGGTGCATATGGCTCTGGGATACGATTGGACTCATCGTCATATAGTGATCATAACTCGCGATGCTTATAAGTTTTGGGGTCGTGAATCGATTCCGTACGCATCTGCAACAGTGAATCCCTGTTGAACGCGATTTCGCGGAAGAACTCGTTCAAAGTGTTCTGAAAAACCGCGTTGAACGAGATTCACTGTACTGCATCTTGATTCCCCGTTCTTACGAAAGTGCGAGAAACGTCTGGAATTCAATTTGCATGCTTACAAAACCTTTCAGCGGGATGAGGGTCAGTGGTGAATATGTATTCTCACGTTTCCATAATTCACGGAGAGGCGCAGAGGCTAATCATCCAACCCTTCCTCTCCGATTCGCTCGAGGGGTATTTGACAAATCGTCTCTCTCACCGCGGGAGGATCGAATCTGTCGATTCCACCCCGCATTATTCTGAGTTTTCAGTGTCAGCTGCATAGAGCCTCTAAGAGGCAGAATGAAGCTTGCGAATTACTTGAAGCTATCCCGGAGCTGCGATTCGAGTGTTTTTGACTCTGGGAACTGTTTTCCTGTGGCAAAATCCTCCGAGTTCACTGAGCTACCCTGCATTCTGCGTCTGGGTGCGGCCCTCCGTGGCAAGGTGGGTTGGCAGCGCGGGAACACGAAAACAGTATGTTCGACTGATGTGTCCGACCGGTAGCAGACCTGTGGCACCGGGGTCGATTGAGTGCTACAACAATCAATCGACCACCTCAATTCCACCTTACCCTGTAGCTTCTCGCGTGTAGTGTTCCGATGCGCTTTCCGGGTGATACGTGCACGTGCATGCAAGCACGTCCCGATACGCGATGCATTAGCCGGCTCGTAGACAGGAGTAATTAGCCCAGCTGGGAACCGCGAGATCAACTAAGTAGCCTCCGAGCACGCTGAAAGAGTGCAATAATGAACCCTTGACTCTCCGCCCACCCTTTGATTAGCGAACTTTGCAGGCGGCTAAGACGTCTATGCCACGTCGGGGAGCCAAGCGAGAGTTTGTGGGACATCTGCGTTCCGAAACGCTCGTCAACTCTTCGAGTGTCCTCAAAGCCCAGTATCCTGTGAGCAACGTACAATAATGAACACGCTTGAGGCTTGTTTGGGGCTCAATCTTAAGATACTCGATCATCTCAAAATTTCGTGCTCCCAAGTATGTATTGTGGTGAGAAGAAGGGAGGAAGACACGGGGAGGAAGAGGAAACTGGGAGAAGACCATCCGTCATATTTGGATCGCATGTTTTCCACGACCCCTATCAATGTTTCCTGATGCGCAATCCCGTGTTTTTTCTGGGTTTGCAGCGTACCACCGATCGTCCCCACTCTGATGTCGTCTGAGCAAATGTCCCAAAATCGCGGTTCTTTGATCGACTTGGCACAAAAACTCTCAACGACTGCGGCAAAGTGCTTGGGTTACAGTCCACTCGTCGTTAGCTTGTTGAATTCCGAGCTGGACACAACAATCATTCGTTCTCTTCCTGACGGGGCGGAATCCGCGGCGCATCAATGTCAGAAGTACATGTGAAGTAACCGAGCAACCATTGCTTGGTGGACAACACAGACCGATGGTTGGAACGGCAGCTGGACCATGGATCCGACATACAGATCGGCGACATAGGTGATAGCAGAACATGTCGTGCTTCAGAAAAAAGAACACGCTTTTGTAGATGTGCCACCGGATGACAGCTCAGCAAAACGATGCCATTCAATGACAGTCTGCTAAAACGCCGCTGCCATAGATGACAAGGAACGAGACGTTTTTCTCTTCAGCAACAAGGGGCGCTGAACTCGTTGATTCCCGTTGACCTGTTCCTCTCTCGCTGTCGTCGACGATGTAATATGAAACTTGTGTTGAATCTGAGTGAATCTAAGTAATCGGTTTTCACTGCGCCTCGCCGTAGACTTCAATCATCCGATTTGGCCCCGATACCGCGTTTCAAGCTCGGGTGGGCTTGTCAATTGTGCTCTGCATTGCTGAATTCATCCTTCACTGGTCCACGAAGAGCTGCTGCAGAGTTGTTGTCACAGGAACCCGGGTTGCATAGATCGGGAAAACCTGATCAAAAATCGCGCAAGGTTCAAGTGGACGAAAGACCTGATTATGCGACCATTACGAGCGCTCCCAAGACCCCATGATAAGTCGCGATGAATGATGAGAAACATCGTTCAACATGAGTCCGCCCTCGACGGGCTCTTTTCGTCGTACGTTATCGTGTAAGGTAACGCGTCAAGGTCGAAACGAGGTTCCACGATCGTCGTTTGAAGGAACGCGGAATTGAATGCGCGATAATCAGGGTCAAGCATCAGGCTCGTCCTCGGCACTGACGGAATTATTGTCGGATGAGTTCGCGGAGCAATTTCACGAGGCTTACCTCCTCCGTCGCGAGACACTGCACGTCTCGATTCTCATTTGTGCCTCGTGGACGCGGATCGTGGATCCTTGAGCTTTCTGTGATGACCTGGCGTGTGCCTTAATCCTTGGAGGATGGATGCGGGTCGGTAAACAAGACGAGCGTCTGATCGCGAGCTCTCAAGCGAGGTGCCCTTCAGTGGCCCATCCCGGTTCCGGCGGACATTACATGATTGGGATATGAGTCAAGTTTGACCGGAAACGTCGGGAATTGGTCTCGGAATCCTCATCGGAAGCCGATAAATTTCCAGCGATAATCATCTGCGGGTTGGAACTGGTTTTATCTGAGTGGGGAGGAGGGTTCCTGTTTGGTTTCAATCTCGCGCAGCGGGACAACGTCACAATCTCTTTGGCGACGACTTCTTGTGCGCCTCCTACTCAGTGGCTAATGGATCCGCTTCGTTGACGCCGAACCGCTCGGAGGCAGGGAGCAGCCGCGAATGCTTGCGGGTGGTTTGCAGAGAACGCCGTCGGTCCCGACTGGCCGCTTTTCCCGATGGGCTACAGAGTACGACATCCGCGAACCCAATGAGATTGGTGGCGAGCATCTGATTATTTGGCCGCCTACCAAAGACGACAAGATTTGTAGCCAAGGACAAAAGGTCACCGACCGGCACCTAATGATCCATTCTACCTCGTCCCCGTCTGTTCTGATTGCTTCCGATATTTTGCGCTCATCAGCATTAGTCGTCGTTCTACGTCTTCAACCGCTGCTGATTGTCGGAGCGGAATTTCCTCTCCCGATTTCGAGGGAAACCATCAAAGCGAGAACGATCCCTGCTGGACTCAAATAGAGTTGGCGACTCTTGACTCTCTGAGGTCATCCACCACCCGAGCGATCAAACGAGAGCTATTGTATTTCTATGAGCGACGCTATGCGCGTCACCGTTTATCGTCAGAGTACGTAGACTGATGCGAATGCCAACGTGGCAAATTTTTGGCGAAACGCTCGCCCCATGCGGAAAACATCTCTTCATTGGCAAGTATTATTGGAGAGTCGCGGGCCCCGATGATCAATGAGGGGCACAAAAAATGTGTTATTTTCGAACGTCGATGGAGGCGGAAGAAAAAGTCGAAACTGCTGAAAGTTTCCCCGTAACAACGAGGACGCGAAATACTGGCGAATGATCATTACTTTGGATCACAATAAATCATCATCATTATGAACAGAGTAACGTCATCTTCCGAGGGGTTTTGATTGCGCCCCCACGGGCGCCGAGCTGATTTAGCTGTGCGGATGTACGTTCGTGGAGCACGCATTGCACTGCTCTTCACAGAGCTGACGTGGAAAGATACCGACGGTCGGTGCGGAATGCACGGAAATGAAATGTACATGAACCGAGCCATTAATATGAGTCGTGTTCGTTACCCGAGTAGTGTCACACTGATGATAAAGAAGTCCAAGGTGATCAAGTACAGGAATGTGTTCGTTGCTTGCTGCGTACAAGCTCTCCGTGCAGATCATGTGCTCAGCCCCTTTCATGAGCTGTGAGATTAGAGTCTCTGCGCAGCACGGAAGGCTGCCATGATCCTCTCCATCCTGTGGTGTCCAGCTTCCTCTGGCAGTTTCCTGGATAGTTAATAGAACACGAAAGAGACTCGGTGAAGGGGTTATTTCCTCGCTTCCCTGGCCTCATCCGTGGCCGCACGACTGTCTCTCATCACATGGCTCTTCCGGCTCTCGAGAATCGATTCGTATTAGGAAGACGATAACGATCCTTCGCATCTTCTTGCCGCAATCGGAAACTGATAGTAGAGACGTAACCACGAGGGACCAGAAGATTGGACGACGGTGGTCAGCTTAACAACTCTGAACATCTTGAACTATGATCTGTTCTCCTCGAAGAAGGTGGGTCAAAGGAAATCACGGAACGAGGATTAGCCATCCCGCGACTCATGTAGATACATGTACATGCATTCGTTTCTCGTTCGAAGTTCGCCCATTCATCGACGCCATTCTCGAATTGGATGTTCGAGTTTTGACAAAGCTCCGACTCGACGATCTGGATCGATTAATGGAGTCGAATTCGCTGTCAAGATGCGTGCCACTGTGGCTGATGGGGTCGAGCTGCATCTAGCCGTACCATTCCTCATCGGCGTGCGGACCCGTCGCTATGGATTGGCGCGACGGCTCCATGCGAGGCAAAAACGACTGAAATTTCCACAAAACTCAACGATACCGGCTTGATTCTGGCAGAAGTTCATTTCTGCGAGCTTTTTAAAACTCGCCCGACACTCAGGTCAACGCTCGGTAAATCGGAATAACTACATTCGCATCGCTGAGATTTGATCCTTCGAGCACCCATTCGGGGAATCGAATCCGGAGAAAATTGCTTCTCGAAGCTCTCGTGCTAGCCATCAGGTTCGGCAATCATCTGTCGGCGCTAGTTGAATTTCTGCTCAGTGGACCGGTTCCCCGCTCAGCACAACGGACAGTGATCAAGAATTCGGGTGCAAAATTATTCGTCAAGGCGGCAGATGAGTCTGTTTACCTTTCGTGAGCGTAAACTTCCAGCTCAGCATCGACGGACGGATCTCCCGCATCCGTTGATTCCGCCAGCTTGCCACGAGGGAATGCTTTTGAGCGTCGAGTATGAGGAAGCGCCGCGGCTTGTTTGCTTCGTCGACATGCGCCAGAGCCGAACTCCTTTGATGTCTCCTGGATGGATTGAGGATCGCCCCGACTCCTCATTCGGATGTGTACACCTAAAAGCAGAAAACCGTTGTGAAAACTTTGTTACGAATTCGGGACTCGGGATTAGCGTGAGCTTGGTAACGAAAGTTCCGACACGGCGCGGCGGTGGGCGTCTTTCAAGGCCGCGTGACGGCTGACGCCGCCGCGCCGTCTATGGTTTCGAGATCCTGGAGGGACTGCTCTATGTATATTCTCGACGACCCGTTCGGACAAAATCTTCAACTTCTGATTATTGGGGCTCGCCGTCGGCGTCTAACTCCTTGGGAAAACTCCGAAAGCTGCTAGGAAGAACAGCCGTCTTGCTCGAAGAGTTCTATATTCGAGGAAGCTTGAGGGACCCAAACCATTCAAGTCAACTGCGCACCGGAACGAGAGTCGAATATCTCGAGGAAACTCCGACTTCACGGTTCCCTTCGCAAATCACTCATCTCCTAAAGTAAATAAGGATTCGAAGTAGGCGGCAAAAGAGTTGAGCAGTGCTCGGAGAGCAATCGCGCCGCCCCCGCAATCGATGGATCGAAAACGAAAGCACCTCGGAGAAATCCAGTAGCTCCGAGAAGCCGTTGATCCGAACGATGTTTTGAGGTGAATCATACGGAACAGAACACTTCCGAACCCCAAGGACATGCGGAGCTCAGGAAATGAAGCCTGAGCCTTTCGATTCTTCTAGTGACCATCCCTCATCGGGATGACATCCGTAGAATTGCTTGCCGGGCAGTGCTCTCGAAGAGTTATTAACGACGGCTCCGGAATGGAGTCGCGAGCGTGGATGTTCCGGTCTCCGTAGTTTCGAGAGCAATCAATTCTCATGGAATGAAAGTCCTCTTCCGACGTGAGCATCGCCGGCAGCGGCAGCGATCGAGCATCGCAGGTGTGCGTGCCTCGGACCATGATAAATAAAACTATGAGCGACGAAGTTTCCTTCTTCCGAAAAATCATTAGTAGTGTCTGACTGATGTGAGTCATTCCGGCATCGCCCCGCGCCATCGTCAGAGCTCCGATCGAACTCACAATCGCATAAAGAGTCGATTGCGCAGCAAGATTGTTCGATGATTGACCGCCTCAGAATTTTCTGATGACCCGGGAGAGAGTTGGCCGAACACGATAAGCCGATATCGCAAACTCCAGGGAGTCTCCGGAGGAGTTTTTAGACTGAACCAACGAGAAGCTAGACGCGGCTTCTGAACTTCCAATCCATTAGATCGGCTTCGCTCGCCAACCCTCACTTGCATCTGAAGTAAGACCCAATGGCAAAATGAAATCGGAACAGCATTAGAGAACTCCCAACACACCCGCTATAGGTGGAAATCGGAGAATGATGGTATTAGAGTGACAAGAACGGCAACCGAACTTTTCGTTAGATCTCGCGTAAAAGCAAGTCCCCCGTATTGTTCCAGATCAGGATCCGTCTTCCACTGCACACATACTAAAACAGGTTTCCGAAGGAAACGACAAAAACTTGGCGGATTCGTTGCCAGGCTTTCGGACAGAGATACGATGTGCGGAAGCCGGAATCTCTCGAGTCGATTCGAAGCTCTTTTTCTCTGTTTGAAGCCCTTCGCTGCCTGCATAACAATAATCCCTTCTTTCAATAACGGCTTAGACGGGGAACGAGACGTTCGGATGCTTGACAGATTTCACTGCGGAACTCCGACTGAGATATTCTGGGAACCTCACTCCAAGCTGTCGACTCGCAGCTGAGTTTTCTCGGTGAAACGCATCTGGAGAGCGTCGTTCCCCCGATGTCATTTCAGGAATGTTTGGAGTCTGCCGCGTCAATCTCGATAGAGATTCGAGCCCCGGCTAGCTCCCTAGTCTACGTACTCGATCCATTCAATGCGACTGAACGAAGCAACTGGCGATCCGAACAACGGAGAAGAAATCGGACGGGCGTCGCAATCGTTGGTTGGTTGGATGGATGGATGACCTGGAGCGGCTCTTGGAAAGTTGACTTTTTCCTGACAAGAAGGAAATCGGTGCGATCTGCAACGCTGTTCACTGCCGATATACTCCGGGTGATGTTTCCCAAAAACGATCCTGAAGGGTTATATCCAGCGCTCGAATATTGTCGTCATGGTGGCTCGGACGCTTTCCTCCTCGTCTGGCTCAAAAGCAATATCCGAATCCCATGGATGAGGATTGACTTGGGTATGATCACTCTTCTCTGGATGTCCCTGACTCAGAGCTCTCAACGCTGCATTTGTATGAGGGTCGAATCGTTGACTCCTGAGCAGTCTTGGAATCCACCCGAGGTCCTCCCTCTTTCCGCTAAGCCGTCGAGTGGGAAATCGAAGTTCCCAATGATTATCCAAATCAAACGAACCCAAACCAGCGATCACCGGTGGGATTCGCGCCGTCTGTACCATCTCCATGCCGAAGCCAGTGCGTTAACAGTTGCTTAGTGGAGCCTCCGTTACTTCATCCTAATACTTCAGAGGAAGAGGGCCAGCAAGCGAGGGAGACGGCTTTCGGGTGAGGGGGACCCTCTCCGAGCGCCATGTGCTCAGTCTGGGCCCGGAGCCCAGCTGTTGAAGTCGGGAGCACCGCTGTGTTTGGTTTTCTGTGAGAAGTTCTGGAAGCAATCTATTTTTCACGCTGTCATGACACGTTGGCATCGTTAACTGAGTTGACTCGACGCTTTGGAATTCGACATCATGTGAACTTCACCTGGATGAACTCAGTTATGGGATCGCTTCGAACCATTCCTGCTCAGCACACTTTGTTACGACAGGTGAGATCTTGAACTGTCCTCCACATGGTCACTGTTAGAGCGCCGCTGAGCGCTCTGTTCGCGCATCAGCCCCGCAACAAGTATAGCGGCGCCGCCGGATCTGCGGAATGGTGCTTAGCGATTTGGAGGAACGCCTGTCTTTTCTCTTGTTGAACTGTGCGGCCGGTTTCTGTTGCCGACAAGAGCTTTTGGGGCTCTTACGTCGATCGACCTGGCTGAATGAATTATCCAATTCATCGAGTACTTCCCCCGAGTTGCTCCACTTCATGGCCGAAACGGTGAATATGTAATCCGGGCATCTTGAAACATCAAATTTCTGCTCCTATTTCGAGCTCTTCGAAATCGCATGGCTCTTTTGTGGACAGGATGAAATGCTGAAAATCTCGAGAAGAGCCAGAACGGATTCGAAACAGAGACAAATCATTCCCGTGAGAGCAGAAAAAAAAAGTTGTGACAGGCTGTGAAACGGCAGTCAGGGGAACGGCGTCACAGCCACCACCGAAGTCAAGTGCGAGGTCGAAGTTCAATCCGACCGGCAAATATTTAGCGTTCACACTCGTTACCGTGGAAGTGTCAAGTGTTCGTTGTGTGCCTGAGTGCTAGGATCGTTCGTTGTGTCGGAAAAAAAAACTTCGTGAATGGAGAAAAAAACGCTGTCTGTTTTTTACACAAGCGTCCGAGGTACTACGACTGCGACTCTGACAGAGGAAACGTCCTGAAAGCGACGGAACGAAGAAGCCGGCATTCGTAGCTCTCTGCGGGAGGAACGCGGAAAATGGGCGATTAACGACCAACTCTCCCCTACCGGCGATCGCTGCGTCGGAATGTGAGCGACGTCAAATGTTCTCGCAATCGAAATTCGGTACACCAGATATTCCATCTGGTATTCTCGAGGCCGGCCAAACATTCCTTGAATGGTGTCTACGTTGCGATGTTCGCGGTGGATGAGGGCATTGATCCTGAATTCGGAAGCAGATCTGAAACTCAATCACAGTTCCTCCGTCGATGAGTTCCGACCACAGTGTGACGCCAGCATGGGAAGACTGATCGTGAACCAAGCCCCGGGGTTCGCCCCACACTCCTTCCTTCAGATATTGTTCTGCGATTTCTGCGGGAATGTCGGGAAATCGCGAGCAATGAGCAGCGGGGCTCCCGGAATCGGGAAAGGAAGCAACGGCCAAAATTTCAGAGCGGTCGAGATCGTTTCATAATGTCCTCGAGCGTTTCTGCAGACTGCGGAGAATATTTCCCTCTGTGGATTGTATAACCTTGAAGGAGTCCCTAGTTCTGACTCGTAGAGGTGTCGGAACGACCGATTCAATCACACGCAGATTGCAGCGATGCTCTTCTATAGAGACGCTCCAAAAAGCCTGGAACTCGAGAGACGAAGTCAGAGATATTCGGCGCTCCTCCGAGGGCTTTATGTAAAACTTACGCGGCCCACAACGAGAAATGGCCGGAGCTTCGAACTCGCTTCGAACACGCTCTCGCCGTTGGAGCGCTCGACGGATCGCAATTTCAGATGTCGAGAACCTCTATTTCGGTGAGCTCAATCGGGTACCCTGGGTAGGAAGATTGAGTGGAAGGTGGAATCTGAGAAGTTACAAAATCCCCGACGCTGTTCCGGAAACGGTGATAGAAAGCTGAGGCAAGAGACACACTGAGTTCCGCCTGGTTCGGATGGGACTGAAAGTGCGCTAGCTCCGCTCGTTCGCTGTGACAAGGATTCCCAAATCGGCTGGATGATCGATGCAGCCATCTCGAATCCGGACGAATCTGGAGGAATATGGCCGTTGGATCTGCCAGCGCTTTATCTTCCCCCGGGAATGCCCTACACGGGAAACCAACAGAGAAATACCCATCGGGAAAAATACCGAGAACCCTCCGGAGAGATGAATTCACCGACTCCTAATGGCTCGTCGTCCGAACCTTGTCGGGAAAACGAGCGGTGGCAAGGAGGAAAAAAAAGGAAACACCTAATGAGCCCGCCCCAGCACCGAGGAACGGTGGGCGACGAGGACGAATCGGATCTCGCTCCGTTTTCGATGAACACTTCTTCCGTCGATTCGGATGCCCCGCCTGCTTCCATTACAAAGTCCATCCACAGTTCATTCCGTTCACTTGGGCCGGATTGCTCCGCCGCCGCATTGAAACAATATACGGAGAGAGACTAGCGACAATGGCGACTAGCGACTCGATACATTTGTGTCGTTCACTTCGTCCATCCGTCCGCTCAGTACGATCGATCCACATCTGGTATCGCTATTGATGCTCCGTTAGATCGTAAGCGTTAGCCGAATAGATTGAGCCGCACAATGCCTCGACAATGTCCGCTCTTCGGATCGCCGATGTTGCTGCCGGGGCCCTCAATTCCGAGCTCGTGTGTTTGAGTAATGTCTAAAGAACTGTCGCACCATCCGATCAAAGACCCGTCCGATGGAGCGGATAGCGAGGTATTGAATGGGCAAGTGGGCATATTGCCGAGCAACTGCACGCAAGCTGGCGTCGATTATCCAGTTCTCAGGTGAGAATTGAGCTTTGTGTACACCGTGCTGACAACACGGCGTGATTTCGTTTTTTGTTGAATCTCGAGCATCTCGTCCTCGCATTCCGCGATATTCTGCAATATTTGATCGTCAAAAAGATGAAAGAGTCTGAAGAACGGGAGCCTGGAATTCGGAACACCTTACTAAACTGTGTCGGAAGAGTTATTCTGAGAGCTGTGAGTTTCGATTTCCGAGGCCCTTGATCCAATTTCATGTGACCCAGGTTTCAAGAATCTCGTAGAAAATCTCTGGTCGCCGAGCTATCCCTGCGTTCCACGATGAGAGATTTGCGAAGCGTTCCGGACACGCCGCGCAACGCAGAGAGGAAAGGGATCGCGAGGAAAACTCGAATAACTGATGGTGCTTCGAACCATTAGAGGTTCGAAAACGATTATCGTCAAAAACGCTGTCTCAGTCGACGTAGCGGCGTCCGGTATCAAGACAGATTTCCTGCATTCTCGTTGAGTCAAGTCGATTCCAAATGATGGGCTGCTCGCGTTTGAGATGAAATAATCCGGCGGGACCTATCCTTGTTGCGGCGTTTCCGTGTGAACGATTCCTAGGCACGCATGGGTCTCAGTTCCGACAAACGCATCTTCTCAGCGACACTCCGTTGCCCCAATCTCAAATTATCCCTATTCGAGAACGGAGCGGTTCAAACCTCCCGATGGAGCCAAACCGAAAAGATCAAGCTCGAAATTCAAAAAGCCAGCGCTCTCTCGGTGTCAGGCCCATGTTCAATGTGAGCTCGAGTCAATGCTTTGAATCGCATGCACTTTGGAGAGCCATCCCAGCTCAATCGCACGAATTCGGAGAAAGCCCATCGGGAACCTCTAGAACACCAGACCACATGTATATCTTGTAGCCGGAGAGCCACTCAAGAGGAAAAGGCGCTTATCTAAAGTAGAGTCCGACCGCAATCGTAGTGGCCTGAGTGTGACTTTACGAGCCGTACTGGTAAGCGAAGTTTCCAATAAACAAAACAATGATACGCCGGTCAGCTTTTTTACGGAGCCGGAGTCAGGGAGACGTCCTTGATAGCGGTTTTATGGGTCAGCTTCGGGTACCGCCCGGCATCGTCTTCTCACAGGGTTCCGATTGTCGGCCGCGATTCCCTTGACTGTTGCTGCTTCTCGATCATTCCTCGAGCGAAACCGTAAAACGGAGTCGGAAACCCCGGTCGCCAAACAGAGGGACTCGTTTCAGCGAAGAACGCTCTAGGGATTCGGAAAGCGGGAGAAGTCTCGACATTTTTGAGTTTCGAATCGGAATCGCGGAACGCAGCTCCATTCCAATCCTGTAATCAGAGAATTCCAGCTGCAGAAATTCAAAGATTAGCGCCGCCGGAGCGAGCTCGAAGTCCATCCAAGGATTGTAGTTTGTTGCTCGCGAGCAATCCCCGAACTCCGCGTCCACTCGGCTCTTTAGTCTGAGCGCTGCCACCCGTCCCGAGGCGGTCACCGAAAATAGCTAAAGCCCCACCAAGAGCTGTCGAGGGGGGAGGGGGACTCCTGCTCAAGGTTGCAAGCCCTACGACAGCTGGAACACAAGAAGCAAGGGAGGTTTCGTAGATTTACGTCAGTCGAATGTGAGCCGCTCGGAGTAGGGCGTGCCGGCACTGATGGAACTTTGCGAGGAGATCAAGCCGTGCCTCAGGGATTGAGATGTGCAATGGACGGACAGCAATCGCTCGCAACGTCAAAAATTCTGCAACACGCTAACGGGGGACTCGGTTCCACGTCGCAGGACAGCTGTCGTGGCGTTCCGTCGGCGACCGTTCCCGAACGTTAGGTGAAAGCGTCCTGCACGAGCAAGGAATCTCAGACTACGAGTCGTAGTACCGCATCGGACGTAACGCTCAAGCTCCGCCGAATACGCGGAATCTCATCATGCGGTTATTTTCGCCTCGAAATTGGACAACGCCGATTCATCGAACCGAAACTTCCAAAATCCGATTCTCGAATCAAATCTGAGGCGCGAGTTCGCGAAACCGATACTTTTCTGACGGGAACAGACCTCGCGGATAATTCTCAAGGGGAGGTCATCAGGAATCTTTTCTAGCTTGAGTGAACAACCCCAGAGTCGGATCGCTGAGCAATCGCTGTACGGGGACTTCAGGAACTGGAGTCACACCTAATGATGTTGAGGTGATGTGTGTGACGAAACTTTTTTATGGGGACAGACTTTATAGGTTTCCGCTCCTCATGTGGTTGGTTGGCTGGCGAGCTGGCAGACAGGCTGGCTGGCTGGCGGGATAGCTGGCTGTGGGGTCGACCTGTCTCGCGGGCTTCGAACTCGAACGATCTTGGGAGCGCTCCGTGCGCAGGCAAGTGTATTCGTTGAGCAGCACCGTAAGCCAGCGTCGGTTTCTGAGCTCGTGATTGAATTTCCTCTCTGCCAGCTTCTTCACAAGACGCCTGAATCCTCCTTTGAACTTTCTAGAGCTCGACAGTTTCAGCGTCCCTCTTTGTGAATTGCTCAGCGTCTCATGGAAATCTGCTTCGCGTTTTAGAGCACTCCCCAAACGTTCTTGCGGCAATAAGCTCCCCTGGAAACGAGCCATGTCTCTCTTGGGATTCCGCTTAGCGTGACCTTCATGCAGTCTGGGTCGCATGGTAAATAACAAACCCGGGGGGCACTGTCGTCGGATGTAATTGGAATTGTCTCAACTTCGTAATCGATTCATATTCACTATCCAGGGACGCGGCCCTGCGGCGCGCTATGATTCCCCAGGCTATTGGCCGAGAAACTTCGGAAACTTTTTCTCCCTCATGACCGGTGGATGGAATATAGTTTCCCATCTAGAGAGTTGGATTGCTTCGGCCGGAATTTCCTGTGGGGCGAACCAGGCGGGTAACTGTTTCGTGTGAAAAGGGAGCATACAGAAATTAAGGGCTGGTACTCGGCTCCCTAGCTAGCCTGATTGACTCTGATTTTGAACAAATATTCCGCGGTGATCAGGAACGTTTAAACATACACTTCGGCTCCAAATTCTCCATCGCATACGGGGACTTAGGAGGAAGGTCCCAGAAATACACAAGATCCATTTGAGGCGTTCGGATGTGGTCATCTGGTATTCGTCGAATATCTCCGCAGACTCGCCGTTTGCAAACTCAGAGAAAATTGGCGGTGGTTCTCGTTGACACGAACGGCTTGGAAGGGTGAGCGGGACATCGCGAACGAACGTCATCCCGGCAGAATACGAGAATGGTTGTTCTCCCAAGAGCCGCACGTTTTGACCTCGACTATCATGCTGACAGGATCCAATGTGAGATTCACTGTTCGCGAGGTTCAATGTAGTCTGAGGGCACATTCGGATCCATTCGGCGATGATGGTATCCGTGACATCCAACATCCATTCCAATCTTCAGTCGGCGAACTCATCGAATTCACCTACATATGTATACGAGACAACTTCAACAAATCTTCCAGTCCGACGTTTTTCGCTCCAAGGAACGACCAATGGATGGAAGCATCCAGATAGCACCTGGCGCTCGAAAGCACTATCCGAAGCAACCACCCATCGTAGCTGTCAATGTTTCCACTCAAGGATTTGGGCTCGAAGATCTTAGGGAAGCTGGACACAGACGAACATTAGGCTGTCTCTGGAAGACAGACAACCGTTAACTCATTGGGACAGGTAACGGTGCTCAGCTCCGCGATTCTCGTAAGTTCCACAGCGAACAACGATGCTGTGCGCTCTTGCACGCGAAACTCGTTCGATGGAGGAGAAACTGTCACTAGAGCGTTATTGTTGCTAGACAGAAGATGATTGAGACATTTCTCGCGCGCCCATGCGCTCGGAGCGATTGCTCTCGTTTCCCACTGCCGTTCTGCTAACGAGAAGACGACTGCTGGCTAGTACTTTGTGGCGCTACGCAAAGAGCAGAAACGGCAGAAAAGACTCCTTGGGAAACAGAAAAAGCTCCGGCAACGATGGCCCAAAAGGGAGGAGAAGTCGGCACACGAAGAAAAAAAAAGAAGACTACTTACAACTGTCTGCTGTGTCGCTTCGGGGCGATACCATGCGGGGCGGTTGGCAGCCGCGAGCGGCACCATCGGAGTCTGCTTTCGTTATATCGACAAAAACGATAACGAGAAAAACGACCACTGTGACTCCCGAAACCGCGAATCTTCAACAATGCAGCGGCTTCTGATGGTTCCAGAGCTAACGGTGAACGGTAAATGAAGTTAGCTAAAAGCTGGCTTACGACCTACTGACATCGACTTCGTATCGCGCAGCCTCATCCACGCCTGAGAAGGGAGTTTTCTTTTCCCATCTGACCCGTGGAACGCACCCGGCCTGGAAACTCCATTTGCGAGGCTAACGACGGTGATTTGGAACACGTCAGAGTTTTCCAAGCTCTTTTTGTGGAATTTCATTCTCTCTCCAAGGAGGTGTATGTAGTCGAATCTGAAGGTTCCGAGTTGAGCGCCCTCTGCTCCACAAGTAGATAGGATGATGAAAATCAATAGCTTGTGTGGAATGCGCTCGGCAAACAAAAACAAGTGGAAGCGGAAGCCTCATTGTGTGCGGAGCCTCGTCCATCCGAAATTTCTCGCAGAGGGACAATAAAGGATTTTTTTTTCGCTCCTGTGAGCGACTTGATAGCCCTGCTCTTACGACGGCGCGAAATGAATCGCTTAAGCCCCTATCTGCCGGCAGATAATGCTCCTGACGGGAGGTCTATCGTGGGCTGAGAGACCTCAGCTCCTCTGGGAGAAATCTAGGGTTATACTGCCGGAGGCTATTGGTGGAAGGAGAATCATCGGGAATGGAAGTCGTCCGTTACAACTGATCGGTCGAATTTCTCCGGCGATCATGACCTTGAATCGTCAGTGTTTCTTGCTTGTGACTGAGTGGCTCGCCCGGCAGGGAGAGGTTAGGCCGCATGATTAGCCGGAACTATTACCTCGGAGAACTGAGGGAGCAATGAGCGGCTTGATGAGGAAATGGACTGAATCTCCCGGAAATGGCACCGGGAGAGAAACTGAGTCCCTTCCGAGAATTCGCCGCCCTCGGATTACTCTCACTTCGTTGAGTTTGCAGGAATCCAGCACGTTACTCGAGTCGGGGCAACCGTCAGTCTGGAATGTTCTCTCCATGAATGCGTGAATCGCTCATCTCGGTGGCAGCTAGGGGCCGGGCAATGCACCGGGGCTGAAAAGATTCTCCCCGTTATAAATCAACTGCCGGAGAGAGTCATATGAATATACAAGCATCTATCAAGAGACGAGGATGGATTGGAGCCATACAAGAGCCACGTTGTTCAAACTCAATATGACGTTACGCCCACAAATACGGGGAAAGATGTTGCTCCTCCGAGCGGCGTCGAGTTGGGATGACGACAGGGTGATTCAACATTGACGCCAGGGTTAACATAACCCCCATCTTATGCGGTTGCCGAAACCGCGTGAAACGACTGCTTCCTCATAAAACGAGTTTCTTCGCATAAGACGCGGGTCAGCAGGAAAACGCCAGAATTCGCTTCTTGACGTTGTGTGAACAGCTTATCGGTTCACTACACGTAATTCCGAGCAACACTTTGAGCTCTCCATAAGTCTAGACCTACTCAGCCCAATCGAGACCACCTTAGAGTCGACTGCGAACGTTCACGTGACCCAGAGTTTTCCCAAAGAAGACTCTGCCCCTATGCTCGAGTTTCATACAGTGGACCATTCATGCCAGCGGTGGCCAACCGGGGGCCAGGCGAGTTTGACTCTCGAACTGACCAGCACGTAATTATAAGACTTGCTGAACTCCTGCCTTGCTGGAGCACGAAATTTTCCCGAAGGTAAGACACTGTTCACTCCGGATAGACAGGGTCAAAGACAATTGTTGGGACTTTGAATGCGCATGCAGAAATGTAGGAGAAATCAAAGGGGACCACGGGGTTCAAAACTGGTCGCAGAGGAGGCAACGGAGGCGAGAAGGTTGGCCACCGCTGTTCTATACCGATCGTTTTCGCGCCAAGGACTGGCGGCGATCCATTCTTTTTTGCAGAAACTCCAGCCAGGGAAGTAGGAGGGGCGATCTGAGGCGTTTTTGGGAATCCACACTGAGGGAACTCTCCGATGAATAGCGATCATCGGCGTTTCTGCAGAAAAAGATTGAATCGTGGCCCCTCCTTGATGCGAGAAGATTGAAATGGGAGGTCTACAATATGGAAGTTGAACGGAGCCGGTAGTCTTTCTTGAGATAATGAGTGATAAATCGAAACCGGGCATCGAAATCGAATTATTCTGTAGGCTGCTCGCGAACAAACATCACATGGCAGATTGTAGCGCGAAACTCCTCCGAAGAACTCGGATAATATTTCGTTCGAAACTTAATCCAAATCCGGTCAAGGGAAGCGATTTTGTCGGAACGAGCTCGGGGGACATCAGTAGCGTCACAAATGCGGAGCAAGAAATCACGGGCGAGAATACATTCAGCTCGTCTGATCGAACGTAATTGTGAGTGATACAATGATCATGCACGTCAGGGGCACGAAGGACCTGATTCCAAGCGCAACGGTTTGAGACTTCTGACTTCGAGACGCTGCGCTGTGTTTTTTCTTCCCCATCAACGTGGATTCTCCAGCTTCCAACCGGGTTCGAGTTCATTATACATCAGGGCTCGGCCGCACAGAAACCTTAATTTCCCTGAAGATTGGGGACGTGACTCAGTTAATCTAGTTGACGGCAAAGTCGTTCAGCGACAGAGGAGAAAAAGGTGGAGAGACTTGCGAAACTGGAAATATGATAGCGTTCGCCTGTTGCGAAGAGTGTAAGAACCTTTCCCTTATCAAAAACATCACCTCGGAGCGCTCCTTTGGGGGCAGGGGAATGGTGAAAGGAGAGGATCCCGACAGCGAACGATAAATATTTAACTCGAACCATACTACCTGATCTTCACACGTCTCGAAACCGAGAACATCGCTTGTAAGAAGTGTGGTGTGCGAAAGTAAGGGATCTGGAGACTCCTAAGGCAGCGGTGGAAATCCTAGTGAGATTGGGAGCACACCTCATGTTTGCAGGTCACACAGCGGACCTTCTGGAGACAGCTCCTCTCGTTACACCTCTTTGATATCTTGACCTCGATGAACTCCACGCCTTGACATTGATCCCGTGCGACCAGAATCCAAAGTGTTGGAAGTTGGATAAATTCGAACATTCCCGGATTGTCGCCCCAAACAGGAGATCCTTCTTATCGAGCGGGCGAGAGCCTCATCCGCGAGAAGATGGCTGAAAGTGATCATGATGGCGGTTCCCTTGGACTGACGCGACGGTAATAATAAGCACTTAGTTTTGCGACCGTGGAGGGTATCGGGGAAGAGTTCTCTAGGAGTTTCCCCAAGTGCGACGCGGCATGCCTTCTGTGAACGAGAGTTTGATGAGCTGAGGTCATTGGAGGGATCATATTCGAGTCAGAAACGGAAGTGGAAGCGAAAGCATTTGCCGTATGGAGGAAACGCTTCTTCCACTGATCGCCGCTCGTTACGCTCGTAGTTTCTTCCCTTCGCAGAAATAGAAAACAACGGCAGGAGAAACACTCCGCTATCACTCGCTTGATGGAGTGAATGGCGTTGACGGAAACTCCCATCACGCAGATTCTGGATCACTGTTTGAGCTTGCTACGCGGAATCAAAGATATCCAGCCCCGTGCAGGATTGGACTCTAGCTGTGTCCTTTCATCAGTTTCTCACGGGCGTGTGTTCTCTCCCGGCGCGTATTCAGCGTAAAACGCATTTCTGTACAACGCAGTCCCGCGCGGACTGGTTCGCGGTACCTGGATGTTGTCGATAAGAACCGAACGGTCATTCCGCAAGGAACAAGATGGACACATGTCGCTGCATTCTCTTCACGGCGGTTCGGCAATCGATGTCGCGTATATCCGAACCTCAAATAACTTCGAAGGAACGTAACATAATAATTGGAATGACTTGAATAGCTGAGTCCTGTCCGACTTCTTCCACTGAACGTCTATGATACACTAACGCAGCAGCTGCAAATGACTTCGAATGCCATTGAGGCGGAAGCCCGTTCGGACTCCAACCCTGCGTGTCGATGGCAGATGAGTTTCGGTCGGGGAACAGCCTACAATACCAGTTTGCTTTATCACACGGGTTCCGAGGAGCTGTGGTGGCTGTATTCGCTCTCTCGGCATGCATGGAGAAGGCTGGTTGCTCGTTCTTTCGGGCGCCTTCTGGGAGTAGGTTCGCAAACGAGTTAAAAGACCAGAGTCTCATGGCGACGAATCCTGGATTCTATCTGGCAGCGCCCGACTCGTCGGCACTATTCCCTGAGCAGTGGTGCGAAGCCGAGTGGAGAAGGATATATTTCTGTCGAAAAATGAATCACAAACTCGTCGTCGGAGGACAATTCCCAGACGACCTTGAGGCCTCATTTCAAGGTGCAGCTCCGAGCTAGTCAGCCAGCCCGGAAGTAGTTTCTGGGTTCCGGGAGGTTACCAACCTCTGCTCCATTCAATAATCGGTGATCGGAGCGGAAGCCTTAAACACAAATGATACCGACGGGCTTGACTTGCTTGGAACAAAAAGATAAATCCAGTGAGCAAGCATGCCGGAACCTTCCCTAATTGGTCCCTGACGAAATCAGCTTTGCACGTTGCACTGAAGCAGAAGTGCGGTTGAGTTGGACCAAGGTCTGAAAACGGGACGCAATGATGGAGACAAGGCAGATTCTCAGGAGGTCAGAACTCGCTTCGGGAAAGAGCTCGTAGGCCAGTCGCCGCCATGATAATTGTGTTAATGTGAGGGACAATAACCACGAGCTCACATCGCCTGGAGGCATTCGATGGGCTAGTTTGTGTCGCAATAGAACATCAACTACGTTGTGCCATCGCACGCTCCTCTGGGTTCGCCCGAAAAATGATTGGGTGCAACACTCCTACGAACGCCCATAATTGTTGGACCCCAGCGTGCAGAAGAGGGATGTGAAAAGTTCCATCCTACCTGCTCAAGTAGACAGTCCAAGAAGTGGCTGACTCGTTTCGGCCTGATAAATCGAGGGACCAGTTGTTGCATCGTTTTTGCTTCACATACGAAGAGAACCAGATCGATTTCCGGTTCCCTGCCATCGTTCCTATTGCATGGAGTTTCCAAGAGAGAACGATCTACGTCGAGTCTTGCCATTCTTCGAACCTTCGCGAACCTGGATCCTTGCTTGCCGGTCGAGCCGGAAGCTTTGAGCGCCGAAGAAAGTGCTCGCCTTGCTGCAGCGGGGATTTCCGTTGGGAGTGGGGATCGGGAAAAGTTCGCTAAAAGAGCCGCTTCTCAATTCGTTGGTTCACAGATGCGAGGAAACACTTCTTCCATCCATCTAGTCTGCCTTCGGCCCATCAGCTGTTGAGAAACCGTGGAGAGAACATTCGAAGACGCATGCATCTAGGGCGGGGGTGGAGAGTACTGTGTTGATCGAAACCGAGCCTGTCGAGACAGAGCGAAAAACTAAATGGAAGCTCAGCAACGCAGCGCTCCTTTTCCCCCGCCGAATTGCGACGTAAGGGGCGGTCTAAGGAACAGCGGTTTCCTCGCGTCGCCCTCCAGAGGAAAACCATTTTTCGGGAACTGCTTCGATTGCAACATCGTTGGACGTTTTACAGCGATTCACCACTCCTAGCCTGATTCCCTGACGCTGCTCAGTAGATCTATAGGTGTTTTCTCGCAAAAGATTTGCTCTTGGGATCGCTGAAAAGTTTTCGTTGGGAGAAAGCCGAGCTCCCTAATTGTCGAATCCATCCAGGCATCCATGATCCAACACACAATGCTTCCATCAGCTTCTAAAAATATTAGAGAGACGGGAACCCGCAGGAATGCAAGCTTGTGGAGCGGTCCGAAATCGAGAGGGCCTCTTTGAGGGTCGAATACGCGTGGAGGTTCCGAGCTCCACTGCAATGATTAGGGGTTAACTCGGTAGTTGACGCGGCAGCCCCGCCTTCCGGAGAGCGGTCCCTTCGTTCCCTACCTGTGATTTGCGAACGGTTGGTCGTGTTGCGCTCGATCTGGACGTGCTTAAAAAATCTAATGAGCACCTGCTAATTGGACGAACGTCGAGCGTTCCGGAGCTATGCGGAAAAAATGTTCCTCCCTTGTCTCACTGGAAACTTTCGTTCAAGTTCGGGAACAGCTCTAAAACACTGTTCTCCATGTACGCTCGAACAGATTTTCAAACCGGAGATATCTGAACTGCTTATTCGAGGGCAAACTCTAATTGAAGCCGTTGCTCGAACAGCTGGGAGGGAGATCTGTAGTGAGCTCAACTCGTCCCTCGAGTGCATCCAGAGTCAGAGCGACGTTCCGCATCGGAGCTTCTGTTGCGTTAACGACTGGTTTGTCACTATAATAGCGACCCCCTGCCCAGCCGACATACATGCTAAGTTTGCACAATGTTCCTCTTGCCTCAGTTATTCCTCTGTCTACGCACCTAGCAGTCGCCTTGTCCGTCGGTTGGTTTTCTGCCAACGTGTTCCTCTGCACGCATGTCGAAAGCCTAGAACCCCATTATTACTCCGCAGTAATGACGGGAACGTGCTCCGAATGTTGGAAACTCGGAGACATTTCTGTTGGCTGAGGAATCTCCCAAACTTGATCATGCCCTTACCCATCGTTCATGAGCCGGAGCACAATAGGCCGAGGCGCACTCGAAGCGTAGCAATTCTTCAGAATTCGTGGTGTTATCGACGAATATTTCTATCCCTTCCAGGTAAGCGAAGGAATACTGAATGCCTCAGCTTGCTTATCCTCGATACCAGAAAGTTCGGGCAACGTGAAGGAAAAATCTCGTTTTCAGACATTGATGTATACAGGGCGTAAAATGGAATTCGGGGATGTTTAATGAAGGTTGCGGGGATAATCACTGGGCTCGGTCCATGACGGGCGTCAGCCAGCCGTGGTCTCATGGCGTGCAATGTTAATAGCCTGGGAGCCTGAACTGGTGTTCCATACGCTATGCGCAGAACGACCTACATCGTATATCCTGGAGTACGACTGCGGAGGAAACGGCTCTTTGGAAATTCGGAAAGCACTTGGCGATTTCGATCGGAAGAGATGCATGAGTGGAATGAAACAGCCGCCATTTGACGCATTGATGAATGTTACGACTCGAAACTCCCGATGGTCGGCTGTGGAGTTTCGGGAAACGACATTTGAGGGCACAGTATTCATGTCATGTACGAAGAAATAGGCCGGCGGTCTCTCTGTCGTCGAAGTCGCAGGCTTGCAGTGTGGAGGCCGGCATGGCAACACAAAAGCTAGCGGGAGATCATAGGTTTCGTCCTTCAGCAAGTCCTGCTGAGAGATCGAATCGACAGATCCTCAATGTCAGTCAACCGCGCATCAGACCGAGCGACCAATCAACCAACAGACCGACGAAAGGAGCGACAAAAGCATGAAATTACTTCCTTAAGGGGGTCATAACTTTCCGCATGGTTTCAATTTCCCTTGCGGAGCTCTCGCTCGAGAGAGCTCATCCTGCCGACACAGGCATTGATGGATGATCCTCGAGGCCACGTCTTCCTCGTGTTCCTGACTGCCTATTTAACTCTCAAGAAGCAAATAGAGGAGATGAAATCGAACGAGATTCAATGTTGATTCGGATGCTTGTCAATATTTGGTCGCGTACATCATGGTTCAATGTCGTCGTCGATCTATATTGAATGGGATCCCACAAGGTTCTTTTTCTTGTGTGCTCTTGTTTGAGAACGCCTTCTCTGCGAGCAAGCATCAGACTTGGAAATATAATTTGAGCCGGAAGAATAAACAGACCGACGTACAATACTGACCGGCTCCGCATCTGGGAGAGAACGGTGGTCGGAACTGACCAAAATATAGCAACTGCTGCTGGGACCGACTTTTCTCCCATCGTTGTTTCCCTACGTAGCTGTTTATCTTCTCGTCCTACGCGTATACAAACCCGACATTCCGGTAGACCCAAGGAAGTATGTCGTCTCCGGGCCCGGAAAATCTTCGAGATAATCACGTCGTTCATTCGCGGAATGTCGGCAGCTCCGGCTCAGCTCTATTCAAGAGTCCATAAATTCCTGATCTTATCCTCTGCGTTCTTGAGTTGAGTGGAGCGGCAACACTCGGCGGTTCTTCACGTCGGAGAAGCCGCGGGCCCCAATCAGGAGATCTTCAATCGACACAAACGCAAATTAAGACACTAGCACCGGTATCGAGATCCGACCGTGTTAAGCCCCTATCACTGCGTCGAGGGTATCCACTTCCTCGTTACGCCTCAAAGCGCATCATTGGAGCGTTGAGAGCACTTGTCATCGGTTCCGCGTCCCAAGCGGAATGATTCCCGATGCGCGATGACGGTTAGTTCCCAGTCCGCAGAGTTACAGTATGTACTAGACAGAATGATGGGGAATGCCATCTGAGGGGCGAATAATCTTCATTCCATTGGTATTGCCGGAGGGATTCGATTCGCTGGAATCTATAAAAGGAGGTAAAATCTAAATCAATTCGGGATCATCTACCATCTAGAGCCTGTGGTTCACGTGGCGAGAATGCAGATTTTCGACCCGGCGGAGTGATGAGGACTTCCCGTGATCCTGATCGCTGCATCCGCTCCATCGAGTCTGAACCTGCCATAGAGCGTTCCTCATCGTCAACTGGATGACAACTAACATAAGCGCGCAGTCGGAAGGTTCCAAGCCCGGAGTTAAATTCGCGATGGAAAGGCCCGCTCCCTACGGGTGTCTATGGGACTTGGAGACTTTCTCGTGTTCCCCCGATGATCGGGGTAGTAGAATCTTCAGAAAACGGGTCCATATGCGTTGAACTGAGTGAGTGCGGGTCTCCGGGATGCATCCTCTGAAGAAGAGGTCTCAGAGAATATCGGGCAGAGAACGCTGGCTCTGCTCAATGAAAATTTATATTTCAATACATGGCACCGCATGGACCCATCGTGAGAGGATTTCGAGCCGAAAACCTTCCGAGTGTTGATGCCCCTCCAAACTTTGTCGTCATCCGGTTGACGATGAGGAGCGTTCCTTTGGAGCCTCAGAGTCAAGTTTCTCTGAAAATTCATGTGACATCATGTGAATGGCATTGGTGAGGAATTCCATGTCATCAAAGCCATTTGGCACTACATATATCCGAAAGGAATAAAATGCCGCCCGGAAGATGGCAATCCTTATCATCTTGTCTAGCGCTGTATTCACTCAGCTCACTGAGAAAAAATATTCGTCAGACGTACCCGTCCGCGGTACGGTGAGAAAGAGCGTCAGTTTTTGCAATATGCGGTTCGTATGAGTCTATTCCGGAACTTCTGCATGGACGCCTCCATCTCATAGATAGTATCAGGCACCGAATCGTTTCCTTTGCATCCGTACATTCCTCTCGCCACAGATGCTCGCGAAGCGTTCATTCTCTACCCCGACCGCTCTGCCCACTGTCGAGGCGTTCGTCTACGGGGCCCCTTGTTGCGCATGCGGCTGTTGATAGAATATGTGCGAACCTTGGAAAAACATGGGTTCGATACCAGAGGCCATGGCTCCATGGAGATATTCCAATGCCTGTGTTCGATGTTTCAAAACGGGATGGAACGGCGGAATGATCGTTCGGCACAGAGAGTACAGAAGAAGATCTCTGAGGCAACAGTGGAGGTGATGCTCATCTACGATGACTGAAAAGGGGAATATATCACTTTGCTCTAGAAGCAACATTTCTGCAACGTCACAAACGCGATCACACGTGGAGAGAGCCTTGTTTATTTTTCTTTCTCCGATGTAGGATTCAATTCCAGTTTTGATGGGAGATTTCCTGACTCTCCGAGTCAACAATATCCAAGGCTGCCACGCTCGCTGTCAAGAAACACAGAATACCTCTCTGGGGTTTCGAGTCTCCATTTCATCGAAACCCCGACAAAGCGCTTACTGCTCCAGATCAAAACAGCAACAGGAGCACTGAGCCTCAGGTTTCAAAGAACTTCTTCTTTTAATTACCTACCAGTCAAGTTGCCGTAGCTCGTTCATTTCGCTCGAGGACAGACGAGTCAGCCGAAAGCATGGCATTCTTCAGGAGGGCGAATGAAACACAGTTCCATAATTTTCGTAGGCTCCTCGTTCGGAAATCCAGCTGGAAAGGGCCCGAAGTCTACCTGAAACTTTTTCTCGGATCAGAAGATGGACATCTAGCCTCTCTGCAACGCTCTTTGCCGGTGTAGACATCTTCGCCGGTAGAGAGTGTTTGTTCTCAGATGACATGACATAATGCCATTATGTGCAAGATGATCCCAACTCGGTAGCAATCCGTCTTACTCATTCCGAGCTAGTAGGATGTTCCTCGAGCCTTTTTATAGGTGAGCCTGACCAGAACTTGCCTGAGAAAGTCGTGGCAAGAGACAGTGGTGTTTTCCGCCTTGGAGCTTCCACCCGAGATGTTGAAGTTGGTCTGGGGGAAGTTTATACTCGAGGCTATGGCATTTCAGGAGCGGCCCTCGAATTTACGACAGGGAATGCGGTGGAATTTCTTTTGCTTTGCGACGGCAAAAGCAGCTTCCGAGCATAAGTCGCGTACCCGCCCCATGAGAGACTTCGGACTATTCTCTACATCCGTTGTTGTTCCGCGACGCACAATCGGTTACAGTTCTTATCTACTACGAGCGGCATCTGCGGCGCCGGCGCGAACTGGGGGGCGAATTCGATCCCGCAGCTCATTCTAGTGAGCGCGATCGTTGCAGAATCGTAAAACGGATTCATCCGGATCCTGTTCGCTCCGTCGGACGGAACGGTTTGCAATTGTAATAAGAAAAGTGGTCGAACATGCTCTGCATGGGTGCCTGTACTCGAGTCGATGAAAATTCTCCACCTGATTCCGATTACGAGCCTACGAGCTCTTCTAGTCACAAGTCACTACCGATTTCCTATCGGAGAGGACGCGTTTATCCGGTGCAGATTGACACTGTCGGCATAATTTTCGATGTTCCATGTTGTGAGCAATTTTCTACATGCTAAAACTGGACGAAAGAATCTGAGGTAACGTGGAAAATGATCCCCTCGAAATAGTTACCTGGCAAATGCCGGCGATACATCCGATCACAAACAGATGGTGTCCTGCACGGAGTGCAACCAAGTCGTCGCTAATTTGGTCGGCTCAGCCGAACCGGTATACTATGCTCGCTCGATTATGTGGGTCCTGCTCCAGCTGGGTTGCTACCTGTGGTTTTGCTCGGCCATGGTCAAGTCTATACCTATTAGCATTACATATGAATCTTGTGTGTTTTTCTGAAGAGCGGGAAAGTCCCGTCTAGAAATTTTCGTGAAGCTCCAAGGCCTCAGGTGTGGGAGAGCTAATAAGTTGGAAAGTATCGGATCCCCCAAAGGGTGAGACCGATCTCGATGCGCCCATCGTCTGAAGAAAAACTGTGCATTACTGCTCTGAAGAGAAGCCAGCGTCATATGAGAGAACGATTTGTGAAAGATATTTCCGACGGCTCCCTAAACGTGGACGGAACACCGGGCGAGTTCTCGGTTTTCTTCTCGCTTACGGTCGGCCGCAATCTGTCGAATGTATTGTTGGGTTCCATCGAAAGCCTTGGATGTTGCGGCTCTGTCTCTTCGGAGAGGGTTTGAGCCTCCTAACGTGCACACTATACTCATAACCGTTCCGTTAACTGACGGAACTTCCGGGAGAAAGTTCTAGGTGGGCCCGCTTGGGCATCGGGTCGCATGCGTCTCTGCTCTAATGAGCTCATGTATAAATGTATGTAATGAGCGCGAGCCGTCGACGGGGATCGTGAGCAACCGTTTTTGGTTCTCACTTTGAGTCGCTTGGTTAGCTAACCTCCGTAATTTCATGACTCAGCGAGGAATAGATGTTCCGGGGCTCTGATTACGGAAACTACGGTCATGCTTGAATCGATCCAATCAGGGGGAAGGGGCCTGATATTGCATGACCATATCCGTGAGCCCTGCCGAGTGCAAAACCGCAGCCGGAACGTTTCATCCAGCAGACAAGTTGCGCATCGATGCAGTGTCCGCTCTATTATGAATGGTAAAGGATAGGAAACGCTCTGACCTCATAAGTGGAGCGGGAACACAACGAGCCCTCATTAAGCGAGATTCTTCGCGCTCTAGCTCTGTACGTCGCCCAACCCAAGCCTGGTCAACATAGAGATATGCTTCCCTGACGAACCTCTGGCCTCCGAGTGATGGCTTCGGCAATTCTCGGCGGAAAGTGGTTCGCTCAGGCATTCACTGAGAAGAAGGTTCCGATGAGCCTTCGTAAGTAAAGTGCGAATCCCGATGAGAGTCCAAAACGCGTATTCCGTTACTCGCAAGTCGCAAGCCGAGTGAGAGATAGTAATTCGATCATACGCCGCCACGAGTTCTTGAGCTGAACCGCGACAAATCGGATCAGCACTCTGTCTGTAGTCCGAGTCTCTCATGGAGGCGAGATCTCCAGTTTCGGTGGAAATAAGGGTCCTGCATGAGCTCTGCAACGGAGAGCCACCCGTGGTCGACGCCTGGCACACATCAGAAATCCAACGTCACTGGTGGTGGGCGGGCGTTGAGTCATGAAGACTTATTTTGACGCGAAAGCGTCTTTGCTGAGGGTGCCGAAAACTAGTACTTCGTCATCTATCGTCACATTTCTTGTAATCCACACAACAAATAAACGGCTTAGATGGCGGGCTGTGTCTGTCACGTTGGAGTCTATGGCAAGTGCCAGAAGGAGAGCCGCGATCGCTCTGGAATCCGGTATGTGGGTAGATTCAGAGGTCTCATGGATGACAACTAATTTTCGCTGCAAACTTTTCGGAGGAACTCCAGTTATTGACTGAAGAAAACTCAGGAAATGACGTCACAGGGCGCGCTGGCGGCCGCTCCGAATTGAGCTTCGTCCACTTTTTGAAGCTACTGAAACTGCTGATCAAGAGCCTGTGGGTGATCGCGACGGGAGGAACCCTTATCGAACGCGTTGAAGTTTTGAACCGTCGTGAACTCGCTGACGCAATGGAGCGCAACACCAGCAATCCTAGAAATCGTGCTAATAGAGCGGCACCTCCGAAGTTGCGGTGACGACGCCTAGACAGCCTGAAGAACGAGAACTCGCGCGTGGACTCCCCTTTGTTGAGTGAGAGCAACACGGAGAAGCCGAAGCGATGCTCATCGAAGAAGCCAACTGACCAATCGATGTCATGCACATGTAGCTGGCGACCGCAGGTCCTCACATGGATGGGCGACGCGTTGCCCCCAACACCGAAGGGCAAACATGCGAGAATATGTTGGGGCTCTCCCAGGTCAGCAGTTTTGAAGTTTGAGCTTGGTATGTACTGAGCGCAAAGGAATGATTCTGCTAATCGCGCGGAAGACAGGACTCAAATCGATCTCCATGAAGGCTTCCCTCGAGGTCGGGTGCTTCGATCCCAAAAATACGAGGATCCTCAAAGCAAGGAGGACGATCTATTCGACGTGAAAGCCCATGTCGATATGGACCCAAGGAACTCGCGCGGCTGGGGGCTTTGACTAGACACCGTCGACATCGGTGTGTTCCAGAGGTTTTTCGCCTCCAGAAATGCCGGAACTATGGATGCAAGTACCGAAACCGATGGTGGATGATACGCCGAGCCATGACGCATCCAGAAAAGCAGCTGGCCTGTACCGTGATAGTTTTCCCCTTTTTAGCTTCGATCACTGTGCGACGTCTCGACACCGTGAACAACGCGAACTCGCGAATGTCGCTCCATCTGTGTGGCCACAGAAACACGAAGGAGCCTCTCGCCGGCAAGCGCCAAGCTAAGGGAGCATCCGACATTGCAGTCCCTTGCATGGGCTGCAAGTCCGGCGAAACGGAACCACCCCGCCCCTCCACCACCTTCTCCTACAAGCAATCGGCGACGGACTGCAACATTCAGAGGCGAGCTCTGCGTTACCGTGCTAGGTTGAGTAAGCTGACAACTTGCCTCAATGAACAGCTCCCTCACTGTGGTCAAGATTCGCGACGCCCCTGCCAGCCTACTCATGGCAGCGCACCGACGCCGGGCCGCGGCAGCGGCCGGCTCCAGCCGGCCGAAGGCCGGCTGGTTTCCTAATAATCGGCTCAAACGACGTCCATGGTGGACTGAATACATTTCGGTGGCCTCAGACGGGTGTTGAATTTCCGGAAATTTCCACATTCCCACTTCTGTAGCGCTTCGAACTCGCTGGTCCCTGGTGAAGATTCATCAACCCCCCCCCCTCCGTGAAATCTGTCGAATCCGTATAAATACCATCCATTCGTTCCATTCGGTATCAAAGGGGCTCAGAGGAAACGGGTTTTCAGCGAACTAAGAGAGACTATAGGTCCTACCTAGGATATCTCACAGTCCATGTGGGAGACGTTCGATTCCGGAAAAACTCACCGTTAAGTCACTTACTCACCGTGCTGCAAAGAAAGAATCCAGTTGGGAACGAAACACTGGACTTTGCGTTGTACATTTCCACTGGATCGCAGGTTTTTAGGTCGTAGGGTGTCCCCTGACAAAATCGTTGCAGAATTCACGTATCTCATATCAAAAATCTGTATCATGAGTTCTTCCCATGGATCGATTGTCAACAACCAAATTGGATTGGTTCAACTGAGCTGAACTGAACTGGAATGACACGTTCGATGACCTTAAGTCTAGAGCAGAGGAAACGTAGAGCAAGCGGAAGTGAACCAAGGCCAGCGAAAGAGCCTGGAGCGTCCAGGGAACGTTCTAAGGCATACCGGGAACGCCTTTTCCCTTGAGAATTCACTCTCTCCCTGGCAACCGCCACATCCGACCAGGCAGATGATGCCAGAATTATGAATCTAAGGGTATCGGCTGATATTTAAACTGATGTTCGGAAAATTTCAAGAGATGCTTGATACAGTCGCTCGTGGCCGCTTGCAAGACTGGAATTCCAACGGATGGTTACTGACAATGATTTTGGGAACATATGTCACGTTTGTGATTGAATTCGATTTCGGCTGGATTTGAAACGATCGGGTAATCAGATAGCTAATTTCTTGGGGGAGTGCCTCCAAGATGAGAACACCTCCATGTTTCCCCTGCGTGGTAATTGTTTCAAAACTGATCTGCCTGAGTTGGATCTCCACGGAGCTACTAGTCTTCCGACGGATTCCTTCCACGATAGTTCAGGGATAACGTCGAATTGGTTCCTACAAAATCGCGACGTTCTTGGTTTTCTGCTCCTGAGATCACTGACCCACTACCTCTGATGATCTTTCTTTATTATGATTGATATTCTTCATTCATCTAGATTTCCTCGTCGGCCCGAAGCCATGCAGAAGCTCCTCCTTGGTATACCTTGTCCTTGGATTCGTTCCATGCTGCAGAACCAGTAGAACGCTCCTTATAAACAGGACACGCTTGTGTTTTGTTCCTCCGGAAGGTCGATGAAGCAAAGAGTTGGACCCGCTACGATGTTTTCCGGACGACAATACAACGCGATGCCAGTTGCTTGCTCAACTCGCAGTCCTGAAGCAAAACCGCTCCGAATCGGTGCAGCTTCCTGAACGGAAAAGTCTCCGGCAAATAACAGTTGATATTTCGATAGGATGTTTGCCTTGCCGCTATCGTCTGGAATAAGGCAAAGCAAACACTCCGGGAGCTAAAAACCGAGTTCACATCGCGGCCTCGACTTGCAGGAAGCAGACTTTTTCCTGGCATAAGCAAACCGAAGCTCGTACAATGACTTCCATGCTCGCCGAGCCTGCTGAGCACTTTGCGCCGAGCTCGAGTTATTGCCAAAATATTGACAAAAAAACTTTGTTCCCTCCCGAGCCAACTCGGCCACCGCACGCGACCGTTGGAGCAGTCGAGCACTTGGAAACTTGAAACTAGCGGCCAAATTATCTGCCTGGGGTTTTCTGAGATTGAAACTGAGTGGCTTACAGATCTCGCTCTGCGCGCTGTTTCTCATCCTCCCGGGTGGACTGCGTTTCTCGTCCGAAATTCCTTTATCTCCCACAGCCGCTGCCCGTGCACAAGCAAACTGATATCTGGCAGCTATGAAGCGCATAAATCAAGTTTCCAGGGAACTCGAGTAGAAGCCACCCGAGGCTTCATACCTCAGCCTCGCTATCGCAGAACTCTCAGGGATGTTCTGAATCCGGTCTGTAACCCAGCTGTCTTCCTAGTGATTCTTTCGTCCGACGCGAAGCCAGAACAGCAGGAAGGATTCATACAAACATTCAAACATCAGGTTCCTGATATCAGGCCTATTCCCTCAAGTTGCAAGAAGAAGACGAGATTTTGCTCGACAAAGACGCCCGTCAGCATCGACAGTTTTAATCTTCCTGCCTCGTTCAGGGTTTTGCTATTTTATTGGCAAGATATTCTTTATACCTGGCTACCTTGTGGTGGAGGCCGGAAAACTTGGTACCCTAAACAATGCACATGTCGGGTCCGTTCGGAGTTCCATCATCGTCCTCGCAGGGAATGGTGGAGACGGAAAACGTGTTCGAACTCATAATGAATCATCGGAGAAATGTACGCCATCAACGCAGAGGAGAGCGTGAATGGTCCGAAAGAGAAAGATTTCCGAGGCTGCCAGAGTTTAACACCTAACGACAACGCACCCCCGAGCACCACTGAAACTAGCTCGGTAGGGCGCGGAGCAAGTGACCTTCGAGAGGACTCGAATTTCGAATTCAAATTTGAGTCTCGTGGAAATGGAACCTGACGGAGCCGGGGAGGGAAAGGAGGAATTTCAAGTGGACGTTTGCGTTGGTCAGCGCTCAAGCTTCACTTGAAATGCACGGGACGGAATTTTCTGACATCCAATTCACAAAAGCAAAACCCTCTCTGAAAGCTGAAAAGGAACGGGGCCATGCCTCTTTGGAGGCGTCACCATGTCACAGTTTTCATTTATTCACAGCTGACTCGGTTACTGCCTGACGCGTTCGCTAACGACAGTTTCGACCGGCGGGATAGTTTCGCGTATAGGCTTGTCAAAACCAACGCAGGGAGGCAGTCATTTCTTACTTCGCAGATTCGGAGTGAGTGCCGCATTGGCACCGCTACGTAATAAGCCTGTCGAGCGCTTGAAAGCATAACTTGCCCGTTTCCTGAGAGGAATTCTTGTCTCCTTTTCAAAATCTGTTTAATGGAAAATCTCTGGCAGGATATGAAGTACACTGCTCGGTAAGCTCTGCGGCTTAGCATTGAGTTTTCGCCGCTATGCTTACGAGCGCTCGCTTTCGGTAACAACGTTGGCAAAATTATGAGAGCCTGAGCTCGGGTTCTGTTGACATTTTATGCCCGGAGCGCATTCCGCGCACACTTGGCGAGCGTTGACGCCCCCCAGGGCCTTGAGAGTGCCAGATCTGGATCTCAATACATTAGAAAGATCTCAGCTCTTCAAAAGGAATATATTTATACCATGAGTAGGCACTCTGCTTCTCTTCTGACACTGGCAAAGGCAAAACGCGTCTGATGTAGACCCCTTGAAGGTTATAGAACCACATCTTCGGAGCTCAATCCGAAAGTTCTGTTCGTGGAGCTTTGTGCAGGAACGATCGCAGTCATATTTCACAACCATATGAAGTGAGTCCCGCCGGAAATATTCACCACTCCTACGACCACCAAGTTACCAGGTTCCCTTCAGCGGCGGCAGATAGCGAATTTTCGTGATTGGATATTTTCGTGATGCTAAGCCCTTGTCTCTGATATCAGCCGTTTGAATGCAATGAATCGCCTTCCATCCTTTTGTATAATCAGAGGCATTGTGAAACTCAACCCTTTGATCTCGGTCCTAAGGAACGATGCGGACTTCCGTACGGTATTTACTATCCCGTCGCTTCATACAACAGGCGGAACGTTCGCAAATACGCTCCCATCGTGGTCTTCTTCGGGCTCATTTCTCCTTCACCCTTGGTTCGAATCATTCGCGCGAGGCCCGCCATCTCTCTCGGTACTCTCTCGAATGGAAGACCCTCGGACCCGAGAGGACCTGCTCGCAAAATCTAGCGGGTTTTGAGGAATATTTGCTCCAATCAAACAACAAATCCATCGGGGAGGATTCCGTTCATAAACGATGAACGGAAATTCCGGAGCGGTGAAGACCCGCACTCAGATCTCCAACTTGAAGCTCAGTTCGGAATGATTGTGAGAGCCCCTCATTCTTCATTTTTGAGTCCTGCGATATTCTGGAAGACGGAGAAAGTGGCAGGCAATGCCGCGGCACTCTTAGCGTTCAAAAAATGCACGCGCTGTCTTTCCCTCCACGAGCGTTACCTGTCAACAAACGCGTTCGGAGGATCGCTTAGTTCCGTAAACGTCGCGTCGGAGCTGAACCCTTTCTGCCCAAAGATGCACAGATCGCGAGCTCCCGATGCGTGCCCACGATCAAACTTATTCTCCAAAGCTCAGCTAGGCTTTGAGTCATCGAACGATCGAGATCCAGTCTCGCTACTTCAACGTGTGAAAGATTGTGGTGTGCATTGTGCATTCTTGATGCTTTTGGAATGCCTACGCAGAGAAATCTCCGTCAGAGCGCCGTTCCTGCGACATAAGAAGTGTCCTCATGGAAATTCTCTGACTCTAGACAGCCTGACGTCGTTCTCTCGTTTTCCGTCCAAGTCGAGCAGAAATTCAATGAAAAATTTCCTGAAAAATGCCTTCTGAGATCAACGTTGCCTACGTTGTGGAGTTTCCGTCGAAGCAGACAGCGTCCTTGCCTGACTAACGGAGCAGGAGAAAGTTCGACGGCTGCCATTCTCCATGCTGGAGCCTCAGATCTCCAGATATGAATATTGGCCCCAACTCTCGCGGAGCGATTTTTGTGAAATATTCCATAGGCGGACACCACGTTTCCTTCAGGATCACATGTCTCCTACGCCTATGGTGGTGAATTCATTCACTCTAGACGACACGCTGGCACTGGTTGAATAGAGCATTCAGAATGGGAACGATTCAGAATAGAAATCCGCCAGCAGCTGCCTCAGAAACGACCACCACAGTGAGTCCGCCGTCGGAGTTACGGTTGGTAGCAGAGTTCCAACTCCCGTCCCGCGTTCAACGGCCGTCTTTGATTGAAATTTTGTGCTGCCGCAATTCCTCGCCGCTGCCTCTGTCGTTTTCGTCGTCGTTTTTCCACTCTCTGGTGACGAAATTCGGTCCTAGGCAATTTGCAAACGGACGCGAGCAAGATGAGGAACAAACTCGGCCAGAGTAGTAATAGAAAAGTTTGATTCCGAAATGTTGAATAAGACGAACTTCTGCTTAGAACTTCTAGATTGGGATTCGCTGAGGATTCGAGTCGCTAGACAGGATTCGGGAATAGAGTTAGATGTTACGAGCCCACGAGCGAAAGCCGCTCCAATATTGTGCCGGCTACGGTCCGGACGTTGATATGCCTCCTCTGTCTCATCACATGCTTGATCACCGACGGAATCAGGGTTACTCGACGCCCTCTCTCCCTCGTTCTCTCTTGTTCAGGAGTCGCTGGCCGTTTACGTGACCGAGTACATTACGGAGAGGTCCGTTACCGCCTTTCTCTCTCTCTCTCTCTCTCGATTTTTGGGCCGAGTCGGAAACTATCTATAGGTATTGTAATCACTACTTGTGGCTCGTGTCGTGTCCATTACGTTGCAGTCATTATTGGGCGCAATGGAGCACCTAGACGATTCAACATTGTTGTGATTTCGGAGCCTTCACACAGTTTCGAAGCCGGAAAATACCGAGGGAAATCGTCGTTTCGGTCGTTAGTGATTTCCGTTGTCGAATGAAATTTGCTCAAAGCTATTCAAAAGTCATAGTTTGCTCAGCCATTGCGGGTCGAAGCGCCACGCCGTGTGTCGAGCATCCCCACGCGCTTCGCTGACAAAACGATGCCGGAGAAGCTCGACGCGCGACAGCGGCTACCCAGGTGTTCGACAACTTGTCGATCAGAACGTTTTCTTCGTTTTGAGGTGGGTTTCGGATTCACTTTAAGAAACTCCCTCCGTCAACCCAAGGCGGAAAGGCGGAAAAAACTCTTTGACTCGCTCTAGCCGTGAAAGCTAGACATTCCCTGAGAACTCAGCTGGTTTCAACGGCACTCTCGGTACTCCGTACCCGTTCTTGCACGAGTTCAGATCAATATATGGATCGCGTGAGGTTTGACCCGAGAGACGGAACAAGAATCTGGTCACATTATCAACGTTCTCGGTAGAGTTGGAGTAGAAATCTCGAGTTCCTGCTCTCCAGGAGTCGTCAGGTCGTGTGCTTCGGACTCATCCCACAACCCTAGAGGGGTGTGCGTGAGAAGACGTTGAATCACAAACGACAACTCTCACACGAGGACGTCGACGCGCTCGCGTTGAAGCTGTCTTCACGCTCACAATGGATCCTCATTGTGCCGAGCTCTTCTCTGGAAGATTGAATGCTTCCAAACGAAATTGTGTCTGTATTCATCTCCGCCTGCTTTCCACCGCTCTCCAACGATGGGCCCGCAGCGAGCGGGTAGAACGGGAATCACGCGAAGAGCCACTTTCAATGAGTAAATCTAGAGCATATATTCCCCTCGAGGGATGAGATTTAGAGTGCTTGCCTTGTCTCTATTTTCTGATGTTGGCCCGCTCCCACACAACTGCCTTCTCGCAGAAAGTAGCGATTCAGAGATATTGGGCGAGAGAGTATCGGCATCCCAATCTTACATGTTCTGAATCATCTCAAACAGTTCCAAAAAGGACTACATATCCTGTCGAATCGCGCGTGCCAAGACACGAAAAGTATAAATTTAGAGCACGTGGGAGATCACAATGACTGGAAGACAACAAAGAGGAGCTGAAGTGACTTAATATGAGGCTTGGTTCGTTTCAGTTTTTATCCACATAGTCTCCTGATCACAATTTCTTCCTTACAGCGAACGGGTCATCCTCTTCAGACACTCTTCTCTCGCCGCAATGGATGCTTGGTCGGCCTCGTCGTCCTGTGTTCAACATTGATAATTTTAGTTCAAGTCGCCTCTTACAATGACAAAGGGTCATTGTACCAAACGATCGTCAAAGGTGATTCTTCTCTGCAGGGACTACTTCAACAGGGTGAGTCCTCCAAGTCGAGGAGATACTTTGCTATGTGAGCCATTGAAAGACAGATCACAGGTGACAGATCAATTTTTGAGGAAATTTGCTTCTGCTCCAAGAGTCCTTAGGCCCATAGGTTCCCGAACTGCGATAGACTCCGCTCTCTCCTGTCTGCGTTCGCACATTTCCCAATCATAGAAGCCCAAGTAAAGGCTCAGGATATCTTACCGGGTGCCACACAATTCTCTCCAGTAACCGTCAAGGCCCATTCTGAGATTGAGCACTCAAATCCAATCGAGGATTCCCCTGATCCTCCTAGCTTGTCTTCCTGCAGCGAGGGAGCGGAGCTCATATGAATGCCAAAGCCGGTTTTCGGGATGTCTTCCTCGAATGAAGTCTGTCTCCTCTCTCCGAATGGAAATAAAATAACATCCGCTGTCAGCGTGCGTCAACGGCAACGCGCAATCCCCAAAGAGAGTTGTAATCCTCTTTGTACGTTGGCAATCTCTATGCCCTGTGCGTCTCTATTTTCACTCATTTTCGTCGGCATACCATGAACGGTGATGTGAAGATCCTTTTTCGCCTCCATCGCCATCGATCCCAATGGAAGCCAGCACCATCCAAGTGCAAGAGGGACTTCCCTCTGCTAATCCGGTTAGGCGAGAGTCGGAGCAGTGGAAAGCTATCGTGTGGGAATGGTGTACTAAGTTGTCTTCTCCCGACGACGCTTTATCTAATGTGGTCGCGGAGGAGCAACAGAGACAGGAAAGTCCCTGGGAATCTATCGACTCTAATCAGATGATCAGTAGCTGCAGAAGAAAGAGGCTGCTTGTGCATGCGAGACATCATGTACATTGCCTCCGCTAACGGCAAACGGAGACGAACGCTAGAGACTTACGGACACTACAGCTCGTGCTGTACTTCTCACCGCGCAAGGACCGTGTCAGGGGTGTAATAGAACGGAATGTTGCGTCATGAGGTTATCCCGGGCAATGGATTGTATGCCGGATCTGCCAGCTTCAGCGTTGCACTTTCGGAATAAGGAGCTCATTCTTTAAGAGTGAGCGACACTCGAAGTAAACTCGGATAACTTGTCCACAGGTGAAATCCTCGCATCGACTAAAGACGTCTTACAAGGCTCGACAGCGAAGAATGCTCAGGTTGTCATAGCAAATGTCGATAACTCCGCCGCAGATGGCTCTTCGCGACCGCAGGCAACTGCAAATGCTCTCAACAGCAAGATTCCTCTACTGCCTCTCATGCAGGTACGGTGGGATCACTCCCCTTGGAAATCCTGGAACAATGCTCGCTGTTCATTCTTGTGCGGACTCTTCTGATTCATCACAAAAAGAATTTTACGTACACTAAAATGCTCTCGATTCTTTATTCTCAGAATGCAGGCCGCCTCGCTCAAGCCATGCTTAAATTGTACAAAATCGTCCCTCCGTCGGAAGTCAAACGGATACTCATCGTGTCTTACTTTCGTTCGGGCAGTACGTTCCTAGGCGACATCCTGCAAACACCGCTCAAAACTTTCTATCACTTCGAACCCTTCCATATCACCCGTAGAACCCGACTTCGCTTCGGTGAGCATTCCCATAAGCTTCATACGAGCTGAATCATTTGTGAAAATCACAGGAAGAGATCATTCTCACATCAGGTCACGCTATTGAACTACCGATGTTTCAGGTGATATTAGCGAGCTAGAATGCGCAAAAATGTTCAGTCAACTCCTCCAGTGCGACTTTGAACATCTACCAGAGTACATGGCTTGGGTGTCTCAACATAGGAACCAATTTTTGATGCGACATAATCAGTTCCTTTGGAGACACTGCGCTCTGAAAAATAATATTTGCTTCAATGCAACATACGTCGAAGGAATGTGCCGCCGCAGTCCGCTCCAGGTAGGTCACTAGAAACCACGACTGAACATACCGAGTTCCGTAGCGGAACCAGTCAGAGAGTCCCAAGTCTGGTCGACTTTGACTCTGTCCATTCATTCGTTCGCAAGGGACGGCCGCAGCAGTGCTCCGATATTCCTTTTGAGAATGTCCTTGCTTTCGGAGCTCACATTTCCTCTTGGCTTTTCTAATGATTCCTTTGAAAAAGCCCACAAAAGATCCCGGTATCCCGGACTCCAAGGGAATTCCGAGCGCTGGTATACGGTTCCATTTCTCGGAAGATGCGTAGGAAAACAAGTTTGAAAAGATTCATACCACTTGCATTTCCCCGGGCTTCTTTTAGTGTATTCAGAGTCGCGGAGGCCGACCCGTCAGAGAACTCGACTCGCAAGCGACGATTCGCTCTGAAACGTTCGAAGTTCCTCGTCCCAGACAGCGATTCAAATATTGTTTTCTGAGGGGGCGTTTCAATACGAACGTTCAGAAATCTCTGTCCCATTGCATAATGGAGCATGTACGGTGTACTCAGAACATGGAACATGATCCCGCAGAACTCTCTCACCCTGTATGAGAATGCGCCACGAGTCGCGACGTGCTGATTTCACTACTCTCAATGGTTCTGATTGGATCAACCTCAGGAGGGAATCTGCAGAAATTTTTCGTCTCTGGCTGAATCGGCACTCGCATCACGTCTCCGTCGCAAGGAGACTTTCAAAACCGATGGGGCTCCTCGAAGGGTTGACACAGCAGAAGCGCATCCCGCTTGAAAGTGCTAGGTTGACAACGGAATTCATGTGTATATCATATTTTGGCAGTCATGGGAAATCATCAACACCTTCTTCTCAAATACAGGTGGTTAAACTCGTCCGCATCCCGCTTCGGTACGCTGTCAAATTCATAACAGAAGAACCTGCCCTCTCCGAGAACACAGCGATTGTGCATCTGATTCGAGATCCGAGAGCCATTCTGGCGTCAAGGTAAACTATCCCCGTGGACCTCCCTAATTCTTCTGGTTTTCGTCGAACATGGCATGACGTGACAGCTATCGCTCGGAGGAACGAATAGGCACCACAACCTCTTGCCCGATAGCTGGAATTTGAAAGTTTCTGGCTAAACTCAATCCTCTCAGAGTCCTTTAAAACATTTCGAGGGATGCCCATTTTGCAATGATTCCTTGGCCGGCGAACATGATGGAGAGCCCCAAAGGCTGGAATGCTGTCACCACACGACCAGCTTCTGCGCTACGCAGTCGATGGCTAGTGGAGCATAAACAGAGGTGTTGGGTTACTTCGCGTCCGTGCGAGCGCCCCCGGGACATCTAGTTGCCATGGCGGCTGATGGCACCATGTTGGCTTCATGCTTTGTGCCTCCTTTCCATTAATACAGCCTCTGTCCTGTCATATGCAAATCGAAGAGTAGTGGATATTGGCAGAGTAATATAATATTTGCTCATGCCTGGACACAATGCACGAAGTCTCTATAAGCCCCTAATTCGATTTGCCACGTCCGCAACTCTCTCGGGGTGCCAGTCCCGCAATAATCTGGGGACCGATGATGACCCTTTTCTCAGCATCAGCATTCACCAGGAGTCAGGTAAATGATTCGGAGCAACTTCCTGGCTCTCTGTCAAGGATTCCTGCCTCTAGGAGCTGCGTGGCTCCAACAACCTGGAACGGCTGGGCAAGCCAGACCGGTAGATGCTGCGGAAATCTGTTTTCCTTCCCGACCGCAACAACGCGAATCGCTGAGGGCTGGGGCGGAGGGGATGTCGGGCTCTGAACTACAAAGTGCATTTTGTAGCGAGCGGTTTCGAAAAGTTTGCGTCTGCAGAACATCCCCGGGGAGCTCGGCAGACGACATCCATCGTGAAGCGCGCGATCAATCGATTGATGTATTCGAGGGGAATCCAACAAAGTTCCATGTTTCGAAATTGGGAACATCGCAATTGTGGATGGAGAAGGGCTGAGCATAATGACGACGTTCGCCGAGCGCCGCCGAATTGTCAGGGGGCTAGTCCCGAGGAATCAATCAGCTCCGTCGCCTCTTGCGAAGTATCCCATAACGTCGTCCTGATCCCTGGCTCCGAGCGAGCGGGGAACTAGCTAGCAGAGTTCGCAGCGATGTCGGCAGGGAAAACCAGTCGGCTCTGTCGAGCGACCCTGCACGATTCCGCTATCTGAAAATTTGAGCCTGTCCTTCGCGCAATCGGAGGCGCGTCAGCTCGACGAGAGCGGATTCGATACATGCTCGAGCGAAATCATTCCAGGTTTCTCGATGCGTTCACTGACAATCCATCAAATTGATGTTTCAGACGCCGCCTGGATTGGTGTAAGGACGAATGCGCAAGAGCTGACGCCCTCTGTTCTCAGATGGGCGAAGATCTGAACGCATTCGAAGAGCTTAGCAAGCTGCATCCTGAAATTCGGATGGTGCAAATCAAATTGGAGGAGCTCGCCACCGATCCCTTCGTGCAAACAAGAGCACTTTTCGCCGCCCTCGGTAAGTCTCTCCCGAGTTTCTAATAGTTGTTCGTGCCTCCGTGAGCTCCTCGGGCTGAGTATCTTGTGGCTTTCGATCCTTCCAACTCTTGGAGTGCTCTCTGCCGTGAAGTCTGATAGTCTTTACGATCTGCCCTCAGGTTTGAAGTTCGACGTGCTGACCGAAGCTTTTCTCCGAACACACACTCATCACGGCTCCTCTGATCCTTATTCTACGAGGAGGAACTCCGCGGCGGTTGCGTACGACTGGCAGCAGAAACTTTCACTTAAGGAAACTCTCGATATCCAAGTGTATTGCGAGTCCATCATAACCAAAGCGAGCTACGAAAATGTCCGAATGAATCGTCACGGGCACGGCGATAAGAGCACTAGGAACAACACACAGTGGACCCTGGATAATGCGGAAGAATATCAAACCGTGACATGACATCCACCGGAAACCCTTCGGCATCGTGATAAATGTAAAAATAATGTATTACTTGTTATGTTCGTTAACCTCTTAAGGGATTGTACAAAGTATGAATAAAGACCGTTGGACGTCCGGTATGATCTGGTTCAAGTCCGATGGACATGAAAACCCGTCCATTTCCTACTTTTTCGAGAAAAGGTTCCCTCTCTTTTCCGGTGAATACCGAAGTAGATACTAGGCCATAGCGTACCCTACCACAGACAGGGCCAAGCCCTTGTGGACTTCCAAGGGCCTAGCAAATACAGGGGGGGCTGAGGGGGCTTTAGCCGCCCTCCCCCCCCCCTGTATCGTGAATTCAGCATCCAGTTTACAATCTTGCGTAGATTCTTTTCGTGGCGATCGGACTGCGTCTCGATTCCACGCTCGCGTCTACGATGAAGAACTCGGCGTCAGAAGCCTCGCCCTCGATGAACTCGATTGCGAGAAGGCGTGTCTTCTCGAGTTAGCTCACGTTGACACGACATCATGCAAAATCATCGTTTATGAAGATGCTTCTACCAAGTTTCTTCTCTGGCGAGAACGTGTCAGTATCCTAAAACTTCGGCTTGGAGCTGGACCATGTCCCTCTATAGAAAGTCATACTACCTAGTTTTTCATTGTGACCCAAGAGGATGTTCGGTTCTCAACACAAGGCGTTCCAGGGAGTCGCTCCGATCGTCCAACAACCAACATCTATCGACTTCACCCCGTGTATTAGATCTGTCGCCGAATTTTCCAGGTCTTGACGTGAGCTATCTCCGAAGCTTTTCCGCTTGATGGATCGGAATGCGTTTCTGTGCACCCGTTTGAACTTTTCCAAAGTAAACAAAGCGACCAGGCGGGCACGGTCCGCTTGGGCGGAGTCCCGAGACATAGATGCACGGCTGCCTACCTCGACAACTTTCGGAATGACGGACACCTATTCGCTGAGCGAAGGATCGAACGTACGAGTCCACGCCGAAGAGCTCGTCACCTCAGGTCTCACAGCACGGATTTCGACAAATTGATTATTGCTCGTGCATCAAGGGAGTCAACTAGTATCGTAGCAATTTACGTCCCGATTCGATGTGTCAAGCTCGTGAAAGAATATCGCCAGGCGCGGCGCGTACACAGAGAGGCAGGTGGAAGATTTGCAGGAGATCCCAGGGACGGCAATCGTAAAGACGTTGAACCGACAAGATCGCAAACCCATCGGCCGATTCCCTTATTTCTCTCGACCGCTCGCCCAGTGAGATGCTTCTTGAATGTCCAAAGCTAGACATCCCGCTCGTCAATTTCCGTATCAATTATTCAACGTTAATAGGGTACCCGGGTATTTCGAAAGAATCTTTCTAGTTGTCGAATTGTGGGATCAAGGGCCTCTCTCAAAGGAGCTGCTGTCTTTTGAGTACAGGAAGCTCAGACGGAGACGTCTGAGCAAGCATTATGCGTCAGGAGGCCTTCGAGTGCTCAATCAGATTCATTCTCATCCTCAGCTTGACTTCAATCGCGGGGGTCGCTAATCCTTCTATACATGGCGATGCTATTCTCCCGTGTCCTCCCTTGGTAACCTCCGTTGAGGGACATCCAAAGTGTGTCATCATTGGCTGAGGGAGGGGTCACAGTCACATGCACGTGGAGTTTGCATGTGACTCCACGAGGAAGAACACATCCCCAAACATGGGGCCTATGGGAAACGAAAGATCCCTTACACGCCGGAGCAAACGGAAGTTCGTTCGTTTTGGATGAGCTGTCGAAGCTTGGAATCGGACTTTCAACACCTAGTACCACATATGAGATATAGGGGTGTGAGCGAATAGGGAGCACCTCACCCTAATCGGCTGCTAGCCCAACAGCTCGCGGTTCGGAAATTACTGCTACTCTCTGGTTCAGGGTTTTTTCCCATGCCCAACTTTATGAGCCAGAATTTCCTCGTGCCCCACCAAGGCCTTCTGGAAGGAAATACGCATGATGCCGCATCCAACTAGAATTGGAATGGCATTGTTGACCGGAACGGTGCTCCGAAATTTCATAATGTCAGACAAGCACTCCAATGCCGCTCGGAGTCAATCGAAAAATTGCGCGACATAAGCTTCACACAACTTGGCTATCTGCGGCGTGGCCGCCCTGAGCTTTCGCCGGAGGTCCCCTCCCTTTGTTACCTCGAGCCGATGCCTCTGATCGCACACGAGCCGGCTCACGGCATGAAACCCGTACTCCACAAGATATGAGGACGGGAAATGAGCCAGCATCTGCGCGGCGCAGGAGTTCATTGTCAGTTTAGGGCAAAGTCGGGCCATATCTTAATCGACCCACATGAGCACACCTTTTGGCTTGAACACCGTTTCTCCTAATTCGTCATATTGGAGTTCTGCCATCTCTCCCTGGTACCGCCGGGATACTCGACCAGTTCATGGAGCGAGCTGCAACAGAGAATTTCCTGTGGGGGATTCCGAGCTACCGGCAGAGAGGTTCTATGGTATGAAAAAAGTTCCCGGCCCCGTGCCCCACCGGGATCCCAACCTTGGGAAACCCTGCTCTATTTAAATAGATAGACAGATCGCGCGCGCTCCCGAGCAGACGACAGCGGCTGTAAACAAGCAGCCCACAACTTCTCCAGATGCGCGACCCTGTGCGAACCGGCACTTGGTTTCGATTCGAGACGACTCAATTCACGTCTCTCGCGGCTCAGCACTATGAACCACTGCCACAAGGTACGAATGTTGACGAGCTTTTCAATATGGAACCGTGAGCGATCTCATCGAGACCCATCAATTGTCAAGGCGCTGCAGGCGCGGACCCATTCAAGCAATTCCCGTATGTAAACCGACTCATTCAGATGCGCTTCGATTGCACATTTCAGCTCAGACGACTGGCACACGGTCTGTGCGTCCATGGCAGGCAAAAGCGCCACATCCACAAATTGAAGAGCAAAGGCATAATAGAAAACATCTTCCCGAATGTTGAGGAGTGAGTATGAAGGTTTCCATGAGAGTCCTCTTACTCCTGGTGAAGGCATTGCCACTGACACGGAAGAAAGGATCCCCGGGTGATATATGGTTTTCATAGATACTCTTCGCTTGACCCGAGTGCGGATTATACACCTTTCCTCAATCGTGCAAACTTCGCAGGGAAAGACTATCGACACTTCTGAAGGAAACGTCAGCAGCGTACTGCGGCTTCGATCCCACGTCCGACAGTCTCCATCTGGGAAATCTAGTGTCCATTCTAGTCTTGATCGAACTCCAGAAAAGAGGAGTTACCCCCATCGCAGTTGTCGGTGAAGCTACAGCTCAAATAGGAGATCCGAGTGGCCGCTCGGGAGAGCGAGACTCAATCTCTTCGGCAGTGCTCGAAAAAAATGTCCGAGGCTTGGAGAGAAATCTGGAGACGGTGTTCAAAAATCATCAAAGGTCCTGGACAGTCCTCGTATTTTCTTCTTTCAATTCCGTTGTGATTGGTCGTCAACTTCTCTCCCCGAGTCCGGATAATATTGCGACATTGCGGGACCGCCCATTAATTTTGATGCTTTTGGGAGTTTCAGATATTTTTCGAAGTCCGAGAGTGCGCCTGAATTGAAACTGCTCCGTAACTCATCCTGGTACTCGGGCTTGGAAGTTATTCGATTCCTTGGAACAACTGGACGTCACTTCCGGATGGGTCAAATGCTTGCCCGAGAAGCTGTGAAATCCAGACTGAAAGGCACGGAAGGGATGAGCGTCGCCGAGTTCAGTTATCAGATGTTCCAGGCGTACGACTGGCTCCATCTTTTCAATGAGTATGGGTGCGCGATGCAAATAGGTGAGTGGGGGCGACCGTTTCCACCGGAAACACTCCTTTCCGCAAAGAGCATCTGGCTCATAGGCGTTCATGGTTTCCAGGCGGCCGAGATCAACTGGGCAATATCGATGCAGGACACGATTTGATCCGGAGAGTACACGGGAAGAACTCTTACGGTCTGCTGACTCCCTTGATAACTGCCGAATCCGGTGACAAGTACGGGAAGAGCGCCGGCAATGCGATTTGGCTCTCAGGTGATAAGACGAGTCCTTATGAAATGTTCCAATTCTTGCTGCGGATGTCGGACACAGAAGCGGCGAAGCTGGCCCCTGTTTTCGCCTTCACTGAGGACGAAGAACTTGTCGACCTCATGGAGCAGCATAGAGCTCATCCGGAGCAACGGTCTCTTCAGAGTCGCATCGCAAACGACATCACGTTACTGCTGCATGGACGAGAAGAGCTGACGCTGGCTCAGCGAGCAACTGATCTTTTGTTCGGTGGTAAAGCTGAGATTCTCAATGAGTTGAGTGCAGCAGATCTGCGGAAAATCTTCCTCGACACTGCATACGCTGAAATTCCGCGGCAGAAACTCTTGGGCGGTTATGATGTGATCGAGTTCGGTCTAGAGGCGAAACTGTTCTCAACTGAACAGGACGCGAAGCGAATCGTATCTAGTGGAGGACTCTATGTCAATATGGAGCGCACAACATCGATGAGCTTAACGGAGTCCTGCGTATTGTCGTCGGGACTCACCTTAACGAGAGTAGGGAAGAAAAACTACACCTTGGTGAAATGGGTCTGAGCTGTGCCGATCGATCTATGCTGGACGCTTCAGTATTCAGTCGCCGATGATTCGAATCCGACCCGAACCATTTCGCAGACATGCGGCATGAAACTTGTTGAAACAACAACCAAATAAAACCGAGTTGAGAGTGCATGGTGCCGGTTCCCTCTAGTTCACAATCAGCACTATAAGATAGAAGACAATCCGGAATACGGAGCCTCAGTGCATGATAATTGTCTGTTCGAATGACGTCGCAGAGTGCCCTCACTTGAGAATTTCCAGTCAGCGTCAAGGGAAAGCGGAGTTGCGCGTGCAGATCGCGCACGATAAATCTCATCCTCATCTCTGATTGGCCACCTCATCATATCTCCTACCTGACACAAAAATGCTTGCGCGATTGGTGGGCTCTTGAGTGTGGACTAACCTAATAAGAGCAGTGCGCAGCAACCGGATAGGAACTTATCCGATGAGCTATGGGTTCCGATCATATCGTGCTCGAGTGGCGACAACTGTAGTCAAGGACGTGAATGCAGAAATCCTTCCACGGACAATGCGGAGATATGGTGGTATATCCACAATCAAAAGCTTCTTGAACCAAGCGCCTGACAGACCTCAGCTCGATTCGGTGAACCGTCGGGGAGTTCGGCCAACGCTGGCGGTGTGGGCAGTGGAAGTACTCAGATATCGATTGTGCGTCTCCAGAAGTATCCAGAAGACCCTCGGAAGTCGTACCCGAGGTGCGTCCGCTAAGTATCTACACTGAGCCCGGGACAGATAGGTGTATTTCTTTGATATCCTCTTTTAACTGATCCAGTTAGGCGAGATCACCTTAGTTAGGGGGGGGGGTACTTCTTCCAGAAATTAATTGGATGACCGATTTGTGATATTGCCATCATCCAGGATAAGAATTGGCTTTCACCACGAGACTCGTCGGAGATAACCTCTCGTATGTTTGAGCTGAAATCGAAACTGGATTGAAATCATTCGCTTTCACATCAAAGATCGGAGACTGTGCTCATGGAGAATCTCGCTCTTCGGCGTCGCGTCTTCCGTTGTCAATCGCACACCAAACTGGTCCGGATGAGATCCCTAGACTGATGCTCGCTTTCATGCATACCAAGTCAAGCGTGGTGCACTCGGAAGTCTGCCCAGCATGCCATCGAGGTGCCGGAACGAGTTATCAGCATTGATCGCAGAATTTTCGCGCTCTCTAACGATATTTGCGACTTCTTCTCGCAATACTTGAAGCCCGTTCATTGTCCTCCATTCCAGGGTACTTAGAGTCCCGCGTATAACGGAACTTTTTTCCGACCAGAAAAAGGTTCAGAACTCTTCGTGACTGATGATGAATGCTCGTCCTGGGACTTCGTCATCGTAGATCTCTTGCGCATAACCTATGTAGAATTTTCAGAGCGCAAAAGTTCCATCCGTCAGGAAGTCAGGAAGAGTTCTGAACCCTTTTGTTGTCCGGAAAAGGTCCGTTATACGCGGGACTTTAGGGTGACTGGAATCAGTGGCGGATCCTTTGAGTTTGGCCTCCCAGGTGGATAATACACTTTAGTAGAAAGAATTTCATCAAAGAATTTCAGGATGAATCCTCGTTCTGGAGAATTACCGAACAAATAATCCAACATTCAACCGAAAAACACTCCGGGGACACCGGAAAACCAAGACCGCCCCCCCTCGAGCCATTCCTGAATCCGCCACTGAATGGAATCAATCTTCCCCTCTCTTTTGGGACTTTCGACGTCCAGAGAAGAGTCTACATTGTAGGCGATACGTTGAGGTGGTTGCCCAGAGGACGATTATCTGCCTAGACGAGGACAGAGGGTCGACCATATCTCTGTTATAAGATACAAGGTTTCGACAAGCGGTTAGCAAACTATAAAAATCGGAGGGACGGACTTGACACTTTGACTGCAACCAACAGAGTTGCCGTTTCTCCGCTCCGAAACTCTCAGTGAAGACGATTGGTGAAGAGACTCTGTACAGGGTCCAGTCAGCAATCTGCAAATACTCCGTAGGTCACCTGAACGAGAACTGAGCCCCAGCGTTATCAAGTTTCACTCAGGACACGTGCGACCTCCCAAAGTCGAGTCCTAAGCAGCGTAACGAAATCATGGAACGCCAAAGCAGACCACTCGCTTCGGAAACGCTGCGTGTTACGGCGTGAGTCTCCAAACGGCGTGAATGTTCAGGAATCGCGCCTGGTCGAATCTCACATCAGAGCACTCATGTGTACAGATGAGTGAACGATCGGGCCCGATTAGTGAATGTGCAGGCGAAATGCCATGAATGTTTGTGAAGGGCTATCAAGGTGTGCCTCTCGAGACTTCGCCCACCTCCGAAGCTCGTTCAGCATTTTGCCTATTCAAGTTCATCTTCGGTTGCAGAACGAGATTCATGTAGCTTCGTAACACTCCGATTCGGGAACACGGTCGGAACTTGATGCCAAAACAGCGGTTTCCAATTGAAATGCCGACCCGAAGACGCCTCCTCGGTTCGAAAGCGCGGCAGGGCTCGGGCGTCACGTTGCAGACGCAGAAATGTGGGAAAGGTCACCGTCTTCCCTTCTTGGTGTTCTCCACTCTCAGAATGCCGCATCCTGGTTCTCATCACTAGCGTAGCCGGGGGGGGGGCCGAGGGGCCATGGCCCCCCCCAAGATTTTTGGATCGCCCATAGGGCTCCATGTTAAACATTAGCGTTAAAGCTCAGCATCATCGTCCGTTGCCCCCCCCCCCCCCAAGATGGTGCAGAAATGGTCTTGGCCCCCCCAAGAAAAAATCCTGGCTACGCGCCTGGTTCTCATATTGCTCCCCTTCCCAGCTTATAACGCCTTCCCAACATATTTCTACTTCTGATTCCCCGGTATTGAGTGCATTTCTCCCGAAAGTTCTTCACCGCTTTCTTACCCGCCGTTTCTCCGCTCCCTCCGTGCCCGAACGAACTTCGCTCTCCAAAGAACCTTCCCACCATACGTCAATACTTTTTGAGCCGTCTGAGATGTGGAAATTCAGGGCTGATTTTGTTGGAACGGCTAAACTTGGCGGCTGTTCCAGTGCGAGAGCTTGGGACTGCCCCGAGACTCTGAAATTGACTGGTCGGCCTAGGAAGCTCGATAATCATGCGTTTCCAATCGTCTCATTGTTGAGGTTGGAATCAGGGATCCCAAGTGCTCACTAGCTCAGGGCAAGCTCTGGTTACTGCTTAGGCACAAAGCAGGCACGGGTTTCAGCAGGACACACGAGAGTAGTGGATAGACAGTGAACATGAGTTTATTGAAAGTCAGGACAGGGTTTATAAAGAGAGTCTATGGTCTATGACAGGGCTTCTCAAACTTTTCTCGTGGCGGCACCCTGCGGCACCTCAAGCTTGGGGCGCCGTAGGAGATGCAGGCGCGGCACCACGAGTGCCGCGGCACTCCACGGCAGTTGGTTGCCGGCGGCACACAGTTTGAGAACCCCTGGTCTATGAGAGAGGGCTTTACGTCTACCTAGAGCAACCGTTTGGGTGGTAATGGGTTTTAGATACAGTACGAGCTGGGGTCGATGGGTGCTTACTGTGTTGACGTAGTCTGGCGCTTTGCGCCCCCGATCCGTCGGTGGGATCATGAGAAGATTCACATAGGAGCACACATCGATCACCCGCTCCGATTCTCGAGTTTCTACGATCTATTTGTTAGCAGAATATTTGTTCGGGGTTTCTGTCTCAACACTCATGAGCTCGTGGTGAGTGAATTGTGCTAAGTGTCCGCATCGGGTCGATGGAGCATTTCAAAAACATAAGATTTCGTCCTTATTTCCCCCATATGAGCCACTGTGCACTCGCGGGCGGGCCACGGCGGTATCATTGAGAGCATTTCGGAGGATGCGACATTCATCTCTTACATTAGCTGTCAAGTTTCGTTGCAACCCACTTCGCAAAATGAGTTCCCTGTGGTGGCACTTGACTGTGATTGTCGTCGATATCGAGTCGAGACTCATCGACCGCTCTCGGTCTTGTCATCGGAGTGAAAAAACAACGTGGCCTAAAGTTTGTTCCGGGACTTCATTCCTATAACAATCGAGTAATCGATGACGCTGAGGATCCATCCTCTCTCAAGTTTCTCGCCAGTTCCACTCGCTCACAGCTCGCCCGTACAACCATGTACTGCTACTGCTGCTATGGCTGCGGCCGCTGCTCCTCTTCCCACTGCTAGCGCGGCTGCTTCTCGATCTTCTGCTGCCGGTGCGCTGACATTCAGTTCTTAGAATCGGCTGGCGGCTGGCTGAGTGAACGAGTGAGCGAGCGAGCGAGCGACTGACTCGTTCGCTCACTGGCTGCCTATTTGGCTCCTGCCTGCCGACCGACCGGCCTGCCTGTTTTCTCTGCGGCTATATCCACGGACCCCTACAACTACTACCACAACTGCCACCACCACCGCCGGCGCTGAGAGAAAGGCTCTCTGCTGCTTCGCTCGCTGCTCGGGATTCGTGGAACCGACTGCGTCACTGCTCGGGGCTGCTTCGAGGACAGCCTGCCAACGCACCAACCAACCAGTCTATCTGCCTGCCTGCCTCACAGCCAAACAACCAGCGAAAACATGGAGGTAAGTTGCTTCACGTCAAGTTCACGTCAACCTCATGTGCCCGGCAACCCTCCAGTACGAGGTGTGCTGGAGAGTCTCTTGCGCGCGGACCTGACCCGTCAGCCCTGATCCATCCACGGCTATGGGACAGGCTCCAATACTTCATTGCCGAATAGCTCGGAATCGCTGTTGTTCTCGAGCCTTGTCCATGGAAGGCGTGCTGCTTTCCAAACGAATTACCGGCAGTTGAAGTGTGATAGTGAATCTTTCGTTGAACCGAATTGAACATCGCTCTAGTGACTCGAAGTTTGACGAAGCTGACCGGGAGTGCTCGGAGTGCCTTCCTCTGGTTGAGCTCATGAAAGGGATCCACTGGAATTTTCTCGTATCTTCGATTGATTATCTTGTCAGTGATGAGTTCAGAAAATCCCGCGATAAATTTGTGAAGTGTTCAATCTGCTCGGCTCAACAGATAGATGTTGAGTAGAATTCGTCGGAGTTTTCGATAAGGTCGCACCGCTCGCCTCGGCCAAGTCAAGACCGAGCCATCGTCGTTCACGGAGCGCATCTTCGGAGCACCTCTTCCGAGAAGCTCTGTGATATCCAGCGTTCAGCAGCTCTGTGTTTGTACGGATTACATTCAAAAACCCGGCCCCGTTCGATTGTCTGATCTTTGGATCGATTTGATTCCCTATCGCGAACATTTTATCGGCCTCATCATCTCATAACGTTGATCGATAGTATTGTCTCCATATTGACGCAGTGTGTGACGTGCTTTCGAATGATCGCAGTTTAACAGTGATGCCTTCGATTTTCTCCGTACTTTCGGAGTTTCCAAAACTGCCGTCGATTGGACAAAACAGTTTCCAGCCGACCGCGTGAATGTGGACGCAGATGTCTCAGTGAATGAGTTACGGAAAACCCGTTGTTGCACGCGATCAAGGACCCGAAAGGCCGTGAATTCCATACGAAACCGAGAAATGTTACAGGCGAGCAGAGACTCGTCATGGGATCGACTCCAACGACTGCCGGAACAATACCGCCAGCAAGTACACTCGATCTATGGAGAACACATGCCTTTGGACGTGAGAAAAGCTCTGTCGGACTGGCTGGACAAACTGGACTGGCCGATTCTGAACCCGGATAATCCCGACATGACCCAATATACTATTGTTCTGGCGAATCAACTCATCACGGAGCTCGAGGTGAGTCAAATATACTCTCAACAATCCCTCAGCGAAACGGAACTCGATCACTCAACGAGGGACACTTCTCCAGAACTTGAAACCACTTTCCTCCCCTGGTTCATGAAATTCTCGTTTTCGATCCCTGAACGTTTCTCCATTCGAACTCATGAAGCACGTATTTTCGCTTCCGCTGTTTCGTCCCGAAGACTCAATGGAGACTAGAGCGAAAAAATTCCTCCGAAGCTGAAGAATTAAAGCTACGGAGAGGTTTCACGCGGCTGTTCCCAAGTCGTCGAAAGAGTGGACCAAGAAGTCGACGATCCAAAGTTGAGCCGTCTTTTCAACGAATCGAATTCGTTCCGAGAACTGTGGCAGAACGAATCGCAGTCGTAACAAGCTCACAACATCCAATAATATCCATGTAGAACGGAATCCATATTCTCAGGAAAATAAGAAGATGACACACTGTTCCGCCTCAGTGGTTTTGATAATTTCTTAACGAATTCGTTTACATTATCGCTGAAAGTATGTCCGCGTATTTCTCTATCGGAGGAATGACAAAAGCGATTTCCCATCAGGACAAAGCATCGAAAACGAACGACACCATCACCCGGATTAAATTGAGCGAAGCCCTGGCCGCGTTCCGCCAGAGTCTGGGAACGGACCCCGTATTCATGATAAGAATGCTGCGGAACTGCATCATGCACGAACAGAAAATCGTTGCCGTGGGAGAGGCATCGTTGGGTCTAAACCTCAACCCTGACCGCACTCTCGTCCTGCAACAAGAGCTTGAAGAGTCCCGACGCAACATCCAGCGGCACGAAGAACAGTTTCTGCATATGGAGAAGTTCAGCGGAACTTTCGTATTCAATTACCAAGAACTCCAGAAAGCCAATGCTCAATTGCAACGGATGCAGGCAGCGGGCCAAGCTACGGACTCGGCACAACACGAAATTCGTCAACACGAGAACCTGATCAAAGAAAACGCACGAGAGCTCGATCAGCTACGGCGAGGCTTCATAGAGAGTGTGACTGGTAAGACTACATCTCAAGACGACGAAAGAATCTAGTTCTGTTTGAGCGTTCAATGATTCCGATTATTCCAGGAATTGAATCGGTAATATTTCATTTCACAGACAGCGTTGGGCTCCTCGGACATGTGGAACAACAGATTCTAGGGGAAGAGCTCCCGAATTGGCATCGGGCACAACAGCTTTCCGGCAACGGTCAGCCGATCGATATCAACTTCGAACGGCTACAACAATGTTGCGAGACGCTCAGCGAACACATTTTTCTCTATTTGCAACTGTTGGAGAAGTGTAAATATCAAGTGATTAAGCTGCCCACCACATCCGAAGCAGCCTTCAAGGAGAGTTTCGATATCTTAGAAACTCAATTGAAAACTCTGTTGTCCGCCTTGGTGAGCGGCACTTTCATAATAGAGAAGCAACCTCCACAAGTTATGAAAACCAACACGCGTTTCACCGCAACCGTTCGGCTCCTGGTCGGCGCCAAACTCAAAGAGCTTTTCGAAAAGAATCCAAGCGATCCTCCGCAAGTCAGAGTCTCCATCATAAGCGAAGCTCAGGCGGGTGTTCTCGCTCGAAGCAACGGATATCCGTCAACTGAAGTCGCTGGGGAAATCCAGAACAACATGGGTGCAATCGAGCATCATCACTCTTCGAGACAGTACTCGGCCTCGTTCAGGAATATGTCTCTCAAAAAGATAAGACGTGCCGACAAAAAAGGCACCGAGAGTGTCATGGATGAGAAGTTCTGCCTTCTTTTCCAATCGGTCATAAAAATCGCCGACATGACGTTCCACGTTCAGGCACGATCCCTCCCAGTGGTGGTCATCGTTCATGGAAATCAAGAACCTCACGCATGGGCAACCATAACCTGGGATAACGCGTTCTCAGAGCCCAAGCGACTGCCGTTTGTCGTCCCGGACAGCGTGAGTTGGAACAAGATGGCGCACGTGCTGTCGACAAAATTCTTCAGTGCAACCGGCCGGGGTCTTTCCGACAGCAATCTACATTTCCTCGCAACGAAGGTGTTCCACAACCCGAATCTCCCACCAGACTACGGTGAAATGGTAGTCACGTGGAATCAGTTCTGCAAGGAACCCCTGTCTGAGCGCAATTTCACCTTCTGGGAATGGTTCTACGCCATCATGAAGCTGACACGCGAGCATATGAGAGCGATATGGATGGATGGCCTCATCTGGGGCTTCATCAGTCGTCCCGAGACGGAAGATATGCTTCTCAAGAAGCTTAACGGTACTTTCCTGCTGAGGTTCTCCGACTCAGAACCAGGAGGCATCAGTATTGCCTACGTAGCGGAGGCGGAGAACAACCAGAAACAAATAATTAACGTGTGTCCTTTCACCGCCAAAGATTTTCAAATACGCAGCCTCGGCGACAGGATTTCCGATCTTCCGGTGAGTAGAGCTCACTGGCTTAACAACCACAATATTAGACTGTATCGCATGCTCAACTAACCTATAACACATACTTTCTTAAAACTCATGATAGCGAAAATTTCGTTTTCAGAGCTTGGTCTATCTTTATCCTGATATCCCTAAGGATCAGGCTTTCTGCAAGTATTATACAAATCTCCAGCAAACTCACAACCACGGCACCAATGGCTACGTACGGCCCCAGCTGGTGACCCAGATAGAGGTTCGTCAACTGCACACGACCGATTCCAATCCGCCCACCCCATTGCCCTTCTACAATCATCCGGAGTCGAACATCTACGCCGCGGTACCCGAGAACGGTTTTGGAGATCCGAATCTACAGTGAGTCTGTCAAGCAAGAGGCGCTGCATATCCGTTCCTCTTTGTGTCCGTTGGATCGTCTTCGAGATTCCACAATTCTATCGATTCGTCTCAGAGTTTCCTCAAATTGCATTGAATGATCAGTTCTCATGAATTCCAGGCTCTACGACATGAATCCCGCAAACCAAACGATTAAGCGCCAACGAGTAGAAAGTTTCTGCACTCTTCAACAGTCGAGCTGGCCAGATGTGGCGGATCGCGTTGACGCTAGCGTCCACGACCAGACTTAAATTGTTTTCCGAGTCAGAAAAGAAGTTTCCTTCGAAATTGGATCGGAGAGGTCGACCTGACTCCGATTCGCTCCGGGAGCATGCATACCTAGAACTCAACGTGGGCTTACGATATACAGTCTTTATATCTGTTTTACAAGTGTATCCTCACTCATTGGAGAGCGCGCATTGCATCACGTCGAAATATATTTGTGGAAATTCTATAGTGCTCATGCGGCAACGAATCGCATTCAAGGTCACAGTAATGTATCGAGTCTCGAAATGTGTATTGTATAGCAGCGTGTAAAATGTTTCTTGTAAATACCCATCGCATTTGACGGGACTAGAAGGACCAGATGAACAGAAAATATCCGACACTTCTGTGTGTAATAGTGATTATCGGTGTCTGAACCATCAGACGTCACTCATTGGAGCCGGCGAGAAAGTCCTCTTCCGCGACATACATATGAGCTTCTCCCGCTAGATTGGCCCTTTGTCGAATCTTCAACCCCCGCGGAGGATCTGGTTCACCGCGAACTTCGATGAATCTACAGAACGAAAGTATGATCCAATAAAATCCAATGTAATAGTTAAGCTGGGACGCTCCTATATCAACTTAGATGCGCCCATTGCACTGGAGCTTCCTGGGACATTATGCAGCCAAGGTCCAGCAGGTCAGGTGGCCACACTCCGGACACCAGAATCGTTACAAGCTGCGTCACACTCCAAGGGTCGCGATGAGAGACCATACCAGATGGTCCAGCTCGAAACGTTTTGGGTTTCAGGAATCGATGACGCCTACCGTATCAATGTGATACCCCTCCCATATTTCGTGGTGATGAGGACTGTCCCTTTCACTTCCCAGTGCTTCCCGCGTTTGCACAGGAAGACACCGCTCGGCAAGGAATTTGAACTCAGATCCGATCTTGGAAATTACTTTATTCGAGGTAAAGCCGAAACAGAGAGCGAGAATCCGGGGAGTACATTTGATTATCGCATCATGATTAACGGTTAACTTCCGCTCCAGTGCTTATAAAGCTCGCTCAACAGCGTTGTCGTGCTAGGTGCTCTTCGTTTCTGTGGATGAAGATCATTGCAAATGTTTCCCACTAGGCTTTCTTCTAAAGGTTGCCCGAAGGTCGCTCACCTAGTCGCTCGGGGACACCCCTCGAGTCCCCCACTATGAGCTCAATAATTCTGACTGCGCTATTGAAGTGTGTCACTCTTTTTACGGTCGTTTCCTGCATGTCAAACAGATGTAACGAAGTGCTAAAATTTCTTTACGTAGTGGTCCAGTTTCGAACAAGATGTGTGCTACCTCATGACTCAGTGTACGGGTGATGCTGTGCCCCATCATTCTGAAAATAGCTCTCTTCTAGTTGATGCTCCCGACACTCTCACACGCACACACACAACAAGGGTATAGGGAGGGGGCAAGAAGTATCACGCAATTCACCTTACAGTCTGAACTCGCCAAAATAGCTATGGGGCATCCTGCTCCATGTACAAGCTGAGCTAAAGAGTACGATCAACGATGTTTCCAAAAGCTATTCTCGAAATTCGCAGCTCTACCATGATCCAATGGGTGTTTAAATTATGCTGAGGCTCATTTGAGTAATAACAGAGGTATTTCTCTAGATCAGAGCTGAACTCGCTCTTTAAATATTCTGATGCAACGCGTTCCTCCGGTGTTACACCGAGTTTCGAGCGAATCAGCGAAACAACGACGAATTCGCAACCTTCCCCTCAACATTTAACAAGGAAAGGTCACGAAATAGCTACAGTCTCACTGGTCTCGGATTGCAGATGATTGCACAAGAGTCGTTTCCGACAGCCGCCGACCATGATCAGCCGAGGCTGCTGTCCCCAGCAGCCAAAGACACCTGAACGGCGGAAAAGTCCAAGTCCAAGTCGTCAAGATCCAGGAGATCCGTTTCGATGAGGTCCATGAGCCTGCAAACAAAAGTTTTGGGTGGATTGCAGATCTTTCCACACTCGGGAACCTTCCTGTTCTATAACAGCCATGTGCAAGTTCTCACATTGTTCACTGAATACTTCTCGAAGGATACCGCATGATCAGTCCCCTATATTATTCACTTGGTGCATGCAACTCGAATAGTCTTGGAATGTTAAACAGAGAAACCCGGAATTTAGACGCTGAGATTTTTATTATTCAAGACATGATCTCAAAATATACTTATGTATGAATTGTGGGTTTTTGTGAAGAACATTTGACTTGATCGTTGGTATAATAATGGAAGGATCATTCTCGTCGGATGAGGTGTCGTGACAAAAACTTGCGGTTCGAATGGAATTCTGCCATCAGAATATTAGCTCCAACATCTAGAACCGATCTGCCACGAACTTGCACAGATGGTTTTGTCACACAAACTTCCGCTCACTCCAGCCTGCTAACTTGGATTCAGTCACACCAGAGGCACGGGCGCTTCTTCTGCGAGCTATGTCGCTCCGTGAATACTGTGAAGTTCCCCGTACATATTTCCCCCGTTATCGGTATCCAGAGTAGAAATAGAACTTGATTGAGATGCCGAGTGAGTTGGAAAAACGCGTGATTTGGCGAAACATTGACCATTTCCCGAACATTGGCATCTGTATCGGAACACAACCGGATCGACTAATCACTCAACAAATTAAATTAGTGACAGTCCGTATCGCAAGCGATGAACTGAGCGATAACGAGTTTGCTACAAAATACAACGAAATACAAGCGGGAATTTTTCGTCGAGCTCATTATGGGTTTGTGAGATCTTTCGAAGATTGCAACGAGCGTTACATGGGATGAGGGGTTCTCGATTCAAAGCAGGTTCTGTTTAGCTCGGTTCGTGTCCCACATTAGGAGAAGCTTGCCAGTTAGAAATCTGCTGATTGAAGTCCTCTCGTTGCCGTTTCAGCGGCTGTCCAGATTTCAGTGCAAAAAGCCTGTGCAAAAAGAGGAGGGTCGAAAATTAGCACTAAACTTTCAGAAACACACACCGATTGGTTCAACTCTGTTCTCTGATTTGACAGACGAATAGAGCTCAACCACCACCCACGCACACCTGGAGGAGTTTTGATTCGCGACATCATTCTCACAGACTGTCCGACGCCTCCTCTGATCCGAAGATAACGAAACAAAGCGTGATTTAACTTCTAGAGTCTAAACCCTACCTCCAAACGTGCATGGGCGTAGCAGCCGAAGCGGGCATGGAACATGCGGTTTCCAAATCCAGAGATTCCTGCTCCGCAAATCGGCTACGCCCAATCAATTCCCGATTCCACCCGATTAGAAATGTTTCGAGATCACTCACTCCATAGAATTGGGATCGTATGCTCCATCGTTCCTTGACAGTTGCATATTGCTGTCTGCCGCGCCGTAATAGGAGGCTGGGCTGGCGGCGTTCGAATCCAGATATGACTGCTGATGCCTCCCCGGAAGCTGAGTGATGAGCAAAGGCTTCACGTAACCGTTTGCGGTGGGCCCATGCGACGACTCGAGCGTCGATGTGTAATACCTCTGGAAGGCTTGGTCCCTCGGGGTGTCTGGGTACAGATACAACAGATCCTGTGAACATAGAGACAGCGTGAGTCATTTCTCGCTTCCTTCCAGTCGAGATATCTTGCCAAGCTGGACAGTGCTACAAGCAGGGGATGACATCACCCCGTCGTCAGATGACGCCATCTCGAAATCAGCTGCCCGTCGAAAGCCTACACGCTCCGCGGGTCAACGATAGTTTCAATCATGGAAAAGTGCAAAAGACGGAAATCTGGAATAGCTGCCGCTGATCTCGGCAAGAAAGAAGTTCGCACGAAGCTCAGAACGTCGGAAGCTCAACTAACCTTTAGGTCGGAGATTCTGTCGGCGAGGCTTCGAATTTGGAAATCTTTCGAGGTGAACGGTTGTATCATGAGGATTTCCTTGAGGCCCTCGTTTTCGTTAACCCACGCGATCGTGACCCCTCCCAACTCAGAGTCGGAGAACCTCAGCAGGAAGGTGCCAACCGACCTTTTCAACAGCATCTCCTCAGCCTCTCGCCGGCCAACAAAGCCCCAAATAGCTCCATCCACCCATAACTGTTTCAGATGTTCGCGGGTCAGCTTCATGATTGCGTAGAACCACTCCCAAAAAGTGAAGGTTCGATCCGGGAGAGGTGTTTTACAGAACTGAGACCAGCTCAGAAGATGGTCCCCGATGTCGGGGCCAAGGTTTGGGTTACAGAAAGCCTTTGTTGCCAGAAAATGTAGGTTGCTCTCCAGGAGACCGGCGCCGGTGGCCGCGCGGAATTTCGTTGAAAGAACTTGGGCCATTTTGCTCCAGGCGATCCGCTCGGGGACGAGGAACGGTTTCCTCAAACTGTCCGAGAACGCGTTGTCCCAAGTAACCGTAGCCCATGCGTGGGGCTCTTGATTCCCATGGACGATGACCACGACAGGTAGAGAACGCGCCTGGACTGGGAAGGTCATATCCGCGACTTTGATGACCGATTGGAACAACAAGCAGAACTTTTCGTCCATGACGCTCTCGCTGCCCTTCTTTTCGGCTCGTTTGATCCGCTTTAGTGACATGTTCCTGAAGGAGACTGCGAGCTGTCTCGTGGCCTGATGATACTCCATCGCGCCAATGCTGTTCAGGATTTCTCCGGCAACCTCGCTCGTCGGATGAACTTCGTTGCGGGCTAGAGTTGAAGCTTGTGCCTCGCTGATAATGGAAACTTTTACTTGCGGCGGTGACATGTGGACATTGAGTCGTCCCCCGACCAAAAGTCGCACAGTGGACTGGAAGCGAGTGTTGGTCTTCATTACTTGGGGAGGCTGTTTTTCAATCACGAAAGTCCCGCTCACAAGAGCAGACAATAGCGTCTTTATCTGTGACTCCAACGAAGAAAACTTTTCTGTCAAAGACGCCCCCGATGTGGTCGGCATTTTTGTGATGAGCAACTCCAGCCTCCTGACAAGTTGAAGGTGCTGCCAAGCGAGCTCCGCCAGTGCCTCACACCACTCCTGGATGTCGTTGAGATTGTTGTCGAATGTTTGACCGTTCCCCGCGAGCTGCTGGGCTCTCTGCCACTCCGCCAAGTGTTTGTCGACGATCAGATGCCTCAATCCATTGAGACGCTGCACACCGACTGAAAACAAGGAGAAGTTGAACAACTACACTAACTCGAGTCGCCTTCGAGACGAAACCACCAAAAACACGATGTCGACGAGCGATTATGTCTCAATCAAGCTATCGAAAGGAATTCTGAATCATGGTCTTCTCGATTTGTGATTCCACACAAAACTAGAATGCACAAGGAAGCCATAGTGAAGAGTAGTTAGGACGCTCCACTCACCGCTTAGGTTTTCGAGGAAGCTGACTCTGTGGCCGTGAAGTTCCCTCGTCTTCTCCCTGATGGCATTCTCGAACTGGACGAGTTCTTGTTGAGCTCGTTGCACAGTCTCGATGGATTGGTTTGATGTTTGAAGTTGTTGAAATTGCGCTGTTCGTTTTTGGAAATCTTGGTATTGGAACACGAAAGCCTCTTCGACGTCGTGCATCTGTTTTATAAGATTCTCCATCGACTGTCCTTCGCGTCGCGACTCCTCCAAATCATGCAGGATTGTCATGGCCGGGTCGGGCCGGAGAAGGGTTGCACTCTGGGCGAGCGATTCATCGCACACTCTGAATATTTTCTGTTCGTTCACGATGCAGTTTCTCAGGACGCGCATGAGGAATGCCGGATCAAGCGAGTAGTTCATTTTGAACAGGTTCAAGTGCTTGCCGAGTTCTTGTCGTATGGCTAGATCCGGCGATTTGTTGGCATGGTCCTGCAAAGTGAAAAAGTTATCAGAACTGAGTTTTGAGAACGGGCTGGGATGGATAATGCCGGGAGCACTCTTTGCTCGAAGTTCCTCCATACAGTGGAGAAACTCAAAGTTTCTGGCGGCCGGCATCGGAGGTGGAAAGTTTTCTCGAATACTGCCGAGGAAGCAGCATCCGATCAAGAACGTGCCGCATCCTGTCGACCTTTTCTCTGCTCTCAGCGCCGACACAAAATCCACTAACCTCAAGCAAATTGAAGAACTCCTGAGCCAGGGAAGACAAGTAGTTGTTCACTTCTTGGCTATCCGTTGTCAGCGACTGCCAGTCTTGTTTGTCGATCCAATCGGAGAGCGCCTTCCGCACCTCGATTGGAAAACAATTGTCCCGATACAAGACTAGAGTTTGCTCCTGGAACTGCACCGGAAGGCGCTGGATGCGCTCCCAGCTGGACATAATGGGGGCCTGCGGACAAAGAAACGTTTTTCTGATTATGTGTCCAGTATGAGTGTTCAACACGGCACTTCCGCGGGATTCAGGACTTTGGCATCTCTTTTCATTAGCGGATGCGTACGGAAAACATATCGGATCTCTGTAAGGGACCAGGCACCTGTTCCCAACCTCCTGTGTTCGCCCGCTCATTCGAGAGCAAACGATAATGCCCGACAATCGAATGCGGGATGGTTAAACGATACTGAAATCTTCTCCCAGAATCAAATGTTGATTTTGATTGCAGACGGGATCTCTGGTGCGTATCGACGGAGTGTCATCTGTGTTGTTCAAGACGAAAAGTCAGGCTCTGCAGCCACAGCCAGAGGCGGCTTGTCAAAAGAGGGTGTTTATCAAAATCTACTGTCTCGATTGAAACTACCAGCGAAGCGGTTCGTCGCCCATTCGAACGAGCATTCATTTTCTGATCCCGCTTTACCTCGTCTCAATTCCCTACAGAGACGAGATTCTCGATGCCCTGATATCAGTGTTCATGTTCCGGAGATAACGAGCGACGCATTCCTAGATTTTTTTTTATAACAATCATGGTTTTGGCCACGATACGGGAGCATGTCACAGACACGAACGATACTTGTTTGGAGCCTCGAGAGCCGTGTTGGGAGCACTATCGGTGAGGGACAGACCTTATCAGCGGACAAATTACGAGCCCCACATAACATCACTTACATTGAACCACATGATGTTCAGTGAACTCTATGACACCAACTCCTCAGCCTCGGCAAATTATCACCTGATCTTCGTGGCACTGTTGTCTGTTTCTGACTATGGGAACACCAATCAAAGTATCGGAGAAGGGCGAGCTCTCTGCGCCGGATGAATATTTCGTCCCGTACAATACGAAAAACGCTCGAGCGGTCAAATAAACGATGTCAACAGCTCGAGATTCAAGCTAGATACAGACAGCAAGCCCTGTCAGTGATTCACAGAGGCTGGCAATGGACGACCGTGCGCCCAGAGAAACCGATTAACACTCTCAGAGGGATGCCCTTGACGTGGCCGGCAACTCATTCAGCCGGGACTAACAGTTAGCCTCTGTGGCTGAGAAAGACTACTGTTCCCCTCACCAGTCAGTCTCTCAGATGAAAGGAGCCAAACAGCGATTAGGTCGGCTATCGGCTCTTGAAAACATTTCCGAAGTGAACCTCCATGCGCACCTGCTGCTGCTGCTGCTCTGTAGCGATGTATCGCGGTCACCACTAAGACACCACTGAAAGGATTTTGATTGAGACAGCTCGTATCGGCTGATTGTCTTACCTCCATGCGGCTGCCAGTCTACCGGGCGATGGCTGTCCTGAGAGTGACGCAGTCGCTTCCAAGAATTCCTGACAAAGCGGAGCCGCTCGCCTCCCGAGCTCTATGCTGTAGCGCCCATAGGCAGCTCCTGGAACTGAATGCCAGCGCCGCCAAAAGCAGAGAAGAGAAGGCCACCAGCACACACTCACACTAGCTGGCTGGCTGGCCGGCTGCCTGCCTGCTCGCTCGCTAGCTCGCACAGCCACCCACTCTCGCCCAAAAGCACACACCGTGCTCGCCGCTGCCACGGTTGCCTCTTCCTCCTCCTCCTCTCGGTCGGACAAGTGCTCATGGAAAGGGTAATTACGTCACAACAAACGCCAGATCAACGCGAAAGTTCAAACTTCCGCGGTGCGCGAGCCCGGTCTGGGAACTAGATGAGATTCCGCTCCGATCTGAACCGATGCAACCTAGCAACCGGGGCTGGAATGCTGTTCCTCATAACTCTTGGAAATGGCCACCTAACAATTATAGAAGATCATTGATCCCGCTCAACGGATCTCGCCGTATCGAAGTCGCGCCGCGGCGCGCCGTCTCCTTCTAATTGTAAGACCAAACTTTCATCTAGGGCAGCGCAAGTTTGGTACTTGTTAGGCTGTGGTCGATTCAAGGCTTTGAATGAGGTGGTTGAGGCAAGGACAGCTGTGCGATCAGGGAAGGGCATAAACCAGCGGTTCCCGATTGGTGGGCCCTGGCCCCCACGGAGCCCGGAGACGATTTTCGGGAGGGGGGGGGCCAAAGCCGATTTCGGAGGTCTCAGAGCCCGCTGTACAATATCCCTATCGAGCACTCCGAAAGCAAGAATCTGGAGGAACTTTGGTGCTCATTCACTTCAAGCTACCCGAGGCTCGCCGAGAGGGTTATTCGGATCCTGGTTGCGTTCTCAACATCTTATTTGTGCGAGTCCGCTCTTAGCACGCTGGTATCAATCAGAAACAAGTAGCAGTCGCGTTCGGATCCCCAGGCGTATATGAGAATCGCGATAAGTAAGACGAAGGCGCAGATCGAAAAGATTTCTATGCAGAAGCGAGAGCATGCCGCTCATCAACGACAATTATGACCTCGAGTAAGTATCAAGACAAATATCATGCACGACCGAATCAGCAAGATATTTTTGAAAGACAAAATCAGGGGGGCCCAGATGGTTGGGTCGCCCGGTGAGGGGGCCGGGCACGGAAACTAATCGGGAACCGCTGGCATAAACAGTCTGGACAGCGCCGAACAGCGCTCGGGGGTTGCAACTTCGGGGGTTCGGACGGGGATACTTCGGAATGCAGGCTCGGAGACCGCTGTGTCATGCCTCACCAAGACCTCGTATGTCAAACAACATGAGCCAGAAAGACTCATCTCGGCACATGAGAGATTTTCTGTCATCTTGCAAATCGTCGGTTATAGAAACTCCCCCTCGGCTGGATCAAAAGTCGCATACATGTTCCTTCTCCGTATTTCATACAGTATCTCGTCGGTTGACGGCAACGGAAGATTGATTCGCACAGTCTGCGGATCCAGTTTCGTTTGGTCTAACACTATACGCCCACTCTGGTGTACCTCCCCGACACGGCTCTCCTATCTCACGCTGTTTCCCAGTGACCTGGGAAATCATTCTACCTGATTTACTCCCACTGTTGGCTCCTTCTTCCTTAATTGGGATGTCTCATCCTCCGTCGCAATATTCCATCTAGTTATCATCGTGCACGACTACAAGGCTTTTTCCTCCCTTTTCTTATTTGCCACCGAAATTGTTACTCCATGTTCTTTTAAATCGTACAATACTCTCATTCTTTTTGTCCCTCTATTCCGATTGCCCCTGATTATCGTAACTGCTGTTGCCACTTTGTCGCCGTGGATCGGAATCGTCTTGACAAAACTTCAAAATTTCGGTTTGAACATCACCTTGCCTTCCAACTTGGCCTTCACCCTCCCACCTCGTCGCATTGCCATTCTCGCCCCTTCACCGGAATCTGGTCTTTTAAACACCTGAGCTTCGTCATCCGCTATCTGAGATTTCCACCTACGCGCACTGAGGTGCAGTCAACAAGCATATCCGTTATGGTTTCCTGGCTGCGGATCCCCGCGGCACTCCAAGCTCGGAATGGAGTAGGATATGCAGGTGCGGTACTAGATGCCGGCGGCACACGGTTTGAGAACCCCTGCGTTAGACGATTTACCGAAGGCAGTTTTCAGGCTCCAAGCCGGCGCAAGATGATTGCACAGCGGAATTTGACCTGATAGTTGATAGCATCGAGAGCGTTCATAAAAACTTCCCGAGTATGCCAGCTAGTACCGCTGGTAGCGGGAGGTAGGCGGAAAAGGTCATGCTCGTTAGGACATGTGGATCGGCGCTTAATCACTAGGAACCTCACTAGGAACCTCTCGCGGAGCTCGGCATTCCAAGACTTTCATGGACGATTTTGCCGTGAATTTCTGTTCCTACGGAAGAAACCCGACTTTAAACGGTTCATCCATGACGTTGAGCGGCGGCGACAACGATTCGGTATTCAAAATGTCGATGGTTCAGTACTTCCATTTCGAAACGTTGCACGGAGGATGGAGTACAACGAGTCTCTGGGGGAACGTGTCCCCGTCAGAAGCTTTGTAAGACACCCAAGACGCCGAAATCGCCGCACCCCACCTTGGTGAGACACGTTAGTGATGGTGGTTTCGAATCTAATCTCGCCTCTGTTGGCCAAATGCTTCTCCAGTAGCTTCCGAAGGAGGGCTTGCGCTGGAGTTCTTGCAAAAATAATTATTCAATGTGGGCTCTCTTGCCCCGTGTTGTCTTTCGGTAAAAGTCGATGCACGGGTCCTCGGAGGAATGAATTGACGGAATGCAACGATGACCAGACGAACATCATCGGCACTGACCTACCGCTACGTACACTCAGTGCGTTCACCCGGCTCTTCCCTTAAATTTGCTGACAAGGCATCCAGCCGAACGCGAGTGACTTTATCCTTCCCACTGGTCGAATGATCATTGACTGCTCCGCTGTGTTAACACATTTGAAGTGTCGTGATCGCAGAGTCAACGACGTTAGCTTCTCGGAAAACTTCGGTCAGAGAAGCGAATTTTCATGGTAGCCGTGCGGCAACGTTGGAGTTGAAGAAGACTGTTTTGAGACAGAAGTTCGGTCGTTCTTGTGCTCCTCGTGATCATCTCTGGTTTGACGCGGTTCGCGCAACACTCGTCCACTCACAGCTGATACCCTAAGTCTCATTGGCTTGTCGACGTCATAGTCTTTGATGGCGGTCCGGCTACGCCGGCGCCGCCGGTTTGAAATCCGAAAGAATGACGCATCGATGTACAATGGTACCTGTCATCCGCAAGCCATCTCGTTGAAACAGGTCCCATCACCAGGCGCCTGATCAGCCCAGATACCGTTCATGCGGATTCCCCGGCTCCGTACCTCCAAAGATCGCAGAGCTAGCCCCCTTCATCGATTGATCGATCAGCTCCCGGAAGCTTCTGGTAGACTTGCCAACGGGATAGTACAAAGCCTGAAAATTTTGACCATCAGATTCAACCGACTCGTGGCTCAACTTCCGAGCTCTTCCATCCCAGTCACCCGTTCATAGTCATGATCCCGTGTTAATGGAACGTTCGCGCGACTGATGGATATATCAATGGCTTGAACTCTGGTCACGGTCGGCTACAATTTGAACCTTATCGGTGTTTCTAAAGCAGTTCTTCAAGATGTCAGCTTAGGTGTGTACGGGGATCCAGACAAGATCCACGCATTGTCTCGACGATCAGTGCATGATTATCGTGAAACGTGCATTCAAGCATTACGGTCGCGAGCCGTCTGTTGTCATTGCTGTCAGCATCGGACCTGTTCTTTGTACGATTTCTAAGAGCTACATTGTGGGGCGATTCGTTTTGCTGGAGTTCTTAACATGCTACATGCAAAGAGATAAACGACTCGTCTTTTCACAACCGGCGTACGGAGCCAACAACTTATTTATTTATGGGTGCACGTCAGCTGGGCCCCGGCATCAAGTAGGCCCCGGGTCTAAAGAAGCGATGCTTTCGACAAGCCAAAATGACCATAGTGCTTCCCTAGTTCTGGGGACCAGTTGACGCCGGGTCTCAGTTGACACCGGCGCCCAGTAAAACGTCGGGGCCCAGTTGACGTCGGGGCCCAGTTGACGTCGGGGCCCAGTTGACGTGCACCCCTTATTTATTATTGTAGCGGTGCGGACGACATCCGCGCGAGAGTAAGGGTGAAAGCAAGAGTCGAGAACAAGAGCTGCGAGATTCCTAACAGGACCTGAGATTCCAGGTATTTTTTCCGATATCCCTTTCAATTCCGCACTCCAGTGACGATCGATCGGTGCGGGAACACTATGAGCGGGTCAATCTTAGCATTCCGAAGAGTTTGAAGCGGCTAACTTAGATAGCGGATCGCATTCCGTGGAGCTGATGGCAAGGCAAGTCTGACTTCCACGTGGTCCAACACAGATTGAGCTGATTCATAGTTTGATCGAAGAGTTCAGTGCACGAGCTTGAGGGAGGTTCGCTTCCGCTCATCTGGCGTGAATGCCTCATTGCTCTTCAAGAAATGAATGATATAAGATGCCACTTCAACTACGCTCATGGAGCAGAACTACCATGAAAGTGCAATCTCTGAGAAGATGTTGGCTCCCAAAAAGCTGACTTGCTTCTCGCGCCTTGAGGACTTGAAAGGCGTCCACTGTTGCTTTATTCGTTGGTTCATGATATGTTCGCTCGTCCCGATTCCGCCTCAACGTCGTAACTCTGCGCTGGGCTGCCCGTTCGCCGCCAATCGCCTGCGTGTGTAATCGTCAGTTTTTCTCATGATACTCTCTCATGTACAAGGGCTGATCGGAAGGTTCGGTCGAAGCCCGAAGAGACCTGCGGTTTCCTCGACAGACTCGCATGAGCGTCTGGTGTTTAGGCTACCGTAGACTTGGGGGAGGTTCCGCAACAAATGTCCACGAAGCCATTATGGGATCGATCCGTTGTCGGAAAACCATAAGAATTTGAAGGTCTTGTTGAAGAGGGCGCTCAGAAATCAGGGACATGCGATCTGTCGAACTGAGTCTACGACGATCCTCTTGAGGAAGACACTTCTCGAAGCTTCGATTGGCAGTCTGTATATGTTAGACACTTCGGAGGTTTGGATGCCCCAAGAACTGACGGACACCTCGTACATCCGTGGATTTATGATTGACTTTCGAGTTCAACGGATGTGATCCTGCAGTTCGCATGCAGATCACAAACCCTCCTTGAAAGCCTCTCATATCGCGAAATCCAAATGTTTTGTCGTTCGCTGAAACTGATTCAGAGGCTGCGGGCAACTCGAATGTAAGCTCCGTGATGGGAAGATTGCCAATCGCCATGGGAATCGTAACTGGAGGACTTTCAAGATTCGGATTTACGTGGTTGGATCTGTTTACTATCCGCCATGGCAACTTCTGATTCTATTTCCTCTTTCACATGGTGAGTTTTTGAGCGCAGCTTTATCGGGTGAACACATTGCGTTTTGGTGAACTGATCCACGTTGTGCCGAATTATATTTTTTGTGCCAGAGAAATGTTCAACCATGATCTGAGTTCCCCGGAAAGAAAGCAAATCACCTTGTTGTCCGCAACTGCACTAATCACGTTTGTTCTCGGAAAGCTTTTGAGCAGTTGTTGATCAAGTGGGGTTGCATTCTACGCTTCTCCAAGCGAGCCTTAGCATTACTAAGGGAACTAATGGTTTGTGTGGTATTTCGGGGTCGAAACAGTTCGCAGTATTCAGCCCCTCTGGGTTGGGTATAGCCGCGCTTCTGCGAACGAAAGAATCAGCGGTCGAAGAGGTTTCTTGGTTGGTTGCTTGACTGGTTAGATGCTCGGCCGATCGTCCCACCAACGGAGCCAGAAGAGATAACTTGTCAGTCCGGACCAGACGATCCACCAACGATGGAAGCGATCATTCCCGAATTCGTCATCGGTTTTATCAAACAATGATTACAGGACTTCAGAATGCTCATGTGAGCTCTGTTCAATATGGAATCCTTAAGATTTGCGCAGCTGACAGTTGCCGACAGTGGGAGTCAACCTAGATTTGCGCACGAGACAATTCACGACCTGACGACTTCGACTATCAGATCGAAGGGCCCTTTGGTTTAATACCCCGAAAGCCAACTTTCTGATTGTGAGTCTGGGGATGATTTTCCCCGATGTTTCCGTGATGATGGGACGTTCCGCGACGAATGGAAGCATGCACCATCATATGCTGAACTGACTCGGACAAGTGATTTCCGAAGGCACTCGGACTTTCGGAAGACACGGTCGTTCAACGTACTTTGAGACCTCAGGTCATAATATGCACGCCGTTACTTAATTCAAATTCAAATCATTCAAATTCAAGGTACCGTTATTTACAACAAAGGGGGGGAGATATCTTGGAGTTAGAAGGGCTCGCAGGGCCGGAGAAAAACGGAGATTTTCGCCACATCAAGTGGAACGAGGGAAATGCCGCTACGGGTGTCGCTGTGGGAGACGACAAAGTATTCATCCACACGATGCTGAGTGATGATGCGAGATAAAGCCCTGACATCGCAGGAAGTGTGAATCAAGTCGACCGAGCTGAGACAGACCTGGTATCGATATATGCCACAACGCCTCGAGACGCGAGAGGCAAATCTGTTCAGTGCTGATTGAATGAGCGCACGATCTTTGGCATATGGAGGGTACCAGATCTCCCCGCAGGATTCAATTCTTGGGCGGATGAGGACGTTGAACAAACGCACGTGAACGTCAGGGTCGCAGATTATGGAAGATCGTAATACGAGGCTACATAGACGGCCAACGGCCAAGGCGGTTGCTGACGAGTGGGTTTCGGAGCGCATCGCATGCAGGTGATAAGTAGGACCAGGGATCGGGCGGCGGGTTATCGACGTCGATTTTAGAGCCCCGAAAGATCGAACCGGTCGTTCTTGAAATTTGGGGAGAGGAATCAACGATCGTCGTAACTCTGCGTTGGGGTGCTCATATTGCTGGCGATCGCCTGTGTGTGTGTGAGTGTGTTGTTTTTGAATGGGTCTCTCTTATGGTCGCAGCAGGGGATGATCGAGAAGAGTCGGAGAGGGTCGGTCAAATCCCGATCAGACCTGCGGTTTCCTGGACTGACTCGGATGTGCGTTCAGTGTTTCTGCCACCGTAGACTGTGTCTAGCGTCTTTCTTCGAGCTCTACGACTCATGACTCTTGTTACAGAATTGTGTAAAAATGGCGTGCGAAATCAAGCCGGCGATGTGGCAGTCCGTAAGTGTTTTATTCGAGGGAAGGATTTCTGTGCTCGAATCCATAGCAGTCGAGTTCCTCCCTCATAGTAGCGTCCGCTCGGGGCGCGAATGAGGAGCACTCAGATACTGTTCATCGATGTAAAGTCAGGAGACGACCGTGTATTCTCTGACAATCTTCGTTCCCCGCTTCAGAACATGGATATCCCGTCATGGCCACAAAACGCACAACAAGTGATGGAGGCGCAGAGGCCCAACCATGTGATAGACAACGCGTTCCTGCCTGTCTTGCAGGCGCTCGAAAAAGTCCGTCTGGATACGGAAATTTTGGATGAACGGGTGAAACAGATCGAGCTGGACCTGAGTAACATACTGTACCAAATCCAAGAGCTGCAGAAGAACGAACTGCACTTGCAACACATGCAGAACAATGGACAGTCGATGGAATGGATACAGGTCGCGCAGCAAGAGCTCACCCGTTCTGCGGCTGTGCTCCAGGAGCGATCAGCGGACATGCAGAGTAAGTTAACAACTCAAAGAGCGAATGACTTTTGTTCGCCGGAGGCTGGAGGGCAATGACTTATGAGAGATTTTGTCGTCTTTTGAATGGGAGGATAAATCGCTGTCTTGATTTCCCGAAGAAAGAGTGCAAGACGAACGGAGGCGATGCATCAGTGGCCTTGAACGGACCGTGCGCTCCATGCTTGTCTGCAAAGGCGGGGTTGAGCATCTTCAAGAGCTCGGGCAAGATTCACAGCCTTCTGGAAACAGCAGCCTTTGAGATGGTTCCCACTCCTTTTGGAATAGATATCGAAATGCATAGTCTGTCATCGGCTACCAGGAGCCGCGAATCGCTTCTCGGTCGACTCGGCTTCGACGACGAGTCAACCAGACTTATCTCAATGTCGAGAGTTTCGACTTGGCCAGCCAGTTCTGTGATGGTGGCAATGCCATAATGTTCGATGGAACTAGGTATGATGGCCACGAAATTGTTGGACTGTAATTTACGTACATCATGTTTATTCGCAGGTAATATTGAGCAATTGCAGTTCATTGAGCACGAATTGCTCGACCGACACGTTACCGAATGGCGGCGCTTACAGCAATTGGCTGCAAACGGACTCACCGTGGAGAACCGGATAGAGAGAATCCAAGAAATCTGCGAGATTGCAGTGGAATACATGTGGCAAAATCTGGAGCTATGCCAGCGAATGAATCATGCAGCCAGCAGGACGGGCAGGATTCCCCAGGCCGCGAGAGAGGCACTACTAGCTCTAGAAGAGCGCCTCAGAGGACTGCTGTCGCTATTCGTTTGTGGAACTTTTGTGGTCGAGAAACAGCCACCTCAAGTGATGAAAACGAACACACGTTTCTCGACAACGATTCGTATGCTTATCGGCGGTCGTCTGAACATTCACCTGACACCCCCGAAGGTCACAGTATCCATCATAAGCGAAAGTCAGGCCTGCGCCCTGACACGGAGCGAAGCTTATTCGACAACTGAGGTTTCGGGAGAAATTATGAACAGCCAAGGGACCATGGAGTACAACGCCGCGTCGAAGCTCCTCTCCATATCGTTTCGGAACATGTCCTTAAAAAAGATCAGACGCGCAGAGAAGAGAGGAACCGAGAGCGTGATGGACGAAAAGTTCTGCCTCCTATTCCAGGCCATTGTCAAAGTCGGTAATCTGAGTTTCGCCGTCAGAACGCAATCCTTACCCGTGGTTGTTATTGTGCACGGTAATCAGGAACCTGATGCGTGGGCAACCGTGACTTGGGATAATGCCTTCTCCCGTATCACACGTACTCCCTTCGCTGTGCCCGAAGCCGTCCCTTGGAGGGATATGGCGAGAGTCCTGTCCATGAAGTTCTGTGCTGCGACGGGACGAGCGCTTTCCGATAGCAACCTCCATCTGCTCGCCACGAAAGCTTTCCGTGACACGAGTTTGCCGATCGACTGTGGGGACCGACTGATATCATGGTCGTTGTTCTGCAAGGAGCTCCTTCCCGACAGAAACTTCAGTTTCTGGGAGTGGTTTTATGCTGTCATGAAAGTCACTCGCGAACACATCCGCTCTCTTTGGAACGATGGATCGATAATAGGATTCATTGGGCGCAACGAGAGCGAAAACATACTCAAGGAGAAGCCAAATGGAACCTTCCTCCTGCGATTCTCTGACTCGGAACTCGGCGGGGTCTCCATTGCTTGGGTCTGTGAATGCGACGGCCAGAAAAACGTTCTCATGGTTCACCCTTTCACGGCGAAGGATTTCCAGATTCGGAGTCTGGCAGATCGCATCTCTGACTTGACGGTATGATCCTTGATGACGTCCTGAATTATACGAGATCGTTCGAGCGAAAGCTTCGCGGATATTCATGTGTGCTCTAATTATATTTGCAGACCTTACACTACCTCTACCCGGACATACCTAAGGACCAAGCCTTCATGAAGTATTACACCCAAAGCGAGATCCCCGTTGCTCCACCTACAAAAGGCTACATCCAGTCCAAGCTTGTGAATACACTCTTACAAACCTCTCTTCCGGATTCGAGAACTTCTAGCCCGCAGCCGTTTTATGGACATTCCGAAACTGGAATGTACCCTACCAACAACGGCGCCAACTTCGCCGATCCAAGTCTGCAGTAAGTCATCTCATAGCAGAGGAATGTTGTGATGAGATTCGATCTCCAGTTTCTTACAACCCACACGGGGGAAATCATCGTTCTGTGTTTTCCAGAATGTTCGCCATCAATGGAAATGACTCGCTGAAGCGTCGCCGACCCGACGAAAATCATCAGCACAACTGGCAGGGGAATGCCCCATAGAAGTCTTGTATATAAATACGCTAGAAAACCTCTGTGATTTAACTTCATCGAAACACTGACAAAAACAATCAAAGTGACTGAGTATTAACGTCTCTGTGTGCGTTTTCTTCATCGACGATATTTCATAGCCGATTAGCAGACACGACGGATTCACCTTGCAAGTTGGGAACAGCCGATTGTCGCTGATTAGCTCGAGCTGCGGTCCCGAATCTACAGCTCCGAAGATTGCGAAATTCCTCGTCCATCGCGCGTTCTGGAATGATCCATCGGGGATCCAATCCAATCGCTTGGCTCTTGGCGCAATCTGGCTTTCCCACATCATCCGGAGTTTTGTCGATCTCCAACAGCGAATCTTCCTGAGGCGTCGTTGAGATCCTCTCTTGTCATCCGGTGGTGTCACGTATGTTAGTCAAACGATCACATGAGGCTGCCGCTTATCCATGACCTCGAACTGCGCGGGGCCGTCCGGTCAAGTCACCGATGCCGGATTCAGTTTCGAGATGGGTCGAGTCCTCGCCGGTAACTCGCTACTTTGTAGGTTTTGCTGTCCCCTCGCGGAAACATGCTCCCCTGGTCTCCTGGTAGCTCGGTTGGCTCGGATAGCGTTTGGATCGGCGATCTCCACGATTTTCGACGTCGTTTTGTACGCACCGTGGGTACAAGCTGGGGATGGAATTGCACGCGGCAGATTCCCGCGACATTCGAGCGACGACCAAGTTACCTTCAGGCGAGCGAAATGCGCATGACGTTCACAACCTTGAGAAGCGGGATGGAGCTCGCAATCGGACTGCTGTCGAATCGACAGGCATTCTGATACTATGAGAAAGGTATCGCGAGACGAGATAAGATTGGGAATCTTCGTCTTCTCCATGAAGACCGTAAGGGTTTCCGAGAAAATTTCAAGGCGGGAACTCCGGACGCGGGATCCCGCCGCGAAAATCCCGCCGCTGAAATTCCGTAGCGTAGAAAATCCGATTCCAGAGAGATCTCAGCGGAGGGATCCCAAAATCATGCCATGCTAACGGGTACTTCTCCGCGACATCTTGTCGCTTGAATATTCTCGCCGCGGAATCATCGGCGCGGGACTCCCGCCGCGGAATTTACCCTTGAGCCCAGCCCGGATGAATGCGTGAATACAAATTCTTACGTGAATGCACAGCTGATACCGCCCGACTCGATATTACGCTGCCAGGAGGAAGAAAAATCCCTGATTTCCCACCTACCCTATGAACCTTGACTTGAAGAGCGAACAGTATTGTTACGAGACGATCTGACAATGTTCGGAGATACTCGTAGTTTATTATTCATATTTTCACGTTGATATACAAGGGTCATGAATATTAATCATGGGAAACAAAGAGCGCATTACGAAGATCAGTGTTAAGTATCGCTTCTCCACAGTTTTATCGTTTTGTCATTCTCTAATGCCGCGGACGCGATCAAGTTTTCGGTAGGATGACACGCAGTGCAGAGCACAACATCTGAATGGCCTGAGAGCTTCTGCACAACTTCTTTTGACTGGAGATTCCAGACATATACGAGGTTATCTTCGCTTCCCGAAACGATCCATTTGCCCCCCGTGACGGAAAAGTTAGCGAAAATGCAATACTTCTCATTCTTATGGCCCGAGTATGTTTTCAGGCATTTTCCTTTCGAGTAATCCCACAATTTGAGGGTGTTGTCCAGAGTTGCCGCCAGAATGTATTTGCCGTTTGGTGAGAATTTCACGAACGAAACTGGAGGGTTGTCGTCGTCGATCAAGGTTTTCAAGCATTGTCCAGAAGCTGTATCCCAGATTCGGCAAAGTCCGTCGTACGACGAGGAGACGATGAGACTGCCGTCTCGATTGAAGTGCACGGCAGATACCGGGTCGCTATGTGCCGGTAGGGTTTTGAGACACTTGCCCGTCTTCACATCCCAAATGCGAACGGATTCATCGAACGATCCCGAAACTATCAGGTTACTCTGAGGATTGAAGTTGCAGCAGAACACGTAATTCGAGTGTCCTTTCAGGGTCTTCAAACATTTTCCGGAGGTGTGCTCCCATATTTTGAGAGTTTTGTCGTCGCTTGCCGATACCAGCAGTCTAGAGTCGTTGGACCACGCAACGTCAGAAATACCCAGTTTGTGTCCGGATATCGTTTTCTCAAACTTGCCGTCACGAGCACCCCAGATTTTTATGAGTTTGTCTGCGCTGCTGCTGGCGAGCCAATCGCCATCCGGAGAGAACTTGACTGAGCTGACAGCTTTCGTGTGTCCCGCCAAAGTGAACTTCAAACTGTAATTTGGCCGATTCTTGCCTGGGTCCGACATGATTTCTGTATTCTGAATGAGATTCTCTGCTTAAAACAGGGGGCCAAGTCGAACCTGGTTGCCGGGCTCACTACAGGTTGGAACAGTTCTGGGCGGCAAGAACTGCGAGATGAGTCTCGAGTCTGAACGTTGCAGGCTTGCGGTCCTCTTAGAGCACAAATATTTAAGGACGTCTTCAAGTTGTTCGTGGGGACTTCGGCACCAGAAATGATCTTCGATCTGATATTTCAGGTCGAACGCATGTTCACACCGGCAATCAACACGACGCGCACAACTTCGATTCCATTTGTTGTGGTCAAACATAATGGCGGCCGCCGCATGGCGGACGCCTTGAGCTCATCCGGCCATGAATGGGCGCCGAATTTCAAACTCAAGCTTCCACCTCGGAGGATTAGATCGCTTCGTTCGCAAGAAATCCAGAGTGCTCACAAGGAATTTCCCTCGTTGAATCGCAGTATCGGGTAGCTCGCACGATTCTCTGGGCCGTACTAGAGGATATCTTGTTGCATTTACCCATGAACTTCCGCCAGCACCTTCCTCCGCTCATTCTGATCACGGCAGAGGCGGAACGCAGGAAACTTTGCGGACGAATGGTGTGAAAGAACGCCACGGGCGAGTCTCGAGCGACCACACTCGGAGATTCGCGCCGGCGCCTTTCATAGGTCAAAGAGCTGGGCACGAAGCTCGCATGTGCAAACATGCTCATGTCTGCTCATGAGTAGAGTGCGTATGATCGTTCAAGATGCATAATTTGGAACATTCCGTTCGAATATGAATGAAGTCGGGTTCAGTATATGAATTTCAGTACATGAATCGGGCGTCAAACTTCGCTAGAGAATGCATCGAATGGGCTTCGGAGCATATCTTTGCGAAAAATTCATCGAAACTTCCACTGGCTCACAATCAGTCAGAGAAACAGCGCGCAGCTCCGGTCCTTTAGAGGTCGCTCATTTTATATTTGCTCCAATAACGTGTGTCGACGATGAGCGAACCCTTTTTTCATCGAAACATACGCTGAGCGATCGTCGACTAGATTTCACTCCCGAAAATTTGGAAATGATCGTCGTCTCGCTGCAGTGATACCATTCTTCGCATGCATAGATGTTTGAGATCGGGTTTTCCGTGCATATTTTGGAAGCTAAGCATTCTACCCATAAGACGATGTTTTCCAAGGGTTGCTATGGCCGAGAAAAGGATGTGATACAGGAGCCGAGAACCGCGATTAAATGAGAGCGCGACATGAAGGGGACCGAGCTCATGCGTTTTCAGGCTCATGGGTGGTAATCTCATGTCAAATTTCTAGATGAAGCCAACATCCCCGTTTGGGTAAGAGCTCGCTTGATGGAGAAGAGGTGAAGCTTTTCTCGGAAACATGGGGACCGAACTGTCATCGATTTCGGAGCAAATGCTACCCACCATGTACAGGGACAAGTGCCTGGACAGGGCTGTTGTGGTGGGGAGATATCAGCTCCGGCTGGCCCTGGTTGAATCTTCCCGTCATTCTTAAGCCTTGCAGCTGTTTCTACCCGCATTGGAACCCGCAAAAATGCGTTTTCGAAGCTGTCAAGATCATGTACCGAGTTAGCTCTGAAGAAGTGATCTGTCGTACGGATCAGAGGGTTTTCGGGATTCTGTTCCGGATCGGAAGCGATATCTAAACGTTCTCTTCTCTTCCTCCTGAACTCGCAGCGGAGATGGCTTTGAGAATGATTCTTGGTAGAACTATCCCAAGGCGCTACTATTTTGCGGTCATGGGAACCTCGCGCGGGGTCGCGGGTCTATGAGAGCTCGCCAAAACACCCCGGCGGCAGCTGGAGCCCTCTCCGCAAACGCGCCGATTTTCGAATTAACCCCGCTCCTTCTCGCATGGGAATTCCGAGACGGGTTTGCTAACGGGAGGAATCTTCGAAAATCAAACTACGAAGTCGCAGAGGAAAGAAGGGTCTGAGAGTCTCGAGATAGCCTGATTCGAGTCAAGCCCTTGTTGCGAACAGCACGTCGAGCCTGCAAACTTGGGCCATCAGGGCCCGACGACGCAGCAGTCTCACTGGATCATTTCCTGGCCGAGGAGCGATTCCTACGCAGCTCCGCTCTTCGTCTCATGTGTTCGCCGCCGCGGTTCCAGTCAGCACCGGGGGGAACTCCACCGATCACCCCACCCGAGTCGAACGTGTAGCTGCTACGTCGTGAGTTATCATAGGTGAGAGTGGAACTCAGGGAAAAATCGGCACCATCTACGTTTTGACGGAAAATTAGATCGACGTACGGCAAGTACTGCGGGTTCTGGTGTGTCAACTTTCGAACGAAGCCGGCTCGGAGGAGGCTCTCCAGGGAAGAACAGACGACTTACATCGTTCTCTACGCTATCTTTCGCCGTATCCTGGCGCCGTACTCCCAATCTTCTTTCCTGATCCCTGTTTCCTGCGTGGAATGTTGAAGTGCAACCATGGGAATTCCGGAATCGAACTCATCTGGCAACGATGACTAATCCTTCTGGACCGTATTCGGTAGATTCTCAAAACAGTTCCGTCACTTGACCGTCCACGTTAAAACTTTCCCGAGCGGGAACGAAACATATCTGCCTTGATTCCACTGACAGCTTGACTCAAGCGCTACAACTGGTTGCTTTTCAAGCTGCGCATTATCAATCATCAAGCTCCACCGTCGCCGAGCGGTATTGCCATTCCGGATCTTCATTCCTCCGCTTGCCACCTGACGCTCTAAGGAGGGATCATGACCTGTTCAAACGACGCCTGCAAGAGTTCTCTACACCGGTGTCAACATAAATTCATGATGAATGGGAGACGAGAAATTCTCATTCTCTCCGGCTTCCGATACGTATGAATTGCCGATCTCCGGAGTTCCCAGTCGAGATTCAAGACTTCAATAGCTTCCATCTGGAAGTATGTTGCTCCGGGAATTCCCGATTCGAATCCGAAATTCGCCCGCAAACGTTGTGTCATCAGCCACAAGCATAAAGGACCGAAATGCCACCTTGTACACCTTGCTCGCTAGAACTAGCACAACCGTCACGCTGATTTATCTCGCGATATTCATCCGCTGACATTTTTTCCAGATAATTGGCGGCGAGTGCGATGGCTCGATCAGAGCGCAATTTCGGTGAGTTTGAATCCAACCATACGTCAGGACCCAGATTTCCGAGATCATCAAGGACGTCGCTCTGCATTGTTTTGACAGAGGCGGGCCGCGGAAGAGTTTTCTAGCGGATGCATCAGCGCGTTTGGTCGACCTGGAAAGATGAACTCTGACCGTGTGTAGGGTTAGAGAACGGAGGGAACTATTCCTCTCTCTCTCTACCGATGCGGCCAGGAGGGGAAACTTGTGGAAGAAGAGCATAGACAGCATCTCGCACAGCAAATGCGAACGAGCCGAACGGACACTGGACGACGCTTTTGAAAAGTGGAATTCCGACCACTTACTCTCTCTCTCTGTCGCGGCCGATTGTTTGGAGATCGTATTCCGCTTGTCAAACCGAATCAGTGATCGATGGACTCCGGACATTCTGGTTCCTGAAACACATAGATCAGCGCGATTTCTGAAGTGATCCGTGCTCTGTTGTGTGAAGCCCTAAAAGAATGGGGACGTGGGATTCGTGCCTCCCGGTGAATTTTCGTTACAAGTTCCTTCTCATGCATGGTAGGCGCACCTGCATTCCGATTGTGCCTTCCATCGGAGCCCGTCCCATCGCTTAGAGATCAAATTATAACACCAGTCAGATCATTCCCTCCATGGATTGGATTCGATTCGAGTCAACAAGTTGATGCTGCCGTTTCAGGGAGTCCGGGAGATATCAACTGCGGCGATGGTCCTCAGACAGATGACACCCGCAATCTATGGAAATCCTACCGTGAGTCGAAGCTGAGATTCATTTTTCTAGCGTAAAACCTGAACCCGACCTCGAAGCTTGATAGACAATTTCTCACCCATGAAGCGACGATGAACGCTGAAGGATGAGAGCCGCGAAATGAACTTTTCACATCCACGTGTCTGTTGGCGTTCCCTGCCTCCCTTCCGTCTTTGGAACTTTTGATGATTGACTCAGCAATTGCCATGACATCCATGAGGTTGCAGATATGATCAAAGTATGTGTTTGTTTTCAGTTTACAATATGCAACAGAAAGCGCCTCCGCCTAAGAAAGTCATATGCCACAAGGCTCTACGCAACCGGCCGCCGCATTACGGCAAAGAGTAGGTGGACTTTCATCGAGCTGAACGTCATTAGAGAAAGTTGGAGTCACGCAAAAGCGTTGGGATACTACAGAAACCTCCCACTTTCAGATTCCATGGCTTGATGGAACGTGGTGAAGCAGAGGCGCTGGTTCTTGCCGAAGGCGAAGGAAGTTTTCTTGTGAGGGAGAGCTCGAGAGAACCTAATCAATTTTCCCTAGTGTTTCTGTGAGTTTCCGTTCATCAGAGTTTCAAAACTTTGCTCGTAGCGTCGGTTCCCCAATTTCAATGTTCTCGAGTTTGGCTCACGTCCTCTGAGCCTGGACCCTCATCTGCGACTTAGAGCAACCATCGGGCATTGATTTCGCTGCTTTCTTCCACCAGATTCGACGGACAACCCAGGAATTACCGTCTGTATTATACTGACAATCAGCACTACGTGGGCGCAAAGCGTTTCAACAATTTGGAAGGTTTGTGATGCGGCCTATTGCGTGGTACTCAATGACATCAGCGGAACAGTCGATGCCTAGGGCTGTAAATTTTTCGCGGCAAAAATGCGTGAAATCCGCGGCGTTAGGCGGCTTCCATAGACGCCCTATGGGGAATGGCGTCGAGAATGCCGCGAAATTCGCGGAAAAATCGCGGACCGCGAAAAATTCACAGCCCCATCGATGTCCCATGTCGAGCTAAGTTCTTCTTGAATTCGCCAGATCTCGTCGCTGACGGACTGATTACAATGTATCTCGATCTACATGCTGGAGAATACATCAACCAAATGTGCAATGAAGCTTGCTACGAAGATTCGCCGTACTTGACCATAAACCAAAGCAAAAAGCAGATGTATTACAAGTCGACTCGGCGGCGAATGAAAGACAAAAAGCCGCCGGTTCCAGTCAGGTAAACATTCCATTGTTCGCCATGCATCAGTAGAAGCACCCGAAGACCACCGTAGCAAACGGAAGCGAACTCCCTTACCAAATTTTTTCTCCCATCCTTCTCCATAATGAAGACGTCGCGATTTTTCGCCTCGGATCCGGAAAATTGAGGAAGACACTTTCGACGGCAACCCCATTCACCAATATGATGAGCCGGAATTCTCAGTGAGTGATTTGTGCATCTTTGAGGTTGCCGGTTGTCGGGATGTACGATGCCTTCTTTTGCCGAGAGCATTCTTTTTAGATCTCTTTTATCCGAAAAGTCCCTTCTTATCGTTCAAAGAGCGAGAAAATTCGGATATTCATTCGGGAATTCATTGCATTGAGGATTTTCACAGCAGGAAGTACCGCCTCCGCCACCCCTGCCGAAACATAGCGTGCATCCAGCCAAACTGGAGGAGTTCCCCGAGCCTCCTAGGGATCTGATGGACTCACCCTCACCTCCCGGACCACAAGTCTCACGACGCGTGAATCCTGACGTTCCTCGAAGAGCGGAGCACTCTCAGCAAGTGCCGAAGTATGTGGAAATTCCGCATTTCTAGAGTCAATGCCATCGCAGAAATGAGAATAACGTGTTCTCTGCTAATGCGATCATGTCCTTTCATAGACAACGGGGTGAACCACCGCAATCAAACGTTCCCTTGCGGAGGGACAATCGGAGATCGGGCGACTCCGAAGCTCCGGTTCCGTCTAAGAATCATCATAACCATCAGCAGCAGAATCGAGTTTCGGCTCATAACCAATCACAACAGTCCAGGGAGGATGTGCGTCGTTCACATCACGGTCAAAATTCGCAACAATCCCGAGAGCAGCAGCACAGGAACCAAAAGTTTGATGGATCTCAGTCAAACTCGAATAGTGTTGAGGCTGAGAGCTCGACATCATTCAATGAGCTCTCCAATTCACCGGATGAAGAGCCGGATCTCCCCAATGCAAAAGATTTTGAGAAAATGCACGCATTCAAGGTTCGTTCGTGTGCTTGCAATGTCCGCCGAGCCACAACAAGTAGACAAGAGGTGTTCACGCGATACTCCGGCTCCAGTGGTGTGGCTAACAACTGAATTTCTAATTTGTTTCAACTTTCCTTGCAGGTACACAATTTTATGGGGCTGCCCTGGTGTGATTTCTGTGGAAACTTCATGTGGGGCCTGATAGCGCAGGGTGTGAAGTGCGAAGATTGTGGTTTTTCCGCACATTCAAAATGCTCAGAAAAGGTGAAATAATGACTTGAACGGAAAAAAGGACGATTGCACGTGATATATCCTCCGCAAGGTTCTCAAAGATCTAACCCGTGGATCATTCCATATTCCGCCACAGGTGCCAAACGATTGTACTCCGGATATGAAGTTTGTTAAGAGAGTCTTCGGAGTCGATCTTACCACGCTCTGTAAACTACATGCGAGCCCGCGGCCGTTCGTCATAGAGATGTGTATAAAAGAGGTAACTCCTCACTGGCTTCAGGCAGCGATTACTTTTGATGAAATCGGAATGATCGCAGACTTCTTGGTTTTCCCGGAAACCCCGCTGGATATTGATTTTTCTTCCGCTTCAAGGTCGAGCTCAGGGGCATGCAGGTCGAAGGTCTTTACCGCATATCGGGCAGCAAAGACGAAATAGAGCATCTCCAAGCGGCTTTCGAACAGCAAGGCGATCAGACCCAACTCGACATCAAAACATACGAGGATATCAACGTTGTGAGCGGCTGTTTGAAAAACTTCTTCAGACTATTGCCAATCCCGCTCATAACTTATGAGACCTACGGAATGTTTGTAAACGCGGTGCGGCGACTCGAGCCTGAAGACAAAGTGGAGGGGTTGAAGGTCGCGGTCCGGAACCTCCCACCAGCTCATTACCAGAGCCTCAAGTACCTCTTACAGCACCTGAATCGGTAACGAACTGCTTCCGGATGAGTATTGGCTGACATGAGCTCGCGTGGAGCTTTTCGCATCGCTGAATTCTTGAGTGTGATGAAAGATCTTAACGGAATGCTTTGCAGGGTGACCGACTGCTCGAAGATAAACAAGATGACCGCCGACAATCTGTCCCGAATATTCGCACCGACCTTACTCAGATCCCCAGATTCAATGGGAGTCGACCTCCAAGCCGCTCTGCAGACAGAAGCCGTCGTTGTAGAGACGTTGATCCTCAACCACAGGCAGATATTGGATTTCTAATCGAGCATTTCTCTGTTTCCCTTCGTCATTCGTAGAGTTCAGCAGCGTCGGGCGGCTGATCGACCCGATATGGCCATTCAATCATCGATGTCATATTCGGGGATGTCCACGTTTATAGGCCTCGGTTTCGTTGAGTTTCTTCTTTTTATTCGCACACAATTTTGGATGGACAGCGTAGGACAGAAGTGGAAGATGATCTCCATCAATTATTGTTACAGCACGTCTCGGATTTTTGTTGCCGGTCGAGGCTCCATACGTAGTGCCCTTTGTAATTGACGAGTAGGCAGCCACAGATTTGTGAAGGAAATAAATTGTACTGAAAGTATCGGGCAAATCTTCAGGACCATATTCTAAGCTATTTCCCTCCGAAATCCATTTTTTTGGTTTGATTGTTCGAGTCGACGACCTACCAGGGAATCTCCCATCAACAGAACTATCAACCATCTGACACTCGATGGAGTACAATATCTCTGGTTCGTTTCTTCATACGAAAGAATTTATTGCCATCGTGTGCAATAATCACGGAATCATGTAGATCATATCATCTCAATAATTAGATCTCATCTCATTATTAGTATCGTTGGTTACAGTCTCGGCTCTACGTTAGCTCACCACCGGGACGATTCTCTCGTACCAATTTCGCGACATTTTCATCGTGCTTTTTCCGCCGTCATTCGGTCCATCATCTGAATATCCATAATTAATGTTCTCGCTTTGACAGAGACACGTTCACACACAGGGGGAATAACCAGTATCGCGGTGACCGACTGAGTTCCTCATTACATCGATCTAGCGTCTAATTTCTCGGTCGACTTTTGCGTTCGGAATTCGATGAAAGAAATCGGTGGAAATATAAAACATCATCCATTGATGCGGGACATCTGCGCTCATCTCATCGGAAACTTTGGTTGTGATGGGTGCACATGAACCAAATGTGGCCAGATTCCGTCTCCCAGAACTATTCCGGCTTATTCCATGTGAAATTCGATTTCCTCACCGAATTCGCAGGGGAAGACAGACACGAATTCCAATATCGGCCTCCGCTAGCAAATCTTTTCTCCTGGCCGACTATATGTAAAGCTCAAATGGCGTATCGGACATAAGTTTATAAAAAAGGCGATGAATGTCAGGAAAAAGCGGTCACCTCGAAAATGAGATCACTGAGCCACAAAAAAAAAGAGACGCGGTCACAACCTTGCGCTCGACCCAATATGAGGCGACCGTTTGAAGCATCATCGTTATCATCATTCTCCAGAGTGGAACTCTACAAATGACCATCGGAACGAAATGAGTACCAATGTCCTCGGAAAGGAAACGATAACGGCAAAGTTCTTCCGTGAAGGCACGACATCAGAACGGAACGTTCGTACTGGATGCGCTGTACTCCTGTTGGGACTAGTTGTATACGAACTTGACAGAATTTCCAAGTTCAGATTATCAATAATGTCATCAAAAATTATCGGGGTCGCAGTCTGTGACTGAAACCCCTAAACTCTGCCCAGCGAGGGATCATCAATCATAGTGAGGACGGCCCACGTAGAAACGCTACTGTTGTGTAGACATCTCAATACAAATTATCTCAATTGCTATGGTTCCTACGGAAAGATGAATTAAGTTTATTATTGACGCGGTTTCACCGCCTCCGGGAAAGATGCAACAGCTCACAACCACGGAAAATAACAACCGTTTCCGGGGAAAAGATCTTCGGAACGCATGTGAATCTTGAATCGGGTCATGCGACCGCTGCCAAACATGAAGCAAAACAAAATGCAGTACCTTCATCACCAGAGGTTGCGTTGAGTGGAGACCACTTCGTCGCGCTGCCTTAAAGACATGATCCCGTCTCCAGTTAAGTCGATTTGAGGCCGGCTCCATGGATCTCAGAGAGCCGGTGTGGATCATGAAGGTCAATGGAATCACCGTGATCACAACCATGACCATGGACCAGAGAAAACTAAAATGAGGTATTCCCCAAACGAACCGCCTTCCTTTCCGCTCTTTTGAGTGTCACGGCGAGTCTTCCAAGCCCAGAGAAACAAAATTCCGGTGTTTGGTGTATCACTATAAGTCTCCGAGACAGCTCAGATTGCCCCAGAAGTTGCTCCCTCGGAAACCGAGGAACTGAACTCTGTTAACCAGAAACAAAGATTACTGAGGTAACAGAGTGACCGATTCATGTGGTACCGAATGAATACCCAAAACTCAACCTGCCCCCTATTATTTTACGAGCCCCTATCAGCCCTATTGAACCCGAGTCCATGGTCATTCTAGTGGACTCTTCACGCTTCCTATGAGCGTATAGCATTCTTGGATCGATCTGTCTCGGAAGGATGGATCTGTGCACGTGTCAGTGGCAGAACGGAGAATCCATAGCCGGCAGACGACTTCTTCAACGACCTCCTAACCCCGAACTGAGAACTTTTTAAAAAACATCTTCTCAAAGAATAACGATCATCGGCACTAATATCAATCATCATTCAACATTATCTTAGGTTTTGTAAAGAAAGAGTAAATCACAACAGTGAGATTTGTTTCACGGGTAACCGGACGGGTCCATTGGATCGCGTCCGGATCTCGGTCCTGAGAATTCACATTCTTACGCCACGGTGTCCTGAGTGGAAAACTTATCATCTTTTGAAACCGGAACGAATCCTGCTTCCAGCACACCGGAACGTTTCCGATCATTTTTGTGGGATGGGAATTGCGTATGCAGCGGCTGATGTGTTCGTGACAAGTGGTATATGAAAATACTAACTGCTGAAAACTCTCATCTGGCGGCGAGTCCGCCAGGTTGCGTAAAATTCCGGTTGCCTCAGTCTTTCTTCTGTTCTGTTGCAGATCCTGACTTCAAAAATGGCAACAGCGATGTCCTATCGTTGACATCCGCTGCTATCATCCTGGTTTTCATCTGAAGGAAGTGCACTATTCCTTGCATGGATTTGTGAAGCTCTTCCCACTGGAATGGCGCAATTCACTCGCGATTGGCTCCACAATCACTTTCTATTCTATGTGTGAAGACGATTGCTTCTTTTGAGATCCTTTCTTGACTGTGATTCAATGCAGCTGATTATTTGGCCCTTCGGATACGGTCGGGGTGGTGCTGATTCTCGTTCCTGCGGACTCCAGCTCGGAAGAGATAGCATCGAGTGGACCGGGAACGAATTCCGGTTACTTACTCCGCGGTATCCGACGCAGGGCGTCTGTGGAATCTCTCGATTCTCTCCATTCGGAGTCCACCTCCATCGAAATTCGATGCATCGATGTATCCCGACGAATCATGAACTTCCGATGCCGTATTCGAAGGGCACTCCATGAAAACTGATCGATGGATGAATCGGTCACCATGGTAATACTGCTGTAGCTGCGAATCGATGTTGTTGCTGTCGTTGTTGGGGCCTTTATGATGAGGATTGTCAAAAGAAGTCGAGCTATCAGTGCGACGAGCAAAGATGACGATGAGCTGTCGAAGGCTGATTTCTGCAAATTCCAGACATTAGCCTGCTAATCCGCGAAAGTCGGACCTGAGAATGATTGTATCAAAGAGGCTCGATAGCGGATTCACCCCAAATGACCCACCTGTTGAGTAAGAGCACAGTACTTCCGTTCTTCTCACTTCGACGAAGTGCGAACGGTATCACGTTGGTAATGCTTGGCTGGGGTACACGGCGCAGAGAAACTATCCAGCGCGTCGGCGAATATTGTATCAGCGGATTCCACGCCGGGACTGCGGAAGAGGAATCGAGTTAGCGTCCGTAGACTATCCTCCAAGCGACCAGTACGTGCGGGACCCCTACTCCCCGACTCACCTGTCCGCATGAGGAGCGATCGCATACAAACCTGACTGGCAAACACAGCCTTCCTCTTCCGAAATTATCTCCCCATGATACACGCAGAGGGGATTGGCGCAAATTCGAAAATATCCTCCCCGGGCCTCATCTGCAATGTAATTTCAGCTGATCGATACCCTTAGATCAAGGAATGACTCGGACTCTGTGATTTTTCGTGTGGACGTTCGATTGTTGTCGGGGAGAGAGAAACTGGAACGAACACTAGTACCTGCCCTGACTGCGCCAAGGCAAACAAGGCAGGGTCTTTGACGAAAAGAACGAGGTCGCTCTCATCGGTGAAGAAGAGCATGATATTCGAAGAGAGAGAGAGAGGGGCAAGCCAATCCCACGGAAGTCTGATCAGATTTCAAGCCATGTGCGTTCAGTACCCACCTGCTTGTCTGGCGATTGAGGTGGGCTGAGCAACGGGCGCTGAACATTCTACGGGGGAGCACATCACGTCCACAGGAGGAGGTGATGCCCGCATCGGGGTGGGTCGCAATGCTTGTTGTTCCTGAGCGAGAGCCTTAACGGAAGTAGCTAGTTAATATTCTGGAGCGTGAACGTTCGAAAGCGGAATTCAAGCAGTGTGGCTCAACGATCGTCCACGTCTTCAATCTGCAACAGTGCTCCAACGATTCACCGTGTATTTCTCCTAAAGCTCGAGCAGCATAAGAACCTGGGTATCTCGAATACATATACATATATCCCCGTGAAAGAAAAAAACGATGCGCTCCCCAAACAACATGAAACGTGTGGTTCAATTCAATTTTCAGAACCATCCATTGGCACAAGAAAGAAACGACTGCAGTCAATTCCCGGTCATACAGAATCCCATAGCTCGGAAAATCGCGATTACTCAGACGATCATTGAACTGTGCTCCGTAACTCAGACAGGAAGAAATCGGTACTTTGCGATTCTGTTCTACGAGGAGTTGACTGTACCCATGCCCAGTTATTCATATATATATATATATAACATATATTTACTCGGCCAATGAAGTGAGATGTGTAAAGAATTAGGCAGTGCAAGGTGTGGATCTTCCCCCAATCCAGTGGCGGAACACCCGGTCCGATGCAAATAGGGATAGAAGATGATGCAAACCATTTCTCGGGTGTTCAAGGTTAAGGGTTAACGGACGGTTGCAAGGCTCGGGCACATGACAAGAGGGTGGACAAGTAGATGGGAGGCAGACAATCAAAACCGACAGACTTTTTGGATGGGATTTCGCTCTTACCCGGAGGCGTTTGATCGACTTAGACCTGCTTGAGCATGCCTGCCTGTATGTCTTTCCCTGAGACAGTTTTCTCCATAGTTCGTGGGCGATGGAGATTTCGTTGGTCTGCTCAGTAACGACACTCGAGTTCTACTAAAAACCACGCCGCGATTTCGATCGATTTAAGACGTCGAAGAAGTCATCTTCTCTTCCCTCACAAAAGTGTGTTGTCACTGATCTTCACTCTAGAATGATTGAGTTGTCAATGGGTGATTTCCGGATCCGACCACGAAAATTTCTTCCGCGAGAAAAATCGGAGAAGCCTCGTCGGAAATCCAGAACTTCTTGAGCTCGAGAGTTTGCGAAACAACGATTCGGGCTCGTCCGTTCCTTATTGACAGATATTTCGGAGAAACGGCAGGCGATAATCATTAGGAGCTCCTTATTCTGTTCGAGAAAAATGAGCGAAAAGCAGGAGAAAATGCGTTCACGTCGCCGCGCCGATACAAACCTGCTGTATGGACGGCTTGAGGGCTGAAGGTACTGCCGCTACTTCTGCTGGAGTTGCAGGTGTTGGCGCTTCGGCAGAGTCCGTGTTCGTCTTTTCGGACTGCTCGGACAAGCTGTTGTCACCGATGAGTCTTTGACGTTCTTCGCAATCCGATTCGTCTTCAGTGGTCGTATCGCCACTCTGAAATGGATGAGTCCTAGGTCTAGGATCCATTCTCTCGTAACCTCCGATATTGCACTCTCTTCCTCCTTCACGTACCTCGCAAGGGTTCACCTCTCGAACATGTGGTGGGATCGCTGATGAATTCGTTCTTTCAGTCGCTGACGACGGTCTATTTTTCAAAATAGACTTTTTCACACGAGGCTGGTTCTCCGGACTAGGTTCGGTCAGATTGAGATACTCTCCCCGCGTCGTTTTTGGTGACTTATGTTGATGAGCAGAGAATATATTCACGACTGCGGAAAATCACACAAGAGTCGAAATTCAGTCGGCGTGAGCTTGGTCGATTTGTATAGTAAATGCGTGTTACGGATTCGCGGGGGTATTTACATTTTGCGAACTTTGATTTTGAGGCATTCCTTTTCCTATTATTTGCTGAATGAGCTGGCGAACCGATCATATGGGGAGGTAGGAGGGAATCTGCCGATCCCGTTTGCAGAGCTCTCGACGCGTCCAGAGCGTCAAACCGAGCTTTCGTTCGGACTCCTGAAACATGGAACTCGTCGGTGAGCTGAATCATTCCTCCAGGCTGAGGCAAACATCGCACGGCTCTCATCGCAACTGGATCGTCTCTCAACCTTTGAGGAATTTGGGAGGATTGCAAACTGAGGGAGATGAAGGAGCCTCGTATTTATAGCTGCTGTTGTCGTCCGTTGAGAGTCTTCGCCGCTGCGACGGCGGCGTCGACGTATCGTCCTCCTGTCCCGGAGGAGGAGGAACGGCGGTACGATAACTGGAACCGCTCTCGACGCTGCCGCGATCCCAGCGTATCGACGAGGGAGCCTCGCCATCCTGGAAGCATTTCGTCTCCTGGTTAGTCAAATCAAACTTCCCCTTTGAACGCTATCATGCACCAATCCCAAGCCCCAAGGCTCCCAAGGCTTTCAAGGCGTTAGTTCCTCAGTACCGCACGCAATATGAGCTGATCAATGCTCACTTCTTCGTCGCGACGGGGAACAGGACTCTGACATATCTTACCTCATGTCTTGCTTCCCTGCTCCCTATGCCCGACCTTTTCGTTCAAAATATTCGCTGTGGATGCTTTGGACATAATCAGCATTCTTGCCTTCATGAAGGTCTTCCTTTTTGTCTTTCAACTCCTCCCTCGCTCTCGCCAACGTTCTCCCCCAACAGAGCTTCTCTATCCGTGCAATTTCGCAATCTCACTGCACCTCAACAGTTTGTGGAATATATTCGAGTGAGCTCTCGGTGTGGTCTGCAACAAAGAGCAGCCCCAAGCAAGCTCTTCTGGCTCACCATCCTGTTCCAAATTGTCAGATCGATCGCCTCTAATAACTCATACGCGGTTAGGTGAAACAACATGAGACACTCGTTCCGATTGAACCATGGCAGTATTAACTTCGTTGGGGTGCGGAAACGACATAAATATGACTACATTGCGCACGTACGAACGATCGTTCTTTCCGTTAACGCCAATCCCGGTGAAGTCTTCAAATCGGGAGGAAAATGTCAAGGTGGACCGATGTAGAACGCGGGCACGACAACTTGTTAGCTCCAGTGACAGGGAAACGGGTCACAGAAGGGAGACAACAACACTGATCACTCGCAAGCCAAAGAAGAAGTTTCCACGGGAAATCGTACATAAAATACTTCGCAAGTGACGTTTATTCCTCCTCAGGTAACAAAAGGCGTCGAAACGGTTGTGGGTTCTATACACAATCTATATCACAGGGATTTCAGTATTCGTTTGGCCTCTTCGAAGATCTTGTGATATGTGACATGAATTTTTCGTGAAAGTTTGGCGTTCTTTTTGTGTGCCTCATCCACGACATTCCCTGGGTTCGAGTGATAATTCTCCAGCGGGGAGGCCTCGACTCCGCCGCGGGAACTGAAGTTCGAAAGCGAGAAGTCGGAGGCTTTCCCTTCTTCTCTTTGATATTTGAGACTGAGCAGATGGGGTTTGAGGAGAAGTTTTCGATGATGAACCTGGCCGAACCGAATCGAAAAGAAAGCTCTGCCGCACAAAAGTGTGGAAAAGCTTGAGTTCAGCGGTGTAATTTGCTCAGTGTCGTCGTCTCACCGACGGCTTTCGCGTTCGGCGTGGTGGTTTCGGTTGCCGTGGCGGCGCGGGTGACAGTGAAGATAGTGGCGGTGATGGAAAGCATGTCGACGTGCCGTGGAAGTGCGTGTCGTGAACTGTTTCGACAGTTTTTGGCAACTGAACGAAGCACACGGCAAGCTACTTACGACAGGCAACGGCAGCACACTCAGAAGAGAGTCATAGAGTGACCATGTGGATATTTCAGACGAAGTGCCGACCCCGCTCAACGATTGCGGGGGCGTTGGCATTAAGGGTCAAAATTTTTCACTTGCATTCTGCTGGAAATGGAAACCGCTTTTAGAGCTCGCCACTCTTGACGGGTCACGGTTGGATGCAACCTTGCCTCCTTCTGCTCAAAACTCTCAATCTCAGATATTCGCGGAGGATACTTCTGTTCTGAACGCGGCTTCAGCATTCATCAAACGCTTCGCGGCGATACCGGCTAGAACTGTGAGGCGAGCTCTATTTTCGGTGTCAGTGCGTGAAGTCAGAAAAGCTTTGAGATGTTTTTCGTGTGAGGAAAGGTGTGTTTCGGACCTATGTGAACCGAGTGGAAGGTTTGAAACGACGACTCAACAACGATGCGATTGCGCAACATACACCGCATATGCAGCGCAACAATGTAGGGCCATCCTCAGTGATACAGAAATCATGTAGAAGAGAATCACAAACGATGAAATATACAGGAACAAGAACCGGTGACTTTAGCGTGCTCCGAAACCAACGGCCAACTTGCCACATCGTCAATCATGAATGTGAGATTTTTGTCATCATCCTCATCATCAGACATCATCAAACCAATCATGGTCTCATCGACAGCCGACCGTCCTCAAAAAGGCTCTGTCATCATTTTCTCACGGTGATCTCGCGAGACCTACATATATCTACCTCGACAGCATACAGCTGTCGTAGAGATTTCGGGGAGGATAATCTAGACTCTAGAGTGGGAGAAAGATTCATCTTGTATAACACTCACCGGCGAATCGGTCGAATCACGCATCTCACTCGCACTTTCACTCCGATCATGCGGCACTGATTGAAGCTGAGCAGCGCCAAGCGCGTTCAAAGGAAGACACTCTGTTCGATTATTCTTCTCCTGAAAGTTCCATCTCGATGAGCATTCAGTTATCTCACTTGATTTATTAGTTAATCTATCCTAGGAGGGTGGCGAACTCGAAAAAGCCACTGTCATAGAGTTGACATAACTCAAACGATCACTTTCGCTCCCTTGAGTCTTTTCCGTCCCTCGAATTCGTCTTCGGTTAGGAAAACCATCTATCAAAACTTTTGTCGTTCATTTTCGTCTTCGAAACCTCCCCTGGATCATAAGTTCGAAAGAGTTAGCCGCGAACTCTCTCTTTTCGTATTCCTGGATTGTCCGCCTGATAGACTGCAAACTGCCCAAACTGCTAAGCACTTCACCTTATTTGTTGGCTGTTGTTGATTAACGTCGATGAACTCTATCGTTGGATCTTCACCATCTGTAACAGATCGGTCGAATGTCAGAAAGTGTCACTCGCTTGTTTTGGCCGCCTCGAGAGTTTTGCCTTTAGCGATCAAGCTGGGATGTTCATCAGATTTCTCAGAAAGCATCGGATGGCGGCCGTGTTCCAGCAGAAACTTCAAACAATGTCACTCTATTCGACTCTAGCCCTGCTGTACACATAGCAAATTGTGGCCTCCGGCACCAGACGGTCAGCCCTACGCAGCTCCCCGGCATTTGTCCCATCGGGAGTGCAAAATATTGGAATCGATTCACGTGCTCCTGAGACCAGAGAATCGGAGAATCAATGGTTCCCAATCAATAATTTTCGTCGTTGAAGAGCATGACCCGCAAAGACACACGCATGTTGTTGCACGTGGATTGTTTCTCCGACGGGAGCAATGTCCTACCTTCGAAACGACAAGTCAAAAATAATCGACCGGATTTTATAGAAATTATTCAACACACGCGACCCTTGCATACGTTCCGAGCTACAACGATAGAGGATGCGCGAAGACCTGGCCAGACCCTACAAACGGCTACCAGCCGATGCGATATGATTTTCGCGGATGCACGCGGTCAAGCAGTCGTCAGCTGTAAACAAGTGTCCACCTACCAAGTATGCTCTTACCAACGGCGACCCGAGCGGATTTCTGAGTCGCGGAAACTGAAGATGGATCAGGTTTCGTTTCGGCTGCCACAACACTCTGATTGTTAACGCCACCTGGCAGCTGATGTTCGAAATTTCGATAACAGCCGGCGTCGGTGTTGCCTCCGCGACCATTGGAATCAGCATCGATCGACGCTGCGTCCGCCTGTCCCGCCGAAGAGACATATATGAGTTAGACATATGCAAGCGGGGGTTCCCTTTGCGAGAGTTTTCTATTCACATCTGAAGCGTGACTTTTCCGAAAGAGGATCGCACGCGAATATGCAATTCTTGATAGAACGTCGCCGATAGCGTGGTTGATTAATCAATTGTTCTCGTCGACGGCGTTGATGAACTTCCGTTGCCGACAGCAAAAATCATGGCGAGTGAGCGAGTGATTGATAACACGCAGACCGAGAGACAGACAGACGGACTGACGGACAGACAAAGAAACGACCAGACAGATGGGCGAAGCCAAGGAAGAACGCAGTACACGAACCTGATTGATGGTGTGTCCTGAATCAACGAGCACATCGACCAGGTCCATGCTTTTGGCGAAGGCGTCTCGGAGATTGACGTGATGAAAAGAGACAATACTTCCTTCTCGCCTGGCGCGCTCAAGCGCTTCCTTCCGTTTAAGCGCCTTTTCACGGCGCATCTGATTCTTGTAGAACTCGGCGAAGTTGTTGACGATAATGGGAATGGGCAGGGCAATAACGAGCACCCCGCAAATACAACACACGCTCCCCACGATTTTGCCTAACAATGTCGTCGGGCAAATGTCTCCGTACCCAACGGTGGTCATTGTGATTCCAGCCCACCAAAACGCTTCGGGGATGCTTGTAAACTTGGTGTCTTTTTCGTCCTTTTCGGCAAAGTAGGCCAGTGACGAAAAAATCATCACGCCGATGGCCAGAAACAGCATGAGCAGGCCCAACTCCTTGTAGCTATTGCGGAGGGTAAAGCCTAGTGACTGGAGGCCCGTGGAATGTCGGGCCAATTTGAGGATTCGAAGTATTCGCATAATTCGAAACACCTGTACGACACGTCGAACGTCCTGGAAGTGGTCGCTGTGCTTGGCTGCCTGAGGGTCGTGGGGTTTTTTTGCGTCCTGCTCCTCGGTCCTGTCCATCAGCAGCGAAATGAAATACGGCAGAATGGCCAACAGGTCGATGACATTGAGCATGCCTTTGAAGAACTTCCATTTGTTCGGTGACGACAGAAAGCGAAGAATGTACTCGAGTGTGAACCATGTGATGCACACCACTTCGATATAAGCCAACGTCTCGTTTTCTCCCAAGCTTTCGCCTCGCTCGTTTCTTTTTTGTAGAGTAGGCACTGTGTTGAGGGTGAGTCCTATCGTCGAAAGTATGATGAAGAGGATCGAGAAGATAGCTACCACCTGCAGTGAATCAACAACGGCCACCGGCATCAGCTGAGCTCGCGGCAATTTTGTTCGAGAGGTTCAATTTTACAATATCCGCGACGTACAGTTAAAACTGTCAAGGAGCACTTCGATATCCGTCGGCGCTATTTCACAATAGATACGGTTTCATGCTTTTAGAGGATAGGATAGCGCTGATCCAATATTTGAAAGTCCAGGAAAGAACGATTTGTTTTGTCCTTCACGTAAAGGGGAGAAGCGGCATCGACGGCGGCCGTGACGGCGAGAGCGGGAGGGAAGGTACTTATGTATACCAACGTTACACCACCACTCAATAAACAACGCGAATATCGCTTGGCAAAACTCCTGCCGCCACATCGATCTGTCCCGCCGACCGAAGAGCCCTCCAGCCGAGCACAAACCTCAAGAAAACTCGGATGAAATTGTATCGCACACTGAGAATATTGCTGATGGTAGAATGTCACGGAAGCAGAGACAGTGGCGTGTCACGCAAGTATACACAGAATACAACCCCGGATACTTGCTCACCGAGCACACAGCTCCGGCCGCAAGAATATAGGATGGAGAAAAGACACGGCTGCTGTCGGCCACAACAAAGCGCACACACTTCTTGATCGCAGAGCAACTCTTTCATTTCCTTCGACAAAGAAATTCACATCAAAGACAACAACACTGAGCCCAGGAAGCGAGAAAATGAAATTCCTGAATATTTAACCGTAATTCAAGCTGGAGGGAAGTTTCAACAACCAAGCGAACACCACGAAGCTCAAGAAGGCGTGGAAGCGAGAATCGTCCTGTGTTAGGACATTTTGTGTGCCAGACATCGTCACCAAGAATATACCGGAAGGTGATTTCGCATACGAGTTACCCAACGCGATCCGATCTATCCGGCCGCCTGGGGAACGCTCTTGCCCTGACAGCTAGAGCATCACCCGGCGGAAGACAAGTTGAACATTAATATAGAGAGAATCGGGTTTAGTCTCCCCTGCCGTTCTCAAAGTTAGCGGTTGGATCCAGGCTTATACTTTCTGAGGCTATACATCGAGATACCACCGAATACAACAGTATGCAGTCACACAAATGCACATGATGCCACAACATCAAAACTCTTTTACAACATCAATTAGGATTTTGGTTCGAGGCTCAAGCTACCTGAAGCCCTTCACGGGGATTCGGTCGTGATTTTCTCAATCGTTTTCATTTGCTATTAGAAGATTTCGGCATTCTGTCCCGATGACGATGCGAACGCTTTAGAGACGCGTGTTAAATTTGCGAGGCGACCGTTGTTGCCTTGCCCATACCCATCATCATCGTCAGCGCCACTCCGCTCATTAGATCACGGGGGTTCATCCCGGGCTCGAGAAACCCCGACTGCAAGAAAGGGTTAGAGTGCATGCTCTCCGAATGCACGTCGGAATTTCGTGCGGGAAGAACACTCAAGCATAGTTAGGGACAGTCTAGGTCTAGGAAGAGGCACTCCGCATCAACCCTGCGCGTACATGGTAAAGAGCGGGAAATTGTCAATGCTTGGCGATCGGAGTCGTTTCGAGCAATATCATGGTTTGTGCATGCTATCTCTCGATCACAATCAAGTAAATGCGCTCGAGAATTATCACAATGTTTTGGAAGAGTCACTTTCGCTTTAGAGCGCTCTAAGTACGTTTCCGCATCGAGGCAAGTCAAGGTCCCTATTAAAACGATTCATGAAAACGGGTTTAGGCTAATCTAAGTCACTGGACGAGCGGAGCTCGGCGGATTGCTTGTCTTGAGCGAGCTCAAGTGTAAGTATGATTCGAACGAGAACTCCATGTGCTTCAACATCATGAGACATGAGGGATTTTGTCGAATTACTTTGGATTTGTGTGATTGCGTAGGTGAGAACTCGGTCTAAGAAGGAGGATGAAGATGTTCAGGAAAAACGGAAACACCTTACAGTAAAGAGTGTGAAATTCGACACTTACTCTAGCCGCCATTGATGATTGTGGCTTTTCTAACAAATCCCAGATGTATTTTTGAAACTGAGCTCTTCTTCCTTCGCCGAAGTACTCTTCGTCCCTTTGCCGGAGGCTTTCTGCCTCCTTTCGCATCTCCTCGTGCACGTGCTCCTGAGGAAATCGCGGAAAATTCGTTACTCCATGACAATCTCCATCGACCCAAACTCGTGCTTCTTTGTCCCTGAGCTCAAATCGGAGTACGAACCTTCCTTTGGTGGTACTTGTGTTGACAGCAGCTCTCCAAGTACAACTCATCGATGCCCCAATATTCCAAATCGTCCGCAAACGCGATAACGCACATTTCTTCGACAAGATGTAATTTACCCGTTCTGTTGAACAGAATGAAAACTCAGTCATGGGCTACCACCGGCGGCCAGGCAGAACAATGTCAGAGAATGTCGAGCAGACTTATATAAGAAAGTCACCGAAAAAAGTTGAGCACTGCGCCGAATGATTTTGGGTGACGGTCGAAGAAGTATTCGTTGTCAACCAGCGAGTAGTCGTCGCAGAGTTCCATAATGGCCTCATGCGTATTACACTCGCGAAGTCGACCGAGTCGCGTATGCGGCAGGCGTTCTAATGTTCGCCATAGAACCTGCAAGAGGCCGAGTTGAATTGAAAGTCCATTTCGTTTCCAGGTCCACTCGAGAACAGGCTGTGACTGTCGAACAGCGCCCTTTTGAGCTAAGGGGACGCGGCAATATTCCGCGATCGAGACTTACTTCGTGTTTTACACCGCCAACGTTGATGAGGACTCGTTTGTTGAGAGCCTTCGATCTCATGATCATAAACGGCTCGGGCGGTAGAGCCGTCAGGGATCGAGAGAAGTTCCTTTGGGACGCCCCAAGGGGACTCGCGGTGTTGGCCACGGGAACCATGGACCGCGTGGGGTTGGCTGGAAACTGCGCCGCTGGCGACGGCGCCGCACCTCCGGGTAACGCGGCCATATTTGGGGTGTTGGAAACAAGTGGTCGTTCCCGACGCTGGGCGATGTAGTCGTCGACGTCGTCGTCGGTGATGTTGTTGTCGTCGTCGTGGTTGTCCGAGACAACTAGAGCTGCTTTTCCGAGCGCCTAGACGCATGCCACTTGCCGCTTCTTGAAAGCTGCTCCATGACTCGCTAACGCCTACGACCTTAGAATCTTCTCTTAGCTGCTGCGTCCAGGCGCTTCGCTCCACCGTTGTCGAATCCACAATTGGTGTCGCTGCAATTATCATCGAGGACTGCTCTAGGATGGTTCGAGCCGACTCGAGATATAAGGGAAAGATGGCGTCCAATAACGCTAATAGCAAAGTTAGCTTGCCTTGAGGTAAGAGAGCGATTACAGACACAGGGACAAAAAAGTGGTCACCGGCTTTTCAATCTGTCTGTTGTTTTTTTTTACTCTGGGAAGCTCGCTGCTGTTATAATCGTCGACGTCGGGGTCTTTGTCGACGTTGTTGATGTTAGCAGCGGCGGCGGCGGCGGCGATGGTGGCAAAGCAATCCGTTTCTCCCCTCCTCGTCAGCCTTTCGGCCCGATTCTCCCCCGAGGGATGATTCGATCTTCGTTGCGGATGGCTGAAGTTGGGAGGGGCCCTGGAATAGACGCTATCGGTGAACTAAGTGAATATCCAGCGAGGACAGGCGACGTGCCAGCTCGCTCGCATCTTCAAACTTTCTGTACGACGTCCGACCCATCGCGTATCACGAACGTCTGACTAGAGCTCTAAAACACGACTTTGCAAACAATGCAATCAAGCAAGCGACCAGACAAGCGAACCCGGGAGCATCTTCAAACAACTATAGAGTAGTCTCGAGGAGGCCACCGAGGTACGGAGTTGACAGGCTGCTGTCAGGGCTTTCATCGACTTCACGCCTCGTTGAGTTTCGTGATATTGATTCACTCCATTACCGTGACGGTATCTCAAGCTTCAAGCGAAATGAGTAGAGAACCGAACCATTTTCGCCCCACGCACAATGGATGGAGGTTCCGCGGAGAAACCTTAGGTGAGCTTTGAATTCACTTCCCACCGTCAGGATGCGATGACTATCTGCTCATGCTCATGATCTTAATGCTTACCTTCGTGTTCTACGGCAGCATTCGTTTGAAGCGGGGTTTGAGCCACTTCAGCCTCCGCATCTCATTGGAAATTATCTGCAAGGAACGATAAAATTTGCTCAATCAGCTCTGTAACGGATGGAGATGCCTTCGGAGCTCCGCAACGACAGAATTGTTACGCGACCTATCGGAGCTCACTCGCACCAGGAATTATCGGCAGGAATTATCGGATCAGCACTTTCGGAAAATTACAGCACCGTAATTTCTCTTCTGGCCTCGTGTTGGTTATCAGTGATTCCATCCCAATACGAATCGGGTATACGGATACGATATCACGAACCACGTGAGGTGCATCAGGCTGCAGGCTACGTCTTGTCACCGAAATTGCACTTCGTTATTATTGACCGCGGAATTTCAAGTCCTGATGCTTCAGTTGAGGGGATAGGGAGTGTCGTATCTCTCGGAATGGTGGTTCCACGTACAGAGAATTGTATGATCATCGCTCGAGCCCGGTCCGATCTCGTTCAGGCCTTGGCGAGTGCCGAGAATCAGAAACGGAAAGTCGATAAGGAGCTGAGTGGCCCCCGCTTTGCAGACCGAAGAATAAGTATCTGACTCAGTGGATGGGCGATTGATTCCGCAGTAAACGTCCTCGTTCTGTCTCAGTCTCCTGACACTAGCGAACTTTCCTTCTTGTGCAGCCGCGCCTAGTTGGTACGACCAAACGACTCGGGTACATGATATTACTCAAAGAGTTCCCGAGGGTATACACCCCACACTTTGCGGTTTCAAATGTAGAAGAAGGGGTATCAGGAAAATGCAACCAGAGTATGACTTTCCAGTCCGTCTGCCACAAAGAGAGCATCGCTCACGCGTCGGCGCAACGGGCATCAAAATCCCGATTTGAAAAATGGCCGAGCGCTCTCGATCGTCATGTTTTCCGCGTTGCTGACGGGAGGATGACAAATGGCTGGAGAAGATTTTCAATACCTGCAGTCCACAGTTGGGATGGGGAAAATGGATCAGACCGATTCGGTCCCCTCCGATCTGGCGACTCAACCGAGCGGTTCGCAAACATAAGAAATGGACCGGTCCACGAGAGGTAAGTCTATTCCGCGGCTACAAGGTCAGCGGGCGGCCTCGCCTACCAAAATCGGATTTGATTTCCATGACAAGCTCCTCCGAGATCGCGGTCCAGCGCAATCGTCAGCGTTATGTTCCCGAAATCACACCGGAAAGAACAGCGTCCTTTCTTTGTCGTCGCATTTCGGTCAAGAAGGATGCGTATTCCTCAGGAAATGTAAGGACAGCGGAACGAGTGTTCTTTCCTCGCTTTGGGAATCTGGTTTAACAGCGGTCCCGTATCGAGCTGTAGTGACGATGTCCAGAGCACGCAACTCGTGAGAATGCCAACCAAGCTACAACTGTGCGGAAGGAATGTTTGACCACAAGTGATTCGGGTCTGATGGTGGGTTAAACACAGATCTCGTTCGACACAGGTCACTGTCGCTCGATTCTTGAACTACTCTGAATCGCTGAAAATATTGAGAGCCCAGTGGTTCCTCAGGGACATCGAATCGGGAAGAAAGGGGAATCTTTCCTCGGGCAGCTCAGCATGCCGCTCCGATGCTCGTGAGATTTATCCCATGGAGAATAATTCACCACGAAATCAAATCTGCAGCCCGCGTTCCCGGCGCGTTTCAGGAGACAGATGCAACAGTGACTCGAAACTCGGTCATCCATCGAAGTGTTTAAAGAGGTATTTTCGACCAGCAGAGCATCGCCCGTCAGAGGCATCGCTATCGAACCGACGACCTGACCTCGTACGTGTATCTGTCTGCCCGTCCAACATCCTGGCCGCCCGCTCAACTGGCCGCCCGCCCGCCCGCCCGCCTGCCTGCCTGACTGCCCGACCGTTTGTCTGCGGGATGTGAGCGAGTGTGTGATTGCTGAAAGTTTGTACGGCAGCAGACCTATTTGCTGGGAGAAGAAAGGTGAACAGCTAAACCGGGCTATCAAATGTTAACAGCAACACCGACACCCATAAACGAAACAATCTCTGGGTTCGTTGAAGCGAGCTCGGAAGACACAGCAGCGACCATACCTCAATGGCGGTCCGTGCAACTGGGGCAAGCGCTATCAAAGGGGCGAAAAGTTCCATTTCATTCGGCGCGATTCCCACTCGAAGTTCATTCGACCAACGACCCCGACTCATTACGCCGTATGGCAGCGAAACGAACGCCGGGACGTTCGTGTTTGTTTTTTTGATTGATGTCTACTTTGTGTAGTTGCATGTTCGATGCCCGATATCGTTCGTAAACGCACACCCAGTGGCGGTGGAGAAACAACGCTCGGCTCGGGCTTGACGGGCGAGCGGGCACAAGCACACACTAAGTGAGCATGTTCGAAAACTGAGAGTCTTCGGACGCAGCTTGTACCGAGCCGACAGCGTGGCGGCTTCCTTTGGTGATGTGTTGCTATTGCTGTTATGAGAGCTTCCCTGATTCGCCGTCGCCGCCGCCGCCGTCTCCGCTGCTGCAGCCGCCGTTCGTCGTCGTTGACGTTGCCCATCGTGGTCCTGACCGAGAGTCCTGGGAGGGTCCCGTTGGCTCGCTGCCAAGCATGTTCCATTCCAAGCAGTTCGTAGTAGAGCGGTGAGCAAGTAACATATTCCGGCAGCGAATTGATGCCCCACACGGAAGAACGGAATCGACGAAGAGTCGACGACCTGCTACGAAACAATTCGCGACTCCGCACTTTCCTATGACAAGCTAGTTCTCCTCTATTTCATCGTCGCCGGCCTGGTTACACCGCTCCTACTACAACTACCTCTGGGGTGAAGAACTTTAGCAGGCGATCTGCTCCTGTACTCGCGGGACTTGCGTACCTGCGTTGTACACGGCGCCGGCGTAGGGGTGCGCGATAGGTGAACACTGGAGTTTGGAAATGCAGAAGTCTCACAAACTTCAGTTTGTTATTCTTAGAGTTTCACTGCCATGATATTCCAACCCCGTGAGGTTCTTCCAACATCAGGAACGTCTCGTGGTAACTCTTTGGCGGTCTAAGATGTCTCAACGATATCCCTCCTCGTAGGGAGAGTTCGGCAAACTGTCGATCTAACTGATAGAATTGGAAAATGCCTCAACAATGAGTTGAAACGACAGCGTCTCCGCTTAGCGGTTGCGGCGGCAGCAGTAGCAGCAGGTGTCGGCGGGTGGGCCGGGTTCGCACATGCAGCCGCCTCGCGAGCCTGTCTGCATCGCCTCCAGACAAAAAGCTGAGGCGTTCATTGAAATTCATTCAGTCATAGTGTGTGACATTTGGCAAGCCGCCCAAAAAGACGTCCAATGCTTCATTGGCTTTGTGTTTTTTCTTCATGCATATATCGTGTTGCTACTGCTGTCCGTGGCGAGCGTCGTCGCCGCCGCCTTCAGTGCTCTGCATACTCGACCGATAGTTTTACTCGGACAACAACAATATGCTGTTGCGCGTAAAGCTTATGAAGCCACACGTCGACAAAGCGGGCAAGCACGGCTGTCTCCCGTTTGACTCCTGAGCACGAGGTCACGTTTACTCATGATGGACCACGTTTGGGGTTTGGGACGATCGCGGTACGTTTCAGCAGCGCCGCAAGGACAAGCCCCACATACGAAAAGTAGAGCAGCAATAGCACTACTAGCGATAGCGAAGCTGGCTCCCCCAAGTCGTGAATATGTTGCGCTTCATCGCGCCGCATGATCCATTTCAAATATCAGGGAGACCCCACTCCTGAGAATATGAGCGAAAAAGAGAATGGAGCACGAGATGTTGTCAACATTCGCCCCCATCGCGTCTACACCAAATCGGAAGTCGAGCCTCAGCGCTTGAGAACGTCAAGGACGGGCGCGTTCATTCAGCGACAAAACGGGCGTATCTACATGCTCAGCATCTCCACGATGCTGTTGTTAACAAATTGAATTAGTTCAGCGTTCGCGCGCGTGTCTGAGCAGAGTAATTAGCGCAGAGACTCCGCAGCCTACTCTTCGCATTGCCGTTGTTTCAGTTGCAGGCTGCACTCTCAGCTTCCAGGGGCTAATATGGATCAGCATCGAGCTTTGTTGCGAACTTTGTAGCCCGCCTCAGACATCCCTCTCCCGAAAATAGTTTCTTCCAAGCGAAATAGTGTAAAACCCAAAGAACTCCCATGATGGCTACAGCGAATCGTTTTTCGATTGCGGTAATCTCAGATCAGATCGAGAGATACAACGAGCGCATCAGAAGGGAAGAGGGCCGGTGAGTTTCATCATTCGTCGCAGATCACCCAGTATACTCGAGGGGCTAATGAAATTGGCTTATCATGCATTCAAATGATTGCTCGAGGCTCAGGTTGGAGAAGAGCCCTCGGAATTCTCACATGGACGACGAATGGGAGGTGCTTGCAGCGTGGATGGAATGGGATATCAGCACTTTCTTCTGCTTGGCTTCAGGCGGAGCGTGCAAGCCGATAACGAACCGTTAGCCTCAAGGACCTCGCTTCGGTTGCGGAGAACCTGAGGAAGGTTCGTTTGCAAAAGCCCGCGGCGAAATCTGTTCCTTCGAATCCAGCCAGATAGCCTTGGCATGCAATGATTCACATGATTGATTCGGTGATGGTGAGAAAGGCTATGATTTTGTTCGGCTTTCGTCGAAGGCCTTTCAAATGAATACAGGTTGCTGTAGAGCGATTAATGATTCGCACCGGCGATTCTAGATTTTAACATCGGCTGAATGTTTCCGAATGGCTGTCCTTGCCGTGTTGTTGAAGAATAGCTTTGAGTGGATGACATTCCCTTGCTGCACAGCGACTACCGATCAAAATAGAGCAGTGTCCCCTTCAGGATATGTCTTCTCGACAGAGATCGTCACATTTCGATTTTCTTTTGCTTCGAACTAGAAGGCGCTCTTCGGAAGAACCGCCATGCGACCAAGCCCCGATACAGCGCAGCGCCCATTCATTGGCGGATCCATCCATTCGGCTGCCCATTCCTCATTCCTCGGCTCAGACAAGGGAGCTCGATTAACGACGGGACCGACCGGTTTCAAATGAAATTCTCCACGGCTGCGGTGGGGGACAAATTGTTCGCCTCGCATCCGAAGTTCCGATTCGGTGCGAGCGTGAGCTGCCTTGGAGGGTCAGAAAATCTCACAGTCGTCGGGGTTGGGCGACTCCAGAGCCGCAGGCTGGGTCGATATCAGTCCGATCGAAGTTCCGAGTGAAGGTTGGTGGAACTCCGATGGTTTGAACAGTGTTCGCTGTTCTCGCTCGTTTCTTCGAAAATGTCCCACAAAAAACTGGGAAGGCTTCCTAGCGTCCCCTTCCAAATAACCGACTCGTCACAGCAACAGCACGCCGCCGTATGTGGCCCCGTGGAACGTAACGAGACGCGATCAATCGGCATATCTCTCCACATCACAAATACAGATTCCCAGACCAGATGTCCGCGTGGGAAGCGGTTTAACCGCCTGCCGCCGGAAGCCTGACTGCCTGTACACCTTCGGTATCGGATTCTTGGACCACACCCTGTTGCACATCGTCACGTCAACGCTTGGAGAGCCCGTTCGGCTCCTTACACCTGCTCCTTGTAACCACATGCTACGGTCACGGTGAGGAGCGGGTTCGAAAAGCTGAGCCGGCCTGGAAAGCCCTCTTGGCGTTCTCCGAGCTGTCACTTGGCTCGAGAGCATCTCACAAACGACCGCGTTCAACAGAGGAATAAGCTTGAGTGATCTGCGCGAGCAAAGAACAAAGAATTATTCAGCATGGGCTGTTCTTAATCGTGGGAGAAATGAGTCACGACGATTGATTCGCCATGTGTCATTAGCTCTAAACAATGAACAGGTCTGCCACTGTTAGCTCAAGAAACGGAACCTCCTTCACACGCTACGAACAAGCTTCGAGGTTCACTGGACCTCTGATTTCGGTTTCATAATACGGTTCTGAGAGACGCTCTTCATCGCTAGACCCACGATCAAAACGTCGGGATGTCCCGAATGGTTACATCCTGGAAAACAGCTTTCTAACGGCATGTCGCCCTTCTTCGGACCAATTATCGCTGGAAAACACGAGTCTTTTACATGGAGGTAGCTCATGTTCCTTATTGAAAAGTCTGAATATCCATGAGTCCACAACCAGCAAACGTTCCGTGGAGCGTCGATACTCGAGGTTCGCTGACACCTGCTGAAGCCTGCACTCAGGGCTTCGGGAAACGAGTTATCGGCGACGGAATCAAACGCCGAAACGCCAGTTGGGTCACACTCTCACTGATTGGATCTTGTTACGTATGCAACATATGACACTCAATCGAGCAAACCAGAGTAGACATGAGAAACCGTTTCACGAGGCATCGGGATGAAACCTCATTTCTTGCCGAAGCTGTGCCTCCTGGAGGAGAACGAAATGCCAATATTGAAGCGAAGGAAAGCACCCGTCTGAGTCCTCCGAGTGTTCCCCCTGAGTCAACGAGCGTTGCCGTGTTCTCATACGCATGAGCCTCTCGAAGAGGCCGGTGTTCCGGAATGAGCTCGGTAATGAGGATGGATCCATAGGAAACGGGGTTTCGTTATGTTTAGTTTTCCGGGTGCCCTATGCTGACTCCACCCCTCGTCGATTACATATTCATAAACGGTTCACTTCAATCAGCGCATACGGCAGCCCCTGCGGCTGCGATACCGTCAACAATACTTCACCCGCAAGTGAAGTTGCTTTCGGCCTAATTAGCGTTCAATTCGTGATCGTCCTCAACTATCTCTGATAGGCTGTACCAGGGGCGATGAAAGGCGACGACTACCTCCGACCGTGTTTGTTTCCCTCTCGAAGGCCAGCAGCTGCTCGCTTCTGCTGCTTGTGTGTCATCGAAATATCTAGAGATGACACATCTCGGAGGAGCATGACGCTATTCAATGTGAGGAGAAGTTTGTTCCAGGAGACGTTAGCCCAGCACTGTTGTAGTTATTTCTCCGCTTTCCTTCGATTCTTCTTCGAAACTCGTACCAACACTCTCCGCTTCTCCTCCCGCTAATGACGAGGCATAGGGCTGAGAATGCGAGTTGCCAAGTCAGACGACAGCAATGTTTACAACCTCTGACTGAGAGAAGCTTGTTTCACCAATTCCACACAGCCGATTTCTCTCTCTCGGAATTCGAGCAAACAAGGAGACGGCTCTTCATTTCGATGTACAGAACCCCATCCTCGAATATTTTGAGGGAAACCCTGCTCTCATTTCCCCGCGGATCCGAAACCGCCGTATCTGCGTATTATGACGCCGACGTCACTCCGGTTTTTTCTCTGGATGGGAGAATGAGTTTCATTTAGCGAAATGCTGCGAGTTATGGCGGTATTTCGGCGTAAAACAGTTTGGTCACGCAGGTAGACCGGCCGCCGAAACGATCCGAAAGAGAAGCGCGAAATGGGAGAACCGCTCTCGGGGCTACCAGTTAGCATTTACTCACCTGTGTCTGGTGTAGGTGATACTGATTCGCGCATTGCTCCATTCCATGGCCTTGCGATAAAGGGCTCTAGGTCGATTGGGTTCCTATTCGTTGCACCATAAGCACTCTCGATGGGGTCGTCGTCGTCTTTTTGCATCCACCATGTTCAAACGTATAGAGCTCGGTGTTAGATCGAACTGTCGTTGAGGGTTGTTCTGGTTCTGGCACTTGATGCACTTCACTGATTGATTGATTCCGAAGTTCGTTCTAGCACCGATGGGCTCTTATTCCCTCCCTGTTTTCTCGAAGCACCGCAAAGCACCTGTTCTAACTTGTTGCATTTATTTTCTGTGACTTTTCGTGAATTCCATGCCGTCGTTCGCGTTAAGCACCGAATGTGAGCATCATATGCCGTACAGCAACGCACCGTCGCTTCCGTGCGCCAAAGCAGTAGCCGCGGCAGCGGCAGCCGCAGCAGCCGCAATCGTAGATAATATCGAGAACGTTTCTCTCACAGGAGGTTACCATAGAGATGTGGCGCTTGGACCGAGCAACTTCTCACACGACCGGCTGCTTGATTTTGAACTTGTCGTTGCGTCACACAACTTCGCTAGTCGCTAACATTTTCTCGAACTTATCACGCTCGATGTGTCGATAAAGCGAGTTTCACTGCTCTTAGATAACTTTGTGTATTGCGGCCTTCTTCTCGCTCAATGCTTGGTGCTTCCTCCTGGCCCTGATCGTCGGCTTCAGGGCGGTGTTCGCACAATCGCGGGGAAAGGGCCCCGTGCCCTTCCACTCGAGACCCGAGCTGCCACTACTGGTGACCCACGGCTCACTCCCTCCCCATTCGCGGACTTTGAAGCGCATGCGCTCAGCGAGCGTCACGCTCAAGCCCTGCGCGCCAAACAACTCCACTGATTGACCGTAGGATAGAGTGTTAGACCGGCTTGCAGGCGAAACAGATAACGGTTTTGGGTGATTCAGTGATTCCCCACTCCTTGCAACGTCACGTCACTAGAGACTGTTGAGGTTCACCACCACGTTCGAATGAATGAAACGGATTCGCGGACACGCGAGTCGCCACCCCAGAGGGTCCGGTTTTGGATGCCTGGATGAAGTTGTCGCTGTGAGAACGGCAACAGACATCAGCGAACGACAATATCGACAATGGGTCCACGCAATGGCGTGTTTGAGTTACTGTCGGTACCGAGAAGGTAGATTCTCTTCCTCGAGGTGGAGGAGGATGCTTCACCGACGCGAGCTACTGAGCCTTCTGGAACGCTGTCATTACAGGCTCCGGCTCCCATGCACCGGAATGAAAGCGCATCCCTCGCCGAGTCGATCAAAGTCCCTCCCGGTTGAGATCACCATTTCTTGAAACCAGAAGGAAGTCCCCAAATTTGTTCCAGCTCCAACCCTACGGTCGTCTACTCCTAAGAAATTCCTCCCCAGGGGCGTGTGGCCAATGCCGGGGAGGCTCGCACCCGCGCCGACTTGCATGCTTTTCACAGAATATGGATTCCTTATTCCGCGGCCGTGGAAGGGATCTCAAGAGGCGCAAGAGCCTTAGCATGCTGCGAAGTGACAGCAATCCTTTCCCGTCCTCATCATGCGATCTGATCGTTTTCGGGACTCGGAGCTAGCATGCTGCCGGTCGTCATGATCTGGGGCAGGAGGCTAGCCAGAGTCTCGCCCCGCTTACATCTCTACTCCTGCCCCGAGCGCCCCGGAGTTCCGAATGAGATTGCCACCGCCGCGTACGACTGATTCCGAAGCGAGTCATTATGAGGTTCCATGGTCGGACTCTCGCTGACAAGGAATAAGAGAATTCCTCCGTTTCCCCGTCCCTCAAACGCAGCACGATGGTTTTCCCCGCCGGAGTCCGTGTTCGATGTGTAGTTCTGCTGAATTTTGAGACTTTTCAGTGACCAGTTCCTGCGGCAGAGGCCCCAAACTTCACTACGATTCCCCATTGGAACGATCCCAGAGACTGATGAGTAAACCGCTTCCTGAAAAAGAAAAGTATACCCAAAAAGGCCCACAAGAATGTTCGGCACAGTTGGATAGGGGTCTCTCTTGCCCCGTGTCTCTCTCTTCAAGGTTAAGCGTCAGAACGAATCGAGAGATCCTCATGGAGACCTCGATCATTAATTGTGAGTGAGGAAACTGTAATACTGGAGGTGAACACCACCGTTCTCAAGAGGACGCGCAAACATTCTCGTTCGCTTTGGTTGTGGACAGAAGCTTCCGCGATGTCGAGAACGGGTACACCAATATGAATGGCTCCCATCACTTTCCTGATTATCATCGGAGACAATCAACCTATATAGTTAACTCGTGTCAGTTGAGGGCTCTCATGGTTCCTCATCGGCACTCTTACAGGGATCTGCCCTTCATTTGGCGGTCGCCTCCGTCTACATCTCCTTGTTTGCCGAGCTCGTTCCCCAACGTCATTTCCGGAGCGGCAACTCATAGCCGACCCCAGTCTCAATGAAGTTCTGGGGCCCACTTGACTCGATCGGTTCTATGGCCTGTCTCTCCACTCGGAGGCTGCTACGAAAGTCGAAGACCTAGACGCTTGGACTTGAAGCCCTAATTGGAAGACCCGGTTTCGTTTCCTTCAAGTGCCACCAGGGGGGAATTCATTTCGAGCAGGAGCCGCGATTCGCGCGAGAGTTGCGAAGATTTGAACCAACGAAACTTGGGAGTAGAGTCGAGAGATGCAATCATGTTAATCATGTGTCGGAAATGAGGCCGCAATCTCTCCCAATGTATCCGCTGGAGGGTCTCAGTAGGAACGGACATCTAATGAATAGGGTTGCTATTCGAAGATTGACGATTACCGTCCCTTGAACCATGGTCTCCATGTGAAGCCCCATGAAGTGAGCTGAAGATGAGTCGGCTTTCATAATGCGAATTTCTTTTATTAGTGGCTCATTCCCGCGTCGAACGATTCTCCCACGGAATGCCGCATGCTTCCTGGAAGAGTTTTATCCGGGATGTTGAATAAACTTTGCGAAGCTTGCGCTCTATATGTGTCTCTTGCGGGTCAGGATAACGCTATCAATCAGGTGACATCAGATGCATTCCGAGGGCGCATAAAAATCTCCGAGGCCGGCATCGCTCAGTGTAACAAGTATTGCCGATCGCAGACTCGGGATGAATCGCAAAAACTGGCCTCGAGTCTGCCGTCAGCCAGTACAACCTCGCCGATTTTTGCCAACGTGCATTGAGAGCGGCTATAAGCGATGACATTTTCTCTGTCGTAGAACAACATTGGCGAGTGAAATCCATAAGACCGGTTGGCTTACCTTCAGGCTTATGAACGAGGCGGGGAAAGCCCCGCAGCTCGTTCAGTCGCTAAGAACCAGGGATCCGGGAGAAACTAGCTTGGGCGTTCTTAACCACATCATCCACCAGCGTCTGCAGCAAGAGCAAAAACATCAAAAGTACCGCGACGAAAGCCCGCATGCTGAATCTCAGGACGCTGATTTCCAGTGATGTTGCTCATCCTCAAAACCTTGAGTCTCATCATGCGGAAAGGGACTGTTCCGCGGAAGCTCGTTCATCACAATGGGCATTCATACTGTGGGAGAACAATGCTCTCATTGCCTCAATTCAAAAAAGACGCTCATGAATCCTTGATAACAATCATCACTGCTAGTAGTATCATCTCTATAGGACCGGAAACGCAGAAGTCGTGTCTTGCAGTTCGAGGCTCTTCCACAACTCCCTGACGATCACGGCTATACACCAGATTCATCACAATAGGAAGATTTCTCGAGCTTAGGTCCTAGAATAGGACTGTTCTTTTGGTTGATCACACCATCGTCCACGGTTCTCCGATTCTGCGAGGAATTAGAGCCTTGAATCTGGCCCTGAAAATGAGCCCTGAAATCTATTCCAATCGCATCACCTGGCTCCTGGCATTTTCAGTTCCGCGGTATCGCCATGGACACCTTGAGAAATGCGAATGGTTCCTGAAAGTTACTCTCCGGTGTCGCAGCGCGGGCCCCTTGTTAACTCAGCTTTGGTATCCTGATTGACGATGATCCTGGTTCGATATCCTGGTTGACGCTGCTGAGGATCCGGTTGTCGTCGCGGCTCGACTTCTGGTTGAAGGTTCGGCTCACCATTTTCCGCTGTCGGGAGGAAGTCTCCCCTTCCTATTTCGTGGTACCGAGAGTTCCATGCTTCAAAATCTGGAGAAAACGAGCAAGAGATAGTCTCGCCGGGAAATTGTTCCTGATGGCTCGAACACCTTTGAAAACACTGATCGGGCACTGGAACACATTCCTGTGGATGTTTCGAAGGTACTGTCCGGTTCCAAATCACGATCCGATTCTTCAGTGATCCTGCTCCTCAACTCATGGTCATAGGCGTGCCCAGGGGGGGGCCGACGGGGCACTGGCCCCCTCCAAAATTTGAGCTCGATGCTCCTCTGGTGAATGACTGAACTCGAATTCGGCTCGTCTCCAAGAAATATTGTAGGTCGCTCGCGAGTTCCAATCTAAGGAAGAAGGTGAACGACGTCATGGAGGTCTGCTTGCGACGACCTCGTCAGATGAAGGTTTTCTGTGCTCGATCTTATAAAATATAATATCATATGAATAAATAAGATACAAGAATAAATAATATAATGAAGCGGTGTTCAATCTGTTCAGATACTGTAACGGAAACCAACAGCCGTTCAGGTGTCGATTCGGGGTTTGCCCCCCCCCAAGAAAAAATCCTGGGCACGCCACTGCTCATGGTATACACCCTGAAAACCTTGTCATTGGCCTTCTTAGCTTCTAATCTATTCCAGATTAATGTATGAAAGATCACTTCAACGTGCTGTCGTGCACATTGCTCAAACATGCAATTTCCGGCTCCCCGGTCGAGTATCAATTTCGATTGCTTTACGACACCCAATGGACCGACCGTTCGACGCAGCGTTTTGGTTTGATGGATGGCATCTGTCCCCCTGAACGAGTTCGTCATCGAGCCAACATGATGGCCATCTCGTCGAAATGTAATCTCAAGTGAGTTATCTCCGGTGCTCACTCCGTGTGGAGAATTTTTGTGAGAAGACAGGTTGACACGCTCCGACTCGCGGAACCTAGAATTGCACCGAACTTCTCTTTACGACAACCGATATGTGTTTGCTTCCGACACATTTCCGCCGTAACGCGTCTTGGAAAAAAACATGTCACGAATGCGAAACGATCGAGTTTTGTTCCGTATCGCGGCTGCATTCCGCTACCTTTCTCTCTCGAGTATGCTTGGCAGAGACAGGCGGGGCGCTTCGCTTTCGGGTGAAACGTCCGGAAACTGCAGAAGCTATGCAGTCAGTCTACAGCCATGGGAGCAAATGGTATCCATGAGATTATGCGATCGGATCCTACATCCTACATCCGATCGCTACAATATTGCAACAAGGTTCAAGTTCGAATTTGGCGCCTTGCAGACGGTCCGACTTCTTCCATCGTTGGTCAGCTGTTCGATTTGACAAGAGGTAGACAGCGTGATTTTTCTTTCATCATTCGCGATTCTCCGTTATTCACCCTCGAAATCGGACTGGGGAAACATTACAGACGGACAGGTGTTCCCGAGTGTTTGGAACTCCTTTGGAAAAACCCTCCTGATTGAGATGAGTGAGTCCACGCAACTCGGAGAGGTGGGTCAGCGGCGTTCGTCTGTCTCGAACGGATCGGATGAGACGAACACGAGTAATGTTTCTCTCTCGAATTCAGGTGCTATTCGAATGGCGTCACAGGAGCAGCGAAGGGGGAGATCCACCCTTGAGTTGTTCACTCGCTATACCCACTTCACTGAATCTCGATGAGCTCGCCTTCAGGCTCGTCAAAGAGCACGGTCTACCGTTCTACGCCAAAGCGGGTGAGTTATTCCCTATATTTCACTCTTCGTACGCCCTCCACTCGAATGCGTCGGTGGCCTGCTGTTCAGACCCATTTCAAACTTGATTGGTGGAGTCTTCGCGCCCAGATCGATCGCGCCCAGCGTAGTGAAATGGTCCGGAGAAGCGGACAATGGGCTCTTCATAGGGGACTATCCGTTCGGTTCTCACTGCTCCGCTCCGAAACAAGATTGAATTTGGCGGCTTGACGCGAGGAGCGCCGGGCTGCATGCAACGGCTTGTTGCCTTGTTTTGTAAACAAGAGATTAGCGCTCTTTCAAAACAAGAAGACTGTCTTGTTTCGAAGAACAACAACACTTTCTGGAGGAGAAAAACCGTGTCCTCGTGCAAAATGAAACGACGCAAGAATCAAACCGAAAGCAAGAAGGCGGTCAAAGAGCAGGTTGTCCAGATTATCGTGTCAGACCCCCCCGCCGAAGATGATGCCACGGATACCGCTGTCGATTGTGAAGGAAGTATAGACGAGCCTTCAACTTCTTCGAAACGACCCCGGCGAGGTATAGAGCCGCTGCAACTCCCACCCAACGAAGTCATTGTCACTGAGGAGAAGGGCAAAACGAAGACCGTTGTCAAATCGAATTACCAGACCAGACGGAAAAGTGGTGTACTGACGAAGAAACCAATCGAGGAAGAACGTCAGGAAGTTTACCAAGAACAGCTGCATCAGCCATCGCAGAGCCGGAAAAAGAAAGGACGAAGAAAGTGCCCTCCTGTGATGCATGAAGCGGCTACGGAGATGAGCGTCCTATTGAGAGTGAACGACGTTGACTGCTCCGATGCCCTGGACCCCAGTGCTGTCGAACGAGATCCCGAAGAGCGTAAGCAAGCCGAAGATGAAATCGCTCACAAGGTCCGGACCATAGTCGCTGACGCCTCGAGTTCAGTGTCGAGAGAGCGGACTCTTAAAGCCAAGATACTGCTGGAGCAGATAACAAATTATAAAGCCAAGGCGTTCAAGTTCTCCATGGAAACCGCAATCGAATACATGAAGTGGCATGAACTCAATTCGAAGAGTTATGAGTTCGTCAGATCTCTGTACGGTGACGGCTTGTTCACCTTGCCCTCAGTGAAAACCATGCGAAGATATGTCGACCCCTTCAGCGAGAGCGTGCAGCTCACGAATCTTGAAGCCGCTCATACTACGCTGCAGCAAATTCAAGAGCAAGGCGAAGGCGTGTTTTTTGTGGATGAAACAGAACTAGAATATTGATCTTAGCTCAGGAAGTTGGATGTACATACATGAATCACTGAGTAATGCAAGCGAACTCGGGCGAACTGTTACTGAGAGCTCACCGGGAGTCTGCAGCACCGGCTCCCGTAACAATCGATTTTCTCGCCAGATTCAATAAAGAATATCCCTCGAGCTGTGAGCTTAGGGTCAGCAATTTCAATGCCCGAAATATCTCTCGAAGAGATCTCCGATTTATTCTCGAATTTCTCCCAGATGCTTGTGTGTGTCATTTCAAGTTATCAAGTTTTTACTCGTAGGAGGACGGGGCGAGGATATGGATTCGGGCCGTATATATTGGAGGAGATACGTGCGATTCATGCGAAACGGAGAGGGTAAAGAAACACGGACAGTTCCACAAAGTTTCGCGCCAAGGCATCGGTACAACCGGAGGGGAGACTTCCAGATGAGCTGCCGCTGCCGCGATTCACAGTGGTGCGAATAATAATCGATATTGCCTTTTGTGGATCTACGATGAAAATTCCGACTCTTCACGACTCGAGCGGATGACGTCCACAAACCTCGAGATAGGCGGGGGGGGGGATTCTATGCGCGCGAAGAGGGTTCACGCCGTGAGAAATTCGAAAGTTCCGCCACGGCAGAAGCTCCGCCATCACAACACAAATATAAACATTTGCCTCTGCAAGCCAGCACTGTTCGCGGTCTAGTCGCCCTGGCAAGTCGTGCTGGGTCGCATGCGTATGGTGTCCGAGTGAAACTATCCACAAATAATTGCAGGATAGTGGATAGTGCGAGTTCATACTGCGGGATCTTGGCCAACATTGCTCGGTCACACTCCTGATGGCGCCGATCGCTCGCGACTCATGGACTCTTTCATCGTCGGTGTTTACAGTTCATGAGGACTACGCACCGTGTCCTCCAGTGATTTTCGAAAGTCCTATTCGGTCTCGTGCCGTCAATACACCGACCGTGTCCGGCGAAGATTTTGCCGACGGGTCGCACCCGAGAACCGTTTCCGTGAAGCCTCTCAGGCTAGAGGAGCGGTTCGACGTGCCGTTAGACGAAAGCTCAGAGCCTTCGGCTGATATCAACATCGATGAGAATTTGAATCAAATTGTCGAACGAGGACGCTCCTCTTGCGGAAAGCCAAGGAGAAAACCACAGACTACTCGGGCAAAGCTGAGCAACAAAACAAAGAAATCCAAGCGAACTCTCAGCGCGTTCGACGAGCTCATGTTGAAGCTGAACGCCGTGGATGGACCGCAACTCGTACTCGAGCTAACCAAACTTGAAGACATGTCTCCGGCCGAAGTTGAAGCTAATTGGAGAGCCTGCTGACGCGACGTTACAGAAATTCCTGTTCGATCGCGTGTATATTGTAAATATAGTGTACATTCATCGCGAGCGAAGTGCAAATACCGAGAAGTGAGACACCATGTATCAAAGTTTCACTCGTGACTGTGTAATCATTGTTGTTGTTGTTGTACTTGATCATGGTGAGGAAGACGTGAAATCAGTGTCACACTGATGATGAGGGACCAAAAAATTCTAGCTCAAAGACTCGCTCTGTGAGCGTGAAACGCAGAGTTCCGTGGATCACAACGCGCGTCTCTTGTAGATGGCGGCATGCTCATTGCGATACCAACGGAATACAGTTACGCATAGAAATCCTTGTTCCATCGGTCATGGAACCATTCCGATGATTGTTTCACTTTTTATCTGTTTCGAGCAAAAATAAAACTACTGAACAGCAGCTGATCTTTCTCATTCGCCTCAATCCAACCATCCTTCCGATTGGCTTCCATCAATATTGTGCGCGTCGTTCGAGACTTCACTTCCGATTGTTGCGCTGCCTCAATCTCTAGTATCGCTCCAAGTCGTCACTCATCAGATTTTCTGAATGAAATTCTCAAAGCCCGGTTGAAGATGGACCTGTATCCCGTCTTGCCGATTCGGATCGATCTTTCACTGAAAATCTTGAAACGTTCCGCGTGAATTAAGGAAACGATCAATCTTTACGTAATAAAGCCGTTCGAAACTAATTTGTGAACGATTGACTCCATCTTATGAGTCACTCGTAGACGCAAGCGTCGACGCGCATCCATCTTCCAGGACGATGGAGAACAGAATGCGAATGTTCAAGTTACAGGAGTGTAGCGCACACAAATTCTTCTGTGAATCCTCCAGTGAGAGCCGAGGTCAAGAGAGCTCGGTTTTAAAGAGAAAATTGGAATTGATGACGAAATGAAAGAATTCTGAGCAGCCCAGGCAAAGTTTAGCTCAATGATCGATTCGATTCAAGCCGATACAATCGACGAAGCCTCGGCTGGTAGCTCTCACGCGCTGAGTTCCACCGCAGATTTCATTCGCAGACGCATTCACCGTAGAATTATCTCGTTGCAGAGCTTGTTCAGGCCCTGGAGTCTTTCATCCGCGACAAAACTTCACGGTTCTACAATGAGAACGCGGAAAGGGTGCTTCGCACACATCTCGACGGGAGCCAGACGGAGTTAGCGAAGAATATAGCGAGGAAATACCGAGAGGAATACAAGAAGTTCGCAGACATCGGAGATGAGCAGAGCGACACTGAAGATGACGGTCCGTAACCGTTGTTGTTTTCGTTGAGTGTCGGATTTCTGGTGCATAGATTTGGCAACAGCGTGTGGCCGTCTGTCCTTCCGTGAATTAGCCCGGTAACTCCGAATACTCATACTGTAGACCTCTACCAATTCCAGAGTTTGCGTTGCTTTACCACAACCTGATGCATAGCGAATGTCAAACGAAGATCCGGGCAGTCGAAGACGGTTTTTCAGCGAGAGCTCGAACAATGAGAGCTGAAATGGATGCTGACTTCGAAGCTCTGATCGAGAAGCAAAACAGAGAGTTGGAAACGACTGAAAACGATGAATTGGAACACCTCCGCAATCAGTGAGTTTCGCTCCATCGTCGTTAGCAAGGTTCGCCCTGCGCAAAATCAACACAGATCGGTTCTGAGGACAGTTTTTCCAGAGTCGCGTCGGTGCATGTTGAAGAACGGCTCGCGTTTGAGAAGAATTGGCATCAAAAGCTGAATCTACTGCGTAACACTCAGCGGAAAGAAATGTTGGACTTCATGAGGAATGCCACAGCCGGAAAATTGTGAGTCAGTACCGAAGCAATGAACGAAGCCCTTGAAACACTGAATCAAATGCGTCAATGCCCGCTTTCGGAGATGTGGCTCAGGAAAAGTTCGCAAACCATGGCCTGCGAATCTACGATTCGAAAATCCCCGCTCGGGAGAGTCCTCGTCTCGACCACCTGGCTAAAAAATCTCTCGATCGATTGCAGTATGACACCTAATCGTGACACCTCGCTCGACTGCGAGGAAGCGGAAGAAGCTATTCCAGTCGCTGCGTTGAGCGAAAGCTTCACGATACATCTCGGTAAGATTTGAAACTTTGATGATTTCATAATGCGCTCATCCGAGCTATTTTCCGTGCTTATCCTTGATGGAGCGAGTACACGTGATGAAACTCCGTATTCCCAACTCAAGGTTCCCAACTGAAAGTGATGCATAATCTCCGTTTGACCTGCTCCGATCTTTTGGACTTGTGTCGACGGAGATCCCCGGAGGAAGCGTTGCAGACGTCGATGAATCTGTTCTCCTCAAATCTCCAAGGAAGTGTTCTTCTCGTCGACAACAGGGTTAGCTCGTACAAAGGGACGAAGAGAGGTGAGATTCCGTTATCTCCAAGAATGTGACTGATTTTCGTCTTGGTCTTTGCGCGTGGGAGACTTGAGTTTTTCTTTCGACTCATTCCAGAATTCGCCGAAATATGCAAGAGTCGCGGCGAGTTACACTTCCCTGACATCGAAACCCAGCTCCTCGATATCAGAACGCAGTATCGGAAAGCGGAGGCCTGTGCGGAGCGTCAATCCTCTGCGTCTCGAGGAACTCGGAGTCCTTCTGATGATGACGTGTGCCTCACTGCTGGGGATGTTTACATTACTCGTCATTCGAACCTTGGCAGGGCTCACGTGGTTTTCCACTTGGTGGCAGGTAGTGACGAAGAAGACTTGGCGACGAAGGAACTGAACTCAAGACACCAGGTGAGGAGACGGCTCAATAGTATCTCTTCGTCCAGATAACGGTTCGAAGATCCAAGTGGTTTGGTTACGAGAGCGGGGCATGAAATGTTGAGACGTCAAGATTAGGGAGCAGATGACCTGATGGGGGAATTGAGACCAAGAAAACCTTTCAGGTGATCCAAGGACTTCGCAATATCTTGCGTATCGCCTACGAAAGGGACATTCGCACGCTCAGCATTCCATTGTTATTGACGAACAATCTAACACCAGAAATGAGCGCCGTTTGGTGCTCCAAGAGGTTAGTTCGGATTCCCATCACAATACCCATGGGACATGTATCCCGACACCGACCCGCCGAAGTAGAGAAACTCCCTATGATGGGCGCTTTGGTTTAGGCATGACGCGACTGAGGTTCCTTAGTACGAATGCAACGCTTGTCTTGGCGGTCGAGTTACGAATCTAACGAGATGATATCATTTCCCTTGAAGGGCGGAACTGATCTACAAGTGTGTGAAAGGCTTCATGATTGAGATGGCTTCACTGGTCGCGGATGCCGGCGATCCTCGGACGGTCGAGTTCGTCGTACCCCCAGGGATTAACGAATCGACTTTCGTTTCTCTCAGCTCAATGTTACAAACTATTTTCAGAATGGCAAACCCTTTGGTATTGAAAACGACAACCTGATTGTTTTGAAGTAATGAATCTATACAGAGTTGATCAACGACGACGGTTTCGATGTGTGTGACTTTCGACGGAAATAAATACATGGGTCTCATAACTGTGCGCGACTGCTGCTAGACGTCCGGATCCTGTTGTCTCTAAGCGGCTACATGTTTCTTGAGCTGCTACGAGAAAAATTACGATTTCAATCAATTTCGTAAACCTTTATTCTAATGAGTGTCTCTCCTCCGAATTCGTTAGGCAGTTGCGCGGTCGCGAATCGTGTCCCTATGAGAAAATTGATTCAAGAACCCTTTTCAAGTCTTTTACTTGGAATGATCCACCTCAGCGATAGCAAAGTCAAAACGGGCTGAATGAGTTTTCTAGGTAAAATGTTAACATGGTCGAGGAGTGGATAACTTCTACCACAAATTCAACGTCGTTCTCCTCATCGTCAGCAGTTAACCCTTCTGTTCCGACCGACGACTACGATGAGTGATCGTTTTTGGTTCAATTCGAGTGGAAAAATATGGCATATCGGTGTTCTAGATGAGCGATGGGAATAAATACTCGGAGTCAACAACAAGCTCAAGCTTGGAGAAAGTGGGTGTTAAGACGCTGATGATTTGCATATACAGGATTGGCGGTATCGCGCCTTTGGCCATGGAACTCAACTCTAAATGAAAACATAACAGGGCTTGGGGGCGTAGCGGATGAGCCTCTTTACGTGATCGCCATCCTCATCGATGATCCGAAACTTGGTCGGGCGAAGATTTCCATGGTCGGAAACGGAAGAACGCGACCATTCGGCAGTAAGTTGGGCCGGGCTCTTGACGCTTGCATGATCAACTCTCACTGGCTTTCGATTTCTTCGTATCAGTTTCGTCACCTTTGTCGTCCTTGTCGTCCTTTGTATCGAGAAATAGCAACGGACACATTCCAATAAGGCAACCGAGAAAAACTCCGAAAGCACGGCCCTGTGAATTGAACGGAACGAGATAAGATATCTTCTCAAAATTCACGTCCGCATTACACTATATCATGGAAATGATTGTCTGCTCGGCTGCCTTCCGGGTGTGGGACTTACGAAGGTGCTGGAGATTCTCGTCGAAGTCATGTCCAGCTGCTCAGGAGTCAAATTGGGAACTTCGACGCCAACCCGGCACGCGATCCGTTCAACGTACCACGCTGAGCTGAAAACAAAAGCGTTCCAAACTGAGAAAAACTCTCGAAAACTTCATTCAAGCAAAATCGGACTTTCGATCTGCCCTGTGCTTTTGGAATGGCTCGGCGCTCCAGCAATCGCCAGTTCCGCTCTAAGCGGATTCCCGCCCGATATGACAAAAGTTGGGAATATGACACTCACCCTATTCCCGCAACATCCGAGATAGCGTTTCCCAAGCCAGCCGCTGTAAGGAAGTGTTTGTATTGTAGGTTTTTGTTCAGATTTCGTAGAACCTGTAATCATTGATCATTGAGTTCTCATCGATTAGCTCGGTATCAGCTGCTTCCCGTGGAATACAGTTGAGGAAAGCGTGTAGAAGCGAGAGTTGGAACCCTTATGAAAACCGGCATAAAAACCGAAAGCCAACGCACCAGGAAGGATACCCAGTTACAGTTGTGTCTGTCTGTTGTAAACTAACTTTCACGGAACGTCGAGTTCGAAAAATCCGTTTCCATCGAATTCAAAATTTCCGCAATGCGCGTCGTATTGAGCCCCGCGAAAGTTTCCCCTCAGGAAATCGATATGCTCTACTGATTTGGAGGATAGAGAAAAAATGTGACGACGAAATTTTACGGGCTCGTAGCTGTCTGAATGACATTCCGATTGATTTTCTGACAGAAATTCGTTCTCCTTTGTTTTTCTGAAATCTCCTCGTCGCCAGTACATGAATGACACCTCGCCACCGGGCCGACTGCGCGAATGATAATGATTCGGCGTCATTGGGCGCCGGGAACGCGGGATGTCCAGCTTCCCCTTTTTTAGCTTGAATTCTCTCACGGAGAATGTCGATATCGTCACACTATGCACTTCGAGTAACCGATCAAGCACCCACCGTACCGACCAATCGACAATCGACTGGCAGACAGACGAACAGACCAATCCGATCTGCGTTTTCGTATCATCAATTTTCGAAACGTACGCACGCGAGCCTTTTCGTTTGGGGAGAGAAATTGATAAATCACCTGAGAACTCTTCTATCGAAGTGCAGATCCGCTGAATCGACTCACCTGCCATGGTCGAGATGCCGAAAGTTAGGCCTAGGGTCATGTCGATGTAGTCGCCCTGCAGGAAAAAATAGTGTGTTCTAAGAGGCCCGGACACGAGATTCAAGGGAGATTTTTCGAGAAAAGCTGGAATCGTTCATCTCAAGTCCTTCCGGGGTATTCTGGAGCGGAAGCATTAAGATGATTTGATTTAAGTCTTCAATATTCACGATCGAGATCTTCGTTTGGAACGCTTGAGCAGTTGACCAGATGAAAACGGCAAGATCTCCGACGCGCTGATCGCATCGCGATCGAAGAAGATGCTAAAGCTCCTTGCTTCCAACTTAGATATCCTCGGATATGCAACTTTTCTTTCACAATGAATGAAGGTACCTCTAGTGTTCCCTCTCAAGGTCACAGCGGACTCAAGCAACTCCAATCGAGGAGAGAAGGCATCCAGCTTCCGATCTTGAACATTCACTTCAGCTCTTTCCTACTTGTATCAGCTAAATGTTGCAAGAAATCCTCAGGAAGACGCGATTCCAGAGGAAATGGTGAAACTTTTGGGTCGTCAATACCGAGATAAGACATGCCAGGCGGCGAAGATCATGAAAAAACACTGAGCATCCGCTCAGTTGTCACTGTTGGGAAGAAAGTAGCGTCGTCGACAGAATCTAAGATTTCCTCTTGAGAGTAGTGTCATGTTCGAACGCTTCCTGTTGCAAAATTTCAGCAGCGTAGACTGATACTTGGAATTCTTTCCATTCCGATAATCTGCTCCGACTTTCTTTCCTCAATTTGTTTGAGGACGACTGGGTCTCTTTCAGAGGTATGAAAATGAAGGAATAAAAAAGCGCGCGAGAAAGCTCGACTGTACGCCCGCCCGCCTGCCCGCCCGCCAGCCAGCCGAAGCATCGGAAATGATCGTCAGATTTGACTGATCCGTCGCCGGCCGAGAAATCTTTCTGACAGTCGGCGATAGATAATCATGTCAACAGCAGGCAATGAAAAACAAGTTCCTTCCTTTTTCTGGGGTCGAATGTGTTTCCGAAATTGAAGCCTACCGGTGGCGGCAGAACCAGCAAGTCACGTACGAGGTAGCCAAAGCAAGACAGATGGAGTTGAGTTGCGCAAACTCGACTTACGTCATAAAATAATTTCTCCTTTTTTTCTCGCCAAATAACACGGTGAGCCTCGCGTGAACCAATCCAGTGGAGATCAGCGAACAAAATAGCGTCCTGTCGATTTCGCTTTTTTTTCTGGCGTTGGACAACATTGTTGTATTGCCGGGTTTTTTCCGGAGCCATCGCGGCTCAATGCAAAAATCGCGGCATTCTCCAACGTCATCCGCCACCACGATCGCGTTCAGAAATTCCGTCAGAATCCACTTGGTCCAGGGTGATCTTCAACGCTCTGATCTGGAGCCCAGGAAGTGCATTTGAGGGAAGCGCCTCCTGAGTCACGACCACGAACGGTCACTCTACCACGCGGATCGAGAGTCTCTTCCGGTGGAAACAGTTTGTTCAAATCGTCACACCGTATCATGGAATTGTTGACATTTTTCTCCATGCCACACTATTGTCAACATAGCAAGTCGCCAAAAAGTGTGCACAGAAAGTCCTTGACTTGAGGTCGCTAGAATGGGATCCCGACCACGAGTTGCCGGCAGTTACGGCGCGGCGCAGCCCCTGGCAGACGATCCAGACAAGAAAGGAGTCGCGCGGATCTTTCTTGCTCCGCGTCATCGAAACCTGCTTCCACTAGCAGAGTTTCGTTTTATTAGTGTGTATCGGATGCATGCATAATGTCTGCTTCCAGATAGCGATCCTTTCCTTTCTCCGTTTCTCCGAACGTCCGATTGGAAGTCGAAAACACAGGAGGTCACCAAACCGCTATCAAAACTCGAATCACCACAATGTCACGAGGAGTGATCCTCAGAAAAAAAAACCCGCAACCGTCAACCGCCCGCGACGAATTTCTGCCGAAGTTGTTTTCTCTGTCGATTTGCGGCACTTCACCTTCGACCGTCGAACGATACGAGTGCAAACGCTCTCGAGTCTCTATCTGATCTGGAAAATCCCTCATTAAAAATCCTCCGATGAAGGCGCCGAGTCTCGCATGACTCTGATCGATTCCGGAAGACATTATTAATGTGCCGGAACTCCTCATTGCCCCCCCTCCTCGCGGATGTTCTGTGCGCTTCTTCTTCACAGGAATCGGCTGTAATTTTTCTTCTGTTTATCAGAATGTTGTAACAACATAGTGTGATATTGCGCTTCATTACGTATTGCGGTTCATGACCACGATTTCAGGGGTGATTCCGAAGTGAGTACCGCTGTTGCCGCCACCGTCAGCGTCGGCAGAAACGTCTAGGGCCGTCTGGCTTCTGGATGATATTTGAAAATAAATCCCAGACAAGCCAGAAATTAGTTTGTCTTCCTAGAATGGAAAAATGGTGCGCGAGTTACGCAATTACATCAGAAATTGCAAGCTTCCATGGCAAGATCATCTTCTTCTGGGCATCTTCCGAATTCGTTCAGGGGATCATGCTTGAAAACCTTTTTTTTTCGAACCGGCGTTTTGCTGGGACCTGTCACTCACTCGCGCTGGAAAGCGGTTCAACTTGTACTTTTCAAGAATTCGACTTCGTCTACTCTCGGTAGCAACTGATTACGGTGTACGCTTGAATGGGACTAGATTGATCGTTCGAATAGTGCTCAATGCGGAAGATCTTCAGAATTATGCTACAGACCTCGTCAATGCGACCTTTCCGCGGAAGGATGCCTGAGCGATGGCTCGACAGAGCGTGGAGGTCGATCAAGTGATTTTGCTACGGGGCCTCGGCCCATGACAGGAAACCGGTCGAGACGCCATTGTTCCGATTGCAACCCCTCCACTCTCCCGGATGATTTGAGATCTCTAATCTCCTCTGCGAGAAAATAGTGAGACGATCACTCGGCTCTGAACAAAAGAAAGACGTTCTCCAGAGGGCGTTTCGGGCAAACTCCAGGAACCTAGAACCCGAAAGAAGCGGATAAAACCAATAAGCCCGATTCCGAATTTTCGGCTCGAATGTTCGAAGGCTGGCTCTTTGGGCTCGACATGGATAGCGCCAATTCGCTTTTCCTTAGGATTCTATCGACCTCCCGAGCTCATGACCATGGAAAAACATTTCATCGAAAGATTTTCCACTATGCACCATGAGCGTCCTGCGGCACCCGCGCGGTTCCCGTCCCCCCTCAATCGGTTTGATCTAAGCACCGCATCGCTCGACCATTGGAGAGCGGTAAGGTCTTTGCAAAAGGGGGAGAGAGTGTCTTCCAGAGCTTAGCTCCATGACCGAAATCATGAGATCGCTGTCACAATAATCGATTGCGGGACACTGGTCCGGGCGGGGCCAAGTCAGACGGCTTCGCAGAGTACCAGGTAGCGGCCATGGCCGGCCAATATGTTCCCCGGCATCCATCGTGAGACGGGGATGAGAGCCGTTGAATGCATCTCTCGAGAAGTCTGCCTTCCGCTCTCAGAGCCGTGATCCGGGAAAACTACCTGCGGCTAGTTATAGTTGTAGGACGAGGTACGAGTCAACATTCGCATGTTATTGGATATGGACGTGTGGTAGGTCCCACATCTATTGGCTCGTAGTCGCAATCTGCACGTCTCTCACAGACAGATCGCTTGGGAATCGCATCGGTTCGCTTATTGTACCCGCTTGCATACGATTGACAAGTGCCGAATCGCGGAAACTCGGAGAACAGACCGCCTTTCCATCCTCGCTAACTGATGGACCACCGGAAACTTCTGGAAAATAGGTCGTCAGTGAACGAAATTCTGCCTTCAAAAGAATCTTCCGGGCGGACTTCGCTCTCCGACCCCTTTCGTACACGCTACTGATGACGAACCTGTACAATATGATCGTTTAATTTTCTTTTGGAGACACTAGCGCAATCAAATGAACGACTCCAACGAAAGCTAGCTTTCGCGTCTGAGCCAACGCCTGTAGGTCACTCCCATCGTTTCTTGCGTCACGCAGTCCCGTTCGGACCGTATCGAGCAAGTGGTCGAAGAATTGAAGTTTGGCTGTACATACACATTGCAGCCGAAAACCGCTCTCGCGTCCTAACTCATCCGTTTTGCGTGGTCATGGGCTTCTATAGGAAAAAGTGAGCAATAAGCATCTGATGTCCACCAGCTTGGTATCGAAGCATGACGGGCCTGTCCTGTTCCAAACAGTCAAGCAAGGTCTTGCTGCCCATTCGAGGATAGCCCATCGCTTCGAATCCAGTCTTCCGGAAAGACAGAAACCATTCGATTCGATGATCGTCCAGTGGGAGAAGCTACGCATCCAATTCCAGCGCTCTGATGCTCCGCTCTCCGGAAAAGCATCAAATGTCACTCTGATTTGAATCGTGGGCGCAGCTAATCCTATTTCTTGATTCATTTGTCGCGAATGGAGCACGAAATGATCGAGAGGACACGAACACCGCCGATTCGACACGATTTCACAAATCGCACGACAGACGTCCTCGACCACCATCTAGATTGATTGATTGATTGATCTCTGTAAACTCGTGCACCCGGTTGTAGCTTCGACCAAACGGTTCCCCGTCGAATGCGCTCTTGAAGACGTTTTAGCTGATTTACGGTGACAATTGGCGATCGCTATCGATGGTTTAGAAGGGGCAAGAATGAGCTGCGTCGCGGTGCTCCTAATGACGGAATAAGATCCCTCTCCGTAACCGTTCTACCCCTGAACGATCTAGATGTCGTACAGCCACAGTGAGGTTTCCGCTGTCTCCAACTGAAATCGGTGAGTACTATCTGCCTCTGAAGTGGTGACAGAACGTTTACTAAAGAATGTCGATTATTCGCGACCCGAAACTCTCCAGTGGCATCGCGCGGTAGTTGACTGAAGAAAAATGATAAACTTCCAGAGGGCTTCACATTAGTATTCGCGCTATTTTTGTACTATCTCGCACAAATTTTCTTGCGATTTCGGCTCACCGAAGCACCCCACTTCTCAAAGATTAATCTTGGAACTGAAAAGCTGCACGAGGAGGGTTAACGCGTTTCGACAATCCGTTTTCGCTCCGATCATCAGGCCGTCGATGCGCTCTCGACCAATCAACGCGATCTCTGCGCGACTGGAAAATCGAAGATTCAAAGGGCAAACCGAACATTTGAATACATCTCTTCCAAGTCGGCTGCTCTAGGGAAGTCCCCCTGAAGCGCAGAATCGAATATAATCATCCGTCCATGACCTCGTTCAAAATCTAAACTCGTTTTAGGTTTCGTTGGCCTATGCGCGCGCCGGTTCAAGACGTACGCAGTTGGAGTGATGGCGATTTTTCCACAAAAACGAACGCTATCGGCCGCTGGAAGCGCTGAAGACGCGATTCCAGTCGAAGTTCGGACATAACGATGCAGGGAGATCATATTCAAAAAGAGATATTCTGTGTGTGTTTTTTTTCTTATCCTCGCGAAGCTGTAGGCAGCATAGTACATAGTATGCGAGGGATTCCATGGAATCCTCGGAGACGCTCAGTTAAGACTTTGTAGAGTTTCGGAAGTCGAGAAATGGTCGGGAGAAGAATCCATCGAAGAATGACCTGGCACAACTTTCTATGTTCCATGGCCTCAAGCTCATTCCTTGTCGTGTCGGATGTTCTTCCGAATTCTTCACCGACGTCACACGGGATGTTTTCATGGCAATCAGATTTTCAAAGTTCGAATGGTTTTCAGCACAGCGACTCGTTCCAAAGCATCGTTCCAGAGCTGTAAGGTAAGTACATTCGTACGCCATCGTGGAATTCCAGCGCCATAGACTTCAGTCACAGTCACTGCTGCCCTCTACGAAGTGGACGCTATGGCCCTCTCCCTGGCCCGGTACTTCTTAAGTAGCGTTTCGCTTTGAGCCGCAACACTTTGAGTTGTTCGTTCGTATCATCGGTCTTCATCTAAGGTTCATACAGCTTCTTGGTCGCAATGACGACGCTCAACACAACTGCCACGGCCGCGTACTCGGCCTCGGAGATGTGGACACAGTTCTGGCAGATGGGCGACCAGCGCATCATGCATTGGGCCTTGATGGGCTCCCCGCTCAAAGTGCTCTCGGTAATCGGATTCTACCTGTTGTTCTCCACGAGACTGGGGCCGTATCTGATGAAAGATAGGCCGCCGATGAACATACGACCTCTGGTGATAGCCTACAATGTGTTCATGGTCCTCGCGTCGTTCTACTTCTGTGGACTTACTGTGTATTACGCCTACGTGAAAGCCCAGTACTCACTCATTTGCGCCGCAAATGATTCGTGGACGAATCCATGGGCTCATAAGATGTTCACCTACGCGTGGTGGTACCTCATGCTCAAGGTTGGAGAGTTGCTCGACACGGTCTTCTTCGTATTCATGAAGAAAGCGACTCACATCTCGTTCCTGCATCTGCTGCATCATTCACTGGCTCTCTGGACTGTGTGGCTCGACTTGAACCTTGGCATCTCGGGCCAAGTGGCTCTGTTCCCCATCCTGAACACATCCGTTCACGTGGTCATGTACACCTACTACGGACTCTCTGCTCTGCCCGTTCACCTGCGACCGAACCTCTGGTGGAAGAAGTATGTTACCCAGTTCCAAATCGTGCAGTTCCTGCTCTTGATGATCCACGGAGCCGTTCCTCTCGTCTATGACTGCAACTTCCCCAAGTACTTCGCCTCCCTCATGGTGTTCGAGGCTGGTCTCTTCGCCTACCTGTTCAGCGACTTCTACGTAAAAACCTACTTGAAGGCCTCTCCAAAGAAAGTCGAGTAGAATGATTTCTGAGCTTCCAGAATGAACTATCAACAAAGAGGCGTGCTCCAAGTGTTGCGGATGCGTCAAGTTGCTGTATCGACAAGTCCGTCGCACAACAACATAGGTATTCAATAGAACAGAGTGTTTTTCTGTAAGCTATTTTATTAAAATGCCAGTTCAATTTTCTTCTGTGTTTTCACTGGTGAAATTCAAAACAGAAACTGAAGTTGTTTTTGATTTGTGATGAACTTGACTTCAAGTCGATTTGGATTGAGATTCCCCTTCAGAGTCAAACAGCGGAAATTATTCAAATTGCATCGTTCGACTCGACATGATTCAATGCGTTGAGAGCTTTGTGCTCCGAGACCAGGCAAGAAGAGCGTAACGAGATTAGTGCTGATTCGGAAACTCGACTCTCACTCGAGCTAGATGGAGAAGGCAACAGCAGCGTCGATGATTCATCGAAAACGATCAAGGTGGGCTACGGTCCCGAGTTGGGAGATCAGCCACAGCGGATCAGACTGATCAGAACATTGATTCCGTGACGATGCTTCTTCCGTGTCCATTTTCCAACGCCTTCAGTTGTGGACAAAGAACAATTCTTACGAAAAATATCGATGTAGAAGTATGTTTTTCCAATGAAAGTTAGGGAAAGACACCGAGCAGTACGTAAGACCTTGATCTTATGCAAATGTTGTTAAGTAAGCAACAACATGGCAGCGTTGACTTCACGAGGGAGTAGCCGTGTGACACGCGGTCCTTGTCAATGAAAAAGCTTCAATCAACCGTTTCCAACCGCGGGAACCGAAGTTCTGTCTGGTGGAGCCGCTCTTCTGGCTTCCGAATGGGACGATCCTAAGCAGACCGAGGAGCCGAACAACGAACGAATAACTTTCTCTTCAGCTCGGTTCCGACTCATGAATGGTTTCGAAATTCAGTCTTCTTTTGGCTCTTCAACTCTTCCGTAGAATCAGACGGCAAGGAGTAGCGACGGCATTGGTCAAGTATTTCACCACGCAGTACAGTGAATGATTCACAAGTGGATTGGGCGCGCGATTGCGGCCGGCGTTGTTCTAAACTGTGACAAAAACACCCTCAGAGTTTCACACTCCACTCATTGTTGGAGGCTGCCAAGCTCCTGACCCGCTCAGCCCTGTCGCCGCATTTCTCAACTCGGATCTATGATCTCTCGGGTCGCCACGATGCATGAGCACGAGACTGGGCGTCGACAGTCGTGATCGATGAGCAATTTTTCTGTGTTCTCAAAGCTCAGCCAGTTCTGATTACCAGAATGATGGGAATATGGGCTTCGCTGATGCCCGACAACCGCGTTCGGGGCACTTCGTAACTCGTCGCTCTCACAGGCCACGTTTGGAGTTAGGAAAGATTCACCAGAGCGAATATGAGGACGATGTGAGCAGAAATCTTGCTGCGGCCATGGGCGATGCGTCTCTATGCACAGAAAATTAAGGCACGTCGGGTATGTGTCGCGAAAGCGTCTTTGCCCGCTCAGTGGTCTCATATACATTGAGTAACAGGCTGGCTGAGTTAAAGATTCACGAGCGTCGTCAGTGAGGATCACTTCGCCTCGTTTTCCGCGCCCTCCATCCCGTACCGACGGCAGGTTCGTTCAATGAGATTGGAGATCGTCAGCCGAGCGCCGCCGACGTCCAATCCATGATTGAGTTTCAGTTTCGCGACACATGTCAGTCCAACAAAGCAACAAGTTGCCGCAGCGAACGAATGAGGAGCTCGCTATCCACCCACGCTTTCTACTGTGAGTCAGGGGAGATCCCAGTTCGGGAGCTGGATTCCTAATTAGGAGCATCGGTGCTCACTGCTGACTCGAGGAGCGGTGGCTCAGGTTGGCTGAATGTACCGCCGGCTCCTTGTGTCGTGTTCTCAATACGTCTACATTGAGCCCAAGATGGGTCTGACGTGATCTCGGTTCGCAGCGGACATCATCCACCTCCTTACTTGTGGGGCAATCCTGGCGACATCAATTTTCCACTGCGATGGAGCCTGCAGCGTAGCGATTAGGAACGTACCTGGGAACATTGTTCTGCCGCATTCTGTGGACATGCTGCAGACGCTGCTACTGCTTACATTAACGGTTGAGTAGCGTCTCGGTCGTGTGCTTGAATAAATTCCGCAAATGCTCGCTGCATGTTACGCAAGGGTGGATCTCTTCTCTAACTTGATTTCTCCGCAATACTTCGTCGCATCGAGATAGTCCTTTGTCATGGAAAAACTAATGACTAGCTCCGGTTTGAGTCGACGACGGACATTTGTACGCTACGCCAGCGAGTACCTTCATGCCATTGCGAGCGAGCGAATCGATTCTGTGTACAGTCGTACGACCGAACGACCGACCGCCCGCCCGCTTGGCAGGTTGTTCGTCCGCTCGTGCGCTCTCCAGGTCTCCACGGACCCTGGATGGGAAAAGCTGTCCTCATCATGCCGACATTCACGTACAGCCAACGGAACAACCAACAAGTGTCGGATAGAACTTTTGCCCTCCGAGACCTTGGCACAGCGGTGGTCGCGAGGCTCGCTCAGAGCGAATTGCAAAGTGTCTTTCCGTAGCGAATTCATCAGTCACAACTGCGGACTGTTGCAACTGAAACAAGAAAAAAAAAACGTCTCCAGGGCCAAGCCGCGTCAGACTATCTCTCAACGTCCCTTTCAACAGCAACGTTCGGTCGAGTGTAGTCGATTCTCGTAAGGCTCGAGACAAAGGCGAACTCCTCTGTCCGAAGCCAATCGAAACAATGGAATAGAGTAGATGATTCCTGTGAACGGCGTTGACGCAAGGTCAGTGTCTCATCGCTCTGAGCATCGACTTTTTCTCTGCCATGACCTAGTTACTCGGTAGAGAATGGAACAACCACCGGAAAGCATCACCTCTGCCAGATTCGGAACGTACCATGTGTGTGACCGGTCGGTCGGCTCGCGGAATCCGCAAGTCCCCTCTGAGCCCGCAACGGACACGTAGGACCCCTCTTCCTCGTATATGATCGATTCCGTAATTCTCAGGGTCGTGGTTCGTTTCATCATCTTTTTCGCGAAGTTATCAATGCGAAGACCATCTCTAGGACAACCCGTCATCGATATCGAGGTCAGACGGCGCAGACTTAATTTTGGGTTGCCATACAGGAAGTACCCAGGCCATGGGTACTTCCTCGTTTAACGTCTCCAAATATGGTTTCAAAATATGGTTTCTAGATCTAGACCGCATCCCTTCCAGTCGCTCACAGCCAGGACGTACTTCATAGCTCTTGGAGGGCATCAGAAAAAAGAGATTCCCTTCAACCAACTCCATTCTGTCAGTGCAGTGGGAAGCAGAATCGTTCGAATGCGGACCTTAATCTCTCTCCCTGATGGCCCTTAAACTTGAGAGCTCGCCAAAACTCGGCCGATTTGAAGGGTCTGCGTTGGACAGCTGTCTCGGTCCATTCGCGGCGGCAAAGAGGTAATTCGTCGGGCTCCCAACCAGAAACGGGGACGCAGGTTACAGCTTGGAGAATCAGGACTTTCGATATGCCCTGCCGCGAGCCGCACGGGATGGCAGCTGCGGCTGACAGTTCGTGTTTTTCTACCATGCATCAAACTATTGATTCTTGTCGCTACGCCGCTGTGTTTGAACAGTGTTGATTCGTTCAGACTGAAAACGATTGCCGATTGCAGGGTTTTCCGTTGGACCAACTACACCCGTTCTTTTGTAACAAGCTAGCTTCCCACGGGGGCGATGATGAGCTACCGGTGCTTGTGAGCCATGACTACCGAAATTCGCTGATGAACAGATATTGTGTCCGTTAGCAAAAACTCCAGTTATTTTGCTGCGAAACACTGCCTTTGTACTCCAGGTGAGTACTCTGAACTTTTTCCGCGGGCAGCGAAGTTGAAAGTACCCGGAGCCAGACCTGGAGGTAGATGACGTAGACTTGGAGAAAGAGGGAGGATGACAAAGCAATCATGGATTTTTCGGAGTGTTCATAATACACGACCCATGTGATATATTCGCTGCCTTCTTTCCCAAAAACAAAGAGGAAACAGGTCGGTGATGGAAAGGGATCATCGCAGACCTAGGTGCTTCTATGCGTGTTTGCTTCCGGGTGGCCACTGATATATGTTTATGGCGGGGACTTTTTTCCTTACTTGTACAAAGTAAACCACCCGTGCAAATTGAGCCAAAGTAGCAGGCGCGAACAAAAATGTTAGCGAAACATCCTTGGCGGATGAGGTTCTTTTTCCATCGTAACACATGGGTTGCTTCTTTCGTGTCCTGTTCCGGGGACAACTCCGGAAGAGGGATCACAGGATAGATCATGAACAATCAGTCGTCAACAACATATTGCCCCGTTCGAAGCTTCGCTGTCCTCATAGATCTCAAGTTTTTGCAAAGGTCGTCAAGGCATCGGCGTCTCATGACGAGAAACTTGAAGAGGAGCCATACAAAAAGGGAATATCTCACATGCTCTCTACGGAGCTGATGACTGTCGGGAACATTGAGAGAGAATCGGTGTGAGATCATCAATGATTAAACACAGCTGTGGTTGAGATGCACGAGAGCCCTGCCAAAAACAGTCGAGCCCGTCTCGCGAACGATCGGTCCAGGACTAGAATTCGTATTCGATGGGGAGGCGACGCCGCTTCCTGGAGAGGGACTTTTGATATCATAATCACTCTCGATCTCGTTATTCTGATTCAATCACGTATCGTCAGGAACCGGTTGGAAGAAGTTCTGCGTTTTATGCGAGGAATGGAAGAACGTTCCCTGTCCAGGTTCCGACCACAGATTCCTAGTATGGAATTCTTCACCGAGTCTTATCTGACTCGAGGCGTGATGATGAATCACGAGCTTTGTACCATAGAGCTACCGCAGGCATCGTTAGAGTTCCTTCAGAAGTTCATCCGCACGTTCTCGGCTTATTATCGGATGAGCGCGACTGAGAAAATCCGTTTCGAAATGTGTTTTGCTTGATTCACGGCTTTACGCTTATCTTCCGCAGATGACAGCAGCCAATTATCGTGCAGTCGATCATGATTCCATTAGCGGTCCGTCGGACCGGATACCAATTACATGACCTCAGCAAGTGTTTGAAAGACACAGAATAATCGCTACTTCGGATTGTTTCAGGGGAAACGTCGTTGAATGGTCGGTGAGCCGGATGCAAATCAGAAGCGAAGCGATGCCCCTAAAGTGAGCCCTCTAATCGCCTGATATTGAGGCAGCCTACTCCGCAGTGCGCGCTGAGGAATCATAGGGAATGTTGTAGCTCCACTATACTCACAGCGCAGATCATGATGAAATTGTCGAGGAAACCGAATCCAAGGAACGGAAGACCATTGTGGAACATTATCGCCCTGAGTTGAGCGGCAGTGGGAGGCTGATGCGTCTCTGAGCCTGCAAGTTCGAATACATGTATCAGAAATGAGAATTAGGAGTTAGAGATACGAGATATCAAACATGCTGAGAGTTAGGAGACGCTGTCCGGGATGATCGACGAGTTTGAACCTTATTTGAGTGGTGGGAGCACCTTTAAGGTTTGTTTTCCAATCAGATCGAATATTTTCGGACCGCGCAAAGCTCCGATCAACCGGTTCGTCAACTTCAGCCCCAGTGCGAGTTGAAGAATTTGTTGAGACGTAGAGAGAGCCATGAGGTCGGGAGCTAACTTAGAACTTCTCGGAAGTCAAACCTTAGATTTTCGACACCGAAAGGATTTTCCTTCAGGGAATGGGGAGGGGCGAGGCCTGTACGGGGGGTTGAAGGGCGATTAAGATGATCCCAGACACGGTTGTCGGGAGGGGGTACGGCCCCCGTCACCTTCCCCCCTCTGGCTACGCTACTGAAACGAGAGCCAGTCCCAGACGCAATTGAACTGAGAACTGAGTAAGACCAGGTAACTGCTCATTATGGCTTCTTTATTGACTGAAATGGTTCCGTCATCATTCTGGACCCCTGAAGCAATCCACGAGGCGACGGATCGGAAGGACGACGGACGCCGTATCGCCCGCGAGATGACTTCATATCAGCTCACTCAGACAAGCAGCTAAGCCGACTTCCGGCAGCGCGTCATACGACAAGAAACAGATTTCTTATCGCAGAGAATATCGAAGCAGTTTTTATCGCCGAAGTTCGAGAGGGTTCCTTCCTCATTAGATTGGGAGCGGGCAGTTTAGGACGGGAAGGCTTCACAGCGTCCTTTCACAGGATCATGTCAGCATGAAACAATGCTTTTATTGACGGGAGTCCGGAAAATCGATGAAACAGTCCACCTTTTCCCCCAGACATTTGACTCACAACTCCTGAATTGGTTCAAGCCGTGGACTTCGAAACGGTGCTATGATGCTTCTGAAATTATTCGGTAATTTTCATCTGGCAAGAAAAAATCGTGATCTATGAGTGGAAGAACCCAATCCTCTCGAGTTGTTCCTACGCGATTTCAGCTACAACTCCGCCAGGGGGATTTGTTCGGCGAACCTTCAAGAACTACCAGAGAAGAACTGTGTCTTCCGAACTCCACCGATGAACATTCTTGGAGTTTTGCACTTTCCATCCGACCAGCCTCGGTCGGAGAGAACTGCGCGCCAGCTCTACAAGCGAAACCGAGTCAGCTCCAAATCCGCTTTAAACTTTTTTTGACCGTGTACTATTTGCAGACGTTGTCGGCTACGAACGACAAGTTGATATTGGGTTCTAGCCTCGAGCAAAATTTCCAGTGAGCTTGCGCTGAGAACATTGTCCCAGAAGTGGAGAATATTCCATCGCAATTGTTCCACTACATTCACATTCAGAGCACGAGCGTAATAGGTTTTTCGAAAGAGAGCTTGAAACACTATTTCCTGAAACCAATGAATTTCGCGAGTCGGGTGCTGGCTGCCCTGTAGGAGATCGAATGAAAGAACTCCCGCATGTGTTGCATAGGCTGCAAGCGTACGCAGCCTCCCTGGGTCGTGAATTATTCGTGGGAAAAGCGTCATTTGCATCTGTTGTGCTAAGGGAGCCGAATCGTGCTGCCTGCCACGAATCTTCACCGCCATTGAGCGAGCGACTTGCCGCAATCATAACGTCCGCCGCCAACCACTATTAACGGTTTCGGTCTCTGGTGGAGTCTTGCTTTACTCAACTCGGGAAAGCCCGTACACATAGCTCGAGGGAAGTTTTGGATCGAAGCCAATCCTCCCGAATGATTCCCAGATGCGTTTGCTGTTTGCGAAACATCCGTCGTACCCGTTCTCGTCCGGTCGACTCCTGAGGATTCGACCGAGCTAGATTCGAGGAAACTTCAGGAGATGCGGTTGCGCAATCCACGTCGATAAGTTATTTCATAAATCCACGATAGCCTCCTTCGACATAGGGACGCCTCGGTGTCGATGTTTGCTCAAACATTGTTGACATGCGACTCTCAAGCCGGAATGCAGCCCAAATCTTTTGGAAGCTTATCGTTCGTCGTAATCCGAGGCTCAGCAAGCAGCAAACAACCTTGGAGGGAATGATTAATGCGATACGGAGCTTCATTACTGTGAAGCCGCGCAAGGGACGACACATCAAACCGGGACAGAGTCTCCGGAAAAGTCGAATAATGTTCACAGAGGTCTCGAAGTTCCTCCTTAGAGGACGGTAGATGCAGTGGAGGACACAGGGAAGGCGGCTGCTCCTGAGCCCAGGGATAGCAATTAGCCTCGAAGTTACGGGAGACGGTGCAGAAGTCCCAGGACGTCCAATTTATTGGGGAGCCTGTCAGCGCTGTGCCGCACAGAAAAGTGCAACGCCGCGAAGTTTCTCATTCGTCAAAGAAGCCTTTGGGCACCGTGTTGAATATTGGGGTTCGTTGTTCGACTTATCAAAGAGTTGTCGATCGCCCGCATCCGCTGTCATTTCCATTGCGCCCGGGGCAACAGAAAACGGTTGTGTTTCGGCGAAAGGCACTGTCGGGTGAACAGAATTGTGAGCGGCTCTTATCACGGCAAGGCCAGACGATTTTGAGCCGAGATGTTTTCCGATTCGGATAATCTTTGCGTAGAAAGAGAGCAACCGGAATCGATATCTTTCCTCAAGCGTTGTCGCGCCGTGATGACTCACCATCAAAAAGTCATGACAGATGAACGGAAGGAACAAAAATGCTCGGCGAACCATGAACGCCTAGAAGGGAACCCACGGCTTCGCATCTACTACCGAGGATTTGGAGCTCGAATCAATTGTGTGTGTGTGGAGGAATTGTGCATCACGTCCCGGTGGTGCTCGCGCCTCCCAAAGTACATATAGATAGCATTATTTCATCCGACGGGCGCGTCGTCCATATCGTTTGCTGGCGCTTGTTCGCATCCACGAAGCAACTCTTCTTCTCGGGCTCTGTCAGGCTTTGCATCTTCATCGGGCCTATTCAAAACGCACGCCGCTTTTCTTACAACAATTCGCATCAACAATGTTTGTTGAAGCCGAGACAGGAGTTGAAAGACTATTCGCGGGTTGTAGCCGCTTCGAGTGTAAATGTACCGACCCTGAGGCATCATGCAAAACAGCTCTGACGTAGAACCGCATCACGGAGCCACATGAGAGAAGAACGTGTGCTGGAAGACGAGGGCAATGCACGATGTGCAGCAGAGAGGTTCGAGATCCTCGTTGAGCGGACTTTTGAGCGAGGCGGCGCGCTAGTGACTCGCAGAAATTTATGAAACAGGCCCGGCAGTTTGAGTTGTGAGTCGTTCACACGTTCCCTGCTGTGGCGCGGGGCCTCGCTCTGTCTTGGTGGTGGACAGCTCGGCGGGATGAAAGAACAACGCACAAATGAAACCTGCCTGTGGGTGAGATGGACGTGGAAGACTCTCTGAGTTACAACTACGTTCCGAGCAAACGAAACAACCGGAAACGTCACTGATGCTGGTCTTCAGGGTGGGCTTTTTCGCAAAGCGCTCGCTGACAACGGGAGAAGCGGTCGCGTGAAGAACGGAGTCTGCCTCACTTCGGCGAAAACAATCTCCCGTTTTTTTTGCGGGAATGGCCTCCCACCTCGTTGCGGTGGGAGCAGTGGTGCGAAACTTCATCGCTCATAGACAGATGCTTAGCCTGTTTTCGAAGAGAGCGGGGCCGAATTGGATAATCCCGACGAAATTTTCCGGAATTCTAGACATGAGTTTTTAGGAACAATGGGATCATGTCCAATTCGCAAGGACAGCGCCGCTCTTGACGACGCACTTCAGCGAGAAGTAGGGTTAATATGGCTATACAATCGACGGGATCACTTCATACTTCCATATCTCTTCTGGATCTCTAGCGTGCGTCGCGTCGCCCACGTAACATAGACTCGTTCAGATATTCTAGTGAAGACTCGCGGGACGGAGCAGGGTGAATATTTCCTCGTATTCAGCGTCGCTCTGTAAATTTCAACCGAGCTGACTCAGGAACTTGGAGATGGAATATTTCCGGGAACGTTTTTCTCAATCTCGAGCTCAGACGGCGGCTGCACGAGATGGGAATCACCGAGCTTTGGAGTAAAATGCCGCTTTCTCAACTCGAGCACTTATTCAAGAATCCGAGCAATTCTCCCGGCAAGCTCCCAGACGCTCGCGGACATTTAGGCGACTCCATTTTAATGGGCACCTTGTCGAGCTCGCCGTGAGCTCTTTGGATTTTTCTCTCCCTTCGGAAAGACTCTTGTTTCTGTTGGAAGCCTCCTCCGGTCGTGTGGAGAACTGGGGAACGATATAAATTTGAAAACTTGGGGGATCGCTCACGGGCTGTCTGCGTGTCGATAAATTCCTCGAGAGCCGGGAATTTTGCTCATGAATGTATGGACCAGACACCTCAGAGACTGTATTTGTGAAGAATTCGACTTCATGCGAGGTTGGCTGCGTATTCACGTGTCAATATCTACCGAGAACGGAGGGAGGATCTCCACATCTCCCAGAGCTGGATATTGTCCTTGTGTTTCAACATTTCCTGAGAAGAGGAGAAAAACCTTGTGCTTGTCTTATACACCCAATCGCTTCCCGAGGAGCGGCGATCAATGTTTTTTGGACGAGATCATGCTGCCTGGAGACTTTTCTCCATGCTAAACATCAGCAACTACGCCGTGGAAAAGTGGAATCTTAGTTCATCCTACCAAGAGCTGCGCAGAACACTTCACAAGCAGCCAAGCGATCTCGAACACAGTTTCCCGCGATTGATTGCCTCGCGATGGCCGAAGTGCCCAGTGTGAGCGAGACACATCGTTCACAACGGCGCGGCGCCGGCGGCAGCGTCTCGACCCGAGAGTTGGTCGAGCACCCGCTGTTATCGGGCGCGCCGCTTGGAACTCGCAATGCGCGATCCGTGATTTTTGGAAGTCGTGATTTTGTTATGAACGATAATAATCGATAGTCCAAACACCACATGATAGGGTCATGGAAAACTTTGGGGAAAGAGTAGAAACGACCGCCGACGAGAGCTGGAAGAATTTGTGTAAATGAGTGAAGCTTGGAGAAAGAGCCCATCTGAGACACATGACCACGTACAACTCGTAGCCACACGGAATATCGAGAGGCGTCCCGCTTCATCCGAAACCAATCAACTCCACGTAACGGAGAGCATGAACTCTTGCGATCCCCAAAGGTTGGAAAGTTTCCCGCCGAAACGCCATCAGACATCATAATCGATCTTTCTGCCGAGCCGTCCGACGTTCGGCCTGTTCCGACGTGAGTGAACGTCGGCAGGGTCGGCGTCGAACGGCTCTCCTTCGTTCCCTCGTTCGGCGGATGACGGGCAGGAGGCCGGAGTCCTGGAGGATATTGTCAGGGAGCCAAAAGCGATCGCAAAAGAGAACACTAGGACACATTTTTCTTCCCACTGCTCAAGAGGCATCCGATTGTTTCCGTGGAAAAACTGCGGACAGCAAGCCTCACGTTGCAGCCCGGAAGCTTTCGAAGTTTTTCTTGGAGATTCGGAAGCTCGAGCGAATACAGGAGGACAAGTTCGTTCGTCCGGGATCAGAAATCGTTCACGGGTTTCCGGTAAGGGATCAAGGAGCTGGGGTAACAAATTCGGAGCGACCGCAGTGGAGGCAAACTGGGGTCAACATCTTATATTGCTCCCGAATGGAGACTTCCCGCGCTAACAATGACCGCACGCAATAAACTCGCACGCCGAGAAGAAGAAACAGTCTCATAATACACTTCGCTCGCAAGCTGCAATCAAAACAGTGGAAGCGCCCGGAAGCCAAGGAGAAAAGAATTCGAATAAACCTCGCAGCCATGGTCTCCCATGGATTCTAGGAGCCTCAAAGCTTCGATGGAGGTCCTCAAAGATTGAGAGGAGTCAATTAGTCGACTGCTCGGTCATCCTCCAGCGAGCTCTCGGGTTCTTCTAATTAGACTCCGGCCCCACTGTCAATGGCGATTCGGATCCGAAAACCAGAGGCGGAATATTCGGAAACCGAACATTTCAGAGATGGCGGGAGGCAATCTGTGACAAAAGTTTTGAGAGCGTTCTTCGCCGACCCGCAAAACCCCCGGAGGTGCGAATGACTCGCGGGACTCTACTTTCCGATTCTTCTGCTTTCTCGGATAGATCCTCGAGAACAGTCCAGTAGCGGTCTTTCTCCCCAGCTCCGATAATCTCGACTCTTTTTTTCCCGCGTCCTCGGAATTCGCCGCACTCACGACTGCACACACGCTATGCGATTTCACCGTGCCAGGGGAAAAAGAAGATTTTCCTCAAAGGCGTTCTGGGTTTCGAACTCCTCAGGGAGTTGATTGATACGTTTGACAAAGCGGCTCCCCACATACCCGCGACCCAACCCCTCTGTACAGATGGTGCGAAAGTTTCGCAATGAAATCATGAGCATGCCGTCTATAGTTCCCCGCTGTCCTCTGCCCATCCAGCTTGTTTCGGTGAAGATTATGGAGGCTCACGAGGTTGTTTTTCAAATTGGAAGAACCCTCAATCGACCGTTAACCTGAATTCGGTGCGATGACGCAGATGCAAAAACATTCGGAGTTGTTTACTCAGCGCGTGCATCTACTGCTCGCCGAGCTTCGTCTAACCCAATTAGCGAACCCGGGGAACGACATCAGCAATCTTCGTCTCACCAAGACCCTCTGTAGAGCTCCGAGCTCACCTTCGTGGCCCCAACCCCGCGGAGCTTTGACAAGGTGAATTTTTTTCGACTGAAAATCCGGTTACTGCGGAGCCTCCCTCCCTGAGGACGGACGAAGCAATATGATAACGATGAGGCATGGATTGGACACCGCCAATCTAGCCCTAACATTTTTACCGGGTCTGCAACTAGTATCAAACCGATTCTGGCCCGGCTCAAAATCAAGCATCGGAGTGTTTGCCCGGTTTCATGACAGATAGGACCATGTTCGGCCGGGTGACCGGGTCTATTGAGTCATACGTAGACTCTCAGATGATGAGCTCCACAAGCGCTCCTCAGCTGGAAGAAATTCATGGAGCTTGCTCTCAAAAAGCTCGATCAGCGATCCTTCTCCCTTTTGAATTTGAGTGAATACCTTTGAAATCACGATTCCATTGCGTATAACCCGTGGATCTCATTACCCTGGGACATCGCCTCCGATCTCCGATTTTCAACATCCGTAGGACTCCGTTGCCATCCGATCGCTGGTGGAGGAGTCCATCGCGAATGCACACGTTGCTGAACAGACAAATGCCCGGCAACGTATCGACGTCAGAGAATAGGTCGCTACGGAATGAGAAGAATCTTTCGATGTAAGCAAAATGTGCAAATACAGAAAACACTGTCACTCGTTGAGAGTTTTCCCTATCGTCTACATTCCACTCGGAATTTTCAGACCATACCGGTCAACGGATGTACTCCGGAAAAATCATTTTCATACCTGAATCGTGCGAAAACTTTCATGCGTTCAAGCACGCCTGAGAACCGCCTGAACGATCTGACAATATTGACAAGCGAGCGATTCGCGAATCTAACCCCGGACAACGACGTGGGAGAAGTGCTCTGTAATTACAAGCTCAAACAGAGCGCTCTGAAACGCAACGCGGGAAATAATACATTACCATTGGTCAGTTTGCAATCAGCATCGGGATAGAGCGCTTTGATTCGTTCAATTTCGGAGGAAGATGGGAGCTGCAATGTTTTTGGAACAGAAGGGTTCGTAAGCATATCCGTATTTGCTGCGTGAGGGCTGACGGAGTCTTGTCGGACACAAAATTGATGCCGAGACTGCCCCTTGACGGCATCTCCAATCTACCTCGCTCTCATAGACAGCAGAATGCAGAGATAGCGATCTAGGTGGCAACGCACCGTTGCGCAGTAACTCGGTGAGTGAGCCGTAGATTGCGTCATGAACTGTCAACTCCGGAAACTCCGTAACCGCTGCGCATTGTTCATGTTTGAGCTGATTTGGGAGAAAACCCACGGATCGGGAAGAGCACTGCATGTTTATGACTTTAGGAGATATCCTCCGGAAGATTCTTCCTGACATTTTCAGACGCCACATTATGCCGGGGAAGAGTATCGCAGCTCGGATCGACCCTCAAAGCACACGGGTCGAAGCTTCGGAAAACTTTGAGCCCCAGAGCAGTCGCTGAAGTATTTGGGAATTTGTCACCGGTCGTCTCGGCGGCCGATTCGAAGACCGATTGAAACATATTGCTTCGGATACCCGAGAACGTACGTCGCGCCGTTTGAAGCCTCAACGGAGAGAAGCGAGCAGCTTCGTCTCACGGACGATCGCAATCCTCCCGTGCAAACATTTGTGCTAGGGGGAACTTGACTTGCATGACTCGATCAAACTCAAATCCGAGGGTCTGTTTGCAGCAGACGCCTGGTTTATCTCTGGGAGCCAATTTTCTCGTCTGTGTCTCGTTGAGCTCAGGGAGTCAAGGCAACTCGATTGTTTGAGCTCAGATTCGGAAACTCCCAAAAACATTTGAGAGCCCTCTCAAACTCCCAATATTGTGCTGCATGAGTTGCGCTCGAAACGTCCCTGAGCCGGTGCCGCGTCTTGACATGATACTTCCGATGTTGGAATCAGTGATGTGAAAGGAGTGACTAAACCCGGATTTTGGGAAGGGAGGATGATACTTCAGCTTTCGAAAGAATCATCTCCCGGGATTCAATCACGCCCCGGGACCCTGGAACTCATCGCAGCTGCGATTCCTCTTCCGGCGCCCCGTTTCCATCGTGAAGTCTCCAGAGAACCCTGTTGAGCCCTGCTGATCACGACTCACTCGTTGTCGAATATTCGCTCGTACCTCAAAGGAGTAGGAGGAGGAGGAGTACCTCTTCTAGCTCGACGTCACAGAGCGGGATTCCGAGAGATTCGTGTCGGAAAGTTGATATCGTTCACTCTAAATTGCGCTAGAAGCCTCTCGGGACGACGAGAAGCAGAACGATCCAGAAATAACGAGAGCTCTCTCGCAGCCGTCGAGTAAAATACAACGCACGCCATACTCCCAATATATGGTGCGTTTCCAATGCAGGGAGGTAGCCTAAGCTCGACCGAGGTACTCAAGAGCACCGATCCCAAACTTTGGGCTAAGCTCAAGTTGCAGCAACAATTATCTCAGAGATTGTCACAAGGTATATAACCCAAATGTGCGATGCCAAAGGAGTCGATAGCATAGCGTAGGTTGAGTACTGTTTAGAATAACGAGTCAATCTGCGCTGACCGAATATTGAAATGCCTCTCTCGCGGGTCTCAGACTTCATTTACATCCCTAAACCCGTTCGAGACGAAACGTGGCATTTCGACTTCGAGCAACCACTCGGTTCGTCGACGTTTCGCTCGAAAATCCCGACGCATGGCCCGGAGATCAGCGTTCACGCGGCAAATCGCGCGATGGCTGCGTTTCCCGATTTTTGACTGGGTTCCGACCGAACAAGATATCTCAAACGTACCCTGCCCAGAGAAAATCCCCCGCGAAAGTCCTGATTCGGCGAATCAGTCACATTCTAAGTCTCGAGAGTTCTTGGCGCAATTTTCAGGGGGACCGCCTCAAATCCTAGGCAAGCTATCGCACGTGTACTTGCGCTCGAAATTCGTATCCGGACAAGGACCCCGTACCGAGTCGACAACTTCGTATGTTTTCTCAGTGGAGCTCAGCACGTCCGAGTCGGCAGTTCCACGGTCCGGGGAGAAATTCCAGCGCTCGAACTGATTGCACAGCCAGACAACCGAGAGCGGAGGTGTGAAGACGAACGAAAACTTTGCCTCTGGGCATTGACCTCGAAAATTCTGGAAATCTCGAGGCACCGATGATTTGCTTGGACTCGACTCTGCAATCCGGGCCGAGCTTTTCTCTGACGGAAATTTCCGCCGCAGCAGTTCATCAGTATGAGCGCGGATATGAGCTACCCTTAAGAAAATTCAGTCAAGAGCCATCTGTAATCAAGAGCCCTGCCTCTTTCATTAGCACTGCGCCGATCAATTCAGTAGGCACTCATCGGATGTTGTCAGTGTGAAATAATCCTAGATAACATCTCAGAGCCAACAGTTCGAATAAAGCGCGCATGCGGTCCCCCTCTCCTAATGGTTGACAGTCAGGTGGCGACTGGCGCGGGGTGACCAGGCAATCCGCACTGTCTACGCTAAACTTGGTGTTTTCCATCTTCTCCTAACAGCTTCGCAACAGTCAGCATCGGACGCAATATGGCTGGTGCAAGGGATTTCCCTGAGAGAAACGTGTCGGACCAAAATGCGCGAATGAAGAACTAGGAGACTGGGATCTCAAACGCTATCAAAAATGGATAACATAGAGACACAGAACCGATCTGATTTCATCTCATTAGGATCCGGATCGACCACAAATGACTTGATCCCGAATGTCCCAAGCCTGGTCGATCACAGTCTCAACTCATATTCCGGTTGGTGCATATTGCTTTCCGAAAATTCGACTCCGAGCGGAGCTCATGCTACACTAAATAGACACGGTCTTAAACAGCTCATCTGAGCTCGCCAAACCCGAGCCCATTGCCGCGGCAGCGATGACATTTCCTAAACGGCGGTGAATAATGTCCACTTTCGGCTTCGGAAGGGAGTGAGATCGTCAACTCAGAATCAAGAATTCGCCAGTACGAACGTCGACACCGCCTCGAGAATTCTGGCCGATCCGGAACACGGCCGGGAGCCAGAGAGGACAAGTCGTAGAAAACCCGGATCATTGTTCATCTCCCCCTCCGCGATATGCAGACGGAGAAACGTATTGATGTTCTTCGGAAGGGTTGGTGCGTATTGGAAGACCAGGATTGGATGTTGCTCGGGGAAGGTGGGTGTGTCCTCTTGCTTTCCGGATGTGATGATGCTAGCCAGCGAGTTTCGTCCTGTTCAGGATGTGTAGCTGTTTGCTGAAGGAAACCCTATTGTGATCCATCTTTGTAGACGCCACGCTCCAAGCCAACGGAGGAAGCTCCAAGGATGTGTAGCTCCTGGACCTGTCGTTCGTGCTGGAGCTTGTTGTGTCCAGAAAACTCGATATTGCTCGAGAGAGAACCGAAGAAGGTGGGAGAGACGGGAATATCACGGAATGTTTAAACCATGATCGCTCCAGAGCTGTCGTGGAAAGCTCGAATCACTCTGTGAGCGTTCCGAAGAATGCATTGCACAAGTCATGGGAGAAGACAGTAGTCGATTGGAAAATGTCAGTTTTCGATCAACTCCGAATGTCCCCGAATGTATTCGCAAACACCAACACTCCATGCCAAGCGAAGGCAGATGCGTCACATTCAGTGGCGTAGCTAGTTTCTCTTCTTCACGAAGCTGAACCTTCATCGAACCCAATGAAGCTTATGAGGCCCAATAGGCTACGGAAGCTGAAAAGAAATCGTTCTGGAGAATCCCTGCTCCTCTTGTCTGTCCATTACAAAGATGGAAGCGTTGGAGAAAATTGAGGAGTTCCGTAAGAAAACAGAAGCTCCCAGGAAAACTGAGAGGATTCGGAAAGCCAAACTCGATTCAACTCAACCTCAGACGCCTGACCTGAAAGGTCAAATTCAGCTCAGAAACTCCGAGACTGAAGGAGAGCGCTCGTGGAAGTTGTGCGAGAGTGGGGCTTGCTCACGGGCATTTAATGTTTCCAAGCAGGCCAAGGCGGATCGTTGACGAGGAATTCCGCCTGAGGATCTTGGAGACGTGCAATTGAGTCCTCTGGTTCAGATCGCAACACAGAGCGGGAACATGTGGGAAGCATACAACGAAAGATTCACTCCCCGCTCCCGGATGAAGCTAGCCTCATCGAATTTGGAAAACATGATGCGAGAGCAACCAAAATGCACCCTAGCTACGCCACTGATCATATTGAGCCAAGCGGTAATTACCCAATACGCGTCAGCTCAGGAATAAACATACATTTTTACGACGCAGAGCGGAGAGAGCAAACCTATACTGCGTAGGGCCCGAGAAGCACTCTTCCAAGAGCGTATGCACCCATCGACGATGGCCGCGCCGCCCGCGATGGAAACTATTGCGTGGTGATAATATACTTTTATACAATGACCACGGGAAAACATGACAACATTTCATTATTTCTTCGTTATCAGAATAAAGGGCCTGTCAAGAACAATGGCTTCCATTGAAGGGTTGCGACCTTTAAATATAGGCGCGCATGAACGTGGGACGGCCGGGCACGTCGTCCGGCACAGTGCAATTCCCATTCTGCGCGTGCTTGGCAAGGCGATTCAGTTTCATTCAGATGTTTGTGTCCCACTTGAAAAGTGGTATATTTAGCCGACCTTCGTATATCGGATCCCAGAACAACCTTCACACATCTACCTCGTTACGTGAGCGCCGACGATAGCAATCTCAACTGTAGCCTTGCTCTCTCTCTCTCCTGTTTCCCGCTGCCGGAATCCGCTGTGTTCACAGGACCCACTCTAACAAGTTAGCGCACAGATCCCATTTCGCGGTTGCCGTTTTAGTGGTAAGGGAAAGCTCTCCTATCCGCCGAGAGAGAATACGGAGCAAGCAAACGAGAAAGAAGTCAACTCTACCCTTGCCTCACCTTGCGCATTTTGCGTGTTGTACCGCTGGAGTTCTTCCAGAAGTATTTTTCGTTCTTTTTGATGGAGTCGATAGATGAGATCTTTAGCTTGATGTCTCGTGATGAGGATTTCCTCGTCTACCGGTTTTTTTTCAGAGCAGAGCACAACACACGAAGTGGTCAAAAACCGCTTCCTGCCCGGCGCACAGCTCACGGGCAGAGACACTGCAATCTTTTTCAGAGCCGATAACATCGTCGCGGGTGAACTACACAAACATGGTGGTAAGATTTGTCGTGCCTCAAGCCTCAAACTCAACGCAATCAGCTGATGCGACCGCGGCCGTCTCGGCAGCGAACATTCGAACTCGGAGACTCAAAGAGCTTAACGGCGGAGAGTCTCGTAGGGAGAGGTCCCTTCCTGGTGAGGAGGGTGAGGGTACTAGCTCGCACACGCATATATTGGAAGAGCAAAGGGAGACACCTGCTCCTAGAACAGCTCCTGGTACCACCCAGTGCGGGGAATCCAGCTGCAGCGAAACCCACCGTAGGATGCTCGGTGGACGTCCGTGGAGCTTTCAACTGGAATCCAAAGCTTCTTCGCGGAGCTCTTAATTAAAAAAGGCTTCCGAGGGTCTCAACCATTATGCGATCACACGTTCACTGAATCCCCAAGGCTAGGGGCCTGAGTCGAGCGGATAGAGACAGTATTCCTGACTCACCCATGCGAAAAGTAATTTCAATTCTTTGTGGAGGCCCGATCGGCGTGATGAACTCTTCGCATGCACAATCATTGACATGGATGGTGTCGCGCCCCGAATATCCAATGTTCGTCCTCCAATCCTTTCAACGAATATGGACGATTGAGTTGACCCGTGGCTCCCGGAGCCCCTACCATGATACCCTGATTGACAGTTGGCTGTGTTCCCAATAATTGGAAATCGTTGTCCATGGATTTTGATCGGCTGTAGCGCCGCCGCACAGTGGAAGTTTCGTGCTCGAAACCTCCAATCGCGGTTTTCGCGGTTTTGAAGTACAAAACGTTGAATTGAACCTAGAAAGGATGGTCGCATAGGCTCGAGGCGGTTGTTGGGGATAGACCAGATGGAGATCTGTCGAGAAAAATTGCCACCCACCCCCTCGCAAACTTTCCCTCAGAGCGCTTTCGCTCTTCGTGAAGGTATCCATAGAATTTTGAATCCCCGCGATCTCGGCCGGGCGCATGTTCAATGCAACTCCTCACCAGAGGTCGAGTATACCATGAAGATTTCAGCTGCAGATTCGCGCGCATGCGAGAATACTAGGGGAAAACTTGGGAACCAATAGCACTTCCCCGCTTTCTTTTGCTATCGCTTCCTCGACTCCAGGCACACCCATCTCGACCAGATGAGTTGCATTCGACGTGGAATGTCATGGACTTTGACACGAAAGACCTGTCGATCTGATCCGAACCCTCGAGCTATGCTGAAATCGAACCGCCTCGAATCCCACCCAGAGCCACTGGTTGGTACTGCGGTCCTAGACTCAGAATGAACAACACGGTTAGACGATTAGACAAAGTGCTATTGGTTCCCAAGTTTTCCTCTAGTATCCTCGCATGCGCGAATCTGCAGCTGAAATCTTCATGGTATACTCGACCTTTGGTGAGGAGTTGCACGGAACATGCGCCCGGCCGGGATCGCGGGGATCCAAAATTCCATGGATACCTTCACGAAGAGCGAAAGCGCTCTGCGGGAGAGTTTGCGAGGGGTGGGTGGCAATTTTTCTCAACAGATCTCCATCTGGTCTATCCCCAACAACCGCCTCGAGCCTATGCGACCATCCTTTCTAGGTTCAATTCAGCGTTTTGTACTTCAAAACCGCGAAAACCGCGATTGGAGGTTTCGAGCACGAATCTCCCACTGTGCGCCGTCATCTGCGCAGAAAAGTTGTTCCCCGGTTCAGAGGTACTGATGTAGGTTTTTGAAGGCAGTCTGAACGTACCAAGTAAATTCGAGAAGAAGCATGTTTGTGGCCGGCCAGTCACGACAGCCACTGCTCATACGTATTTACTGAAAAAACGTGCATCGATCGGTCTGAGCCTCGAGCATGATTAAGCCAATATCAATCAGAGAACGTTTGAGTGGGGTTTCATGTCATTGCCGCAGACACTCGACAGATCGCGAAAGATCTCCGTTTTCGGCAACGTTATCACGAAGTGTTCGCTGGGCCATTGGGGTGATCTCAGGTTGTCAGCTGCACCCATGTTTCCGGTACGGTTGTCGTACCAATGGAAAAAGTCGAGCTTTGTGACATCAGACGTATGGAAGCCTTGAACTGCTGCTCATTGATGAGGGGCCGAGACCAGTGCTGCAACTGACATTTTCCACGATTCGCCGCAAGGGTGTGGGTCGAGCGGACATGTGTCCTTCATTTTCGGAGGGAGCGCCCCGCGCTCCCCGCGTCAGATACGATATCCTTCTACCGTATCCTTTTCAATTGGTTCCGGAAGACATCGAAACATTTCAATGCCCTGAGAGGCTATCAATTTGACTTCAGAAGTTGCTGGCATTCTTGGGTGGTCCCAATCTCAATCGCTCATGGTTAGGGCTGTGTTTTTGGCGCGGCCGCGACGTCCGCGATAGAATCCGCGATTTTTCGCGTCATTTTCATGATTCCGCGAATTTCCGTACTTCCGAAAATATGGTTCCGACATCGTTTCGCAAAAATCCAGAGGGGCGGAGCGAGTATCGGATGCAGGGATATTTCGACGTCTTCTGGCAGCAAGAGCAGCCCATTTGCTGATAAATAGCCGGAAGCTACCTCTAAATTCGAAGTTCGGAACGATCCGTAGGATGCACGTCGGCGCATCGCACAGTGGATTCAAAAATCGAACGATCCGTAGAATGCACGGTGCCGTATCGCACATCGCATGAAACGATATTCACAAATGTTACAATGCACACACTCTCTTCAAGGAACTCTCACGTCATGGAGCGCCGCTAGGTATTGGCGCACACGATTTGGGATCGTCAGGATGTAAATCTGCGACATCAGAGCTTGTAATCAGATAGATTTTTGGTCTGAGTTGAAGAATAAGTATCGCTCAAGATATATCCCCCCAACAACTCTATACATTCTGCCTTTTTCTTTCTCTGCCTCCGGCATTCCCCGAGGAATTCGCGGCGTCATCGCGGCCTTTGCGGCGAAAAATCGCGGACGCCGCGGATTTCCGACTAAAATGCCGCGCCAAAAACACAGCCCTACTGATGATGACCGGAACTCACTCGCAACCTCATGCTCAAAGTGCTCCCAGCTTGAATCCTTCGATTGATGGTTTGAACTCTGATTCCGTCTCAGTGAATCTCGTTTTCGCACTCGTAGATAACAGCAACAGTCGGTTACTCCTCGCGCCGCCCTCACAAGAATTTCAGTACGAAAAGAAGCTCATCGGGAGCCATAACGGCCATGCAAAAAACCAGCCGCAGTACATTTATTGCTTCAGGGAACCTTCCCATCGCCCCACCGAGCTCGTAAAGTGACCAGCGAACGCGTAAGCGTATCTATAACACAGGAGCTGCGGAGTTCAGGCGTTGGTCATAATTAACACTTCATTCATGAATATATGTGGGATTCCCGGCGAAATCGATGATGGTCCACTCGTCCATCGTAGTCCGAGATTCAGCCGTGAACGATCGCGATCAGCTGAATGATATTTCGTTATTCTCCCTCGGTCCAATAGAATCGGAAATGAAATGAAGCGTTGTCACAGATTCGAGGACACTCCGAGCCGGCCGCGGCAAGGCAAGAAGATCGCTCTACTGTAGGCCGTATCGGAAGAGGAAGTGTGAGCCCAGAGAGGGGTCTCGAGACGTCGGGGGAGATGCCCCCGTGTGTTTGCGAGCGTTGAGGCGTCGGAATGCGTGCTGGAAAAGTCCCGTTGAAACTGAAAATCAGCCATCATTTGATATACGTGTGCAGATTCCCACTCGATTCTCTTTCCGAAAGCGCGATATCAGTAGCGCCGTGCTACAGCTTCGGCAGCCTCAGCCACCGGAATAATTCGGTCACGTCATAAATGGGCGTCCTCATCCTGAGGCCTGACGTTCGAGCCCCTCGATTTCATGGACTGCTCACGACAGTGAATGTACTCGATTCCCGGGCCTTATTTACTAAGATGAGCTCGAAATGTACTTCGACATGACTTCGAAGTTCGATCGCTTCGCTCGCGATATTGTTTTGGCCAACTCATCGGTCAGAATCTGAACCATCCCCATTCGTCGGGAGAGTTAAGGGCATTCGAGACTTCGGAAGAAGGCCTTGGAGTTATCGCGGGTATCGATTGGGGGGGGGACCAAGAGCATTTTCGCCTTATCTTGGGTGGGGGGGGGCAACGGAAGATGATGATGAGCTTCAACGTGGAGCTCTATGGGCCAGGGGAAAATCTTGGATGGCCCACTGGGCCCTTGATATTCATGACTTCTAGGAGCACATCTCACCCGACGGATTGTTCTCTGACTTTTGCGAGGTCCTCGCTGAAGGGATCGATCCCCGAAGAGCCGAGAGATGTCGCCTGAATGTTTCTAAACAATTGACTCCGATAGAATATGTACACCTAGTTGACCCTGCTATATCCAGCTTCTCCAGGGGATTCCGATCGAATGGGTGACCCCGGCCTTTAAGGATGGGGAGCATCGGCGATCATCACGCGGTTTTTTCTAACATGAGTGAAATTTGAATTATGTGAACACGAAGCGTGAAGTCGTGCCCACGAAGATGAAGCGACAAGATGGGGCTCTCGGTGATAAAATCCGTGATTTCATTCGGGAGTGAAGGATTCTGCGGGGACAATGTGAATTCAGAATGACCGCCAAATCGGTGAACTGAGCATAGCCGGTGCTTGAAATGATTGAATACCCGCGCTTTGATGCTCGATCGGACTTGGTGTCTGGTGATGATAGACCCGAGGAAGCTGCCTCTCTTAGATAGTGTTCTGGAACCCTCTGGAGACTGGGGGTATCAAGCTGCGTACACTCTGAGCTCATCATCATGGACGGGAATCACACTCCACGCTCCCCGATCCGCGGAAAAACATCGATATCGAACCGTTATCTCCGCGATGACGGAATGGAATGTTCCATTCGATCGCGCTTTCCAATGACTTGACTCGATTCGTCTGGGACAGTCGACTTCCACGCATCGCCGAGCTCTGATAATGAACTTAGGAGCTGGTATCCTCCTGGTTTCCTAACGAGCTCTTTCGAGTCACCGGGATGCGCTCGGGGCGACTGTTTCCGGAGATTGCTGTCCGAGTAGTCACATTGGATCTCTACGATACTCGATCACTCAGGACGGGCTCACAATCTACAAGTTGGAGGGAGTCAGCGAACCATGTTTTGAACTGTGGTATGCAACCTGAGACGGGATCCTCGAGGAATTCCATGAAATCCATGGATCGCCCGGAGCCTGAAATATTATTCGGACGCCGGCGCCGTCGAGAAAGGGAATTGACCGGATGAGCGCCGCGAACGAGAGGATAGTCTCAAGTCTATAGCACCCACTCGTACCCCAGGATTGGATGAGTTTGATCATGTTCTCTCACAATAAATTTCGGCTCGAATCTCCACCCAGGAACTGGATTGGCGACGGATTCTTCTCGGCTTAAGAATCACTCGTTGCCCCAATTTATGGCCTGAACGCGGTATCACTAAACTGACCTAAGCTCGTGTTCTCTACAATTGCCAGGAACCAACCAAGGCACCCTCCTGGATTACACTGGATGTTCTCTACCTGAGAGTCAAATCGTTCTCTGTTGAAAATCCCACGTCACATGCACACGCCCGAAAATCAAATCTCTCTGTTAGAGTTACGGAGGAGCGTCTCGTTGCCGAGTTCGACATCGATTCATATTTCGATTGTATGGGCAAATAAAGATCCGAAACTCAGCATAGACGGTGAGAGACATCTCTTCATCAGGTTAACCATCATAGATGTCCGTGCTCCAACTGCGATACATGTGCTGTTCCTTTCCTTGAATGAGACAAGGTTAAGCTCCCTCTCCCTTTCCCTATCGCGCTGCTCTCAAAGGAATTCCCTGAGAGCCCGCCGAAGCTGCAAAGCCGAAAGGATATCTCGAGCGATTCGATTACCGAACAATGAGGGCAAGGGTCCTGGGTTCTGCTTCCGAAAGCTGATGCGAAGGATAGAAAAAGTTAGAACCGGAACGGAATGCCGCATCGTTGAAACTTCCTTCATGGAGTCTGACAGAAGTGGAACAGTATAGCCTGGCAGAGCCGCGGGCCCAGCCAGCCCCTGGCTGACCGGGCTCGAGCCACCCTCCCCCTAGGACCTCTCGGATCGAACTATCCAAGTTGATGCTTCTGATCGAGCCACCGATTTCCGGAGAGTATCATCAGTTGATCTCCTTGCGGGAAAAGATAAGCCCTCCCCAACGAAGAATCCTGGCCACGCTGTAGTTCGCAGCGGTGGCTGCAAAGATCTTGACGCATTGCGACATCATACTCGATGATGTGAGAGGTACCAGGTCATGGCAGACATCCTAGGATTTGGGGAAACATTTGCACCTGAATTCCCCCCAATCCGACGGGAAGGAGCGGCACCTCCTGCATTCTGTGAAACGCATGGTATCGAGTGTTGCGAGTGGCGTGGACACCACTCTGAATGTCCCCTCCACGACCGAGGAGAAATTTGCCTGCAACGAGCTTCAACGAGCTCCCCGTGGAGGAGCGAATCAGCCGAAAGCGGTTTCAGACTGCGTGCGACGAATCATTACGCGATTCGGCGGAGCGATGGATCTCGCTATCTGGCACAAAATGTTTGAAGTTCGCGCGTGATCGATCGTCGATGCTGACCAGGAGGTCGGTCTCGCAAACCCCACTTCAGGAACCACTGCTGTTGAGCGTATGTTCTCCAATTCTGGGAACGGCCGTCTCTTTTTTTTCCTAATGATAGATTGCAGTTTCGAACCGGGCTCCAAAAGCAAAGTCTATTCCGTGAATGCGGAACAGACCTGATTTTTCCGGAGATATGAACGGGGGTTGACTTTACGGTGTCGCTGCCTGACTCCTCCCCTCGGGGAGCAATCACGCAAGACTAGCTACTGTATGCACAAGTCGTTGAAAATTAGAAGATTCATGTCACCGCACTGAATGTTGTTCAGCATTTTTATGATCAGGTGTACATTTATTAGGCTATATGTTTGCGATCTTCAGATCGGAATCGTGATTGACGACGTACAGCCCGGTTTAAGGAGACAACTGGGTCTCGGCACATAGAACGAATGACAGATAACAATGGGCACCCAAAATCGTGATGAAATTGTACATGTATGTTCTGGAGCATTCTTTGATCGCTCGTCTGATTAGTGGTGTCGGGAAGCGCTCTTGCGAGATGCTCATGTGAAGCGTTCCGGCAAGAGAAACAGTTACCTGAATATTCACTCAGGGCTCTTGCACTAAAATGCGCTCTGAATTAGAGTTCTTAACCTACGGAAACTACGAATGAGGAATCAAGAACGGCTGCTCAGTTTGAACAAGGCGAAGATGACCTCGAGTCCTTACAGTCACAAAGAAACAGCGGTCTTCACGAGTGTTGGGATCACAATCCAAAGATGAGATGATCCAGCTCCAGACGAGAGTTGCACTCCAGCCAGGCCAACAGATCTTTGGTGGAGTAGCCCTAGACGCAGAGTGAGAGATGGAGAAAGATTGATTCCGGGAAGAAAAATGTTCGGCGAATTTGACCGCCCCTCCAATGGAAATAGATGAATGAAGACGCAGACGAAAACAAAGCGAAATTCCTCGACATTACCTCATGCAACTGCGGCAATCGACGTCCGTACCGGAGGTAGAGCCGGGATATCAATTCCAAAGGGAACAGGATGGAACCGTCTTTGAGAATGCTCGCTATCTCTTGACGCACCACATCGAGTTCAGCACCAAGCGCTGCGTGGAACCTAGAAATAGAGACACAGAAAGTTTATATATCCGGAATGAAAACCGCAGCATTCTCGAGCCTGATCGTTTCCCAGACCGCGACCGATCGAGTTAGTTTTCGGTAGGCCCACTCACTCTTCAGCTCGCTCCCAGTCGCTCCTCTCGGGAACGTTGTTCTGCGGGAAGAGCTGCACTGTCTCGCCGTGGTCGTCGTGACTGAACTCCGCAGTATCTGAGATTCCGGAAACGTTTTCCTCTGTCGAGTTGAGCGCGGCGTGCACGAAGGTTCCACCTAACGATTCATCGATGAGAGATGTACCGAGAGCTGAAATGGATTCAATTTCGAAAACAAGCCTTTCTGTGAAACCTGATCTAGGTTGCGAACGGATGAGAACGCACGTCTTCTGAAGGAGAACATCGTCAGGAGATAACTTACCGGAATCCTCATGTGGCTTGTGCGCCAGCTTCTTCAATGCAGCTGATTCCAGCGCTTGATCCGCGCAGTCGTCCGCATCTGTGTTCAGAATTCTCTCCAAGCCTTTGTACAAAGACAGACGCGATTCGAGGCCCTCTTTTTGAAGCCTATCGACGACATTCGAGCGACGGTAAACCCAGTTCTTCTTAGTATCCATCTGGAAAAAGAGGGAACGCGGATTGAGTCACAGGTTCACGTTGTGAATGCACAGGAGAAGAGATACGATATTGAGCGGATGACGGGGCTTTACTCCGATAGTCTCCGTTATCAAGGGTGCAAAGGAGGGGAGTGAGTTAGGAGAACATGAAACGCTTCCAGCGTTGACGGAAGACCGTGCGAGAACTGATTGAGGACGAAGCGAAGCGGTGCCTCATTGGGATATCGTTACTGAACGCTAAACGAAAGCGAACCGGGTCTGAACGCCACGAGACTCGCTCTCTGTAGCATAATCCACGACAGGACGTCGGAGGAGGCATTGCGAACGAGCTCTTGGAAAAAGGACCGATGCCTTCAGAGCATAGAACTCGAGCAGCTCAAAGCGCAAACTGCTCTGTCAATACGATTCCGACTCTCGTTAGCAAAGCAACATGAACATCGTCACAATCACACACTGCTTCTAGTTCCCCTTGGCGGTTGATGTCACATGGGTACTTCACATCAGAGATTTTTCGATTAGAAAGCGAATCTTATCTTCACCTGTCGTCTCCAAATCGGTCGATTGATGCAGCCGTTAGAAACCTCAGGCGATGCAGATGTGCTGCGTGTGGGCTTCTCTCGCATCGTAAACATTGTGCGCACAAGACGCGAGTCACATTGCAGCTGACAGGTTTCGAACATGGTCGACAAGCGCTGCGCAGAATAGGAGATTTTCAGTTGAACATCACTGAACTTACAATAGCTCTCTCCAACCAGCAGCTACCGCGCCGCTGGTTTCGTATTCCATCCTCTCCCCTGCCACGACCCGAAGAACTTCATTTTCTTTCGGTGATGAGAAAATGCCTCAACGGCAAAGGCACCACCTGAACGCCTGCATCGCGAAAGGACGATTCGACGATAACGGACCGATGATCCTGGTGGGCATTGCACACCAGTACTCTCTATTTGAGTTCGGAATAGGCTTTGCACGCGGGTTTTTTGAGGATTTGATTGAAAGCTGCGTCATGCACGCTGGTTCGATTCAAGCGATATCGCTTGGGTCGCATCGTGTAGCCACCCTTCGGGGCTGCGTGAAACCCACCCTTCTTTCCCCTGTGTCATGAAATCGCAAGACTCTGAGGCACTTCTACCTTCTGAAACCCGCAATTGCGGTCCTAGGACCGCAATCGCGGGTTTCAGGAGAAATCTTGATCCAGAATCTTGCGAGTTCATGGTAGGAGGAAAAGTAGGGTGGGTTTCACGCAGCGACGAAGGGTGGCTACACGATGCGACCCAAGCGATATCGCTTGAATCGAACCAGCGTGCATGACGCAGCTTTCAATCAAAGCCGCAAAAAACCCGCGTGCAAAGCCTAGTTCGGAATCACTCCATGAGTTTACCGTGGATGGGGAGTGAGATGACGAGGAAGCAAGCCTCCCAGATGAAAACCACGTTTCCAGAGGCCTGGGGTTATCAATAGTCTGAACGGATTTCATGATTGGTCACTGAAATCGGGAACTTGGGCTTTGAAATGAAGTGAACCTCGCAACCCTTTCATCACAACCAGCCTCGGTGGCCGCTGGAAACCCGATGCTCGACAAGAGGGGACCATGAGTCGAGAAGGGCCGTGGACGGAGCAGGTTCAGGAATTGGAAACGTCCAAGACGTCGACCTAATACGTTTCATGGCACATGACCAAGAGCGCAGTATATTGTCCCAAGATCGGAAAACTCATTCCGGAAACAATTCCATCAGCTGACGTGCAGTTGACGTGGGAAACTCGGGACCTGAGATGTCGGGTCTGGAAGGAGTTCAATTGAGTGACACTGACGCACAGCTTCTCGGGCTCCGAGAGCCAAAGGGACGACTCGAGGAAAAGTTCGAAAAATTAACAAGTATCGCTCTTCACTACGGAAAGCGAGGACAAGGCATTGGCACCTGTAACCTACCAGCGCGGCAGGAATATACGCGCGCGGCTGGTGATAGGATGGAGAAATAGGCGCGTTCAATTTCAGCTGGAGTGTGGGTGGTAAATCATCAGCATCATCTTTCAGTGCATGCGATCCCGTGAATTGGAGCGTTGATGACAACGTCGCGCATACCTCGGAGAAACGACGCATTTCGCCGGCGCCGGCATAGAGCGAGGACACATTTGTAACAACTCCGCTGAATTCGCCGGAGGTAACTCAATCCGGGAATCGAGTGAAGAACTGAATTTTCTCCAAGGCTCTCCACTCGACCCGAGATGTCGGGAAACTTCGCGCCGGATCCATTGAAGTTTCCTGTTTCGAGTCACAGATGGAGCCACATGCTACGTGTTTAGCTCTAGAACCTTCGAAAAGCATAGACGTCTGCTGCTGCCTGCGACCAGCACACATTTTTGATGCACAAGGACTCCAAAGAAGAAGTGAAGTGTGATTTTCACAAATCGTATAGTTGTGAAAGCTCTATCGCCAAACAAAAGTCTTGTGAAGAAACCGGAACGAGTAGCTGATCTGAAAATCAAACTTTTGGGAGTTTGTATACTCTTCTTACGAGGTAAGTTGTTACTAGAGTTCACTATCTGACATTCTTCGAGCTTCGATGCTGGACGCTTCGAACCTTGAAATCACACGGAAAGCGGTTGAATTACTCGGTTAGCGTTGACGTCCGCGAGTCAACCGACGATGTGGTCCGCGTGTAAACCGCAGATAGAGGTTGCATATGTCTGTTTGACGTCATCTGACGAGAGTGGTCTAGAGCTGCTGTTCGAGGTTGGGTGCTCGAACTACTGAGCGACCTCTTTGCCTTCTCGAAAGCTTGCTTTCGAACCGAAGCGTCGGTCTCTTTACTAAGGAAGCCGCTTCGCTACTTGTTCTCTGAGGGTGGAAGCTGTTTCAAGCATCGAACACTCCGCGCCCGTAGTGGAATCGGAACTCTCAGGTGTGTTGCTAGGCTCCACAGTTTTTGTGACAAACTCCGGTCTTGCGTGGCCTCTTGCCGGACGGCGAGTCTCATCAATGGTCTCGGGCCACGTATGTGATCCCGCAGCCGTTAACGTTTGTTAAGTGATCGATCATGGCACTTGGATGGATCCAGTACATATCTCGCGGTTTTGGCGCGAAATCTCTCCGTCGGGATGCCGGGGAATCCCATCTATGTTTATTTCTGAGAACTATCCTCCCATTTGCTATGAGTTTCAAGAGTAGGCGTGGTTGATTTTTGTGGTTGACCGCCCGGATCCCTCTTCTTTCGGCGCTCTACGATGTACGATCCATGGGTCGGCGAAAGAACGAGTTCATTCTGGAAGGTTCCACTCGTCAGCTGTCTACGGATCCGTGATTGTGATTTCTCCCTGTTGAATGACACAAGCATTCCATGAAGGGTTTCGAAGTGCTCCTGGACGTGGCGATGTACCTCTTTCTCGGATAGCTCATTTGAAATCGCCTCTAGGCTCTGAGTACTATTGGATACTGTTATTTTTTCCTGTTGTTGATCCCGTTGTTGATGCGCGCCTCGGCGGCCGTTAGCCGAGCGAGATTCTCTTTTTGGGCAGCCAGTCAGAAAGCTTGAACTCGCTGACGTCTGAGCTGGTTTGGCTGGTGCTTCTCCACTCTCTGTGGAAGTCAGCGAAGAAACAGAGGTTTCAACAGTACACCTCTCGAGGTTGGTCGCTGAGACGTTACTCATACCACCGGGTCTGATGTTCGCGTTGCGAAGTGGTTCACGTGAAGCGACGCGACTCTGTACTGAACTGAATGGCCGGAAGTTGGTTTTCGCTTTCGTTCCCGCTACCTATTTGATTACTCGTGCGTATGATCGCGCGCAACATGAGCAGGAAGCCGTATTGGTACAGCGGGCTATCAATGGTTGACCCAGAATTCGGATCTATGTACCGGTTGGGCGCTTATGCGTGGGATCTTGCGTCGCCGTACCGATTCCGACCGGAAAGCAGTCCTAGGAAATTAAGTCATGTAGCTCGAATGGACAGCAACACGTCCGAAACTCGTGATCTGCGCGGGCGCCTCGTTTGACGTCGGCTTCGACTCCGAACGAGAAAAATCAGTTTTCTCCCGACAGGACGAGTCGGTGTTGAGCAGACTCTGCGAGTTCGCTCAGACTCGACGATGTTTGGAACCCGACCATGACGCCCAGTGAGGTCATCAGAGGTGTCATGGACTACCTCAGTCAACAGACGGCGGGTCGCTCGGTGCCAGAAATATCCCAAGAGGCCTCAGAAAGTGGGAGAATCTGAGTCACGGCCTATCCTCTCCCTCCGGCGCAACGTAAACCCTTTCTCAAAGTTGCAACGCTCGCTCTAGCATCGCTTGGCCAATATTCACACGACCAATATATGCACATATCGAGCCGAGAAACAGTTTGACAAACAACGCGCGTAGTCATGGTCGTGGTGCGTTTCATAGCTTGCTCGTTTCAACTCCAGTAGAGTCGGAAACCTTGAGGCTTTCGTACTTGGTTGTGTAGGAGGAGATTCTTCCGTGCTGTGTCCTAATCGTGGATTTGTTTTTCAGAAAATGGGGAAAGATCTGTACGCCGTCCTAAGCGTACCCAAGGACGCGTCGCTGGAAGATATCAAGAAGGCGTATAGGAAATTGGCTCTAAAATACCATCCAGACAAGAACAAAAGCCCAGATGCTGCAGAAAAATTCCGAGAGGTAAGTTTCTCATTCAGCTTCCTGTTTACGCTGAACCACTTACACCGAGTCAAATAGCTCAGCGATACTTCAGTCGGGTGCGAGACACTGACCCCCTACTTTTGATTTGTCGCAGGTTTGCTCGGCGTATGAAGTTCTGTCTAACAAAGAGAAGCGAGCCACATACGACAAATTTGGCGAGGACGGACTCCGTCAAGGAGGGCTCGGAAACAGCGGCGGTGCCGGCGGCAGAAGCGGGACCTCGACGGGCTTCTATACGACCACCGATCCCATGTCCACGTTCGCTCAATTCTTCGGGACGGACAACCCATTCGAGAATTTCTTCAACCTCGGTGGCATGGGCGTCCGCGGTGGTGGTTTCTCGACATTTGACGACCACATGGACATCGAGGGCGACCTCTTCGGTGGCGTAAGGAACAACGCGTTCAGGTCCCAATCTTTCACCGCCGGCCAACGCAGGCCCACTAAACAGGACCCTCCAGTGGAATACGAACTCGAAGTTAGTTTAGAGGATATTATGAAAGGCTGCACAAAGAAGATGAAGATCACCAGAAAGGCTCTCATGCCAGATGGACGCTCAACAAAACGTGAAGACAAGGTACTCAACATCAACGTCAAGCCAGGATGGAAGGCAGGAACGAGAATAACCTTCCAGAAAGAAGGCGACCAGAGTCCGGGAAGGACACCTGCAGACATCGTGTTCATCATCAGGGACAAGCCGCATCCTATTTTCAAGCGGGATGGAGCCGACATCAAGTATACGGCTTCCATAACGCTGAGAGAAGCTCTAACCGGATGCAGAATCGAAGTACCTACGCTGCAAGGGGGTACCGTCAAGCTCAGCTACAGCGAGGTGATCAAACCAACTACGACGAAGCGCGTTCAAGGACAAGGTCTCCCTTATACGAAAGAACCTCCGAAACGAGGAGACCTGGTGATATCCTTCGATATCAAATTCCCTGACAACATCAACGAATCAACGAGAGAGATTTTGTTCGATGCGCTGCCCGCCAAGTGAAAACCTGTCCTGTTCTTGTTACTCTCTTGGAATGCATGTGAGAGGTCGATGGATTCGATGTTTCGGAGCGTTCAATGGCGGTCCGGATTCCGACGACGTTCATCGGCAAGCGGCCCATGTCTTCGTCTTTTACTTTACTTGTACGTGGGGGTCGCGACGTAGAAATCACCACATCTGGATAGTGTAATGATTTCGATTTGGATGCATAGGTTCACTTAGGACTCCTATTTAATATGCGGCATGGGAGGAAGATGAGCGCGCAGACACCAATGTATATATGTAAGATGTAATATAGTGGAGAAACAGAAATCCCCGCTCTGTTGACGTTGGACGTTAGATAAGGTCGGTTGAGGTGTCAAACTGGATCGGATTTGAGCTGGCTCCACAATAAAGAAGGTGAATACAAAATCAATGTCTACTCGAAAATCATGAGTCTTCCGTTAGATAAGGCCACAACTGTTGTTCTCATTCCTGGGAATATACTCCTGTTGATCATGGAGATCCTATTTGAAAATTTCGGCTGGGCTCCATTCGTCTCTATCAGAGGAAGTCACATTGAAAACTCGTGGTGCCTCGCCGATTGGCTGAAGCGCATTTGAACGTCGATGATTTTCCATCGCTATGTGTCTGCGAGTTTCGTCTGAGTGAGACTTGGCAAGATGTCCAGAGTCATCGTCCTAAGCCGCTCTGGCGTGCAAGCGAACGCTGTACGTGTTTCGCCAACTCCCACGTACAAGCCAGTTTGCAGTGGGCGCCACATGGAATACCGTTCAAAACTCTCGGTTCTTCGATTGAGTTCACTCGTTCTCTCGCTGTCTGATTTGTTCCTCCGTATAACAGCTCCCTTTGATGTGAAACAAGTTACATTCTGGTCGTGACCGATTGCGCGCCTGTCGCAAATCGCATGTTGCGATTCTTTTCATCTCGAATGACTCGGGACAATGTTGGAGATAGAATGCAGATGGAGCGTATCTTTCCAACACATTTATGTGACACTATGTCATCATGTTCATGAATCTCGATTTTTGTGGGAGGGGATCACCGATCTTTGTCCTCCTCCTCAAACTGATTTTTCGGAGCTGTGAATCTCACATTCAGCAAAGCAGAGACGAATGCGAAATTTCAAGTGATATCGAGCGGCCCTCACGCTGACGGAAAGATTGAAAGCTTCGGGTACCGAACAAGTGCATGGCCGAGCTTCTCAGTCATGGGTAATTATTCTACGATATCGGAAACACAGTGCGGTCCTGGTTTCATGCCAATCCGGTGGCCTGCGTCAGCCCAAGTAGAGGGGATCATGGTCGCTATGAGCGATACTATTCCACCTACCGGTGCCGTAGGCTCGACCGACGGGCTAGCGTTACACCGAAAATTTTGCAATGTCCACTACGGCTTGGGGATTTCCGAACTTGATGCTGGATGCGGAGAGCTTGGCAGCATCATGTACTGCTCGTGCCATTGATGAAAGATGAAAGCTCAGAGCTCTTCGCCGCGCTCCAATTGCGGAGTTGGCGGTTTCTCCACTACCGTGGATGTCCCGCCACGGAAAAGGATTGCAATGCGTCAGATCGGAAGGGCGTGGACAATCCGTCGATGCAGAACATTTGATCGCTGGTTCGCTTCTATGAGTGAAAGTCGATAAACTGACGCATTGTCAACGGATTCTCTCACGGCTTCTTTTGGTCAGGCAGAAGATGTAGTTGTGGGCGGTTCTCAGAGGGACGTTATGCACACGACCCAGTGCTTCGTTTTCCGTTGTACCGTTGTTTTCGTACAGAGATGTAGGTCAGTGTGACGCCGGAATCGTGCGTTGGTACTGGTGCACGTTGGACGGGAAGCCACAGACGCTGACGCACGATTGGTGTTCGTCTGACGGAGTCTCCCGTCAGCGGATCACCCTAGGTCAGTGAACAAAACCGTTGATTATTATTCAACCAGTTGTAGTCACAGGCACAATATTCCACGTCATTAGAGCCCTTGGAAGTAGTTCGAGGCGAGGCGCTTGATTGAAGAACACGATTTCTTGATGGTAAAAACGCACTTCGCTTATGTCGACCTTTATTATGCGAGTCGGTCAGAACGGTTCAAGTTTGAAAAATAGAGATATCCAAGTTTCATAAAAAAAATGATCGCTCGTCAGGATATGACTATCAAGGGATGCGTGAACCGCTCTGTATTTACTATTTACAGTCTTTCTCATCATCCTGCGCAATAGCTTCTTTGGTCGGATTACTGTTGCCGTTCTCGGTCTTCACGTCCTTATGCTGATGATCGTTTTTCTTCACAGTCGCGAACCCATTGGCCACCGATTCCCTGTTCAGAGATCCCGAGCTGCTCGCGATCTGGAGAAGCTCACGAAGGACCTGGAAGCATATTTGGTTTTCCTCTAGAATCATCTTCTTCGCTGGGATATGACCTTCATTCTAAACTTTTCGTCCACAGTTACATACCTCGTTCTCTTTCTTGTAGTGGGCCAGTTTCTCCTCCACGCAATTCGAGTTGTTCTCGTCGATGTCGGCTGCGAGACGCATCACTTCGGCCATCTCAGATATCTTGTCGGCCAATCTGTGCATATCCTGCAAACGTGAACTCCGGATGATGAGTGCCGAAATTAAGCCGCTCATCAGTCACAACTTGAATCTCCAGAGAGCAAATATGCTGGTAAGAGGTGTACTGCGAGTTGTCCTCCGAATTGTCCGATGGATCCTTTCATAGACGGTTTCCCAATTTTACAAAACGACAGTTTTACCTGTGTTGAATTGAGCTGTAGAGCGCAAGCGTGCTCCACCTCCCGATTCTTGGTGAGTTCCAAGACTTGTTGTCTGCAGAGAGGAATTGTGTTAGAATCCCCAAACTTTATTCATAAAAGCATACTCGAGACCGGAGCATCGTCAGAGTGTTCCAAAGTATGGAATGAATGAAATTATTCTAATTTCGTCGCCGGAATCCTGCCAACTTTGTACGCATAACCAGCTAATCTGTGGATGATCTTTGACGTCAATTGGAACCCACACTATGTCTTTGAAACCACATTAAGTAGCCGGTATTCCTCAGTATTACGGGCGTCAGTGTGTTTCCCTCGCGTCGAAAGATGATCGTGGTCCAGTTGCGCAAGACTGTGAGGGAGTGCTCAGCTCGATTGAAACCTTCCAACCAGAATGATTTCACTGACGCATGCCAAAACAGCAGGGTAGCAGATGAGATTCTCTACAGAATCTGCGACCGTGTGGGCCTTCCTGGACTAGAGCCTCATGAGGCTGACCTTCAGCATCGAAAAACAAGCCTTAAGGACTGGTCAACATTCCGAGCTGAATTCCGGAAACTTCCATTGTGCTTCCCGGGTGCGACTTGGTTCGAATTGCGTCTTGATACGTGTTTCCCCACATTGCTCGTTCATCAGACCAAATGTCATGAGCATCAGAACTTGTCCCGATCACGCTTCTTCCGCCGTATACCCGCCTCCGAGACTTTTAGGTGCAGTCTCAAAGCAAACTCATAGGAAAAATCAGAGCCGAGGGCGAGAAATCATGAAATAGTATCGGCTCAACGTTTTCTCTTCATCCGGAATCCACCATCGACGTTAGCGAAAGTCTCTCGGTTCCTGAGAGAATTTTTCTGATGAGAAAGTCCAATGAGAACGCTCCGAGCCAACCTTCCAGCTGCCAATTTCGATTTGCTTCGAAGCAGATTCTTCTCAACTTATTTCAGCCGGATCCTCGGGGAAGAGATTCAAATTCCAGGGGCTGACGACACTCGATTTTTCGCCACAAACGTCCAGCCGATAACTGTGATTTTACGGAGTCTCTGGAGTATCATGGGCGACGAATACGGCAGCCCGATTCAAACTCGACAGAAACATTACATCGACGAAGCATAAGCTAGTCAAACTTATGATTCTTTCTGATTGGGATCTAAGTCGGCGAAATCTCGAGGGGTCGGAAGGTGGAATCACGCGGTTTTGGATGAACGACCAATCTCGCAGCTAATGAAAATCTGCGATCAACTCACCTGTATTTTGACATCACCATCTGCAGAGTACTTTGATGCTCCTCCAGCGAGGCCACGAGCTCTACATTCTGTCTCTGAAGATCCTGAAAGAAATCCGGATCAGTCCGAGGCCCGGAAACCATGCGGAATATACTCTCGATTCCATGAAGTTGACGGACCCCGCTCTCTACGGAGTCTACTCTGGGCCGGCGTTCCAAAGACAACTGGGTGAGCGGCACGACTTCGGGGAACAACTGATTTTCAATTCAGATTTGGAGCCTCCGCTAGGAACTGTTCAGAAGGAACTTACTTTGATTTGGCGGTTCTCCTGCTGGATCGCAGCAACGAGGGCACTTCTTGGGTGCGAAGGCTTCGCAGCGTTCTCGATGCTGGCGACTTCATCATTGTATTCTTTCATCGTTTCCAGCTTTCGAAGAATCGACATGGCCTTGAAGAAAAAAGCGAAACAATGGTTGAACTGGATTTGACGTGCCTGTTAAGTGGCCGCGGGTCGGACTGTCAGCTTGAAATGAGCCCCGAACTTGAAATGATTGGAATAGATCGATGCTCATTGTTACTCACCTCGGTATGCAGGTCCTGCAGCATCTCATCATCTTTTCCCAAATTGAGAACGAGTTTCTTGGCACTCTCCACCAGAGTGGACATATTTTGCGATGTCTCCATCACAGCGATACAGTCTTTGATTACCGACTCAAATCTTCACTCCGCTTCTACCAACAACACAGGTCCTGTTTCGGCAGGTTCCAAAATTTGACGCAGGTGAGTCGGAAAACCTGAGTTCACTCTGATCACATCTCGCCCATCGCTCGAGTGCTGCTGTCAACTTGTGAACTGAACATAGTCAAGAGCTTGGGAGGCGCTTTATCTCGTCTAATACCTTCTCTGAACATGACGAAAGTAAGTTTGAGAGCTCTGATTGAGGCAGACGACGCTTCTTCGGAGCAATGCAACTCCCGGCGGCACCTCCAGACGTTTTCCTCGGCAGCAGACTCGACCACCGAGCGACGTGGAGGGGATCTATCGGGCAAATGCAGGATATGGAGTCATGGTGTCGAGGTTTCACTCGAAATTTTTCCTCTACATCACACGGCTGCCGCTTTGAGCGAGCTCAGAACTATTGCTCGAGAGATAAGGTTCTATAAATTTCCGTGACCCCGGTGCAGCTTAGGGCGGTGCTAACTCCTTCGATATACACCACTCAAAGTCACTGCTTCTCGGCAACGCGGGGACGGTACGTTGTTGTTCTTGCAGGGGTACACAGGACGGGTACAAACCAAGCAGCTGGGAGAAGTAGCGGCGATCAGATCTCAGAGTTCATGATATGCATCAGGTAAATATTGTTGATGATGATCTTTGCTGTCACAGCTCCGGGAGTCCCGCTGCTGAGAGACTCGAGCGGGGGAACACCATGCTCAGTGAGAAAATTCTCGTTGGAAGCTCTTCCGGAGTCTCGGCAATGACGAATAATGACGCCACACGATATGCCGGTTGAGATCAACGATGTAAGAGAGGTGCCATGTCGCACACTTTGAAGGAGCTAGACTGGTGGTGAAAGTCAATGTCTGAATGAGAAAGCCTTCGATGTCCGAAAACTCATCCACGGAACTTAGATTCATTGCTTCTCTGAGAGTCGTATTCATGCGGTTTTCTGCGGGGTTGCGCGCCGATCTCAGCGTAATCAGCTTTGTACGCAATATGCAAGTTCTGATAGCGCTGTCAGAATTATGACAGCCAAACGATCCCGCTCTTCGATCTTATGAAGTGAGCGTACCTTACGGACACTACCGGCAGCGGCAGCGTACTTTTTCCGGGTGCATCACGAGTCCCTGATGTTCCGCAGCTCTGCTCAAACCTGCATCCTCGAAACCTCAAACCAGCATCGTTGACTTGATTTTTCATGGCATCACATTTAGTGCATCATCCACATTATATCCCCAAGTAGATGTTGGCTCACTGCGAATCAATATTTCGGCTGCGGACCGCAGTGGTGGATGTGCTTTCGTGTCGGTTACCTGGTTCCTTCGTTGGGAGACTTTGCGGTGAATGACAGTCCGCTCTCGAACAATGATTCCGAGCTTATACTACGGTTGTTCCCATACGTCGCATACAATCAAACACAGGTTTTCAGCTGCGGTTGACTTCTCTCTTATCCGACACCCGAACTCAACCGGAAAGCTTCGCCTGTATATGGCCAAGGCTGATCGCTGCGGAAAATTCCAGGTCAGGGGTGCAAAGCCTCACATCAGACCCCAAAGAGCTACTTTAGAAAGGGGGAACTCGCTGTGGTTCCGCAACTGTTCGCGGTCGAATCTACTCGAACACCCCCGTCCAGAAAATGTCTTTATATATGCGGCCATATGCGGCCCGCGGGCATCGTTCAATGCTTTTGGTCGATACTCCCTTGATACCCGGTCCCAGCGCTCACGGATATCTCGACGCAAAAACGCGGGTCGGCGCGTCGGCATAGGCAGAGATCATCATCGTCACTATCGTTCTTCCTACCTATGTGACACAAAATCCTGTGTCCAACTTCAACGAGTCCGATTTTCAAACTGCTCGTGGGGGACTGAAAACCCCAAACGTTCCTTTGCTCCACACGACCTTGCCCCGGTGCCTGGCCCAACCTGATCCAGGCAGGTTATGTGCAGTGTGCCTGGTGCTGGCAGCGGCAACAGCGGCGGCAGACTGAGAGAGTGCATCGAAAAGAAGAAGAGGAGAAAGTAGCAGTTGGTTCGTTTACCTATTCGACTGGCTGGCTAGCTGGCTGACTCTCGAGAGCCATTGAAGAAATAGAAGAGAACGTCTTTTCTAGCACATTGTGAAGCGAGCGTTGGCTTCTATTTTTCTGCCGTCCGGTGAATTGTTTCCCGGTTGACAATTTGCAACGTTGGAATCTTTGGCGCTTGAAGCTCAGCTGTTTCTTGGCGCTATCGTGAGTTCAGAACAGGAAATTTTGTTACGACGTGTTGGAGATTTATTGATTCATTACCGAAAAGTGACTCCGGCTCCGAAGTGGCTTCGAATACGCTGAGCTGCAGCGATAACTCAGCGGAGATGGCAGACGGCAGTCTGGCGAAGAGACCAGCGAAGGGAATACTCAAGGCCAGCGGAAGCTTCGAGTACCACGATCAGCGCCGACAGTGAGTTTTCCTTCGGATAGATGCATGCTCCCGAGGTTCTAACCTAGCTCCTATGAGGCAATCATACCGAAATCAGTATATTGAGACCGTTCGACCTGAGAGGCATGCTGTGCTATCACATAAATACCTAGCTGCGATTCGTGTCTGTAGGCCGACCGTTGTCCACATATCCCCTGCCGTTGTCGGCAAAAGTCCAGTTGGACCACCGGTAGACAGGCTTCCGAGCGGGCGGTTGTAATTGGGATCTCTAATCCTTCTGCACGCAGGATCTTGCCGCCCTCACCTTCGTCGGGCATATGGAGACGGAGGCATACCCATCCTGTCGAGAATGAAAACAATCACGTTTGGAGCGCAAAATGCAGTTGATCTCGACTTCACAGTAGCTCATCTCAGGGTGATATTTTCCACAACAGTCGACCCGTCCAAGGACTAGTTAGGGATCCGCGCCAGACATTGAACGAGACGAATTTCTGGCATTCGTCTGAATGGGAGCTCTCCTCGTTCATCAGGAAGGGATGCATTGCTTTCGGACAAAAAAAGATGAGCCCAACGCAAAGTTCCATCGCGAATGTCAGCCGAGCGGCTCATTATTGCGACCGACTGCGGCTTCCTCTCCATGCACAACGGTTGTGCCTCACAGAATTACACATTGGCACCGAGCTGACCCTAAAAGAGCCACAGGCAACAGCTAATGCGGGCATTAGGTGCAATCCCTGCGGCTGATCTAGGGACAGATTTTCTCGAAGTATTTCAATCTCAGAGTCACCTTTCGCTGAAATAGCTGCGCTCTAAGCCTCCTGGAAATCTCTTTGAAGCATTGCTTCGGTCGAACGACTCAAAGGCGCCCTGAGGTTCTTACCAATATTCAGAAGCGGGCAAGGCTTCCTTAGGGTTCGTAGTGGGGGACGAGAGGCGCGAGGAGTCCTAGGCTGGCACAGATCCTGTCTGTAGCAGAAAATGAATGTACGAATTCGGCTGGATAAGGAGAGAGCTTCTTTTCTGCGGGATACAGATGATACAAGATAGCACCCGTTTCAGGAGCACTCAGGACATCAAGTGGGATGAACAGAATATTCTTGCGACGTACCACCCTCCCGACAAGGACTACGGGCACATGAAGATCGAGGAACCTAAAACGCCTTTTTCGTACGACGCTGTCGACGGAGAGGAAGCTGTGCCCCGGACCGAAGCAATCGATCCAGAGGTTGGTTTTATACATTTGCACTTCGAGCACGTATTCCGGGACGGATAGATATGTGCATGACCGCGTTCAAATGACGGTTGGCTTCAATGAGATTCGGGGACACGTCAGTCATCCAGCTCAGCCTTCCAAGCCACAACAGTGGCGGGGCTACTCTCGGCTCCCGACCATTTTTGAGTTGGTTCCGTCGTTAGCTATTCGCGAGGTCTATGAGCGCAAGCGCAATCCACGCACTCGAAGAGGAAGGAGAGAGGAATTCCTAATTTGAGCAAGTTGGATAAAGTGATGGATGACCTCTTGCGTCCGATTTCCCTATTTATCGCTGCTGTGTTGACCGTCGGTGTGACGTTGTGATTTGTATCAATCATCGTTAACGGCATGCTCAGTCAGCTGGACTCGATTTACTGAATGTTTCTAGCTGAACGAAGCGAGTACGATAAGCTAGGTCGATCGCGTGGACGACCACCGCAATATTATCGGTAACCAGGCCTGTTGAATAAACATCACGGTTGTCAGTAGTAGCAGCACTAATCGGATTGTCTTGTTTTCTCCTTATTCCTCAGGAGCTCGCCGAAAAACTCGATTCGGAGCGGCCTCGGTCCCCGATCGATCGGGATACACCTGATGAGCTCCTAACAGAAGAAGAAAGAGTAAGTGTTCATGTTGATCGATGATTTTTGTGGCTTGCTCGCTTTTTCATCCTCTAGCCTGACCATTATCTAGCCAAGGAGAATGGGCAAAATAGTTATACGACGCCCGGAGATGTACTTGAACTTGGAGCGAGGTTTTATCTGGCTTCACGCTCCGTTCGCAGGTAAGGAGGAAATCGTTTGAAGACAAGCGCCGCAAGCACTACAATGAGTTCGACGCCGTCCGGAGGATGCGAGAGAAGATGAAAAATTTGAAAGATGATGATGAAGAGGATGCGGATATGGATGAATGAACTTGAGTGGAAGTCTGTTTGGGTCGATTCATTACTTAAAACAACACGACTTCAAGTCGCGGTCGTTGTTGAGACGGAACCGAGTCTGGTACCATACTGTTATTTCCAAGTGTTGGTTGAACTTGCACAGGTTCGACGTGAAATGGCCAATACAAAGCTTGTTCGAGTCTCTAACTCATGTTATGAATACTGCTGCTACAACTATGGGTAGTGTTTGGCTCCAAATAGACGGAGGCGGGAGAGGGTGATCTGACACTCGTTCGCCGTGCGTCCGTTAGGCAGATTAGCTAGCGGTTTCTTTCTGCGGAGTCGAGAGAATTACCGATCTCCGCTGCATCATCTATTCGTCTGGTCACTTTCGTCGATAAATTAGACAACCGAGTGATTTTTCCAACGAACAGCTACCGAGAGGAACCACCACGCTCGACATCTCAGCACCCCAGCGTCATTGTCTTCATTCTACTCGGTTGAGAGTTTCCGGAGGAATCGGAACTCTCCATCGAAATGCTTCTTTTCGTGTGGTTGATCACCGGATTCTAGTTGCCGTCGAAACGGTAGTACTCCTATCATTTGGGTGCCTGAGGTGATCAGCTTCGTATACCAAAAACACGTTCCTCCCCAACGACAAGGCGTCGGAATCAACCAAGGGACAAATCGCAACCAATCATTGACCTAATACGTTTCGACAACTCCGTCTGTGATGATATTGATGATTGAGGATGATGATACGATACCACCCTCTAGAGGAGAGACGGTAACCTCAAACATATTATGATGTTGACAAGTTGATATCACCTCCTCGTCATCACTAAAAGTGAGGATTACGAACAAAAAAGTTATAGAGATCGAACGATTATAGGAAAAAGTAAATGGTCTTCAACGACGAATCAAGCTTGTCCTTCCTCCTAATCTCGCAGTAGTCTCTTACATTTCGAGTGGAGTCGGTATACTTAAGCAGTCGTAAGAGCCGAGTTTTCCGGGACTGGATCCCATCTTGCGGATGGTAGAAAACCACACAACAACACGCCTGCTACTTGGGGCTGCTGTCAAAGAATCCGCAGGCATGGCTCGGTCAAAAGCAACAACCAGACGATCAAACAAAGGAGTGTGTTGTCGGTGTATTTGATTTGAGTCCCTAATCTGCGGAGTAACTTTCCTGGTGCGGGGAGAATGGGTTCCCACCAAGTACTCGGACCATGTTGTCCCCGATTGAAAAAAGCGAGATTGAATGAACCATTGATAGTTTATCTATTTCCGGGTCGCATCCTCCAAAATCAAGATGGAGCTTAAAACTTTCGACACCTCTTTCTCTTGATGAGCATCTGTCGAGTCTTCTAACGGTAGAATTCGTGCTCGCATTCGTCCTTCTTGGTGTTGTTCTTGTAGGCCTTCTCAAAATCTTTCGGCAGAACAACGTAGCGGTTTTCGCGCACAGCGTGCATTCCACCCTCCTGTGGAAGGAAATTGATTTAGAGACTTCGAAAGCTTGCAGAGTATCTCAGGGATCAGACACAATTGTTGTCAACGGGAGAGTCTAACAGGCTCTGGGCAAAATAAAATTAGATCGTCTAACCTGGCAAATCGCGTTGATATCTGCACCCGAAATCCTGTCGGGTCGCGCAACGTAGTCCTCAAGATCGACCTCTTCCGACAAATTCATCTTCGAGGTGATAGTTGAGAAAATAAGACGCTTTTGACGCCTATCAGGCAACGGGAATTCAATCTTCCTGTCCAGACGACCTGGTCGCAGGAGTGCTGGATCCAGAGTGTCGGCACGGTTGGTGGCCATAATAACCTAAAACGAATCAACGATGAGAAAGATTGTCTCTGAACTAGGAATCATTGGCAGCTAAATCCGTGAGAAATGGCGAGCGCCAGCACTGAATTATGTGGTACCTTGACGTTTGTGGTCTGATCGAATCCGTCCATCTGATTGAGGAGCTCGAGCAGAATCCTCTGAACTTCTCGGTCGGCTCCGGTTTGAGCGTCGAATCGTTTCGTGGCGATCGCATCGATTTCATCGATGAAGATAATCGCCGGCGAGTTCTCTCTCGCCAAACGGAAGACGTCTCTGACCATTCTAGGACCTTCCCCTAGATACTTCTGCACGAATTCGGAACCGACGACACGAATGAAACTGGCTGTTGTATGGTGGGCGACAGCTTTGGCGAGCATGGTTTTGCCGCAACCGGGGGGTCCATACATGAGAACACCTCGAGGAGGGTCAATACCGATCTGCTTGTACAATTCGAAGTGGGTCAGCGGCAGCTCAACAGCTTCACGCATCTCTTGTTTCTGGATGTCAAGACCTCCGATGTCCGAGTAGGAAACGTCAGGTTTCTCATCTGGTCGCAGCATAGATATCGAACTGTCCGCCTCCGGTGGCAGCACATCGACAAGAGCATTTGAATGTTTGTGTAAAGCCACCGATGCAGATGGTTTCAGCAGCTCTCGGTCGATTGTACTGAGGATTCTGACGTAGTAGTTCGAGCCGGTAGTGGAGCCCACGATGCCGGTGTTCTGATCGACCGCTTCGAGGAACTGCCCGATGACTAGCGGAACGCTCTGAATTCTCTTGACCTGGGAATAGGAAACACACTCGCTTTAGACTACGAGTGTAAAGCAGCTGCATCCGCATTGGCTCCCTGGAGTGCCGGGGAACTGAACTGGCATCTACTCTTTCGTGTATATACTGTAAGCAAGGCTTCCCGGTCTGACACCAACCTCTTCTTGAGCATGCAAGTACTCTTTCTTAAGATTGCGCTGCTCATCCTTGATATACTCTTCCTGAACTTCAAGAAACTCCAGCTGCCGCTTCAACTTCATATACTTGACATAGAAGTCTTCCAATTCAGCATCGTCATTCGCTGACTGCACGGGATCCACAGCGGCAACTGCTTGGTCTGCAGTCATATTCAACCGAAACGATGTACACGGCACTGAATTTACGGAGAAATTGAAACGACAACTCTATGAGAGATGCCTCCGTGATTCTGCAAAATTGTGTTCACAAATGGTACATGACAACGCGCAGTGGCGCTTTACCGTCGGGTTAACCCATCATCCGTTTGTTGACACGACGAGGAGCGGGTCTCACTGGGAGGTCTTTACTCGATTCCGCGCCAGCCTGTTGTGAGAGAGTCAAGATTCGACAGGGCAATGAATAAGTTCGGAAAAACTTTCTGTGGGACGGCAATTGTCATGCTTCTGATTCCTATCGAAACCACGCTCGGTTGAGCCTTGCAGACCCCATCCCGTAAAAGCGGTATCCTGGTTGAGAGTTTCAGCACGGAATATGTACAACGAAGTAAATGATCTGCTGTAAGAATCTTGATCAGACACCTCTCTTCGAGTTCCGCGATAGCGAAACTGATGTTGGGTGACGCAATGGTTCCTAGGGAATCACAGCATCAAGTCAGTAGTTCATGGGCGGGGCGGGAGTACGGACACAACAGTAGAGACGATGGCAAAATCCGTAAACCGTGATTACGGTGTCGACCCCCAAGCTTGAGATACCGATGGAGAATGGAGAGACCCGCACTGGACATGCTCGGAACTCCAATGGTTACCTCATTGCACTAGCACAGAAAAAATCATGAAAGGGAGCTTGGAGCTGAAGCGATAACTTTGCCCCCGCCGGCTATGAAGATGACATGGAGGCTCATTTTCCCTACCTCCGCGGACCCAGGGATGCGGGAGAACCAGCTGAGGAAGGATGTGTCCAGCTCAAGCGGATAATTTTCGGAAGATGAAAATCAAATTCGTGATCGCCACTCAATAAGGCGAAGAGGTGCGTTTTCATTGCCACCGTGGCGTCCTCAAGGGCCGGTAGCAATAACTTCTGCGGTGAAGATTGCTGTGATGTTTGGAATCACAACATCTCCATCCGACGAAGTTCTTCGTTCATGTTGCGGACGCCGGTGTACCCATCAACCTCTGGCTGGGACACACGAACAGCTGCTCAATCTCATCAGACGAGGAACTTCAAAACAGAACTAATGGAAACCGCTCAATGAATACAAAAATTCGATTGTTTAACCTCACTCATCCATGTTTCTCTATTAGTAATCGGGAGGTCCCCTCATGCAACGACACATTGCTGGGCATCTGATCGGGGAAACACGTTACTCAGCGATTGATCCGAAGGATGTTCTTTCGTTCTCGTATTTGTGGTTTGAATGTTGCTCGAATCTTCAGGACTCTCAAGAGAAGCTGGCATATCTGAGCAACCGAAGCTCGCCAAGAGACTGCCAATCCCAAATATTATTAAGCAGACGAGTCATCCTTTCCAGCCGCCGGCATGCTTCCGAGAAATCCTATCCGGATGAAACGCGTGGCGACCATTATTTATTGAATTCGTTCGCCGGCTTCCGTAGAGAAGTATGCACATGTTAATATACAGAGAATCACAAAAATGTATCGAATGAGTCTTCCGAATCAGTAGAAGTACACGACGATCAGCACCATGCACAAGCATGTAAGAGCCATTCCGCCGAACAGTATGAAGCGGTCTTCGGTACCGCGTCGTTCGATCACTCTCATTAAGGTGTTGCTCATTCCTAGATTATTGACAAGGTCCAGCATTCTCCTCCGCGCCCCCTTCAGAGTGACTCTCTGGTGGCGGAGATTTTCGAGAACGCTCCCGCCGTGTGCGATCAAGTCATCAATTCCTCTGTTCGCATTCTGCGCGCTTGAATGGAAATTCAGCATGCGGTCCATGTCTATCGTAGTGTCTTCGTTTGCACGGAAGGTACGATGGAGGAGTTCCTGTAAGCGGCGATGTAGTCTTTTAGAAACGGTGACAACGGCTCTCCGTTGCTTCAATAATTTGTTGGTGTTGATTCCATCATTGGTCGCGACCAAGACCACCGTTCGAATTTGATGGAAGATGAGATTCCTCTTGTGAGTCTCCTAGCGCCTCGACCGGGACAAAGCTTAAACTTACGTTTCGATCCTTCTCCTGCATCTGTCTCTCTTCCCGCTTCCGCCGGAGATTCTCCTGGGCTGCTTTCAGATGTCGCACGTCATACTTCAGCTGATCGACTTTTAACTTGGCCACGTGACGACGGGATGCGGGTTCCTTGTGGACGAGAACATCGAGCCTGCGAAAATTCGGACAAATATAGACATCGAGAACATTTCGACGGAGCATACGCCGTTTGCGTACTTCGAAGGCCGGTTGAGCGACACAGTAGTGTCACCCGATGCAAGAATCTATGGAACATGAAGTTTCCGACATTGGGAGGCCTCGAGTCAAACTCTCACAGGACCGTCAACCTCATTTTGCGTTTGTTCAATATGAAAAGTGACTGCGCTCTATGAGAACAGGTGTCAACAGTTGATGATCGAGTATGCGAAGCAATTTTAATCGTAAAAACTCTGCTCACCGGTCACAGCTGGCGAAGATACTCTCCATCTCTTCCTGAACTTTCTGGTCGAACTCTTCTTCATTTCCCACGGAATCGAATTTTTGAAACGATCCGTTAACTTTTTCTATGGCTAGTCTCGTTCGATGGTAGAGTTCCTCCATGGCGTTCTCTTGGCTCCGTTCACGAGAGTTTCCTCGATTCTCTCGCGGAGTGCACGCACAATTCTTGGCTAGGCGACCATAGAGTTGATCGAGATTCTAACTTCCGTGAAAAAATTCTCGCTCATGTGAAGAGAGGATGGGAAAATGACGTGGAGCTCGAGAGACCGATCACCAATCACCACACAAGCGTTCCCAGACACGCGCCACTTTTCGACACAGCAGGTACACGAAAAAATAGGAGCACTGATTGGCGGCAAGAGCAGGGCAGGTTAGAAAGCATTGACACATGGTTCTAGAATTGATCATACGGAACTGAACGAGTAGCAACTCTGTTCCGGGGAAGCGTTCGCAGCTGAGAGATGCGACCGTTCGTCATTGCGTTCGGAGGGTTTTACTTCTGAGACGTGATCCCACGGTTCTCATATCTCCCTCCAAATTCAAATCAGCTTTCATTCGATGGGCCGATCGAGCGGGTTCCGCTATAATCATTGCAGCGAAATTCAGCGATATCATCTCCTAGGATGCGAATTCTCGGCGAAGCTCGTTTCCCTCCGAACCGTCTCGCTGTTGGAACGGAAGAGCGGCTCAAGAATCCGCCGCTGGGCTCGACGGGTCCTCCTAAATTATTAACATTCGAACCAGGATCTCTGCCTCCTCTGATACTTCCCATGGCCCCGAAAAGGAGAACCTGCCCTGATGACCCCCAAAAAATTGCATCGTTAGCTATCCTTTCTCGATTCAGGATGGTGATATGTGTGAACAATCAGAGTTCGATGACGTTAGGTACATTCGAAGGGATTCGCTCTCAGCACTTCGCTCCTGATAACGGCCAGATTTTACCATGGCGGAATCAGATCCCGTCCAAGAATCTGAGATTCCCGTGCTAATGCACTAACTTGTGACTGAAGCCACTTCGGGACCATCTACTCCGTGATACTGTTCAGCGACGTCTCTCTCTCTCTCTCTCGAGTGTTCCGCCCAGATGGAAGGTTTTTATGGCAGCAATCAAAGCACTCCTTCGGAAACTCATTTCTCCGGCCTCACAAATCCGCTGATGTGAATCATGTCTATCGTCGAATGAGGAAGGGGGCAAGGTGCTCCGCTTTCTGCTCTCATCACCGTTTATGGGCTCCATTCTAGGGCCCGCGAAGCTGGAGACGCCCAAGGATGGAGCGTAGACGTGAACATTCAGGCGGCCTCGCAGAGCCCCAATATCGATCGATTTCGAGGATCTGGAATATCCATTTCAACAGGTTCACGAAAAATATCCGCGGTGGCGATTCCGCGCCAAACTCACGCTGCGGGAAATTTTCAAGCTCCCGCAATCCCGACGGGATAGTTTGCTGCGGGATTTGGCGACGCTGAATTTCCCATCGCGGAATCCCTCCGCCGCAAAATATTCGTCGCGGAGTTTTTCTCCGAACCCCTTTTTCACAGCTGATCCGGATAAGTATCAGCCAGTTTCGTTGTCGAGTCGCCGCCGACCGCCTGCTTGGCGCTGGACGAGCAGGATAAATCGTGTGTGCGTCTCATTCTGACTGACTATGAGTTATACAACTCTGGTGTGGGGTTGAAAATCTGTGAATGGCATTCAGAAGGTGTTAGGAGGGTGCTCAAAGAAGATTCGTCTACCACCCCTTGACGCGTGAAAACTTCTTCAGTGCATGACAAAAAGCCACAAGGCGTGTCGCCTCAGTTTTCTTTGAGACATTCGCCGTGTCGGAAGTGGCGGTGGGCAACCGCTTACCTCAGCCGACGTCACGTCAACATTCAACAACATTTTCACGCTCTTGGATTCGGTAGTTACAGGGGAAGAAGCCTTCAGAAGACCGGATTTGATGTGCGAGACAGTTTTTCCCGAACTGCCCCTACTGCCGCAACAGAAGACCCGCAGTTGGCGATTCCTTGAAAACAACTTCTCCGTGAAGGAGGAGCTGAACATCCTTCCGTTTTGGACTGGCTTATGTCACACCTACTTCGCAAAAAATCATTGCGTAAAAGGCGACGAGACGTGTTCTCAAAATTCATCAGTTCTCAGAGCGATCATAACACTTGCTCGCGGAGAACGATCGTAATGCATATCTCTGAAGATAGATTGATATCTCTCTCCGGTCAGGAGTAGATCAATGGAATGTCTGAACTGACGCACTTCCATCCCACGGAGCCACGTTTGGAAGAAATTCTCCAAAGCCCCGCGTGCTTCCCTGTATCAAGAGCCCATTATGGCCGGGACTTGAGGGCAAATCGTCCCGAGTCTAGGTAGACCCCCCAGAAATTGATATGGGATAACAAGATAGTCTGCGAGCTCAAACGTTCCTGGGTATGAGCATCAGCGAACGCTTCTTCAAAAACGTAAAGTTCATAAGGAATTGTTTGGTTGGAAAAAGTTGGTCGCAAGCGATTTCCAGTTTGGCATCGCACGTGTCAACCTAGATGTCGTGAGTATGCATTTGAAGCGCTCCACCCGACCGAGGATTGCAGACATCTAATGGATATCACTCATTAGGAAGGAATTCTGACCATATCGACGTCGAAAGCATTCGACTCAACGCTCTTGTTGAAGCGGTGTCATCTTCGGAATCGCTCAAGCGTCTACCTCCCTGGAATCCCGGCTTCAGATTTCTGTCCCCGCTGCAAACTTGCCGAAACTTGGCGGATCAGTGGGTGGAGGGCGAGCGAGCATGAACGATGCTGTGTAAGATGAGGACTCCCTTTGCGGGATGTGGCCGCATGGAGTAACAACTGAAGCCGGCACAGAAGTCTATACAAGTACGCTCTGATTGGGAGCCAGTGCCGTTCTCGCAAGCGCCCCCCGATGAATTATCATGGACGATATCATCGTATCATCAACTCTCTCACCCACTACGAATCGAGCGGCCATGGTGCGCGATCGTGGTCTTCTCTACGAGAATGCGATTCCGACTCAAAAGTAAACCGGAACCTTCTCGGCATTGATGTAGAGTCTCAGGTTGAGCCTAAACAGGAAGTTCCGAGTGTCTGCAGATGCCAGCCCCCCCCCTCCCCGCCCTGAAATCGGAGCTCGAATCGGGACCGAGACCTGCTCAGAAACAGACCAATATGGGGGGTCCGCTGAGTCCGAAACTTTCTCGCCGACATGAGAGGATCTTTTTTTTCATTCCGCCAAGAGTTGAACGCGTTCCGTCAGCGTCAATCTGCCTCAACGAAGTTATCCACCTTGAACTTCCTGTTTTCTTTGAGGCACGCCGAACTCTGGCACGGAAACAGTTTCCCTTGGTTGAATCTCTCGAGCTCATATGTCTCTTGACCCGTCGGTGTAAGGGGAAGCCTTTGTGGCAGACCAATGGACTGCTCCCCGTGCGCCTCAGAAATGAATCATTCGAAAAAGCGCACACGATCAAAGTCTCAATAAGGGGGAAAAGTTAGCGAAGTCGCTGGTTCACAAGAACTTCCCGTTGAGATGTAGGGGGATGAACCTCAAGTAGATCGTTTTCGTTTGAGTGGAATCAATTTTTATCTCTAGTGATTCCATTCAATGTCGGACTTCTTCTCAACAGTGCCTCGCCCTTTCTGCGGGATATAAAACTGGACGGCAGAGAACTGAGGCGTCATCGTTCCGTTCTCCCTGGGAGTCGCAGTCGCGCGCCCAATCGACAAGAGCATGAAGAGCCTGATGAGAAGTGGTGCTCTGCTGATAGTGGTTCTTATAGTGAAAAAAGTTTCATCCTGCTCCAATCCTCCTTGCGTCAATGGTTCCATCCAGGATAGAGTGAACTCCTTGACGCAAGCAAACTTCACTTCTGAAAAGCCTCGGATGCGGAAGTTGGCAACGCTTGCTCAGACCATGGCCAATATCATACAGGATACCAGCGCTCAGCGAGCTCAAAGGATCATCAGTGAGGCAGAGTCAGTGGCTGACGCGGCCGACAAAAGCAAGGATGCCAAGGATCTCGGGGTGCCGACGTTTTTAATACCATCAACGGCGGCGTCGTCAACCTACAAAGTGCTGAAGGCCGTCGAGCCCGTTCTGTTGTCGCTGTTAGGAACACAAGCCTTATCGACGAAAGGCGTGCTTGCAACCACACTCCTGGCTAAGCTCGCGAAGAAATATCTGGAGAGTAGGAATGTGGACAATGCTAATCGTCGCATCTCGAGAAGAAGTGGTCGGAGCTACTTGGACTCCGAAGCAATCATTCTGTTCATCCTTGGCCTGGGTATCGGCTCCATCATGGGTTTGGGCTCTGTGCTCGTACCCCTGAGTTTCTATGGGGGCTACGGGGGTGGATACGGAGCCATTCCGGTCAATACGCAAGTGACTGGACGAAAACGAAGGGAAACTGGTGCTAACCCCACCTTGAAACTTCGCGAAATCAGCGAAACGCTCATGAAAGCACTTGAAAAATATGCTGACAATGATTAGTTCCCGAAGTTTGCGTGCGTCGGGAGTGTATATATCTGTGTTATATCCTGTGATATGATGGTCTACTATCCCCGTGATTCTTTGAGAAGCGTCAAATTATTTATGTTTGTATGTATGGAGTGTGGAGTCTTCCTCCCATAATTTATTCAGAAAACGGACAGGAAAGTAGCGCTTGTGCTATATTTATTACCATTGGTATGCAAAGCGATTGCATAGCTAGCTACTAAACCTCTTCCGCTGCCAGCGAGGCTGTTCAATTAGTCTATGATGAACGGTACAATCATGGTTCCGCTTGTTATCCCAGCGATCCGATGAATGATTTGTCCACAGAGAACCTGTATCATTCTACCTGCAATAAAGCCTATAATATCGATCAGTATGTCAGATGTTTTCCTTGTGGCTGTTTGCCTAGATCCATGATTTTTCTCTGTGGATTGTCCCGCAAATTAAAAAAAATATCCGGGAGGGCGTTCCTGGATATACATGAACCAGTGGATTCTCGTCGGGCTTTGTCAGTATCTCCGGATATTTTTCAAGTCTGACGTAATCCCTCAAGTGGTATAGCCCCCGATCTGCTCCTTCAAATGTTTGCGGCAAACCTGTTTGATAACCGTAGGCATGACTTCAGGGTGATCGGTTCCCGTGGTGACGGGTAACGCCTCTTCTTCAATCACCCAGAAGGGATCTTGACACCAGGAGCTCACTTCTATTCGAGGGACGACGAAATTGATGGTAAACAGCCCGCAACCGGGTTTCACGGGAAAGTTATGGAGACGTCAGAGGTGACGAATTTTACTTTCTTTGGTAACGCTCTGAGTCGTTGACGTTTCTGTATCTTGCGGTGAGCGTCAAGGACAAGTACAGAGGCGAGAGCAGCCGAGATGCCAGATGAAGCCGCAGGCGAACGGTGATGACATCGCAAAGAGAAATATCAAAGTGGTCTGATCACTTCGTTCGGTACTATGAGCGCAAAAGTGAGTGTTTTCTGTGAGCTCTCAAGAATCTACAGCGGATGCCTCCCTTGTAATCACGGCGTCCCTCGCGGGTGCAACGAGCGCCCGAATTCTCTTTCAGCAACCCCGCAGCTGAAAATACATAGAGCCCAACCTTGTTAGAGCTTGAGCTACGGGAAACGAGGAACGTTACCATCGCTTGAAGTTGCTTAAAACTTCTGTTTCGATCTGAGTGCTTCTTTGCTCGTGTCAGCAGAAATATTCCAATACCAGATGCAGAATATCGGATTTTCGCTAACGCGGAATTCGATGAAATTCGGAATCTAGCAGCTCGGTGCGGTGCGTTTATGATCATGGTAATCACCCGAGTTCTTCTCGCCTCTTGAAGCGTCTGGTTCCGATCTTCGTTCTTGATCTCACCGCACTTCCTCCGCTTGGTTCTGGCACTTGAAAAGATAACTAAGACTCCACAAGGGATTGATTAAGAGGAGAGCATTAAGCTTGTGGAACTTGAAACGGGATGCATTGTTTGCATCTACAACTTCGATATTTTCCGTCCGAGAGGGAATGTGTATCTTCAGATGAAGGAGAGCTGTCCGGTTATTGGAGACTTGAAGGAATTTTGATTTTTCAGATGCTCGTTTCCCTGGCGTGTGCGGTCTTATTCGCTCTGATTCCCCTAAGTTTCTGTCAGAATCCGAGCTTGCCAAACGCTCATCCCTACTCAGGAAAACTCGGGAGAGCTCCACGCAACCCTTACGCCCTGGCGTGGTTTCCTGTAAGTAGACTCACACTGGAAATCAGCCGCCCGTTCTTTGGCAACACTGGGCAGCGGTATATTACATCAAGATCATATGAACGAAGTTATCTCCTCGGTAGGGGGCGCGTGGCATGAGCGGACTCTCCAGCAAGGCAAGCTCCCCATCGGACCTCACCGGAGGTTATCGTTCATACTCCTTCGGCGGATCATCAGTGTCAGCACGCGGCATCTCGCTCAAACCCATAACGCCGCCAAAGACACAGAATTTCGGCGATTTTGGAGATCGATGAGGTTTTCGATGCTAAATAAATCGAGTATTTCGTATTGGAGATGATGTTTCGCGGGGCCCATCCAACGATGAAATGAGAGCCAAATGTTTGTTGAATGAAATCGGATCGAGGTGGGCATCCACCGGCGGCATGCTACCGGCGCCATGAACTGATTCTGCCACAGCTGGAGCACGGATGTACCCGAGCCCATGGCGGTTTGAGAGTCCCCTGCGGCTCCTCTCGCATCATCAGGGAGTCTTTCCACCGCAATTTCGTCCCACAGGTCGCGGGGGTCCGAGGCTCACCAAAGACCGCCCACAACAGAGGCGGGCTCCAGGCGGCTTGCTTGAGACAGGCGTGCAAGGGCCGGCCTGGAATGAAAACCTTGGACAGGCTGGCCGCATTTTTTTCAGCCTAGACATGAAGTGCGAACTTGGTGGTTCGAGCATCGGATGAGCGAGACATCTCCTCGGACGTGCGGCATGGACTAAGCGACAAAGTACTCGGCCACTTACGTGTGTCGTAGTGCTGCCGAATCCTGGGAGTCGCTACAAATGATTATTGGAAGAATGTCAACAGCTGTCTCTCCTAATCAGATCCGCACTGCTGGAAAATGCAGTGGAATTTCATGGAAATACAATACGAGGGATGGTGGGTCTAATGGTGCAGTGGTGCGTTGTCGAGCCGGCAAATGCACTCCGAATCGGAATTTGACCGAACGGGGCCCGAGATCGAATGTGATCTCATCTCACATCTCTCATGGCTCCTTAATATGCATCGAGTTGAAGTTGGAAGCTGGACGTTTCCGCGTGACCGAGTACGAATTCATCTAATTCCGCGTTGTTCGAGTTAAGCTTCTATGATGCTTCCATGAGAGCGGCTACGGGGGACAGCTGATCCGAGCGAAAATCAGCTGTTTTCTTCGAACGTCTCGGAACTCCACCGTGAAAGCTCTTGATCGATAATCCTCAGCAGTGCGGATGAAACTCTTCGCATTCGGTGGAAGATACCGGACTTGTGGAGGATGAACATGGCCTCCACGACGATTTCCCTCCTGAAGTTCAAATCGAAGTTGACGACCATTTTTTTCTCGAAAGACGCGCCAATCGAAAAGTATTCTGAAGATTATGACAACTTCTGGAAATTCCTCGTCAAGTTTGAGAAACGCATCAAAGAGCAATCGAAGTCGTCAGGTATGAGGAGATTTCAATGTGACTTGAATCGTGACTGGTGTTCATCTGAAAGTTTCGGGTCCATGTGTTCTGCTCCAGCAAAGATAGAAGCAATCATTTCCTTCCGACGAGATGGAGTCATGCAAATTTCGGGGCGATGAGTGCGGAGGACTGAAAATGAGGTTCTGGGGGACGTCAGCTCGCGCGTCCGCAAGGCCGTCGGAACCTTTGCATCTCAATTGCACTTTTTTAGCAACATTTCTGACTGAGCCAAACGATCCGCTCGATGCAAGAGCTCGACGGACATCTGCGCGGAGAACGCCGGAAATAAGTGCCTTGTGTTCTTTTATATCTGCTTCAGAGATGATTCTTTAGAATCGTACATTATCATACACTTGCAGCGTTCAAAGATAAGAGCAAGTTGCCATCGGTTCCGTGTTGGGATGAACCGGCGTCGGAATTGCTGCACAGGATCGTCGTCGATCAGGACGAAAAGTACCATCTGACTGAGAAGGATATTGAGATCACCCGCGATGCATTGCTGACTTACGTCGCTTTCCTGAGGAGTCAAGAAGAGAAGCGACGTCAAAAACTCAAGCAGTTCCAGGATGGATTACCCATCGCTCAGTACAGAGATACTCTAGTCGGCGCAGTGAAGACCAATCAGGTAAGGATAGAATTTGATGTTATGACGACGCCATCGGATTGATGAAAAGATGGCAAGCCACAAAGGCTAGGCGGTTGAAGCTTTCGACAACTATAATAATTATTCCCTGGCTGAGCCAATTCCATTTAACGTCGCCGGGACCACCGTTAAGGTATTGCTTCTGTCGACGGACCCCTGGGAAGTGCAAATGCCTCGGGCGGGGATCGAACCCGAGTCCTACATGTATTGTGTCGGGCACATTTGCACGTCGCCTCGACCGCCGACTAGTTCCCGACAACTGAGACTTATTACTGCATGTAGGTGATACTGGTTGCGGGTGACACCGGATGCGGGAAATCGACTCAAGTTCCGAGATACCTTCTCGAAGATGGATATGAAGGCGTCATTGTGACGCAACCCCGAAGGTTGGCAGCGATAGCTCTCGCGTCACGGTAAGCTCTCGCTCATAGTTGCGGAAAGCCCAACTCCCCACCGAGGATTCGATTTCGTATTCTGACGAGTCAATCGTTGCTTTCCCCAGAGTCAGCTTCGAAATGGGCTCAGAGATGGGCAGTGTCGTCGGATATCAGATACGTTTCGAGAGGAAGATCAGCAAAAATACCAAGGTTCGTCTCGATCCTTGTAACACGGCATCGGAGTGGATCGATCAGATGAACTCAGTCTCTTATTCTTCATGTCCTCTTCAGCTAACTTTCATGACGGAAGGCCTCTTGCTGCGGTTGCTCTCCTCGTCGTCAGCAGAAGTCATGGACAAGCACAAGGTCATCATCCTTGACGAAATCCACGAGCGCCATATATCATGCGACTTCTTGCTCGGCTTGGTCAAATGTCTCGTCGTTCAGTACAGTGATCTCAGAGTCATCCTCATGAGCGCTACAGCCAATCTACAGCTTTTCTCGAACTATTTCGAAAATTGCCCTGTGATCGAGGTGAGCTCATGAAAACTAACTCCGGATCGACAGAATTCGCATACGTAGGCAGTGTTATCGTGTTTCCAGTCGCCTCAGCATTGTGCGCAAGCTCACGTTCCACGAGCGGCCGCGCTCCGGCCAAGTAGAATTCGACTAAAACCCTCGTCCGAACTTCCGCTCCCCTATCAGGGATTCGTGATCTTATGAATCTCCACTCGTGGTGCAACGAGCGCCCGCCATGAAGTAAGATCTTTGACAAATTGAACTACGTCACAATACACGATACTCGGCCCGTGTTGGCTATATTCCATCATCGAAAGGAGTCTGGTTCCTTCTCCTCATTCATGGTTATTTTTGATCCTTCGATTGTCACCAGTCATCATTCAGGTATTGCATCTCGCCCGTTCCACTAGGAGCTGACCCACCGAGCTTCATCGTTCTTCATCGCGCATTTCTAATTCGAAGCCGCCGGTGACGTGCCGAGAGTGCGGACGTCCCCAAACCTGCGGTATAACCGTTTTCGCATCACGATCTTGCATTTTACACGCCATGGTCAATCTATCCAACTTTTGGGACACTCATCAATTCTAGTCTCATGGGTGGGATGAGTTCGCACCGCCACTGGCTTGTTCAGAGAAGATCGCGTCCACGCGTTGCCGATTGTCGACGATGAGCGGGAGTAAATATTGGATATCTTGTAAAAACAACGATTTTCGTTCCGGAATTAAACCATTCTAATACCGGCTGCCAATGGATCGGAGCTCAGAAATCAGTCTATTGGGAGAAGGAGAAACGCTCAGAGGACGATGGACCATCAGCAGCCGGATTGGAGGAGGTGGATTCGGACAGATCTACGAGGCCTTCGATAGAATCAATCGGGAGTCGGTAGCAATTAAAGTGGAACCTCGTGACGCTGTGAAGCCCGTGCTCCGAATGGAAGTTACTGTTCTGAAGCGACTCCACGGATCTCCGTACTCGTGTACTTATCTCGGCTGCGGACGAACCGATCACATCAACTATTTGGTGATGCAAATTCAAGGGAAGAATCTCTCTGAGTTGCGACGCGCTCAGCCTGATCAAAAATTCTCGGTTTCCACGTCTTTGAGGTTAGTCTACGAAGCGTTGCATTGCATCGAAGCCGTGCACGCCGAAGGCTTTTTGCATCGAGATATCAAGCCGTCAAACTTCGCTATGGGAGCAACAAAAGAGACGTCGAGGAAAGTTTTCATCCTGGATTTCGGTCTCGCTAGGCACTACGTCGATACCCAAGGTAGACTAAGAAATCCTCGAAACAGTGTTGGCTTCCGGGGAACCGTTCGTTACGCTTCCATCAACTCACATCGGGAAAAAGAACTCGGTCGTCACGATGATCTTATCTCCCTGTTCTACATGGCCGTTGAATTTATATTCGGTACCTTGCCATGGAAACGCATAAAGGACAAGGCTCGCGTAGCGAGCCTGAAGAAGCAATACTCGGCCAATTGTCTGCTCTCTGGAAAATTTCCGGAACTTGAGAGCATCTACACCTACTTGGAACAGCTGAACTACCACTCCAAACCAAATTATGAATATATTCGGAAAGCTCTGTGTCGGTGTATCTTGAACAACAAGGTACGCTTCGATGATCCATTCGATTGGGAGCAGCAGTCAAGTTACTCTTCGAGTCTTCTGGATTCGACAGACGGTGGTATCGGCGAGGTTCTACCGCGTGATTGCCCTTCTCGGAACACCAATGAGGAGTTAACATTTGACTAATTTGACTTCCCGCGATCCCGCTTAAGACCTACATGAATGACGCAGAATAAAAACGGACAAATATTGCAAACCATATTATTCTGTCACCATTTTGTTGCTCGCTCAATCAATTTGGTGGAATGCGGATGGTCCTGCGCAGGTTAGCCCCATCGCGGATCGAGATGCGAACGAGAACTACAAATGATACCCTTCTTCTCTCTTTGCCAAGGTTCCGGGTCGCCTCTTTCCGGTTGAAGTGAAGTACATCGCTCCGGATCAGGACAGAGACTCGAAGTTCTCCAGGAAGAACGCGAAAATCGATGTCGGACCGTACGTTAAGGTGAGTGGGCTCGATCCAGTCGAGGCGATAGATTTTCGTTGACTGCTTCAAGGGAAACAGTAAAAATGAGTATTTTCCGGAATTCAGGTGCTGAATTTGATCGAACAAACAGTCTCCAAAGCAGAGCGAGGTGATGTTCTGGTCTTCCTGAGCGGTGCTCAAGAGATATCATGCCTGCAGGAAGAGCTCGAGGGCCGCGAGGGTTGGATTATTCTGCCTTTGCATTCAGCTCTACCAATCAAACAGCAGGACAAAGTGTTCCTCGCCGCGCCTGAAGGTAGGCTTCGAATGTTTCTCTTGAAATTGATGATCGCCTGAACTTCCGCGAAACCGTGGAGTTTTGGCTCGAGATTTCCATCGCGGAATTGTTATCGGCTCTTCTCTTCCTTTGAGGTATGCGGAAGTGTATCCTCTCGACGAACATAGCGGAAACTTCTGTAACAATCGATGGGGTGCGTTTCGTCGTCGATTCCGGTAAAGTCAAGGAGATGACTTACGACGCGTCGTGCCGCATGCAAAAATTGAAGGTGGGTCCTGTACAATTCATGATTCCCAGAAGTTTGGAATCAATCAAGAAAGCCCATCTCGGGCCCAGTTCTAAAGGGTCGTGAGATCACCTTGAAGGGGGGACAGTGGAAGGGGGGGAGGCAGTGGGGGCCGGGGGGGGGGAGGCAGTTGTATGCTCTGTGCTACCCTACTAGACGACACAATGCTCTGCCGACGCACAGACGAACATAGCTCCATTCTAGGAATTCTGGTGCTCCAAAGCCTCGGCACAACAAAGGAAGGGTCGAGCAGGACGTACTGGACCCGGGGAATGTTTCAGGATCTACAGTGAACAGCAGTTTGAGGACATGAAGGATTATAGTGAGCCAGAAGTCCGTCGAGTGCCTCTTCACACTCTCGTCCTCCAACTTGTACAGCTTGGCCTGGCGGATGTGAGGTTGTCAAGCTTTTATTCATGGAGCTTCTATAGTTGCATCTTCAAGATTCCTCGGAGTTCACAACGGAGTCATACTGATCATTGCCTTACAGAGAGTTCCCGTTCCTCGAGGAACCGGATATGGACAGCTTGGAGCATTCTATCTGCACACTCGTCCGTCAGGGCGCTCTGGCATCCGACGAAACGCTGACAGCGATGGGGAAAATTTTAGCACAACTACCGGTTGATCTCAGCGTGGGGAAAGTGAGTTTTCTCTTCCGAGATCGTTTCATTTGCTCAACAGCTACATGAGAGAGCCAAAGTGATTGAAAGGGTTTCCCGTTCGAAGGTCCTCCTCCTGGGCTGTATGTTTCGCGAGCTTCTGGAAGCATCACTGACCCTCGCAGCCGCTCTCAGCATTCCGAGTCCGCTGTCCCAGCAAAGTTTCCGTGACTACGAAACAATACGCAAGCGCAAGTACGTAACTTACTGGATTCGTCCGTCCATGGGTGCGATGATTCTTTTTCAAAATCAATGTTAGGTCATCGATCGTACTCTCAATGCTGATGATTCCCGCTGATTCTCAGAGACCTCGAAGACGATCGTGGTGATCCTTTCATGACTGTACGAGTTTATCATGAATGGCTTCAATTGAAGCTTGATGACACGGAATCTTCCCAGAGGTGGTGCCGACGAAGAGGCATTGAAGAACAGAGACTTTACGAACTGACGAAGTTGAGAAGTCAGTTTCTCCGGATACTCAAAGTATGAAATCGAATTAACGTCAGTTTGTGAATCCGTCCGAAGTCAAGTTCCGACGATCTGATCTATAAAGTCGAGAGAATCGAGTGTCAATAACGATCTCCAACCTGGGAATTCCTTCAGGAAGCCAAGCTGTACGATATTCCCGAAGCGTCGATGTCTTCTTCGGAAAGGACGAGGCGTCACGGCGAAGTTCGCCATTTAAGAGATTTACGTAAAGAAGCAGTGACAAACGAGAGGAAGAGTCGGAAACGGAAACTTGCCGCTGAACAGGATATCCATGATGAGGAGGATGACAATCTATTAGACGTGAAGGACATTGACTTAAGACTAGCACAAGACGGTTAGCCACGGATCACTTTGCTCGGCCACGAATTCAATCTTTGATCATAGAGACTAGGGCCCGGCTCACGAGACCGCTCATTGCAGGAAAAACATTGCGACGTTTACTCAGAAAGAGCTCAGAGATCAGTTCCACAGAGAGAGCCACTTTGCTGTGGATTCTCACGGCTGGACTCTATCCCCAAGTTGCCCTCAGCGATACTCACAATAGTTACAAGAAGGATTCTGATCAGCTCTTTCATACGGACGCGAAAGGTGCTCCATGCTGATTACGTCTGGGCATCGATGTTGTGGTCGATCTGGAGGTTCCGAGGACGCATAGAAACGTTTTCATCTTCCAGGCTTTGTCACCCTCCACCCCAACTCGGTGCTCGCGTTGAATCCCGAAGTTCTCCGTCTTGATGATACAGACATTCTGGCAGTCGAGGGCGGCCTCAGTGTGTCTTCCAAGCATCAGATGCTGGCATATATGTCCCTGCTCGAGACAACCAAGCCGTATCTCGTCAACTGTATCAGGCTCCCTACATTGCAGTTCTTACTAATGCTCGCAGGTGAGTTTCGCTTGAAACTCCATATCGTAGGTCGTCAGCATGAGCCTCCACCGAAGGATAGGCTGGAACTTGGTCGCACCCAAAATGTTCCAGGCGAGATACACACGTCACCCTGTTTGGGAAGATTGGCCTTTGACTCCATCGTCGAAATTCGGATTTTCGAGCCGCCGGACAACATCCAGCGTCGGAATCTTCTTTTACGAGTTCTCTTGGCGAGGTTGATGTTCCAGAAGGTGTTCCAGAGAATGTTGCAAGAGAGTACTAGGGAGACCGCAGAAGGAGATGAAGGTAAAGGGAACATTGTCCATATCCGTCCCTTGGCCACTAAGATGTGTTCATAAAATCAATGATTCTTGTTCATTGCAGGAATCACGAGTGAAACTCGTCGATTGTCCCGTCGTCTGTTACGATACGTGGGGGAAGTCCTGATCAATTTCAAGGATATTTCGTACACCCAGAAACGATTGTTACCAGCTGATCTCAAAACCATTTTCGTTAATGATTCTCTGAAGATTTGTGGATTCCTACATTTGGGGAGGTGAGCTGACGCGACGATGTGCTGTGATTTCTGGATTGATAGAGCTACACGTCGGGATTCGACGTAATTCTCGACGTGCCATCTTCGCGGATACGTATCGGAAGTTACGAAGGCCATGTTTCGGGGTCAAGCGCTTCCGAGGTCACTCACTGGGATGACGAGGAGGAACGGACGCAACTTGAATGCTCCAATCGATCGCTCTCCGACGATTACTGTTGGGAATGTTGACTTTGATCCCAAGGTCGACTCCTTGGAGCTTAAGAACGATGCCGGATCGCGCGGATCAGCTCTTCCATTTGGTCATTCAATCCGGACCTTCATTCGTTTCGGAAACATGCACAAACGGCGAGGCTCCGCTCAAAATATCGGATCTCTTTTTGTGCTCCATTTCGTCAATGAAGTCAGGTTGCTTCTGCCTTGTTAGACTGACCAGATACTTCTTCCAGTCTTGAATCACCCGAGGATATTGGCTCGCGTACACTCGATGATCAACCGAGGTCTATATCCTGTCCGGCGTGCGAGGAAACTCACGGAACATTTGCATCGTGTGCAGCTCATTTGGAGTTTTGTGTCTTGGATGAGAAAACGTCTCAGAGCACCACCGCCGAAGCAGCAAAAGAGATGAACGAGGGCTATTTCTGTAAAAAATGCCAGAGGGCGATCGGCAGTGACGCCACCTTCGACATACTGAGACACAACAGGGAATGTCAAGGGTCCAACTGAGGTCCTTCGTTTCGAACAATCAATAAACTTGACGAATATTCTGCTGAATGCACGTCTTCAGAGACTACGTCGTGACTCTATCATGTCTGAAATCCTTGGCGGGAGCGAAGACTGTCTGCAGATAGCTGTTCCGAGTTTGGAATTATGTAGTCTGTGACAATTCGAGTTTGACCGAGGGCCGGAAGTTACATGCGGATCTGATCGGGAAACATCGGGGGGATCACCCGAGGGAAGCAAGTGTACTGATTCACGGTAACATGTAGTTGTTTTATTGTAATGAGGAACCTCGAACAGAATTGATCGTTGTTAACCGACCGACGTTGTTCTCAGAAAACGACATGTGGAGGTGGTGCTTTACAATACAAACCGTGTTACCCCGGTTGTCACCCCAAACCCCACACCCAGGTGCACGATTCTATTTGGTATCGAATCGCTCTAGGCGGTAACAGCCTCCGCTTTCGAGGGCTCGTCGAAGTTATCGACAAGATCGGGCACATCGTCTTCAGCCTCGTTACTACCGTCCTTGTTGTCGCCACCAGCTTGAGCCGTTGCCAGCTCCTTCAGATGCGTCAGAGATTCGGGTCCCAATTGCGACAGAATACCCGGCAACATTTCAGTGATTCGGCGATGATCGGCGTGACCAGAGATCGCAAACGTGTTGTGAGGCAATGAACCTTGCACCTTCGGGTTGTTGAAGTGAATCACGGTTCCGTCCTCTTTGATCATATTTACTTCCTCGATTCCAGGGATATTGCTAACTGTGAGCTTTTTCAAGGAACTCTGAAGCTTTTTCTCATCGGTGTTGGCAGTGCGGTGCACGACCTTCTTCTTACGACGGACTGCGCCCTGCAAATCGATGAAAGCTGATGAAGATACGTTCCTCTCAACTTGCCAAACGTCATTCTCGCAATGAATGATCGTGAAATGGAATTTTTCGACAAAATCCTACTGCCGAAGTTTGTTGCGGCACTCGTCGCGCGATCTTACCTTGCCTCCGATCCGGACAGTGTCGGCGAGCTTTTTCAGCTTCTCTTGATTCATTATCTGGAAGGGACGAAAGGAATTGCTCAATACTCCTGTCTTTTATATGCCGAAGAACCTAAGCATACAGAAAAACGAAGAGCCGCAACATAATCTCCACGGACTCGACGTCATAGGATACAAGCTGTCTCCATAGAGAGAATGCGCCGCGACGGGAGACGCAGTTCCATAGTTTGACATGAGCTGTTGATGCAGCGTTTTTTTCCGCGGGTATCGGAGTAACGCGCTCAGCAGCATTTCAGGCAAACCAATTCTGTGAGACCGAATTGAGAGCGACGCGCTTAGAGAGGCAGAGTTCTGACGCGTTGCGCTCAATACCCCGCGAGCACAAGTTTCCGAACAGTTCTTGAAGAACCGAGCTCCAGCGGAACACGCCCCGATTCACCCCTAGCAGTAGTTACGGTAGAAAAACGCGGGTAGCACTTCGCTTGACGGCTTCCGCCTAATATGGAGAAATGCATATCCATTCACCACATGGACCGATTGTCACAACTCTCCGTGAAACGCTGCCGATCCAGATTCCCGCGAGAAAATCGTACGAGGTTCCGAGGTGATCGCCGTGGTGAGGAAAGACACAGTGGAACAATGCGTTGCCGCTTTTTCTCGCGCACGCGGCGTGGTGGTTAGGGCTACTACACTGAATTCGAGGTTCAATGGCAGTTTCGGATTGACAGATTCCTTCGTGGGAATCCAAGCGGATGCCTACCTCGTTTCCTGACTCTCGAATTCGAGACGGGTTGTGAAACAAATGAATAACTCTCGCGTTAAAAGCACGCCTAGAGGAACTTACGCTTGGGTGGTGCGTGTGCTGCCTGGAATGGGGCGCCGCAAAAAAATGGAGAACAGCACGAGGTAGTGTTTCGAAAATACTTTTAGACGGCGGAACTGCACCTTGATTACTCCGAGGGTTTTTACGTCGTTCCCCGTTTATGTAGCTCCCGATGAAACTGGCAGACCTCCCGGTATCGATTGAGACACCGTTGAAACGTTAGAAAGGCTGGCGTAAGGCCTCAATATATAATTTTCGACTTTAATTCGGCCGAAAACAGCAGTTCTCGTCTGCTTCGGCGGCGTCTGCGAGGGAACCTTCTCTTTAAATCTGTTTGTTTTGATTGCTGTGTGTAGGATCGAAAACAGAGCTGTCATACGTTCGAAGAGCGAATCTCTCATCAGCTAATCGGTAATACCATTGTGACATGTGAATTTCCCAAGGAAGAGATTGGCTCATCATCTCTGCATCCAAACCAGCTGTGTGACCGAGTCATCATTTCCCGAGTTCGGGGTCCGCGGACGTTGAAATTATCACAGTTTGATCTTAGTCTAGATTTCACTGTGAAAATCGGAGCACAAGATCGCGAATAAGGTTGAGGTTCGTACTCTGGACGAGGAGGTGCTTTGGTTCTGATCATATGCTATGTCGGTCAACTTATCGAGAACTCGGTTTCCTGGGCACTTCTCGAGGTGTCGCGTGATGATGCTCCGTCGTGTTGAGGAAGCGAGTAACAATCGAACACCATCGCTTCTTTGATAAGATATGAGCGTCACGACGGTACTCTTTGTGTCGCGCGTGCTTTGCCTTTGTGATTTCAACATACACCCGAGGCACGGCAGCAAATCAGTCCTTCATGCCTCTAATACATCTTCGTAGCATGAGAAAGTCGCGTCTGAGGAAGGATTCATGTGTCCAGCATGATTCGTACAGGATGTCAGCTCGTTCCGACTCTCCTGATCAAGGATGGCATCCCATGCCCGGAGGGAAAAAAATGGATTCAGGACGCGTGTTTTTTGAATTTCAGGAGTGATGGAGCAGGCGGCTGATAAAATGTTCAGCTCGACAGCTGATTTCCTGCGGACAGAGCTAAATTCAGCCGTGGACGATTTTCAACTCCTGCAAGACATGAACAAAGCGGCGTTGCAGAAATATAAGGACCTGACGAAAACCACGCAGGTGAAAGTCATATCTGAGTCGCCGAGTACCTACATCTTACCTCGGACCGAAAAGCTCAAGAAATTCCGTATTGACAATTCCGCTGCGACAAGTTCCATCTCGGAACTCGCTGCATCAAGGAAAAGGCTCCAAAAGTTTGAGCTCATTGATACCATCTCGTTACAGGCGATCGGAGGGGCTCTGGAAGCTCTTGAGGAGCAATACAGGGACTTGGCTCCCGTCTTGGCCCAAATTGATAACATTGAAGAAAACGTGAACAATCTCGAGCAGTGCGCCTTCAAGCTAGATTCTTTCTGCAAACAGCTCGAGCAAAAATTGAAAAGTCTCGAAACGAAATCATGAATTGGACGATCTGAATGTGGAAAACCAACTTTGTGCCAACTTCGGGCCGACAAACCACCACCACCACCAGTCGTTCAGCAATCATTCACCGGTCGGAAAGCCCATGTCTGCGATTGTTTCAGATTGTACATAAATGCCGTGGATCTGGCGCTGCAAGGATTATCACCCCCGTCGTTCTGGAAGATTCTCATGTTTGGTCTACAATCGAAGATGCGAATAAAATATGCGCTGTGCCTGTTAATTTATTACGACCGTGTTTTCACTATTTACAACAAAGCTCATGGTGGGTAGCGTACTGATACTTTGTACAACAAGGAGAGACGTCCACGACGCTGGAGATGTGGTCTCAATGACCCCAACCAAGGCCCATCCCACGTTGAGTGTGAGTGCTCTGTCTGGCTTTCTGGTATTCCTGATCCAACGTCCGGAAGAGCTTGTCCTGCTCAGCAAGAACGTCCTCGCCACCAGTGGGCTTCGAGCTGACATCCGTGTCTTTCATGCCCATCAGTTTCCTGAACTTCGCAGAGAGGGAGCCATCATCACCTAAAATCAATAAAGGCGAGTGTTATTCGAAGATAGCGATAGAGTTCCTCAACAATGATTCTGATGATGATCCCGTCAGCTGGCTCCACCCGTTCCCAAATGTACGCTGTGTCACCTTATTCCACGGATCCTCGTTATCGACTGAGCGCTTCGGTGAGGTGTTGCGCCAACAGGAAAGTCTTACTTACCACTGATGAGATCTTCATTCAGTCAGGCCCTTCGACGGCTCGAATATCTGCCCAGTCGCCAAGACAACAATAACAAACTGGTTAAAGTAATTGCTCGATACAGCGAAATTCCTCTGCCTCCCCCGAAGAAACAAACCCTAAGCCCGAAACGTATCCACAGTTGAACTAGTCGTCTCACCTCTAAATGTGGCTTTCGCCCAATGTTGAACGGATCCGGGCCGCGCTTGATCGGGAGGAGTTTTGGCGCTGGATTCAGCCGTGGCAGATCCGGAGCTTTGCGTATCGTCAGAAGGTTTCGCCCAGAGCAGTTTCCTCTGCTTGATCTGGTCGACGATCCTTGAAGTACTGACAGGATTCAGGTTCGGTAGTTCGGACGAAGCCGTCGTCGGTGTTTCCACGACCGGGATTCCAGTTGGGATGCCTATGGGTAAAGAGTTGCAAAGGTTTAGAAAAACTCCACGCAAAAGATTCCATTGGAGGCTCCCAGGCTTCGGAACCGACGATTTACGAGAACACGTTTCCAAACGGCAAACCGGAGTGTTTACGTACCTAGTTTCTGGGCTCTCTCCAAGAACTTGTTCTTCTTCGGAGAGGGATTTCTTTTGCGATTTCTGTCGCGTCGCCGGTCGCGATCGCTGCGATCATGCCGACTGTCTCTCCTGTAAGAAATCAAATGACCACCATCAGGAAATGTTCTTAGCCGATCTGAATCGATATTGCACTGTCTTTGTATTTCACCCATTTACCTGTAGTCATCTCGGTTCCGTTCCCGGCTCCTGTCTCGGTTCTGTCCGCTGCTGCGGCTGTGCACTGGAGATCTTGATCTCGATCGGCGTCTCTCGCGAGATCTATCCCGAGAATGGTTTCGATGACGATGGTCTCTGTTTTCGGAGAATATTTCAGTTATCGTGTCGAGAATCATGTTTCCAAGAGACTATTTCCCAACAGGATTCGACGTCGAACACTCACCTCCGACGATCCTCACGTTCGCTGTCGCGTCCCATTATTAAAGCGAATCCTCAGCAACCCGACAACACAGCTGGATTTCGTTAAACCTCAATTTCTACGCACACTGCTCGAGAACGACCTGACTAGGAGACGATCAGACTACGAAATATGGAGACTACCCTCTGCAGCGGCCCCATATCAAAACATGAGGGTTGAGCGTAGCCCGCTGTTTCAGCGGCCGCGCGCACGACTGAACAAGTCAAACCAAGTCCCAGGTTAAAACCGGGTCCATACTGGCAACGTCATTCGGAGTCGAGCCTTTGATGCTCTCGAAGGAGCGCTGTGGGAGACTCCGGATCGCTATGGCTATTATGATCAATCGACTGCCTCGCTGATTTCGGCGGATACAATTTATTCACGGTTCATTACGGCACCATTTTAGATTGCCTCAAGTAGCCCGATAATTCGCTTCAAGTCAAGGGGAGTCTAGATTCTAGATGAATGCAGGGATCGATCGAGCCTCCAACGCGATCCTTCCCATTCCCATTGAAAAATCTCGGATTCCGATGCCGTACGCATATCTTGGGACGGAGTCAATCTCTGTCAGAAATGGATCTCATGCGATATCTCTCCCCCAGGAATCCATGCCAGAGGTCTCGAATGCGCTCACCAGGGCCTCGATGAAGAAGCTGATGGGGCGGGGATGCAGCTCGTGCCGAGCGGCGAGTTTTCAGGGCGCTGTACCTTGCGTTTCATGAGGCATTTCACCGCAACTATCCGTAGATTACAGTGATAATTTCACTGGAGCTCTGTGAGGATCGCGAGAGTGGATTTCCCCGAACATTTCCAAACGCCCGACGCGGTTTCGCTTCGCCATAGCCCAATTGTTCTCATCATTGGCCCGTCATTTCCTCGTTGAGCTGAAGCTGCTCGTCAAGTCCAAGCGAGGAGCCATTCGGTTGCCTAGGAGTAGGATGTATCATGGTCCTGGATGTAAACAAAAGCGTTTCGAATCGCGATTGGCGGACGAGGTCTCCGCAGGGCATCTATGGACATTCAGAAAGAATATCTTCTATCCCAGATACGGGCTGGGTCAAAGGAAAGGTTTGGCAGAACCTTTTTTGCCCGAGGGGAACGGTGAGAAGTTATATGAAAAAGAGTTTGGCACAGCAGCCTGGAAGGGAGAGGGTTCTGTTTCTCGCGCAAGAGTGGCTCGCGCGCACGTGGCTTTCAGGCGGGCGATGGCTGAAGACAGGAACCGTAGTTCGAACAGCCTAACAGCAACTGTTTCGGTGAATTGGTCAGTGTTATTCCAATCAGAGGATCGTGGAGGAGATGTCAGGCAGTGAGATGCTCAGAGCGTTGAAGCAGATGAATTTGACGAACAGAAAAACGATCGAAAACGATTCGTTTGTGAAAGCAATCGAATACAATGGGTGAGTTTGTAGCGGGATGAGTTCGCGGTGTGATCGGAATTCTGGGCTGTATCGATCGCTAGCCATCATTCTAACTTGAGGCTCTACCTCTCCATATTGCGGGAGTGTTCATCACCCATCGTTGAGATATCCTAACCAGGAGTCATCCGATTCTGCAGTGAGGACAGCGTGAGCGTCATCGTTGCGCTGAAACTTCAAGTTCTCGACGCATTGCTACTGACGCCGAAGAGAGAATTCACTGTTCCCACAACTGCGGTGAGTCAAAGGAGCAGTCGTGCCCTGGTATTATCTTCTGCTGGCTTCCACTCTGAGTGTAGTTCGGTTGCCGAATATCTGTTCCTTCCCAGGACAATGCTCTGACCGGGATTCGTTACGTGAACCGCAACACCTTGATCTCAAGCTCAGCTGATGGCTACGTTCGGGTGTGGGACGATCGTGTGGAAAACCCCGCCATGGTTTTAGCTAGCAGTAAGCCGTCCCATGCGATAGACTGTGTAGTTGCTCGATGACCAATGATACATCTACTTCGCCTATGTGCTATCTCCTGAAATACTTCCACGGCTGACGCTCGGAACAGTCGCAGTCACCGCGTACCAGCCTCAGATGCTCATCAGTAATCTGGCGCGTCTCTCTTCCAGCGACTCGGCCAGAGGAGAACGAAGAGTTGAAGCCCTTGCTCTGTTGTGATATCAGCTCAGATGAGTGCACAGTGGCCGCAGGGAGCGAAGCCGTGAAAGAGGATGCATTCGTTCTATTCTGGGACATCAGAAACTCTAAACAACTCATGGGCGGATACTGGGATAGTCACAGCAAGGACATCAGTCAGGTACCAGTCACATCAATCATAGACAACGCGCAATGTTATGCGAGTGGTACTAAACTCTGCTCTATCGATTCGTTCTCAGGTTAGGTTCCACTCCGACAACAAATTCATGCTGGCCACCGGCGGCGTCGATGGTCTGGTGAACGTTTTCGATCTGGAGGAGGCTTCGGAGGATGATGCCATTCAATACACATTGAACATCGAATGTGCCGTTGTGAGTGAATTTGCTAGCATCCAAACCAGCCAGGGAGTCAACCTGACAGAAATAAATCCGATTCTCTCGACTCAGTAGGTTCTCTCTGTCAGATCAGAGAGTTCTGATTCTCTAACTTGATTATTTTGTTCTCGTTTGGGGCGAATGCAAATGGACGGATTATTACTTTTCAGAATCATTTATCATGGCTCCCACAATCAGCTCAGCATGTCGATCGACTCGGCGTTATAACTACAGAGGATGAGTTTCAGCTTTGGGAAGCCGAAGAGGCGGAACCCACGATCAGGCGAAGTAGAGCGAATCTGGTCAGAGATGACGTCGAGGCATGTTTTGGTCATTTTGTGGCTTCTGAGCTCGGAATCTTCGCGAGATCGGTCACACGAATCATGCTCTTCCTCCCAGGTTGCTATTGATCATATCGTATCGTCTCACGGTATTGGGCCCGAAGTCTGCTTCCTCACATCAGCCAACAACGGCTGCGTCGATCTCTGGACATCGCAAGGTGTCCATGTAACATCTCTTGGGCATGAAACTGATAAGAAATCTTCGAGGCACAGAGACCTCGTCAAGTGTGCGGTTGTGCATGGGATCGATCACTCCTGCACTATTTGGACTTCCGGAGATGATGGGATTGTCTGTCGATGGGTAGCGGGCACTGAACAAACGTCGACGAAAAAAGCGGACGAAAGAAAGGTAAAACTATCCCTATGAAGGGCAATCGTGACGGAGACGTTGACGGTATCAAGTCCGGAGACATTCACCAATCGAATCCATGCTTCCGCTTTCCAGGCTGAGTCGGAACAGAAATCCAAGATGAAGAGCAGACGCTCAAAGCCTTACTGAGAGGACGGATAAGTGGCTGAGATCACCACGGAGCTCGCACATGATTCCTTTTCATTAATCCTGAAACGCTTGTAAGGAAATAATTTGCTGTGACGAAGAGGCCCAAGGCATGTAGGCGGTTCCGCAACCTCGTTGGAACGCGAGTGCCTGCTTGAACGATTAAATTTGCAATTCGCATGCTCTCTCCCTCTCTCGATCGGCGGGATGTTCTGGGTTACATGTTCCTGAGCGCCAGCCATCACCCTCAACATGGTCGATATTTTTGATCTCAATCAATCCTTGTTCGAGAATTCCGCGGAAACATTCGTGGAATGCAAAGTAATGTGACAATTTGTATGTATATTCAGCGAGAAATCTCTGCGACAACAAGCTTATAAGAAATGACGCAGTCCGGCCATCTCCTCCTGCGTGGCACATTCGCATCGACCCGCCGATGTGCCCCAAAACTTGTATAGTATCGCGGACAGCATCGCTGGATCAGAACGAGAACTGTTTCAGCCATACGAGACCTGTGCCATATCCGCTCAAGTGTGTTGGAAGCAACCGGTCCCCCAAGTGTTACCGCAAGTCCTGTGATTCAACCATGGATTTCGGACCCACCCCGCAAGCTGAAGGTTTCGACCGCGAACCGCAAACGGAGGGCTCTGACGATACATCAGCCTCGACGCTTACCAAGTTATTGCAGAAGAGGGAAGTTCTTCGCGAGGAGGTGGCCTCTCTGAGGAGGGAATCCAAAGAAGTGATGGAATTTCTCAGAACGCGTACAACCTGTAGTTCACGCAATGCGGAGATCGAGGACAAGATCAAATTCGTTTGTGGCGACATAGATCTGTTGGGAGCCAAGAAATCTGACCTAGAAACCGAAATCGCTGCGCTTGAGATGCGAACCGAGAACGCTCGCAGTCATCCGACGCTCGAGGAAGGCTTAGCGGACGACGTAGAAGAGCAGAACGAGCGAGCGATTTCCTTCTACGAGAAAATTCTGCAATTCCGGCTGGATAACGAGATTTTTGATGATGATTTCCCTTCGCTACAAGCGATGAAGAATAGCTTATCAGAATGTACAGAGTTCATGAAACAAATGAAAGTTTTGCGCAAGCAACTCAGCAAACCATCCATTGAGGATTTGAACTCCACGGCAGGCAAAAATGCCTACAAAGATGCTCTCCGATCGTATATTGAGCTTTCGTTACGCTATCATGAAGTTCAATTGAGTCGCGTGAAGCTCGTAGCTTCGCGCCTCCGGAGGGCTATGAAGTAGCTACGGTTTCACTTCGATCCGTAGGGTGATGCGGGAGACTCAGGCTCGACGACCTATGGAATACGTTATTCAGGGTTGCGGATACCCAGGTTGAGCCAGGATCAGCGAGATCGTTGCTTCGCTCAATATCGGACGAATAAATTGAGTAGTTGCGCTCTTCTCATGTTTTCATCTTTTCACAACTTCGATGGCTAACGACTGCTTCCGGAACCGAGCCTCACGGGAGGAAGACGACCACTCGCAAAAACTCGGTAGGAGAATCGGTTCCTTTAGGCTTCTCGGTGAACCGCGTCGAATGGACAACGGAGCCAAGTGCAACAGCTCTGTGAACGATAGCATGATTTCTAGGGAAACAGAAATGAATTGATGAAAGTTATGGGACTCCTGTCACATACATCGATCACAGGTCTACTCGCCAATCCCCAATGGTTCATGATGGAGCCGTGACCGATGGCCATTTCCCAAGATCTATGGATGTTGACTCCGTTACCATCAGGCAATCCGTAGGCTCTTTAGGCTGTGCCATCGTGAACTCATTTGCCGGCTTAGGTCCTGTCCACGTCCATTCGAGCAGACGGTTGCCGATGCCCTTCCCCCGTCCAGCCGCGCTGCGACGACTATGGTTTGTTGTTGCTCTTCGAGTGCATCTTCTTTGAACCGGCAACCTTCTCCGGAGGAGAACGTACGACAGCCTGCGAGTTTGTGTTGAAAGCTCTCATAGGAACTGTGACGGACCAATTTGAAATACACAAGTGAGTTCATCGAACCCGTTTTCAGATAAGCGATCGAATTCCCGTCGCGTTCATGGAGAGTCTACGGATGTATCCGAGTGAACTACCGCGGAACCAATACATCGTCGAACTTTGTCACTTCGGGCAAAGTCCGCTCGATCAAAGTCCGTCAAAAGCCCATGGTGACGACCCTAACTATTGGAGTCATTGCCAGACTTGAAAGAGAAAGTCTTGTCTGTGGAGGCGTCGATTCCATCTCCTAACTTCTCTCATCATTCTGTCCTTGCAGCTCGTACAGCCACAATGATGCTCAGAAGTCTCCTGTCAATCAGCAGGCCTCTGGCCATCCAACAGAGAGCCACTCATTTTTATGGCTTGACAGAAACTCACCAGCTTGTTCGGCAAACATGCAGAGATTTTGCAGAGAAAGAGCTCAAACCGATTGCAGGCAAAATTGATCAAGACGAAATATACCCCAAGGAACAGGTTGATTCATGATTAGAAATCTCAGCTCACTGTCACGGACGTTGTTGGACGTGCCAGATCGGTTGGCTCGTCAACACAACCTGTAGAATGGACATGGATCGTTTATCATACCGAACTCAATTTCATCCACATGAATGTCATTTTTTCGCAGATAAAGAAACTTGGCGAGCTCGGTATGCTCTCAATGATGACCCCAGCTGAGTATGGGGGCGCAAACTTGGACACGTTATCTTACGCGATAGCGATGGAGGAAATCTCGCGGGGCTGCGCAACTACCGGTGTCATCATGAGCGTCAACAACTCATTGTACATCGCCGGAATCCTCAAGTTTGGAACTGAGGAACAGAAGAAGAAATGGGTCAAGCCTTTCACCGAGGTGAGCCTCATCTGCTGACGGGCTATACAGCAGCCGAGCGCTTGCTTCCGGATGTTCAATTGAGTTTTAACTGACAGAAATCAACTCCCCGATCTGACCGTTTCCAGGGTGACCATATTGGCTGCTTCGCGCTATCTGAACCTGGCAACGGATCCGATGCCGGGGCCGCAAGTACTACCGCCAAAATCGTCGGCGATAAGGTCATCTTGAATGGGACGAAAGCTTGGATAACTAACGCGTTTGAAGCCGAAGCCACTGTGGTGTTCGCGACTTTTGATAAGGCCAAGAAGCACCGAGGCATAAACGCTTACCTTGTGCCGATGCCGACGACCGGGCTCTCGCGTCCCAAGAAAGAAGACAAACTAGGAATCAGAGGATCTTCTACCGGCCCCTTGATTTTCGAAGACGTAGAAATTCCAACTGAGAACCGATTGGGGCAAGATGGCGAAGGTTTCAAGATTGCCATGACCATTCTTGATGGTGGTCGGATCGGAATCGCTGGCCAAGCTTTGGGAATCGCTCAGGCCGCCCTCGACTGCGCGATTGATTATTCGGGGAAAAGAGAATGCTTCAATCAGCCCATACACAAGTTACAGGGCATCCAATTCAAGCTGGCTGATATGGAAATGAAACTGCAGTCGGCTCGATTGCTTACCTATCAAGCCTGTTTCCTCAAAGACCAGGGCAAGAAATTCACCAAAGAAGCTGCAATGGCGAAATGCGCCGCAAGTGAAGCCGCAACATTCTGTGCGCATCAAGCGATTCAAATCTTGGGTGGTATGGGTTATGTCAGAGACATGCCGGCAGAAAGGCATTACAGAGACGCTAGGATCACCGAAATCTACGAGGGAACTAGTGAAATTCAAAGAGTTGTGATCGCGAGCAATCTTCTCAAGGAATATGGCGTGCTCTGATCAAGGCCATCAGCAAAACCCGGGACTGCCTGAGGATTCAATCAATTCTCACTCAGATGAAAACGGTGTGAACAAAATGACAAGTAGGGCCAGTTCACGACGACCTCATCTCCAGAAGAAGCCCATTTTCCGACTGAGCAACGATCTTCCCTGGATGCGAGATTTTTTTATTATGAACCCATTTTTTGTCGAGTATCATGAGGAGGAATTGGAACTTCTGATCTGTTAGATGGAATGATGCGTTTCTGTGATGGAACGAACCAACGGAACTGGACTAAAACATAATAGTTTATTGTTGTATCTGTCTAGTGATTCTTGATCCACTCCTTCTTCTCCTTCTCCTCGGCTTCAACTTCATCGATGTACGGCTCAAGGTAGAAATGATTTGCCTCGTACGGTGTCCATTTATCCTCTGGGAGAAGTGTATGAGTCAGGTCGAGCTGGATTGCTCGGATTATACGGAAAGTACGCTCGTCTTGCTCCTGGAATGAAGTTCAACGTCAAATATTCCATGATCACAGCATCCGCGAAACGCTGGGCATGAACTTCAAGCTAAATTTCAATTTCCACTCGGGCCAACGCAAGAAGTCGTGGACACATTCTGCCATCGAGAGAATTCAGCTCATGACCGTCAGTTTCTCTCATCGTGGAGGATGGGCACCGACCAGCGACTCTTTTTTTCGGAACCAACCACAATCAGTCGAGGCACTTAGTTTTCCCCAAGTTCCCGGCACCACGCATCTCGGCTCCCACAGCGGGAATGTGTTCGCGGCTTACAATCAGCTAAAATTCCACTCTACGGGCAAAAGGACAACTGAAAGACGAACCTTCTTCGGGAGACGACGCACTGCCTCATCGATGAGGGCGGAGGGTCGGTACAAATCGTTGTGCATCATACCCAGACGGCAGTAGCCGTCGGATGTATACATCGCCTTCTTAAGGGGAGCGGGCATTCTTGCCGCGATGAATCGCAACACCATAGCTGCTGTTATTCACTTCAGGACCCAACGAGAGTATCGACTACACAGTAGTGGTGCCGCTCAAGACAGCTGGTTGGAATACTTTGGCGCGAAAATTCGAATCAATCGACCGCGGGCATCGCGCAACCTCCTGTCATCACTCTCACAAAGGCCGGAACTCTCGGAAGTTGTCTTCCAATGATCGACCTCGTCGCTCAAGATACTTGACTCAACGAAGGCATCCATCAGGTGAGCCCGTATCCTCAGAGTCCCGCTCGGGAGTAGATACAATCGAGGAGCCCAGATCCAAAACGTCGTGATTCCATTTTTTGCGACACGGAGATGATTGCTGGTGCGTGTGAACCTCGAGTCCATCTCGGGGTAGCTCATTCAAAAGGGTTCTGGATGAAATCTTGGAGATGTCTCTTGTCGGACTGATAGGTCTACACAAACGCAAACTATGGGTCTAAGGTCGACCAAGGTTCTTCGAGCAGATATTTTCTGACCGTTTTTCGCGGCTTTCTCCAGAAACGAGAAAAAAAAATTACCCTAAAATCCCTCAGATAAGGAATTCTTCAGTGAGCCAAAAAATCCAGCGTGTAAGGACCCTTGCGCATGAGGAACCTCGCGTGTAAGGAACCTTGCGTATGAGGAACCTCGTTCCTCATCTGCGACGTTCCTTATCTGTAAAGTTCCGTATACGCGGGAGTTTTTGGCTAACTGAAGGGTTCCTTATTTGAGGGGTTTTGGGGTACGACGTTTTGGATCCGGGCTTCCCAATTGGAGTGTAAACAGAATGGACCGTGGATTTACGGCAATCGCGACGATTTATTTCACCCAAGAGTAGTCTCGTCACCAACCTCAACGAAGGGATACACGGGCCGATGATGGGCTAGATACCTCCCACTGCTGTTCTCTGCATTAATTCACATCTATTTCTTGGAATAATGGGTTTGTCCATCAACTTTGAAAGCTCTCGCATACTTCAGCAGGAGTGAGTTGACATTCTGCAGAGTCAAGTCCTCAATGTAAGGTCTGATTTCATCGAGAGTCCACGCAGTTTTCAAGCGCAGCAATGTTTGCAGTCGCGCGGATTCCTGTTCCGGCAAATCCCAGAAGGACAAGTAGTGTATTGTCGCCCTCAGAGGATTAGAATCATCACTCGTGTACGAAATCCCATGTAGACTTTTGGTGTCCGGTTGGAATCCTTCGGGCAAGCTTTGTTTCCACGTTTCGAGGAAATCTGTTAACTTGAAACTCTCACCGTTGCGCAGCAGAGCTTCCGCTTGGGTTCTACACACTTTATCTTTATCCAGAACGCCACCCTCTGGTGTCGTATACAACTTCAGCACGCTTTCAACGATGGACCGCGGTTCAAGCTCTGACACCTCGTCGATGATTGTTGTGCTATCCAATTTGTCGGGATCCATGGAATTGCTCTCGATCGAAGTCAGGATGAACTCCAGAACACGACATTTGTATTCGAAATCGAGGAGTCGGTAACGACCCTCGAAGAAAATCGCCGAGATGGAGGAAAGCATCACCTCAAGTTCTTTGGGCGATGATTGCACTACGCTCAGAAGATCGTCAAATGAAGTTTTGAATGATGATAGCGTTGCGGAGTCTTCCAAGGCTTCCCCTCGGAACAGATTCTGCTGTAAAATTCTGAAATCGAGAACATCACCGGCTGAAATTTGCAAGTTTAAGGGCAGTCTTGAAGCGATCGGATTTCCTCTCTGTGTCAGAGACAAAGAAAATCGAACTCGTACCTGTGAAGCTTTCTTGCTGAGGGTCTCATCTGTTTCGGTTCCCAATAGTGATGGAATGTATTGATCACGTTCTTAGATTCCAACTCCCCGCATCCAGTTTCCCCTTTCTTTAGAATCCTCAAATCAGGGATAACCAGCAAGGAGTTCGATATTTCTGCCTCCCGAACAGAATAAGTCCGCGAATCTGCAAGCACAACAAGTTGGAGCAAAATACGAATTAATCAACTTCGATCTAACAGAAGCAGAGCTGGCTAGCCATGATCTATGGGGGAAGGAGCTGTTGCCAGGATGCCGGATTGACTCCGACATGCATAAACTGTTTCGGGAACGAGTGACAGACGGCCATGCCCTTATATCAGTGAGCGTACGCTATCGTTCGTCGCCACATTGTCGATCCTCAATGTTCCTGTGGACCTGACGCTCACAGATGATGTTAAGTTCCCGAATGATCCCCACGGATTGAACTTTCGGTCCAGACGACCCTCCTCTGAAGGAGGAACGTCGTGGAAATGAGTTCTCGGCACATCTTGAATGAAACCCTGCTTCAACGTCATGCTTTATATACGAGACCGTAACGATTTCGGGTCAACCTACCCGTGCAGATAACTAGATCGTCATCGGCGTCCCCACGAATCACGAGATTCTTCTCAACTCCTTCCATGAGATGAGGGTCCATTTCGATCAAAATCAGATCACTGTTGTCTTCTGGGTGGAAGTATATGGTCTGGCTCAACGCAGCTAGCTCTTTCCGAGATATTTTGGCCAATTCAAGCTTCGCTTCAACATCTTCACTGGTTCTTTCCTGATCCATTCTCGAAAGCTCATGCGGGTTTCCCCACTTCGTTCCGCGTGGTTCTCACGTTCGACGACGAGACTGGAACGCGATGGTACCGAGGGGTCAGAGGCAATGTTCGGGCCTCCCGTTCTGCACAGACTCTACCTCTGACACTAAAGATTCTTGGGAGCCGCGCGATCGTCGAGGTTGTCAAGACACTCCCGGAGATCTCATTCCGAAGACTTTCAGCGATGGTCTCGGCACCGAATCGACGAAACTTCAGACTCTTGACCGAAACACCACCTGACACCTGATTGGTATGAGTTTGATTTGACCGCGGAAAAAGCGCGCCATAATCCCTGGAACAATTAAATGTTCTCTTCAGGCGCCAATCTGCAAACAGCGAATTCTCACGGTTTCCGATCGTCCAATCAGATTGTTTCGTGGTTTTTCTCGCCGATTAGACCTCAAATTCATTTGAAGATCGCGTTTGTGAAACCCTCTCACAGCGCCCTCTATCGAGCAATAGATGAACGTGTTGAAAAGTTGCTTGAAAATTCGATAAGTTTGGGTCGGGAGCTGCCACTCGTCCGCGTGATTGAACTTTTCGACGAAGTCCCTCGGACAAGCCGACATATCAGGTGAGGAATAGTAAAGCACCTAATAGGGTTCTCCATGATCAACAATCAGCGAAAGCGCTAGTCTCACGCGCGCGTTGTCCGTGTTGAACCACTGGAACCGGCTTTGTCAGTCACAGCGTTGAGAGCTGCAATACCGATTTTTCGGGAGAAATCCTCAACCCCGGTCTCTGATCCCGATTCTGGGTCATCGCCATGTAGAGCTCTGGTTTTGACATGACTGCATAGAATCCGAAACGTCGATGCGAAGCTTTTTCTAGAAAGAGCTCGAAGGCCTGCGCTCGACATCCTGGATCAAAGTAACAACGATGAGCGCAGTGAAGTTCTGCCTGTCCCAGGGTAGACTACTCCCGAAGACGTTCCGGACCCGCTTTCGCCCATGAATCTCATGTAGTGAACGACAGCTTGGGCGAAGCATGATTTGCATCTATCGTGCGGGAATGGGGATTGTTGCAAGTGGACGATGGGACAGGAAGATTCACGGAAACGTCAACTGATTTTTTCAGCGTCGATTATGACTGCTCCGATCGATCTCACTGAGAAGAAGGATGGTGGAGTGTTGAAGGAAATTCTTCGGGCGGGCGAAGGCGATTCTTCTCCTACAGAAGGTTCAAGCGTGTTCGTTTACTACCATGGAACGCTCGAGGATGGAACCGTGTTCGACAGCTCCAGGGACCGTGGAGAAGAATTCAAGTTCCAGCTGGGTGTCGGTCAGGTGAGATGGTCAAACATACTTGGTATCATATCGCTGTTATGAAGTTTCTCTTTCCTGGGCGTCGACCACGGATTGAACGAACCTCCCTTTATAGGTGATCAAAGCTTGGGACATCGGTGTTGCCTCGATGAAGAAAGGAGAACTCTGCCGATTGACATGCAAAGCCGAGTACGCATACGGCGCGAAGGGATCCCCGCCGAAAATCCCTCCGAATGCGACGCTCTTCTTCGAGGTGGAACTCCTCCGTTGGTCTTTTGAAGACATTTCGCCGGAGAAGGATGAATCGATCCAGAAGCGAGTTATCACCAAAGGAGAGATGTTCTCCACTCCGAAAGACCTTTCCGAGTGCACTGTTCACCTCAGAGGCTGCCACGACGGTCTAGTTTTTGATGAACGTGATGTCACTTTCACCGTTGGTGAAGCGCTCCTCGAAAACGTTCCCGAAGGTGTTGAAATCGCTGTTCAAACCATGAAAAAAGGCGAGAAATCTGAGATTCTCCTCAAGGATAAGTACGCCACCGGACCCTTGCCGGTGTCCTACACCGTCACGCTACACAACTTCGAAAAAGCCAAAGAATGTTGGGAGATGGACTGCGACGAGAAAATCGAAACCGCGGAAAAGGATAAAGCCCGAGGCACGGATCATTTCAAAGCTGGCCGTTTCAAACAAGCGCTCAAGTACTATGAGCGAGTTCACGAGTTCATGAAGAGTGAAACCACGTTGAAAGGGGATCAGCTTGTCAAGCGCGATGCGCTCTATTTGTCTGCCCTGCTGAATATGTCTCTGACCCATCTGAAACTCAACGAACCTCTCAAATGTATTGAGAACTGCGAGGAGATCATCACTCTGGACAGCAAGAATGTGAAAGCCATTTTCCGCCGCGGGCAAGCCAAGCTGAGCATCAACGAGTTCGACGACGCGGTGGCGGATTTTGCGAAGTGTGTAGAGCTGGACCCTGAGAACAAAGCTGCTCTTACGCAACTCCAAATCGCGAAAGCCAAGAAGAGGTCTCAGCTGGAGAAGGAGAAACAACTCTACAAAAACTTATTCGCCAAACTGTCTGAGACCGGGACTGAAGAGAAGGAGAAAAAACCGGAGGAGGGAGTTTGGTCGAACAAGGAAAACGCTTCTGAACCCGTTCAGGAGTAGATGCTCCGAAAGTTCCGCGACGCCCACTCGCCAGCCGCACGGATATTTCGCGCTAACATTAAGCTTACGAATAGGATTTGAAAAGTTGCAGTGATTGCGAATCGAAGATAAAACTCATTCCATGTAAATAAATCATTTCCTTCACTCTGATCCATGCCCATGAATATCGCAATTCACGGGAATCCTCGAAGAATTCGAGACCCCGAAGACCCTCGAGGGAGATCCAATTACTCATCGGTTTCGAATCCGTTGAAATGGAAAATCTAGGATTTTCTTCTTCTTTATGCACACTGGCAGCCGAAGTCGTGAGAATATGGATCAATGAGATTGGTGTCGCGCGAAACGGTTGTGTTCCCTGAGTCCTCGGGAATTGGCACCGTGCCTTTTCAGGGGAAAACAGAACCTATTGGGGACCCCAGGGCCGGCAGGATAGAGCCACTACAACGAGCGCGTTTAAAGACCTCCCGATGAGGAGCTTATGGTTTCTTTGTGTTTTGACGGCCGTCCCGAGAAAGGAACCTTCGGAAGCTGTGGTGGTGGCGGCAGAGATTTGAAAGGTGCCGGACCTGTCGGCATTTATGTAGTAGTTCAACAGACCTGTCAACTTGTGTCGAATGTATTAAGGTCTCGCTCACTGTTGAATCCAACGCATGTCGTTGCAGTGTGCCATAAACAGTGCATGTTAACGCACACCATCGCTGGGATCTCGGAGAAGTGGCTTGCCGCGACAGAGAGGTTCGTAGGTTTGGGTCCCGAAGAAAATCGGGGTGTTCTTAGGTCGGTATTATTGAGACAGATCTTCGGAAATGCCGAGCCGATCATTCACATGAGGGATTCTGAAAACGTGAGACCATTTCGGGGACTAGAAATCATGATGAGGGTTGTCAGTTACACTGGACCAGGGTTCGGAGAAATTTCCAGAGGTTTCTTCCGTTCTCCAGAACAGTCCCGAGCACATTGTTACTATTTATAGACCAAAACCTTCTCTTCCTCTACCTGGGTAGGAAGCGACGCGAACCCTCTGCAGATCATTTCCTTCTCGGAAACAACAATAGTTACTGACTTCGATTCTCCAACTCTCGACGTAACGTGAGTATTTCGCGGCAGTTGTTCACACAAAATTTATTGCTCTTGCGCTTGCGGGTTTGAACATGGGATTGCCTTATACGGTTTCCTCGTATGGTTTGCTTGTGTACCGATCAAGAGATCGTGAGACCGGCTTGGTCTCTAGATGAGATCTTGGTTGAACATCAGCGTGGTCTGAAAGTCGCGAGGGTATCTCCGATTTCATTCGGATCATATACTTCGCTATGAGAGTTTGAAGTTTGAACTACCGATCCGCCACCCCGACCTCCAGGCTGTAATGATGATCATTTCAGGTGATTCAGATATGGTCACTATGAGTGTCGACGAACTCAAAGACGAAGGGAACCGGCAGTTCCGCCAGCAAGACTACTGTGCAGCTTTGGAAAAGTACATGGAAGCTCTGAAGATTACAGATGAAGGCGACTCGCCAACCAAAGCGGTTCTTCACAACAATAAGGCTATGGCATACTTGAAACTTGACAGGTAGCGTGCTTCCCGTCTTGAGGCCCACTCATGATTTTCGAGCTTGAGTCCTCCCTGCAGGTCTATGCAGTCAATATTCAGTCAACTGGGGCACAAATTCTTGCGAATGTTAGTGTCTATTGGTTGGTCGAATAAGTCTGAGTGTTTCCTGGATTGGGTACTCTTGGAGAATCTGTTGACCGGAGGATCGCTTTGAGCCCCATGTCACACCAATGATTAGGAATTTCACTGGCTGATTTCTCACCTCGAATAGTGCGCAGCGGGGGTGAGGAACATCTAATATAGCAGCAATTCTCATTCGAGATTGGATTTGAATGAAACCAGTTCGTCCCCCGTCTCCAGGTTTGAAGATGCGCGAGAGGAAGCGTCAACCGTCTTGTTATTAGACCCGAGCAACATCAAAGCCCTATTCCGGAGAGCGCAGGCCTATGAAGCCCTAGGAAAAACTGACCTCGCGTTCAAAGACGCTCGACAAATCCTGCATTTGGAGCCGAAAAACCAAACAGTTCTCCCTTTGTTGGAGCGACTCAGTGCCAAACTTCAGGACATCGCAAAGGAACAATCAAGCACGAAGAGCCGGGCTGAAAGTATGCTCAACATCATTAAGGACTCCTCACATGCTTTTGACAAGAAGATGACAGCCGTGAACAACTTGATAGTCATCTGTCGAGAACGGGTCGGTGCCGATATACTCATGAAACTCCAAGGAGTGCCTACATTGCACACCGCCATGAAGAGTTTGAACAACGAGGAATTCAACCATGCCGCGGTTAGAATTTTCGGAGAGCTTTGCAAGCGAGGACCCGATCAGAGCTTGTTCATCGTGAAGATCTTAGGTGAGTGTCTATAATTATGTTATGATCGACAAATTCACGGAAGATATGCATCTCATATCACCGGACGAAAATTCAGCAATAAAATAGTTCTCTCGGAGAACTGTCTCACCTTTTCTAATCTTCCCAGGCCTGCCCTACATGCTGGACTTTTTCTGCTCAAAAACACCTGCGTTTGTTGTTTCGGTGCAGTTCATGGTTCAGCAGATCATCAACTCCATTTCTGGAATGACGTTGGAGAACGGGAAAGGCGACAAAGCAACCATGAAGAAGTATAGCAACGAAATCGACTCGGTACGTGCGATCCTTCACGCAATCATTGGCGATATGTGTTCTTGGTCCCTTGTCGCCCAGTTAGGTAGTTTGCTCAGACTCCACCGGATCCCACTGAAGTTTTCCTCGACTTCAGGTTATGTTGACGCTAGTGAAAACCGTGAACTCCAGAGTGATTTCGGGCATCGGGCGTGATGCGATCTTAGAACTGATTACAAAAAACGCCGACTATCAAGCACTGGACTGGGGTTTGAAATTGGTTCAAAACGACGGGCTTTTCCGCTTGATGGATGTGGCGTCTGAGCTCCCTGAGGTCCATTATGAGTCATCGATGGAAGTGACATCAGAAACGAAGCCGAAGGTGTCAGTGTGTCTCGATAGACTCTGGTACTGTATGGACCATGACGCTGCGAAAGACCTGTACCGCAAGAAAGCAGGTGAATTCATCGACGAGAAACTCCGCACAGGAGATGAGCTCGAGCCGAAGGTACGTTGAACTTTTTCTATTCTTCGATGAGTGTGAGAGATGATCCCGACGTTCCGGGATCATTTTCTGAGTCCCAGTTTTCACTAACACAAGCTATTCAATGCTGAACAGGTCCGTGCCACGGCTGCGATCACGGCTCTTCTTCTCGGTCCTCTCGAGGCGGGGAACAGCATTCTCGCTCAAGCGGGAGTCGTGGAAATGATGATCGCAATGGCAGGATCTGAAGAGGAATTGCAGCAGAGGGTAGCCGCTGAAGCTCTCATCGCGGCGGCCTCTAAGAAGGACAAATGCACTTCCATATTGTCTATGGGAGTGAGCATTCTCAAAAACTTGTACAAGAGTCCAAATGAAAATATCAAAGTTCGGGCTCTTGTCGGTCTCTGCAAACTCGGCAGCTTCGGTGGACACGATGCCGCTATGAGACCCTTCAGTGACGGGGCATCGTTGAAGTTCGCTCAGTCCTGCAGGAAACTTTTGGTGAGATTCCACTCAACTCATCGTTCATGCCCATCGATCTCAGTCGAACGGCGTACTATACCAATTCATTCTACTCGCAGATCAATCCGAGTAAGGACAAGGATGTCAGGAAGTGGGCCGCAGAAGGCCTGTCCTACCTCACTCTTGACGCAGACGTGAAGGAAGACCTCATCGATGACCAGGCTGCTCTCACGGCCCTGATAAATTTGGCTAAAGAGATGAAGAGCACTGTACTTTATGGAGTTGTCACCACACTGTGCAATCTGACGAATAGCTACGAAAAGCAAGAGGTAAGAACACGACTCAGGGGTCGAATCAAAATGGAATCGATTATCATACCGAAGGGTTATCTCAATCAGCCATTGCACCCGTTCGAGTTGGAATGGATTCCGCTAACAAGGGTTTTCACAGGTTATTCCGGAAATGGTTGAGCTGGCGAAATTCGCAAAGCAGCACATCCCAGAAGAGCATCCTCTAGATGCCCACGAGCACGTTCAAAATCGAATTCGCATCCTGACAGAGGCTGGGGTCACTCATGCGCTGGTTGCGCTTGCGACGACAGACTCCAAGAATTCTCGAGAAATAATCTCCAGAATCTTCAACGCAATTTGTGAATTCATGGATCTTCGTGGGATCGTGGTTCAACAAGGCGGAGCTCGATGCCTGCTGCAACTGGCTCAGGAAAACACAGCTCCGGGCAAAGTGATCGCGGCGCAAGCTTTGGCAAGAATTGGAATCACAATAAACCCCGAGATCGCGTTCCCCGGCCAACGTGCCCACGACGCGGTAAAACCCCTCATGGATCTTCTGGAGCCGAGCAACACTGGGTTGCAGAACTTTGAGGCTCTCATGGCCCTGACAAATCTCGCGGCCGTAAGCGACTCGGTCCGGAAGCGTATTATCAAAGATGGACTTAGCCCGATCGAGCATTACGTGTATGAGGATCACGTCCAGCTCCGTAGGGCGTCCACACAGTGCCTCCTCAACTTGATGGTCCTACAGGATACACAGAAGATGTTTGAGCAAGGCGACAGAGTCAAACTCATGTATTTGCTTCTGGGAGAAGAGGATTTTGAAACAAGAATCGCCGCAGCCGGTGCTTTGGCTCTGTTAACTTCGGAGAGTGAGGTTGCCTGCGCAAAAATCGTCGGAGTAAAAGATTGGGTTGACATAATTGGAGCAACATGTCTCTCAGAAAACTCCGAAATTCAGTACAGGTGAGCTAATTGTCTAGAGTTTGGTTCTTTAATGTTCTTCTTGACATTATTCGGATTTCAGAGAATTCACTCTCAACCTCGTATTTTCCAGGGGGTTCTGTATCCTGTACAATTTGGTCGCTTATAGAAAAGACGTTGCCCTCGCGATGGAAGGCGATTCCAAGCTACTACAGATGTGTGAAGCTGTGGAGAAGATCGGTCAAATCGAGGAAAAGACGAGAAGTTTGATCCCCGAGATTCTCAAGCGAGTCCAGGAATGGAAAGTTCACAAGGACGATCCAGCCGCTGCAACCAATGTTGCTGAGGAGGACCGTGTTGAATAATTGTCAGCCTGAATACGCGGAGGAATCGATCGTTTTCACAGGATTCAGATTGATCACTGTCGTTCTGTTATAACGGGAGCATCGACCAGTCGAGTCGGTCGACTGTACTACAAAACCTCATGAACGCTCTTAATTTCGCACGACTAAATTATTTTTGCTGGACCGAAATGAACTCTGTACATACATAAAGTTTGCTGATAAAATCCTGGTGACTTCCTCCGTGACCTTTTCATTCCTCGGGAGGGCGGGAAGTCGGGAAAGTGTGGGAAGAGTATCACAGCTCATAAATCCTCGAGTACTCCCGGGATTCATCTTTCATGCTATTCACGACTGAGAGCGGATGACGTCGCGAGGAGTCTGTCGCGCGAACTTTTCTGATGAACGCGACCGATCATGAGAATTCTCAGCGAGCGGCTGTGGGAATCGTCACTCTGGTACCTATGTTCAAGGCTGACGCGAGAGAATCGAGCTCTCGGGCACATCATGTTGATTCCTCACTTCTTATTTCCCGTCGAGGTCTTATCACCAACTCAGATTCGGATCTTAATTTCACGGTCGATCGATGCACTCGGATTAAGCAAATCCCATTGTGGCAAGAATTTCGGAAACCGAGATCAGTGCCTGCCGATAATTTAACTTAAGCATCATTTAGGAGCCTGACGAGGCACGGACGACTCACAGCTGATGTTCTGACTTGTCAGAGACGCCAGTCGAGGAGCTCCATGCTTGATGGTTGAGTTGCCCTGACGCGGCTTACCTCTGCGGGGAGGATGCATGGGAGCTATCGTTGGTATCTTACAGTCGAATCATTCTACCAGTGTTTGCGAAGTGATGAAATCCAGAATCTTACGATCGAATACCTTGCGTCGCTGCTGAGTTTCAGATGTTAATTTTTGCCGCATAAATATGCTAGCTCATTCTTATGTCGGTCTGCAAGTGAGGCTCAGCCAAGTCGCTGTTGCCCTCAAAAGGCCTTGAATCTCACCCAAGTTATGTCAAGTCTCACTCAAATGTGGAGATTTAAAACTCGATTGTAAAATGGTGTCGGTTCTTGAGCAGAATTATCGGAAGTTCACACCAGGAAATCACATGGTCTGATGGTCTGAGTGCGCTGGAGACCAGTTAAGCATGGCGTGTCCCGATGCGAAAGGTTCGAAAAATCTGCCCTGATCTTTAGGTACGCGTGGAGCCCTTTTTTCCGTCCAGAAGTGCAAGTTCAGCCAGGCGGCCGGTCCATATTTGAGAGCGTGCAACCTGGCCGTCGTAAAGTCAAGCTGGTCAAACGCAAAGCACTGGAGATTAGGGAGTCATCAAACGCTCTCGTGATCGGCGCAAATCTAGTCGGAGGAGCTTGACACCCTCAAACCAAAAGTGAGGGATTGGCGGAGATGGGGAAAAGCTGGAGCCGTATTGTGAACTACTTTCCGAAGTGTTCTTGAGAATTTTGAGTGCAGTCGAATGAGAATCAACTCGTCTCGGAACGCAGCTACAATGGGAAACGTGGAGGACTTCGATGAGCAACAACCTGGTATGGCAAGACAGTTATTTCTTATTTGACAGAAATTTTATTAGTCCTTAGGACATCTGTTTCCGAAATGCTCCGAACATCTGTTTCCGGAATGAAACACGCCTGTCCGTTATCTTTTATGGCGGGCAGGAAGCAGTGATACTTTGTGGCCGATCACCCAAAATCTATAAGGAGAGAATCACATCCGGAAAGCTGTTCCGGATTCATTCCGGACCAGCGTTCTTTCTATTCTAGTGAACTGTAAAAAGAATCTGCTGACCAACTGTATACTCCGAAAGCGAACTGCGAAGCGAAAAGCCCTGCTCTCTTTCTCCCGCGGTCGCCACCATTTTGACTGCTGTTTTTCCCTGAGCCAGCACGGGCTGTGCCACCGCGGTCCGTTAAAGATCGCTTGGCAGCGGGAAGTTGACCCGAAGTTATATGATATATTCCAAAGTCACGTGACCAGAAGCTAGAAACCTACAAGGGGACAGTATTCGATTCCAAATGGTAATCGGAAACCATGAAGGAAAGTTATTGTCCCTCCAAGATGCGCGTGTGCTATAGAATCGCATGGCCTGAGCAATCCAGTGCAGGGTCTTCCAGCAGTGGTCGCTGGAAAGAGCATTCCGTTTACATTACGCGGGGAATCGCTCGCTTCACAGCGCACGCGCAAAGCTTGACGTGAAACGAGCAGACGCTGCCTTATCTCTTAAAGCAATGCGCCTTTCCGAAACTTTGCTGTGAATTTGCAGCGAAATGGAATTTCCATATGATTCCCTAGTGAGACAAATGGACGTTGAGTAGTTGTCAGCATGAGTGATGAGCAGGAAGGGCTTCTGTCCGGCGACAGACGAGGTATAGCACGGCATATTCCTCCCTTACTTCGGCTATTCGAACATTCCCAGTATCCATGAAAAACTAGGTTCCATTCAGGTGGACGATACTCCCTCGATTCATTACGGCATCCCATTTCTTCGGATGCCGCATCAGAGCAGACTCACGATTCGGTTCTTCTGAATACTTCCTCCCTCTGTTTCAGTGCTGCCTAGCAAAGAGAAGAAGAAAAATTTGATAGCATTTTGGTGAGTTGATAATTGTATCAGGGTCCTACACTCCTGCCGACCAAATCTTCCCGGAAATCAAGGAGGAAGCCTGCCATATCAAAGCGAAATCTATCCGTTCCAGGCTTTTGGGATTGTGCAACAACTTCGGGTATGTTGTTATGTTATCTGCGGCTGGTCACATTCTGGGCGAAGATGGAACCAAACCAGGCGAATGCAACCCCTCATCTGCCGGGGTGAGTTTCATGGACCATAGAATAAATCGATTCCTCAACCGATCTTGCAGCGGCTCCCCAATACGAAACGAAACTTTCAGAACGTTTTATTGGCCAACATTCTCCCAGCGCTAGTGATCAAGATCCTGGGACCATTCATTACTTTGCGAACTCAGTGAGTTGATTTGAGATCTTCACTGTCGTCAGATGCTGTCTCACGGGTTTTCGAGTCTCGGATGTAATTCTCCTAACTAACTGTGCGATTCCTCCCTCAAGCTTGCAAGTTCTGCTGATTGTGTTGTTGGACATATCGAGTTTTGTTCTCACATCCACTGCGAGCGTCAAATGGGTTGGTTTCGCAGGAGTTGTAGCCGCATCGACCGGGAGTGGGCTCGGTGAAATTGCGTTCCTGAAGTATTCATCAAAGTACCATAGGTCAGTTCCGTGAGCGGATGGAGTCTCGGGCACGCCACGTCATAACGGAATATAATAATAACCGACTGGAAATCTTCATCACCGCTGGGCTGCGAGAACCCCTCCCTCGGTTTCCTGAGAGGGAGATGCCATAAATTGAATTTTTCGATTCTTGCAGGAATGTTGTCTCGGCCTGGTCTTCAGGAACCGGAGCGGCTGGAGTCGCTGGAGCCGCAGCATACGCGATCATGACATTGGTCCTGAGCGACGAGCAAACGCTTCTGATAATGATTTCTATCCCGATCCTTCTAGGCGTCGCGTAAGTGAATCTCAGCACATCCTTCTCGCGATTGATGACAGCGATTCGACCCCTCTCACTTCACACTGTCGGAGTGCTAAACAATTGATTTTCCTCGTCCCCCAAAAATCACAGTTTCTGGATCATTCTCGAGCATCCTAAGAGCACCACGGGATCTCCGGAGCCGATCACCGACTCTGAAGCCGGCCAACGTAGAGTCACACCTGTAGGCCCCACGTTGTCATTCGCACAGAAGCTAAAACTCATAGTTCCCCTACTGAAGTACATGGTGCCCCTGGGTATCGTGTATTTTGCCGAGTACTTCATCAATCAGGGCCTGGTTAGCAGATGATTGATCTCAATTATTACAGCTCAGAACATGTGCACTCTCTTGCCTACCATGACTCACTGGACTCATTTCTGATTTCCAGACCGACATCATAACCTTTGATATTTATACACCGAAGATTCAGTATACATGGTACCAAGTGTGCTATCAAGTGGGCGTCTTCATCTCTCGATCCTCCGTGAACATAGTTCATATACGGCATTTGTGGATAATGCCAATACTGCAAGTCATCAACGCTGTGTTCTTCACTTTCGAGGCGCTATACAGTTTTATTCCCTCGTTCTGGATCGTCGTTGCATTGATTGTGTACGAGGGACTGCTTGGCGGAGCGAGCTATGTGAATACGTTCTACAAAATATCTGAGGACGTGAGTTGATCATCAAGATCCCGACCGCTAGGGCCAAACTTCCGTTTCAGCGCTTCCCTATGGAGAGTTTCGAAATTTGATTCTATGCCTTCTCTTTCAGGTGGCTCCTGTATATCGGGAGTTTTCCATGGGTGTCACATCACTCGCTGATTCCACGGGTATCACGCTGGCCGCTTTCGTCGCTATCGCGGCTCACAATTCGATCTGCGATTTCCGTGCCCACAATTGATCTCAATAGAACGCCATTGGAAAGCTGTTATCTTTATATTCCGTTGAACATTAAATAATTATCGTTGACACTGTTTGGACGGCAGGAAGACATCATGGCTCATTTATCATAGCTTTATTACGAATTTTTGTGCTCCCACGAGATTTGGGTAGGCCAGCCTTAAGGTTGCGAGCACGTATGCTCCCATGTCATAGAGTCCGTGAGGGAAGATAGGCATGCAGATGCGTCTCGGTTCCAGTTCCGTTCGATCTATCGGCGAGATAAAGTTCGCGCTCGGCGGACATTGAGCAATCAGGAGCGAAAGTTTTCGAATACTCGTTTAAGTTGTGTCATTGGAACTTCCCTGGTCGAACAAGTTCGGTGTCGACTTGAGAGACATCAAAATTTCCGTTCGGCAGAGTTATCGATTGCCCTGAACATCAGCTGAGAATTTATGCTCCAAAGCCATTGCGGAATATGCTCCATGGACCAATACTGAAACCAAATCGGAGGTGGTCAAAATGAAGCTCAATCTTCTCCTTCCCGTCGTAATCGAATCGAATTCGTTCATTTGGACACAGTCAGATTCCCGCGTAACTGAGGTATTACGACTCACCTGCAAGCCATGCGACCAGAATCCAGTCGTTCGTTTTGAGTAGCCTACGGTGTCGAGCGCGGAGCTCACGAAACGTTTAGCATCCGGAACGATGAATGACGGTGTTGATAAGAAGTTGGAGAACCTCACTAGGTTCGTGGAGATATACGACGGTATCAACGACTGCACCTCTATTCCTTGCGATCTGTACTCCACGTCAAGGCCCTGAGAGAACCAATCGACGAATGCCTGCCGGAAAATCGGGAACTGTTACTAAAGTCCGGTCCTGAACTATAATTTATTCGAGCGCGCGAATTTCGCGTCTCATCTCGTGCTCGATTTGTCTTATCGCCTAACCTTTGAAGCTGAATACACTGTCATCAGAGGTAAGGGATAGAAGGCAGCGATAGAAGACATGTTGACGACGAGTCCTTTCTTCCTGCAAGGATGCCGAAATTCGATGTTACCAATTTTTGATTTTGTGGTCCCTGCTGGAGCATGAGCGTCTCGACTGTATGATTCAGTAAGCTGCTCATCGGGGAGTTGACCAACCTACCTCGCAAGCATCTGTGGCAGAACCATATAAGTCATCAACATGACAGCTTGCATATTGATGGTGATGTGCTCATTCAGTTTTTTCAGCGGCACGTTGCAGAATCTGCCCGAAATAGTCTTGCTTAGATATATTATCATCGGGATATTCACAAGCTGACATCTTGTTAGACGCGCCTCGACATACCTTGATGGCTGATCATACATAACACCGGCATTATTGATGAGGATTCCGATCTCGAGTCCTTCGATCTGCGGCCAAATGGTGCTGTACACTTCGAAGCCCTCAGAAAGATCGGCAACAACGATCTTGGTTTTCACTTTATATGTATTTTCTGAGGAAAGAGACGCATCATGAAGACAACAATCAAAACACCATCGTACCGTGGCATCGGAGGTGGTCAACTCACCGAGCTCTTGCTTGACGGCGTCCAATTTCGTCTGGTTCCGGCTCACAAGGACAATATTGAGTCCTCGAGCAGCAAGCTGTCGCGCATACTCTTTGCCGATACCTTCGGTGCAGCCAGTCACAAGAGCCCACTGGCCGTACTTCTTCAAATCGGTCTTCCAGATGCGTGACAGCATGTGAACTTTGAAGGCTTCGTACATGCGAGACGTGACAGCGCATCCTAGTTTACCACAGTATAGAAAACCGATGAGAGCTAAGTAGTTTCGGTAACGGTACGCTGCGATAACGGCCTCCTGGAAGGCGACGTTTAAATTCATTTTATTCGGGAGCGGAGAACCGGACGAGCCAGCATTTAGCCAAAGTTTTTCGGATGCCTCGAGTCGACTCGCGGAATGAGGAAAATCCTGTATTGTGTCCGCTCAGCCCCAGCCGCGGTATCAACCACAGTGTGACTGCTCTCTGTCAGAGATCCGAAACTGATTTAATCACCGTCTGTCTTGTCACTTGGATCCGAGCTGCTCAGTGATCGCACGAAAACTGATCGAATCGACGGCCAACTTTCCGCAGATCAGAAGTGGGCCATCTGACACCGGCCCCAACTTCTCTGTATGACTCCTTCCAGAACTCCCCGAGCAGAAACAAGGGTTTACTTTACCTGAATCAGATATGACGCGGAGTCGACTGCTGCCATTTTCACGCGCTTGGACAGGGTGTCTTCGGAAGACATAACTGAGTTTGTATCGCGGAAACAGCTGACGACGAGCCGAACTGTTGTTAAGATGCTTGCGGTGCTGTAGTCAGTGACCCCATACGAGCGTCAGCGGGGCTGCACCAGCGCCACACGTCAGCATCGTCGCTTCAAGCCGGTCGCACGGTGGAGAAACTCACGAGCGAGGGCTGCTGAATCTCACGAGCCCTCTCTTAAAATCCTCGAATTTTCTTTCGGTCAGCAGTTCTTTGAATCATTCGAGCCCGGGATCTGAGATTCAAGTCGGGATACTCGCTAATGGATCTCTCCGACATCACTGAACCCGATTGTTGATGAGTATGCCCACAGGTTCAGGTGGGGCGGATTCCAGCTCTTAGGTTCCGTTCTGTCGATCATCTTGGAGGGATCGCGCATGGCCCACTCTCGACCCAAAAACTCGCTGCCTGCCCTTCCGAAGTATCCTCTAATACAGAAACTGGGCCGCTCCCCAGTGGCGTAGCGTGCCTGAGTGCCGCCCGGGGCGGACCTCGGAAAATCCGGAAAATGCCGCCCCCTGGAAGCGCCTCCGACGCGGAGTGACAACTAAAAAAACGACCCGCTCTACCCGCATGAATCAGCAAAATGCCGTCCCCTCGAGAGTGCCGCCCGGGGCGGACCGTGCATTCGTTCCGGAGCGCTCATAAGGATGAAATATTTTGGGCTTTTTCTACTGTAGGATAGACCAACATTTCACCAGAATTTCAGCTTCCTCGCTGGAACTCGCTATGGTTCCATAAGTTCCCTTGTGAGCTCTTTCAAGCCGACGAAATTCACGGCAAAGGTGCAAAACAACATTTATTCCCATGTGTGCTCTTGCTTGAATCAGACTGCCTGTTTGGATGATGGAACACGTTCCAGAAAAATGTAGCAACCGATTCCTTGAGTCCACATGAATTCTTGTGTTCTACACTAGCTACCGCAGGTTGTTGAAGCGTCTCAAGCGTGGGGCCAGTGAGCGATGCCTTCCAGTCGCAGTCGTCTCCTATCTCCAGACCGCGAATCGAACCGATGCACGAATATTTCGAAGAAGATCACCGGTGTAGAGACGGCTAACGGGATCAGTAAGGTGGCGAAGACGCCGACAACATCTTCCATCGACATAGCCTCGGCTTTGTCGACTCGTTGCCTAACGCGGGAGAAAACAATTCTCGTTGAAGAGGTGAACTCATCAATAATGGCGAAACCGATGACCAACAACCAACCTTTCGCCCGTACCTGGTATTTGTCGTCACGCAGCCCGTATGTCCTGAGAATAGCAGGTGACGACGAATATATTCGACACCCATCGCATTCGCCCACAGAATCCTGAAATCAATAACTTTCGAGACCATCCTGCCGCACCTCCCTGTCTTCAGGTCGAGCGAGTTTTTCCAGAGATCTCACCGCATTTTGATCGCCTCGATCCACAGCGGGTTCAAGTCTTTCCGAGTGTACCAGGTCCCATGGAGGAAAGATATGTGCTCCCCAGCAAAATAGTAGAATTCGGGGGTCGTCGTACACCAACGACCCACGGATCCTCTCAGTGACGCTTCGTCCACGACCAGAACCTGATTGGAGCGAATTCATTAGAACTTCAGGATTACGAGTCTCGCGAGCCACAGGAGTGATCCGTCGTCCTCGATTCCGTCTTAGCTAAACATGGTTTTGCTCTCCGAATGCGATTGATCAGATTGTGAATCTTGTTGTGACAAGAAACCGCTCCAGCTTTGGTCGCGGGGTGCTTGTCGTGGTTTGCTTCTGTGATACCATACTCACAGCTCGTCCGCGGACAGTCTCGAGTCTTGCGGGTTCCTCGCGGAGCTCATGCGGGAAGACACCCCGACCACGTCGGTCGAGGACTTCGTTGAACCGTTTCCCGCGTTCGCCAGGAATAGACTGTTTCGCAAAATAATAGAGATTAATAGTTGAGCCAAGCATGAACCGATGTCTTCAAGATGGACTTTCTGATTGTGAGAGGTGTCCCTAGGATCTTCAAGAATGCGATTTTCGTACCATCGAAATGATCCAAAACGGGAGATTTCCCATTGAAATCTGATTCCCGAGACATCTCACCCTGGGGCAACTCGAAGAAATTCAGTTCTTGAGACACTCTGGGGGACAGCTCATCATCCGTCTACCGGCGAGGTCGGGAGAGCCGGACAAGAGCCGGAGCTGGACACCTCTATGCATTTCTGACTCAGACTAGAATATAGGATTACGCACGTGAAGAATTGTGTCAATGATCATATTTCTCGGGTAGTAGATGTGAAGGCCCTCGCTCCCCATCAGATCCTCCAATGAATCGATTCTCTTCGTTGGGGATTGGACCGCTGTATTCGCTTTGAGGAGCCCAGCAAATGTTTGCATGACGATGAAGGCACCCAAAATCCACGGGGCGAATAGTAAACGGTGGAAGAAGTCTCGGTGCGGCAAGTCACAGCCTTGAAAGTAAATCAGACCGGAAACGTTTACAATTTTCGTGATTCCTAGATCTCGTGTACAACCTCTCAATGGAAAGTAGAGAATAATGTAGCACTGACTTTCCTGAAGCAGACATTCGAGAAGTTTGAACAGATAAGAGGAGAACGCGGGCTTCTTCCGATTGTCGATCTTGGCTCGGAATGAGTCCCGAGTGTTCATCATGATGGCAAGGATTAAAGGGCACACGCATAATAGCGCCCATACATAGATATCCAGCGTCATCATGAAATTTGCGACCTAAGGGAATGAATTATCTCTTAGAGAATCAGTCGGTGACACGGAGGCTGACCCCGAAAGTGGCAATGGATTCCTCTTGTACATCTCCTTCCCACGTAAGTACTGAGATTTCTAGAATTTACGTACCTCAGTGACAAAAGCGGTCTCCATGCCGCTCAAAATTGCAACCCGAGTGAAATGTAGGGCAGGCATGACAGTGAAATACTTGAAAGGAGCTTCTTCAGACACGAACGGTCCTGGGAAAGAGAGGTAGTGAACGATCCGGGAGGTGTCCTGTATCTAGCTTGTTTGCCCGAATCTGTCGAGGCTACTATGGAGGTCAGAAGGGACGAAGTCAAACCTATGCCTAGATCGCTCTTGTTCTCCTGGAGCATGAGGAATGCCCCATTGAATCTATCACCTGGCAAGGGCATACCAAACTCCCCGTCCTCCGTCGGTAAGGCTCTGAAAATCACCCAAAATGAGCTGGTCATCGATGGGACGGACCATGGAGGAACGTGACCAGCCACTGCATGTCAGAAGATATTTGGAGTCGAAGGTATCAGGGTCGAAAAACTGACGTGTAGGATAAATTCAGCGACGCTGTCAAGTTCGTGAAAAGACCGGCGATCAATCCGTGAAGACGGATCTCTCCGTCTCTACCGACGTATTTCATGACGTAAGGCGGGAACTGCAAATGAGATATCTTGGGAAGGGAGGCGAATATTCACCCCCGATTTCCATTATATTCCTTGGCTTGGGAAGGGGGTCGACTGTGCAAGCAAGAGACACTGACCTCGAAGAAAACGACGCGTATATTTCCGTGAAACTGCGGCATGCTCGTCAACCTTTCACTTTTGAAACGGGACACAAAATGAACATCGACTGTTCGAGCGTATTGCTTCTTAGAAGCAAGGATATGATATATGAAGAGTTCCTGAAACGAAATCCATGTTCTGTCTTTATCGTAATTCTCAAATCGACAAGCTTCTCTCGGCGAGAGTGCTTTCACTGTCTATCTATAAGGCCAACGGAGGCTAGTCAGATCAATTGATGTGAAGCCCAAGGGGTTTCCTCATCGTCCAATCGGAAAGAGTCGCGGTTGGCTAGGAGAAAATAACCGCGTAAAATAACCAGCTATCGTAACGTGAGCGCAATGCTACAATACCGTGTTGCTTCTAATTGCCGGGCATGCCCGGCAGTTTTCCAGGCGTCCCGGGGGTGCCTGCTTATTAGAACAGGTGCCCGATAATTAGAGCATGCACCACTATTCTTCAGACTGGTTCAGAGTGGCCGCTTATTGCCACCCGGTATCGATTCGGCCGCTCGGTGCCTGCTCTCATTCCACTCGAGTGAAACTCGAGATACTCGACAAACGCTGGAGGCTTGATGCTCTGACATTAGCTGCGAGAAATTGTGTGGAGGGGGTTAGCGGACCGAGAGCTGGAAAAAAATTAACTTGCTATGAAATCCGCATTGTTCTCAAATTCGAATCCCTGGCACATTTCTTTCTTAAAATATGAAGTCCCTTGACTCTACGAAATGAGTGCAAACCGGTTTCCTGGCAGTCGAAATGCCAGTAACTGCTCAGGAGGGCACTTCCGAACCGAAGTTTGTTGGAGGGTGCCCGCTCATCAGTCCGCTTATCAGAGGGTGCCCCGTTATTACAGCATGCCCCATTTCTTCAGACACCCTAAGGGCGCCCTGCTATTAGAGCATGCCCGGCAATTCGAAGAAATACGGTAGTCAGTTGAAAAAACACAATACGTCATCTCGGGTAATGCGGCATACCGCTCCCTAGCTCTGGAGTGATCGGACCTGGCCGCACCCGACTATGAAAGAGATAGAGAGAACAACTAGTACCTCGACGACCGTGCCTCCCTTCCACGAGCTATTTGCCCCGGCACTACTACTGAGCGACCGGCGATGCTACAAGGGACAGTTAGATCCATGGTCGAAGTCATATATTCATTTCCGATTTGTCCTCGCTTATACGAGCGATTCGGTACAAACTGACGACGCGACCACGCTCCTTCCCCTGCTTGAGAAAGAGAAATGCTTCGCAAGTTTGCTGTCAAGTTAGCGTGAAAGAGAATCCGGGAGAGGACTCGCTCTATTGCTCGTTGTTGCCTACTAGACTACCTATCAATTCAAGCAAACAACGGCGGAATCTTACACATATACTCATGGGTTTATTCGATTTCATTTGTCTATGAATAAATTATATCGTTTAAATTTGTCCAACGAACAGGAAAAATAAATGCTTTTACTCCAAGACTAGACGGGTTCGGACACGAGTCCGCAATCGCTTTGAATGTTTTGATCCCGATATAAGACCCCATTCTCCGTGATTATTCATCCAAGCATCTTCCACACGGCTCTCAGCATTTGGAAGGGGGTCTTGTTCGGATCGCAATCCCCTTTCCAATCATCCATGTTCAGGGAGTACAACGCAACTCCACCGAATCCCATGTCTTCGACCCATCGAGACTGCCAGGGATGAAAAAACGAGTTAAAGAGATCAATTGTCTTCTCAGAGTTGGCAGAACAGCAGCAGAAAATGGCATCAGAAGACTAGATACCTTGATCGATGCCGAAACAGTGTCGTCAAAGGAAATCCAGTTCATTCCGTCGGTCGCAATCGGGACCCTCGCATTTCTATCCATTTGAACTTTCAGGGTACCGTTTGAAACCATGGAACAGATCTGTTGGCAAGAGTTCCACATGAGTTCGCTAAGCTGCAGGAAGTGCTCCTGGGTTCCCTGGGGCTGCCGACTTCTGACACCTCAAGCTCACCTTTGCGTACGGGACGAAACCGTTGTCCATTCCAGGACCTGACGCCGGAGCGCCGATAGTGTCGATGGGGTCTCCGAAAGAATCCCCCGGAGAGTGATGTTCGCCAATTGAAACGCCAGGCAGCATGGAATGTGCCTCTGGTTCGCTGAAGACCGAATTTTCCGCCAGCGAGGACTGCTCTTCGTCTTGAATTTCGAAGAATTCATGACCCGCCCCCGAAGACTCGGGGACAATCACCGAGGCTGATGAGGCTTGCCATGGTATCTGCGGGTCCTTGCTCGTGGGGATGAACGAGCCAGCATTGCTGGCTATGTTGCTGTATGGCATACCGTCGGCGTTGGGAAACTTACTCGTTGGTACGAGTTCTCCCGCGAATCCGCGGCTCGGCTCCATGACTCCTGTTCCTTTGAGGAGCCGAGAATCGGGATTGTCAAGCTCGACGCCGTTTTGTCCTGGCAGCTCCACTGACTGAGGTTCACTGATACGTTTCCGGAAACCCGGTGCAGCGCTATAGCTCCTACCAAATAAAGGCAGGCCGATGACAATTTTTTCGTGGGGCATGCCCTCTTGAGCCCATTTCATTCCCGTAGTCGCAACATTGAGGCCAGACGGTCTTCCGAGGCGACTGTCGAGGATCACGGCGATTAGTGGAATGAACTTCTTAGGGTTTTCCCAAATATGCTCTGATTCATCATTGACGATAGGGTGTGTCATGTCAGAAGGCATTTGAAAAGGTCCTCACTCGAAAAGCGGCGCATTGTGATCCATCATGCGGAATCCATTTTGTTCCATTGCATAATCGTATGCCATTACATTGACCCAGTCCAAGTGCTTCGACAAACGCTTGACATCGTAACTCCTCGAAATAATTTGTGGCATCGCTGACACGGTCGCAGTCAAGATGAATTTCTTGGCGTCCTTCTGAAGACGCGTGGAGAAGGATTAAAGCAATAAAAGAAGATCGCACTAAATTCGTGAAATGTTGTTTGCTAATTTGGGAACAGAATCGGTTACCTCTTCCTTCTCTTTCTTGACCCAAGGCTCCATATAGTCTCTGAATTCCTCGACGAGGGTCCCGAGATTCTGCACATCCTGAGGATTCCCGGAATCCATCCCGGGAAACTCCCAGTCCAGATCGATTCCCGCGAGGCCATACCGACGAGCGATCCCAACCGACGAGCGGATGAACCTTCAAACCAAACCAGCATCGGAGAAACAGCTCAGAGATTGGGTTATTCGGAAACCTGGTTTCTGTCGCTGGATACTTACATCAACCGATGATGTTTCACCTCTGCCATCGGGGAGAACTCTCCCTGAGATTTTCCCGAAACACAAAGGAGAACGTTGGGTGCAGCTTTTTTCAGATCCCCCAGCATTTGTTCCAAACGACCATCGTCATTTTGGTCCATGGGGAGTGCGACGTTCCCATGCGCTCCCACCTTGAATCGACCATGAATTACTTGTGTGAACGGCTAACTATAGTGGGTGTTCGTCGCGTCCAACTCTATGGAATGCGTCCGCAAGATGCAGAGAGACTGCCGCTCCGGAATTTCGACCCCGGTCAACCTCTGAGCCGCCTCCATCAGAGCAAAGCCGCGCGATCCGATGTCGTAAGCTTGAATAACATCGAGCCTAGAGGAAAGATCCAAAAGCCCATCCGAAAAGGGCCTGCGGCAGGGGGCTGACCCACGGCCACCAAAGTTCGTCCGGCATTGATCTGCGAAAGAGATTCATCCTTGCCTTTGCATGCGAAACGATGATGTGGGTACACATTCCCGATTTGATCTTCGAGGGTTCCAAAATCTCCTCTGCTCCGCCGTCGGGCAATTCGTAGTAACACACACGTTTCATCTCGTTGAATTTCTTCTTCCGTTCTGGGAAATCAAGTCTTTAGTGAATAATCCTTCCCTCAGACAAGTTTGATCCAGAGTAAGCGGACTCGGGAATCTAAAGATCCTCAACGCCGCTCAAAAACTGTAACTCACGATGCGGTTCGACGTAAGCTTCAATGCCCTTCCGATACTGCTTATACATGCCCTGGTAGCCGTTGTAGTAACCGGCTAAACCGAGCATCACGAGAACTCCCCGTCGATACTGCCTCCTTCGAAATTGTTCGACGTCTAGAGGATTCATCTGAGACCACATTTGTTGCATCCCGCTTTGAACCTCAGTGGGTAGCTGAGTGAAGAGCTGGCTTGGTCGCGGGAAGTTTGGCATCATCCTAGAAATCAGAACAGGCTTTCCCGTCTAGCAAAGAGTCAAGAGCTCGAAAGGATGTAGAAGACGGAAATCCGGAAAAATCGCTAAGTATCACTGGAACAGATTGCTCCCGTTCCTTCTTCCGAAATTTGGAGTTTCACGCGATGATACACGCACATCGACGATGCACAGCAGGAATCGCGTCCAATCTCGATTCGGGGAATTGCAGAGCGCTATAGGAGCCGTCACAGAGAGCGTTATCATTAGAGTCCGATAAAAATTGGATGTATGCTTACGCTTGCCATTGCTCCCACGACGGTATTGACGCGTACACGTCGCTGAATGCCGGCATTGTGTCTGCCAGGTAGGCTCCAAGGTCCGCGAACGCCGGTGCTTGTAACAGACCCAGCGTGGGAGGAGCACTCAGAGATGGCAGGTAAGATGTCATTGATGCTATGCCCGAGGTCAGAGAACTCCAAGACGGCATCCATGATTGACGATGGAGGAGAGCTGATGGACAGAGGATCTCCGTTGAAGATGCGTGGGATGTTCATTGCTGTCTCAATTACACTACACTGTGCTAGCCACTCACCTGCGCGAAGGCTAGGTTTTGCTTCTACTTTTGAAGCTGCACAAAAGAGCATTAAGGGTATCAACAATTGTATACTGAATAAGTGAAAGCGCAGTCGGAACCACCTCATATCGAATCACTGCCACATTTAGCAGATAGAATGTAACGATCCATAGCTGACATGCCCAGAGCGCGATGGAAAGGGTGCCAAACCCTTCAATCGAAAGAAGAAGGGTTCAAAACTGAAGCCGTGCACCACCGCCGCGGCACGATCGTGATTCCTCCGCAGCTTCGGTCCGATTCTTCCATCTTCAAACAAAAAACCAGGAACGCTACTCGTCAGCGAGGGCCCGTATGGGATCGATTCTCTAGCTCAGCGGCTTCCAAATTTTTCTTCTCGCGGAACCCCCGGAGGGGTTTCGTCATTTCATCGCTATGGGTAGCCTTGCAGCTCAGGGAACCCAAGAGTTCCGTTGAAACCACTTTGAAAACCACTGCTCTAGCTCTCGTGTGAATACAATGCTCAGCCTAGGTCTCTGATAACGACATTGTCGAAAAATATCGCAACTCTGGGTCAGTGGACTTTTTCTTCGCGAGGCGAGCTCTGTGAGTTGGGGCTCATTGATCGTTCTCAAAGCCCCGGTTTCCATCATCCTCATCCTCTAATTGAAGCATGAATCCGAAGCCCCCGACATGTCTTGAGCCAAGCAAGCATCGACGTGGGTGCAGCCATCGGTACGGTTGTCAAGTGCCCGGATAAACATTCCTTAATGGATGCTGATGAGAAACACGGATAGAGGTGCGTCCAAGTCCAGAGACGCTCTGGAGAATCTGAATTTGGCAGTCCGCACGAGCATTCGGCTGGTAGAAAGGTCGAAACGGCGCGTGAAACGGATTATCAATGACTTCTCCATTAATCAGCCATGCGTATCGGCCAACAACTAAACGCTTTTACTGAGCGCATTACGCGCGGTGACGTTCTCGATCAAGAATATGTTCTTTTCTAACGGAATTCGCTGAAACGGAAGAACTTTTCGACCTGCAGGTATCTGTCCGATCAACCTCCCGCAGAAAAGTCAACACATGATGAGTGAACGTAAGAGGGTTATGCGGAGATAACGGTCCGCATCGGATTTTGTTCGATGCCACATTTGATCGTTACATTATCAGATGTCCAGAAGCAGGAAGCCATCAATTTGCCGGAGAGCTAATGCCCACCGCGGGGCCGTCACAGGAAAAAATGCGGATTCATCCAGACGCGCCTCAGATCGATATTGGCAAGTGGATTAGATATCAATATGGTCATGGCTATGATATCGAAGCTCCGTAACACGGTCATGGATTCTCCACAAAAAAAATCATTCGTGGAGTGTCCGACCTCCATGACTGTGCTCTGAACGACCCTGGAATCGTTAGGCCACGTTTCGCTCATCATTGCGGGAACGGCGTTCGCCGGTGCCGATTGACAAGGCACCTCTGGCTCCGAAGAAAGAGGCGATCTGAGTAATTGATCCACTGCGCGTCAGAAGCTGACAACACGAATTGATCAGCGTCGGGATCAGGCTGTCCAGATCGACGCCGGCGGATGCGGACGCTCCCTGCGTTCACGAACCACAAAGGGACGGTGCTCAAACAAATACTCCCTTAAGGCAATGACTCCCCAAACACAGTTATGCAATTCGACACGAGCCGCACCGGGAAGTATCGTGGACTCATGAAAGAACGCGATTCGACCAGAAAATTTACGACATTCAACGGTATGCAAAATTTTTTTGAGAAATCCGAGCTGAAAATTCGACGCGTTCCAGGTGTCGCCCCCTACGCGGAAAAGTAAGCCAGAGTTTCGGGTATCATGATGGAACTGGTTTACAGCATACCTCACACCGGTATTGGTGCCGTGAGCGGAGCAAATAACTCTCATGTCTAGACTTGCTCCGAGCGCTAGGAACGGAAATCCTCTTCTGTGAATCGGAATTTATGATAATTTTTTAAACGGTATCACGGCGCGTGAATTACTGCTGTCGCGGAGCAGAAATAGCTCAGATGTTTCCCGTAATCATAAGGGCGAATGATTAAAATTTTTGCAAATTTTGACGGATTTGATCGCTGTCAAACGTTCTCGCCCGTCGAAGTGACCCAATCCCACGAGCAAGAGGAGCGCAGGCTATCGATCGGAGGAAACGAGAATAAAGATTCGTGCAGGATAAATATCCAATGGACTTTTATTGTATTGCACCTTTGACCGCATCCTTCTTCCATGCAATGGAAACCATAAATATCCCCGAAAATTAGTCGGTACCATAGGGGGATACAACTAGGTATCTTTCAGTGAATGGTAAATGACGATTACAAACAGATATATAGCACAGCAAATTTTCTGAAGTATTAGAAACGTTTTGGCATTATCAAAACTTCGTGATGAACAGCGACTTCCTCATATCGTATGATTTCAGTAAGATCCTCGAAAATATTTCTCTTCGAACATTATTGCGACACCCAATATAAATGTCAGTGTCAATTCGTACGATGCTGTGTAGGTTTGTATGCATGGCGGTCTGAATTTCCGACTGGTAGCTCGCTTTTCTTCCGGGGGTTCCTAAGCAACGGCGACCCACGTTGCGAGCCATTTCCGTCGATTTCAAAGTTCCTCCGGAAATTCGGACCACTGTTGCGCGGAGTTCGTCGGACAGATGGGAAGTGAAATCTACACTGCAGATTGCGAATGTTGAAGGGTTGGCTGAGCTACCGGTGGTGTCCGGTGGAATCTTGGCGGCGCATGGGGAGACGACGGCGAATCCGTTGCGGATCCCGTACGTGGTTTCCCTGCGGCCGCGTCAAGAGAGGATACCGAAGGTGTGGTGTCCACCTGGTCCACTCCTAAATTGAACGGATGAGCGAAACGTGAGGCTTCGAGCGAAAGCGTGTTGTAGATTTATGATCCTTGAATGAGCTTTCATGTACGGAACTCTTCAATGGATAGATGCCGGAAACCTCTGCAGATTGTTACGAACCTTTGTTGTGACCGGACGGCTTCGAAGATTTCAGAGCGGATGGTGCGAAAACCTTGCAGGCAAATTCTTCAAAGGTGGTTGGTTCCTTGAAATTGCTGCAAATGTTCTCTATGATCTCCGATCTTACTTCGTAATAATTACGGAACATCATCTTCAACGAGTTGACGGCTCGATCGGCATTGATCGCAGTTGCACGGACGAGCGCAGGCAGGATTTTCTGATCCACGATCGCGCCGTCGAAGAGAGGCCCGAAGAATGGAACCTGGATTTTGAGCAAATGGAAATTGTAATACGCTTGGGCTCCACAGAAACTTTTGGAACATCGTGGGCAATGTGACCGATGCCCAAGAAGGCCGGAGACTTGAATCTTACGTCTGGTTTGGCGTTTATCTGCACTCGACAGAGATTATCGGGCAGAGGATAGAGCACGATGAAAACATCGCCGAACTCTGTAGCAATGATTCCTCTGCGATACTCTCTCTGATGTTCGCTCCAGACCACGTGGACCTGCAAATGTGAGATACACAAAGAGATGTTACCTCTCGACTGCCAAAATGCGAGGATCTCGATCGGTCTTGAAGACAAAAACTACATACCTCGTCATTCCCGAGATGACGTAGCTTTTTCGTCATGGCCTCTTTCTCCATCGCGGGTATTCTCGTGCTCACGTGGAACAATACTTCAATGAACGAATTAGCAAAATATGGGGCCGTGAGTCCAGTGCTTCCGTTCTGATCCAAGCCACCGCGGTATCCGGTGTGCGTCCTAAGATCAACATCCCAGCCAAGACCTGGAATCGGAAGGTAAAATGAATAGGGTGCTCTTCTCCAGATCCACATTTGCCTTCCTTACGATACACTTCAGACCGATGGTCAGCATCAAAGCAGGAGACAAACATACTTCGTACGAAGTTCTCGAATTCCGGACTTCCACTTTGATTCATCAAGATCGAGTTTTTATCTTCTTGACCGGCAGCGACGTAGATCACGGCGATTTTGTGAGTTTCTCTCGACCTTTGCTGGTCGAGGTAGCGTACTTCACGAAGCAGCTTATCATTTTTCTGCAGGAGAGCCACCGTTGATCGTCGTTCCCAACCGAGGAAGTTGAGCTGGTTCAGGAGCAGTCTAGAAAGCCAAAGCACGAGGTAAGAGAACGAAGTCTTCCCGCAACTGCATTGTGCACAAGCAACCAACGAGAGGAGCGATGGACATCTCCTCGAAAGGGGTCTAACCTAGAATACTGGAAGGGTGCAAGCGATCCGTGTTGTGACCCAACGTTGCCACTTGACGGGGTGCCATTGTGATGTGAGGCTGACTCAGCGTCGCAAGGCGGCATCAGGGCGGGGGCTCTCTGGCTGGAACTCCATCGAAGCCTTGCGACTTCATCCTGCTCCGCCTCGGCGAAACCGAGTATCTGAAGTTCGGGAGAACATTTTCCGTTGTTTTGATATGAGAAAGACGATACATGAACATCAAGCTAACGCCAGGTTTCATTGCCGTCGTTGTCATACCTCATTGATTTGATCTGCTTCCGTTAGACTGCTCTGCTGATTCAGCGCTCTTGGAGGCGAATTTAGAGGTAATTGAGTTGCACATTCGGGCGAAGTGGTTCCGATGTAACGAATCAGCTGAAATATGTCCACCGTATCATCATCATGTCCTGTATCCGATCGACAATTAGAGGTCCTAGCTAATGATGGAGCCGTGGGAAGAATCTTATTCACCTTGTTGACACTTTCTCGAGGGTTTGTACCGTCCGCACACACTGGGTAACGATCAGCGGGTCCGTCAGGCTCGTTCGGTGGCATTTGAAGAGGAATTTCGGGCGTCATACAAGATTTCTGTGGTCCCGCATAGAACATGCACGGATCCGGGGAAGGTCCGGGCGGGAAGGATCCTGCTCGACAGCCGAGTGGGCCGTATACCGTTACGCACTCCCAGGAAAACTTCCCGCAAAGGTCTCTCACGATGACTCTCGTCCGTGCTTTGCCGGTTGTGAGATCAGAGGATTTATCCTGAGATTGGAATTCATCGATTTTTCAAGAAAAGTCACTCAGTCAACTCAATTGGTCGAAGGGAGCCCAAATTATGAGAGCGCTCTCTGGAAGGGGACTCACGTTTGGCGGAATCTCGATCAGAGAAACGATGCTTGAATCATTGAGCGCGAAGAATTGAATGTTGGGGGCATTGAACGTCTGCTTGGATATTTCAGGGGCTTCACTCAATCCGGGTACGTCATCGTTCTCTATGGTCAAGCTCGATGGATTGGTGAGGCCGACGGAATTCATTGGGAAATGACCGATGTTATTCATCAAGTGGCAGAGAATCTGCGAAAGTTAGATGCCATTCCTTATTGGAACACTGCAACCGGCCCCGCTTCCTTCTCAAGGAGCCCGCGCGATACGATAACGACATCTTCTTTTCGGCATTCCGACAAGCCCGGTCGGCCGGACTCACCGCTTTGGCAGCCAGTTTTATCGCGGACGTCGCTTTCTGCTCATTGGCATGCTTCACTTCCTGGTGTTGTGGATCGCTGAAGGAGGTCGTAAGCGGAGGGTGCAGAGACCGCTGCCCCTCGAGGGTAGCATCCACATTGGATTTACTTTTGGAGGACGTTTGATTTGTGAATATTCTGTCAAGAAGAGCTCCGGTTGAGTCCATCGGACTTTCGCTTTTGACTCCTTTAATGATGGAGTCCAGAGCCGAAAGAGCCGCATAGAGGCTCGACGGTTTCGATTTGGTCAACTCATCGAGCGGGATTTTCATCGCCCATTCGGCTAGACAGAACATGAGCGAGATGATCAACTGGAAAGCGACAAACGAGAATGATTCACCACACTTCTTAGTTCAGAATCAAGCCATGAGCAGGGTTCTCGTCCGGCAGCTCCCTTCTTCCGATAGAAGAACCCCGACGGAAGAGAATAATTCGACTCACATTCGAGAAGCTCTCATTGAGCTCCTGGTTGGAATTCTTCGGAGGGTAGATTTCACCCAGTACCGCGGCCACGCTCTTGACGATAACTTCGGGAATACCGGGCAGGTCCCTTATCATGTCGTCGACGAACTCCGCCAACAAGGAAAGACATTCTGCTGCCGTTTGACAAACAGTATACTGATTACACTTTGAGAATTTCACGCCCTTCTGATTGGGCGCTTGTGGAGACGGCTTCAACGACTGCACCAGAACTCTCAGAGCAGGTAAGAACTGAGCGTGCCTGGTCCGGTATACCAGCTGCTGATAGCAATACACGGCAACCGCGGAGATCGCCGTGCACCGTGCTTGCCAATCAGGATCACCCCTTGCAGCCACGAGCAGCTTGTCCATGACCGTTGTCTCAAGACCCTTCAGTTGCACGAGTCGGTGACCTTCAGGGTACGTTGGATCTAGAGCTTGAAGTCCACCGTAAATCGTGGGTATGAACAGGTGTGCACCGAGTGTCATCACAGCTTCTGCTCGGGGCATCTGAGGGAGAAAAGAGACACACTTGAGCGGGGAGTCCGTCGGTTCGTCATCCCAGGTTATACCAATGGAGGAAGAATTCAATCGGCGATTGATTGGGAAGTACTCACCGCCTTGAGTGTCTGTTGGTCTAGAATTTCTCCCGCAGCTTGAACAAAGTCGAGGAACAGCAAAGAAAATCCAGGTAGCATCGTTCCAAGGAATCGGGTGCCACTTGCTCTGATAATGCAATTCTTAACTTTCTGATTATCACTCGTCAGACCCCTGTGAAGCACGTCGTAAAGCCTGCAAGACGGGGAGGAACTGTTGGCAAAGGCTCCTCAGATCACCGGAAATCGAGCGGGAACCGCTTCCCTGATCTTAAATCGTCGCAGCTGCGATCGCAGTGTGCCACTACCCGGTCCCTCGGCGTCATACCTTGTGACATACCTTGTGACATACTCCGCACTCAAAGGAATGTCGTGGGTTCTGAAGCTCAAATCACACAAGAGCTGATATGCGATCAATTTGCCTTTATCGTAGTCGTTCGAAAGCATCGTAGCTTCGAAGAACCAAGGCGTCAACATATGAATTGGTGGAATGAACAGCGGAGGACTTGGCGAACTGAGGTTGTCCTCAGAAACACCTTGATTTTCCCGAACCTTGAATGAGGGAAACGCGTATTTATCCTAGCTGAAGACTTGGACCACTGGAGAAATATCGGAGTCCATTTCATTTGATGATTCATCGGTTTTCAGCTCAAACAAGTGTCATGACGCTACGATTGGTGGAGAAGTACCTTGATCAGGGTCTCGCAAAGATCTGCGACTTGTTCCATAACCTTCGCGTGGATACCAGGGTCCCTGATATTGTTCACATTTCCCAAGGAGCATACCATACGTCTCCAAAGAACCACAGCAACTTCTGGACACCAGCCTTTTTGAGTTCCTCCGGCTAGAACACTCCTTCCGTCAGGATCCAGCGTTTCCCCTGATGTCGTCGAAATCGAGAAATTGATCGTCACCTCAAAGTCAGATCAGCGCCGCCAGAGTGCATCATGAGTCACTTCATACTTTTCTTGTTCAAATTGCTATGACAGAGACCATAGTGGACCCCCATGTGAGTAGTAAACCGTTGAGTGAATTTCAAGTACGCGATTAGTTCTAGATCACCGCATGCACCCACCGAGGAACTCGTCGTCAGCATCCTTGTGGACGTCCGTAGATTTTTCCGTGACAGTGTTATCGGTGGAATTTTCCTCTGATTTGCTCCGATTGGTGTTAGTGGCAGTGTTAGCTTCTTCGAACGCCAGCATGTGATGGCTTTCCCTAAGGGCACTCTCGCCCTGCGAATCACATCTGACCAGATCAAACCGCGAGCTTACTGAAGCTCTGTGCTCTACGAATTCAGAGGCGTTCGAGCCGGTTCGGATGAACACCTCTTGTGCCATGTGCGTCGGGATGGTAGCTGCGTATGGGTTAATTCAAACATTTTTCACCGGATAAATCTCCCGAATCAAATTATTCTGTAAGAAAAACCAGAAGAAAGTTGAGTTATACCGTTATCTGAAGATGTACAATCCATCATCTGGTTCAACTGGTGGTCTTTCATCGAATTGCTCTCGAGAGCGCTGCTCGATGCGGCGGGTGAGGTATTTGTCGATTCCTGATGGAGAGGACAATCCAGATTTTTCACTGATGGATATGATCTGCTCCTAGTTGGTAGCTTTGAACGGAATTCTAATTGTCGGTAGGTGTGCAGGTGTGAATCCGATAGCCGTCGCTGGAGTTGACCAGTGTAAAAAGACGAAGACTGCGTGAGCAGATCGGGCGAGGATTTCTCTGCATGAGGAGAAAGACGCAAATCAGAATACAGATGTCCCCCCGGGTCCTCTTTATCGCAGTTTCGTTTCGGAACCGATGGAAATTCTTGAAGACGCTGACTCATATTTTCCAGGCAGATTTTCAACAAGATAACTCACCTGTCTTCCCATCGATGTCGCTCGGATGTTGCTGCTGTCTACTTTGGGGAGTTCGGATTTGAGGCGTTCCCTCCGAACTCCCTCGGACGTTACCCTTGAGGTTCCGTCTCCGCTTCGATTGCTGTTCACTCAGTCTAGCCAGTGGTAAATTATCGAGATCCAGTCCATACACTCGAGTAGTCAAGATCCTTGTCAACGTTTTCATTGTTTTCTATGGTGTTCAGAGAATGAATATTAGTTTCGGCCTCTTCCCACATTGCCTACAGGCGGGACAGAGAGGAAATCACATGAACATTGGGAATCATAAGCTTACCGCCCATTCGTCAATCAGAGGCTCCCAGTGCGAAAGCGTTGAAAGCACTCGAACGAAGCCGTTCCAGAGATCGACGCATATTGTGGCGTGCAAATTGGCCTTGATCCAGGTCACAATCAATGTTTGAAAGAGCGGAGGGGCAAGTTGCTTTCCAAGAGATTCCCCCGACTTGCGTGGAACGTCATTAGAGAGCACCTGTCGAAACGGCTGACATGTTATCATAGCAAAACTTCCGGAGCTCAGGATCTGAAACTACTTTGCGGTCAATATGAGGAACAATCATCAATGATTGCCCATCACCCCGGCCGGAGAAGCGAGGAGGGTATGGAAGTAACATACACGTTGCCGTCTGAGTCCTATCACTTGCCTGAGAGGTCACGTGAAGAATGACGTAGAGGAGCTGTTCCCAGGTAGCGCGCTCCATGAGTTTTTTCATCACCATGAATCTGTATATATTTATTACACGTTTGCATAGATCCACTTGCTCCTCCAGAAGTTTCTCTTCGCTAACCGGCAGAGACAACAGGAAAAAATTGGACGCGTTCGTGATGAATACTTTGTAGAGGTTTTGTTGACCGCAAAACACCGGGTTACGGGGTTGCTCTGATGAGGGCTGCTCGATGAGGAATGTAGGTGGGTCGGGAAGGTTCATGTGGATCCATTCGCGGTACACAGCGATCACCTTCGGAACAACGAATCATTCACATGGCAGTTTGCACACGACGCTCTCAGAGGGGTCCAAAGAAGAGGAATACATTCTCAAAGTATCGGAAAGCTCTTCAACCTTTTTCGTTGTTTGAGTTTGTCCCAAAGGGGACACGAAGCATTGACGGAAAATCTCATGAACGAAATCCACGTTCGCTGGAGTGGCGTAAAGCACGTTCCGGACAACGGCCCGATGGTAGACACTGAGGAAGTCTGTATCGGGTAGAACGGGCACCGACTTGAAATGAAGAACAATTTATTAAGGAATTGCGCTCCGGCGGACGAGATGTCTATTCGACACTCAGCAGTCCCAGGGTATGACTGTTGCTGGGGGAATAGTGAATTAAATGCTTGTTCCAGCAATCTACCGACCTTCAGCATGTCGTCGTCCACGTAGCTACTCCAAGCGGACCGTGCCGCGTAGTATGTCCACTGATTCTCCATTCTCTGAGCGTTTCTTGTCGCTCCAGCTTCTCTCTCACCCTTCTGTGGGTTCACGTACTGTACCAAGAACTGGACAACCAGTGATTGGTGTTTTGAGAGTAAAACGGAATCGCTTCTCACTGCGGCTGGTAGGTCTGGGGAGTGTTGCATAATCAGCAAAACAGATCTAGAACAATGCTCGTTCTTCTGAAGCCCGATCTCGTGCTCATAGAGTCTGTGTCAAGTCCGAATCTGGCAGAGTATCCCAAGGTTTTCGCTGATTCAGAATATTCGGACTCATTTCTACAAAGATTTCTCACCTAGGTTTGGTTGATAGAGTGAATACTTGATCGACATGTTCGGAAAAAGGTGGGGGATGTAGATGGCTCTAAATTTCTCCAGCAGGAATGAGAAGCACCGCTCATATTGACGGACTCCGTTGACGAGTATGCGGCCCCACTGAATCTGCAAAAGCGTGATTGAGTTCTCAACGAATCGAATACACGCTCTATTCTGCCGAGGTGACGGTGATGGTGATATATTATCTGGTGAATGGAAGCTTGTCGCAGCACTTCGCTCGACGAACCAACCTTTGTGACCTGTGTTACCATGACCTGCAACATGTACTCGAGGAGTGCAGCGCTCAGATCTTCAGGCTGTATTTCCCCCGGAACCGGAGGGAACAAGAAAGATTGCTCCCCGGCAACCACTGGACCTTCAAAGCGGAGGGAAACAATGGTGGGTGATTATGTTCCTCACGTTTCGTTGTTCGGTACGTCTATAGCAGAGCCTGCAACTCAACATGTGCGTACATTCGGCGGACTCGATGAACTTACCGATCTCATTCTCCAGAGTTGTGTAGAAAGTGTAATCTTTCGCCGGATGGGCACCCTCTGGAGGTGGGCTCCGAGGTCTTTGAAGGGGCCCCGGTACCAGGTTCGGTATCAGAGTCGCGAACATGATATCAACCTCTGCTGGAGCCGCCTCCCGCAAAGTCTGATACCAAATGAGGAAGAGACGGATGGCTTCACATATTGTCTGAAAGATGCGCATTAAATGAGTTCACCGGAGCGAACCGTCGCAGCAAAAGTCGGGGATTTTTTCGTGCGAGGAATCTCACAGAACTCACCTTGTACGAATTTCCGTGGTGAAGCAGCTTTTTCATAACAACCCTTATGCTGTGCGCTTGCCAGCCCTCCGCGATGAGCTCGGGAAGGAGGACCAATATCTTCTCGAAGAGATATCGAACGTTTTCGAATTCTTCCCTCTGGCTCTTGTGCACTGGGAACGAGGAGTTACTTTGAGTCATGGCATAACAAGTGAAATTCAAACTTGATATCAAATCATCAATACTGGTTGAATGATGAATCGTGAGACTCACCGCCCTTCGAGCGAATGTTGCCTTCCACGATCGAAAAGGCGTCGTGGAAAATGAAGTAGACAACAGAATAGTTTGATTGGAAAAACTCCTTTGCTTCGAGATTCTCCACATGGTCTGAAACAAACCCTCGAGTCAGAACCGGTAAATCAGTGTTCACGGGGCTCCCGGATAATTTTCCCACCTTCGATGTAAATGGATCGTATTCTGTGCTACGAGGATGGACCGAAACCTCATATAGACAAGATTCGCGGGCTCCAAAATACCCCTAGGACCTCATGGTTGAGGCCGGACTTTGTCTAACGAGGTTCGGCTAGAAGTAGCTCGGAAAGCTGTATCCGTTCGCCCCTTGTTGGCATGAGCGTCGGCTTTCCAAGCGAGCTCCATCCCCAACCGCTGACCCCGATCAGCTGACTTCATTCATACGTTCGAAGTGAACGCCACAAAACTCCAAATGCTGTTCCGACTCTAGAGAGAGCACCTCCGCGAGGCGTAAGACAGGGGGTTTCCGCGGAACAAGTGTTCCAGCGAGGCTGTCAACTCTGCCGGACCCCGATGGGCCGATAAAAACTCACCGAGAAAGGTGCGGATATGCTTCAATCTGTTGAACGAGTCTCGTTTAGCGTCAAGAACTTTCACTTGAGCCTTCTTCACAATATCTATATTCCGGTCCCGTTTGAACATGGCTCTATCAGCCCCGCAGGGCAAGCGCAACAAAAGTGAACAGCACCTCACACACTGTGCAAGAAACTCCCAAGAATCACTACTTGGAGCAACTACGACGGGTAGGGGCTAGTGGCGCCCAATATTTACGCGATGAACGCATTTTTTTAAAGGCACAGTGACAGCAAAGTGACAGCCAACCAGTCGTCTGCTCGTTTCTATATACAAAACTGAGTCGCTTCGAGGCGGTCCAAGGGGGGGTTCACTGAAACTACGGGCATGATTGGAGACCCTTGCTAGAAATTTTATCTCTAGAAAAATCTTCGGTCGGCTCGGAAGAGTCAGCGTTTAGCCCGACTGGCGGAACGAAACTGAGCCGACCGATTCTTCTCTTAGATATCAAAGCTAGAGTAATAACGCGATAGCCGTGCTCCCGAAAGTCCACGCTATCTGATAGAGAAACGATCGGGATGACGAGGAAAGACACTCGTTGACGTGAAGTCGAAAGTGTGTCGTTGAGCATTGCGACAAGGGGAGAGACTCCCGACGGAATCTAGATGGCTCACAACTTTGAGTGGTGGCGGATATTCCGGACAATGTTTCGCGTAAGGTGCTCTGGAATCTGGAAAATGAGGATTGATAGAAGACTTTCATGCTCCATAGCCCTTCTGCAGGCCGGCCGGGGAAGCTGGGGGCATGGAGGCAGATCTTTCAACGCGCAGGCTGTTTTTCCCACGTACAGACAGTCATCATCACTATGTAGTCCTCTAATTTCTGAATCCGTGTAGTCCCGTACTCCGTGGATGCGTGAAGGCTGAATCACGGCGACATTCAACATGATCACTTGATACGGCGTCGGAAGAAAACCATGATCTCGTGAATCCCCCTTGCGGCTTTTCCGAAGGAAATAATCTTATCCTAAAGATGCCCGATGATCTCCGGGATTTATAGATTCAGGGGTGATGATGGCATCAGTGACGTTCTGGCAGGAAGGGTAAGATTCGCAGTGTACCGAATTGAAGGAATCGCCGGTTGTCCTACTTGGTGGCTTTCGGTTCTGATGGTTCGAAACATCGGTGCTCGAATTGTGAATTCCTCGGTGCTCCCCTAGATGAACCCGGTTCTGCATCAAGTCTCAGGTGGAGACCTGAATGCGCGGTTAGGAGTAACGGCATCCGACCTATCGCTACGAAACACCACACGGGCTATTCATTTACACTCATCACAGTACGGCTGAGACTGGAGCAGAGAAACAGCGAAATGTTTGCGAGCACTGAGAACAGCGCCAAGATCAGTGGTACTCAAACTCGGTCAATCGGTAGAGCACCCCATGTGAATCCAGATGCAAGACGTGGATGATCAGTGTACACTGTTGCTGTGGAGGTATACTGCGTTTCGCTCTATGGCATGCTAATGTTCAGAATAACCCGCAGTTGCTCAGTTACGATTGCAGGTCGAGCGGTTTCCACGATCCGTTATGTTCACACCCGTTGAGCGCCAAGATTCGTTTGCTGATTAGCTGACTCTTCTTCCCGACAACGATAGTGTCTCATTACTCAACAAATAGAGCGCAGAGGGTGCTCCCTCACTCGAATCTCTCGTTGTCGGTACTGAGTGAGCTTTTCGGATGATGCAAACATTTCTAACCCTGACTTGCAAAGAGCAGTTCCTCCATTTATTCTGTTTCTAAGAGCCGAATCAATATCACCTCATTCGATATTATCCCGGCGAGGCCCCGAATGGAACGTTGCGAGTGAAGCGGGTTAAATCTACATCTTGAAGCCTCACGTAGTTGTTGATGGTGACAAAACTCGAAAGGGCCACATCCTTGTGGTGTCTGCTCCAAAGTGGCACGAAAAACTCTCAAGAATTGAGGGTCTACTGCAGAGTGTCTGAAGTGGTTGAGAGTTTACCTCAGGGCCTCGAATGCTTGCCTGCCTGCTCATTACGCGAACAACAGCTCAAAGGTCCTCACGGAATATTTCATTATTACTGCTATCTCCTCCCCTCCCATCCCTTTTCCTCGCATGCGGAGCTCTTAACTCGCTCTTGATCCCTGAACGCTCAGTAATTACCACAGTCCATCATCCGCAGCCGGAAACATTCTCCATGAAATACATAGCTCCAAAAGCTGAACGAGTTCTCCGAAATTGTCGGTTTAACGTCACAAAGCGTCATTCGTAGCTTTCACGGAACCCTTTCGAGAGAAACCGAGAATTTCTCCTCCGTACACGTGAAGCGAGTCACTGTGGGCTCCGAACAATTGAGCTTTGTCGTTATTCTGAGATTGTCCCGGATTCTAGTGAACACCCTGGCAAGGTCGACCACTATTCATCAACCAGTTGGGGAACTGTTGGCTATAGTTGATAAGGGCACCATCTCCAGGTCCCAACCCTATATCTGAGCATACAGATCCAGCTCTGGAGCCGTCATGACACGAGATGCTCTGGAAAATCCTCCAGCAAACGGAAAGAGCGAAACTCAATCTTGCTCTCTCTGAATCCCCCGTCTGAGCTTCGGACCTGAGAACCGTCTTGGTTGAATATGGAAATCATTCATTCATCAAGTTAGGACGAGGGAATGAATTCTCGAGGTGGAGAAAGACTCGATGGACAACACATGTGCGCATACGAAAGCAAATCATAGTCCTTGAGCCCGTCCATCGTATGTATATGTGATCGAAGGTCAGCCGATAGAGAATAATAACACTAGCTCTAAGACTCGTCCAGCTCGCAGAAATGCTCGTTCCTGTTAGCTCATACCGCCTGATGTCCGTGGAGGCGACAATCGATGCAATCTCAAGGAATCAGTCTAGTCAGTGAGCATGTAACAAGGTTCCGATAATTTTTCTCCGGTCGAAGCTAGTTCAATGCAAAGATTCAATTCAGCGTTGCCGGGTACTTGGTACGAGATTGGCTAGTAGATACTCGACAATATCCTGCGAACAACCCCCTTGTCGCAGTGTCGCGTTGAAACGTCCCCAGCAAGGTTCCTGGAAATATCCCCGTGGATCCCCGCGCTCCGAGAACAACTGACGCGTTGATCGCCAAACCGCAATAAGTCCATTTTTTCAGTCACATAAGTCACATTTTCCGAGTTTGAATCCCCTGCGCAACGGGCTCGCATCCACAAACTCTTTGTGTTCGTATGATCTCTCATAGGCTGTATGACAGACGGGAACGGTAGCTTCGCACCTTGCACACAACACTCTTTCGCTCCGGACGGCCCAGCAGCGCCATCGCTTCGCCATCGCTACCACGACCACCATCAGTAGAAACAGCGGCGGAACCAGCAGAGTGCTTGCTGTGTGTTCGTAGTCGGAGACAGCTTGATCGAGAGAGACATTTTTGTTGTTATTGGTGTCGTATTGCTTGTGGCGGCCCTCGAGTTCGATCTTTTGTCGTGAGAATCTAAACCTGAGTTGTTCCTTCAATCAGAAAGTGAATCTTCGTAAGCAGCGAACTTGCTTAACGTTTCCGTGCCTGCGAGCCACCGAGTGATCGGGCGAGCCAACAAGCCAGTCAGTCAGTCAGTCATTGAATCAATCGACTGACCACGCGAAGTTATTGCATCAGTTGCGTCTGCTCATATGTTACGCAGATTGTGTGAATCTCGAGTTTTGTGCAGTTCCTGTGTCTCGATGCGGGAGGAGTAACTTGACAGTGTTTTAATGTGACTTATTCGTGATCGGATTCCGGGGGTTGGATTCGCTGAATTTGTCTTTGTAAGGTAAATATCGATACTACTTCTTGAGTTCGCTAGTTACGCCCCACCCGTATTTTCTGGCCCGTTTCATGGATTCCTTCTCGGTTTCCCTACTCGCAGACGAAAGTCGTCTCGCGGATCAGATGTTCGTCGTCATCTCAGTGGTCAAGAAATTATAATCTGCTCATTGACCTTGCCGTTCAAATGATCATGTGAACTTCCTTCATCACAGAAAGTGGAGTTACCCAACACTCTCATAATCAGCAGTGGAGATCAAACGTCGCATGGTTAGCGTTTGGCCCAACTACGTCATACCGCGTACCTTGCGATGCGATTCATCACTCAAAACACATCGCGGCGGGCGGTCGCGCAGTGCTCTCGTAAATCGCAGTATGCGATTCAGGAGGAACGATCATCTCGGGAAAAGGACTAAAACGGATCGTTGCAAAGTCCACAGGTGCCATAATTGACAGATATACGATGCTCCACTACGCGAGCTCGGCGCGATGGGCACCCATGTTGGGATCGTTGATTCCCACTCCAAAAGCCGACATGACAATCATAGAACATAATTTACCGCGCGGATAACACTCCCCGGAGCAGCAATCTCGACCACGCTTTGCTTTCGTTTGACCTCGATCCCGACGCCGCGCGAAATTCAGAAATTTTCCGTGAGCTCGATAGAATAATTCATCAGGTGCTCGTTTGCTGCTTCTCTCCAGACCGGTAAACTCTCATTGCGACGTCAATAGCCTAATTCTAAAGCAATGGTATTGAGTTTCCGTCGGCTGTCATCTCGATTCGTTTTCCGCGCTCTTCGATTATCCCCCACGCTGACATGAGAGCTCGGCTGGCGTCGCAGCGTAGGGGAGATCTCCTCCCTGGATTCTGATGGTGAGCGGGGGTTCAAACTCCCAGTTCCTGAGAACCTCATCCATACAGACTGGCGGGAGATCGGTCAACTTGCGATGGATTCTTCCAGAACATTCGCGTTTAAAATCCCATCGGCCGCGAGTCACAGAACGGTGTTCGGGAGAAAAACCTGACTCGATAGGAAATCGTTTTCGTCAGTCTCGCATCTTCATCACTTCGGCCACAATGATCGCAATGGTGACGCCATTGTATCCGACGAGGGCGGTGAATGACTCATAGAAAAACATATGCGCTGTTTTATGACGTAGTAAGGCCGGATGATTTCCCGAGCGGAGAGGAAAATGAAACACGAGAAAGAACATTTACGGAACCAACATCAGGCAATCCAGACTGTTTGGCTCCATGAGACGGTCATCAAGTGATCTGTGGTGATTTTCCTGGAAACGGCGGATCTGTTCACGAAGATGACGTTGGTCAAGGTCTTTCGAGCTCGAGGGTTTTCTTTCCGCTCGTTATCCGAGTCGTTGAATGATGTGCCGGAAATTCCAGATCCATGCTCGATCATCCGACCGACGAAATGTTCCGAACTCGGATCGAACTCCCCAATGACGTCGCACGTAGGGCTGGAAATGGAGGACGAGGCCGACGAGAATATTGTAGGTCTCTCAACGTCGTAGTTGTGCCAAATACCGCTTATTGGGATCCGCTGACTCGGATTCTGCTGATTTGTGCAACCTGTGCTAAGTTTGAAAACTCTTAAAAGCAGTTTTGAGTTTCTATGGCGTTCCTCGCCGACTGTTCAGGCTGAGCTTCCTGTTTTTATCGTTCCCTACGCGAGACTCTCGGTGCGAGAAACTATGAGCCTTGAGGATACCTTACAATACCATTTGGAGATAGACTGTGTCCAAGGCAGCCCGCTCGCATTGGTCTCACAGCATCAGCTCTATGAGTACTCAGAATCGATATCTGGCATCTCGAATGCGACCGATGAGCGAAATCTCGGGAGGGCGCCGGCCAGGCGATACGCTGGGCACCTCATGTTCTCGTTCGTCAGGTGTACCCCAGGAATCGAGCACAGTTACCGGGAAGAATCGTCTGCCACGGCGATCTCGACGCATCCCAGCCACGATCACAGCGAACACAACCGTGGGAAAATCTCGTTGAGATTCGACTTCATTCCAAAATCTTCGCCGGAAAACGGAACTCCGCCGATTTGAAACCTCTTAAGATAATTATTAACCATCGATCCAACATGGAACTCGAAGAATCGGGTCATTACGATCAATTGAGCAGAGACTCTAGCAACCACTGGAGATTCGTTTGCGAAATACGGAAGCGGTTGTTGTGCCCACGTGTCTCGAGTGCTCGACACGGGAACCCGAGACAGCAGTTCCGTTCACGTCAATGGTGCGCTGATCTCATGGTCAGCTCCAGAGAATATGGGTCTAATATAGCTGCTTCCGCTCGCAATTGAAGCAAAAATATTGATATGCAGCCTGCCAAGACACTCGAAGATTGGCGGACATCGAAGTGCCCCCCGCCCCCCTCATCATTTCAAGGGTTGCTGGAATAATATTCGCTCGCTTCGCAGAAATTTTGGTGTTCCTCGCTCAATTCGGCTCCTGGGGTTGTGTCTCGAAGTTTCGGTCGAGGCCGGAATTTTCGAGCGACGTGTTCCTCCGAATCATGCATGTCTCGATTCTGTTTTTGTGTATTACTACTAGCTCGGTGAAGCAGGGCCATTAAGAAAAGAGGTGGGCTGGCATTTGTCCGCGTGAGACTTCATCTTAGCTGCGGCATATCGAGGTTTGTTCTAAGCCTGGACCCTGCTTCCACCCGCCTATGTCGGCTTTACCTTGAGATTCTTGCACGGCCGGCAGAGGTCTAGACAAAGGTATTGCATATAAATTGTTGCTTGACCGAAACTCGATATGAGCTATCGAATTCGGTGGCACTTGAGATTTATTGCAGAAAGCAACACTTGCGCTAGCAGACCTCTCTCTGAACGCATTGCAAACCAGCGATTCATCCCTTAACTCGCTGCGATCGACGCTCGTCGTCGAGGTGCGCACATTGTTCATTGAGACCTGAGTTCAGCGAACCTGTTCCTTCTGTGAGAAATGAGATGGGAACCTTGCTGAGCAATCTTTCACAAGAATATTGCGCACATCATGGGCAACAAGAATCGGTGAGCACCTACTGCGATTCCTCTTCTTTTGCGACCCGAGAGATTTCCTCCGCAGCAAGGTTGTCGCGGTTGCTTTGAAGTCGTTCAAATTCTTGGAGTCTTTGCACAATCGACCGTCGTCGATCGATCATTGACGGGCTCTCCAAATTATGGACGTTCACGGCATGTACGAGAAAAAAAAATATGGAGACGTAAACACGAGTGTGCGATGTCTATCTGTGCTGGTGAGAGTCTGTCACAGCGTGTTAACCCACTTGGAGAATGGCTGAGATCGCTTCTCATTTTGAGTTGCCCCTTCTCCGGCGGTGAAGCTGAGTGTCTCACTCTAGGGGCGGCAGAGTGGCCCACATTCTTCGGCATTGATGACATTCAACTCTTTCGCGAGATTCAAAAAAAAAGATTGCGGCTAGCGGCGTTATGGAAAACAACCAACCGATGATTAGGCTGAATTCCAAGCTATCCTCGGTGTCAAGGAACATCGCGGACGATGATCAGTTGTCGCTCGGAGTTCAGCGAGCCATCCTCTGGAATGAACGATTACTATTCTAGAAAGGAAATGAGTTTCCCCAAGAATGGCTTCTGAGCTCAGGCTTGCTTCGGCCGAACAGCCAACCGCAGCGGGTCAATCAGTGGGTCCGTCAGTCGATCGAACAACCTTCCGAAGGTTGTCAAGGCCACGGTCAGAGGCGTGACGTTTCTCTCAGGGTTCAACTCATAGAACGCTCGTACGAGAAGATATGATGACGTGGCCGAGCCTCGAACTCTGGCTCACTGCCACAGACTGAGAAGAGGGTCTTGTCGGAAATAACCGAAGCCTATCGTCTCCTCGTGGTGTATGACTGTATGTATTTATAAGTGTTCTATTAGGCCGACTTTCGTCGTCCGCAACACGGCGATCATCTTCGCCTCACGTCGTATCCTCGTTCTTGAGATGCGCACGATTGACTCAGTTCGAGATAGCTGAATCTCGGAAGGAAGCCCGGAAACGCATTTCAGTGCGATGCATCGGCGACGTGGCCTTGTCATTCCAAACATAAACAATATTTTGTTTTTCTCTCTTCTGACGTCGCTCCTCGGTGAAGCGAGGTTAGGGATGACCCGGTGTCCGTCCACGATGACGTTTGCCATGCGCAGCGGTTGGAGAATGTACACCGGCATATGTTTGGAGACGCAGAAAGCATGATCTGAGCTCCTTCTTTCTCGTTGGAGGTAACGTCGCTCGAACTTCCCTGCCTCTGTGTAGTTCGAGAGCTCGAGGCTCGGGACCGTCGACGGAACCCAGGACTCATTTGCGACAGCCTTGACTCAGAGTAGCGTCAGGCGTGAACATTGTTTCCACACAGATCTCAGGGAGAGGCTCACCGCCCCCACGCATGGTCCGCGCTAAGCTCATGACGTTCAGTCGACGAGTTGGCGGTCTACGTACGAGCTCTGACCGACAAGAACGAATTGATATCTATCGCGACAAGGACAATGTCGAAATGGAACGCGAGTTTGAAGCTACACCTTGCTGATGTAGGTGAACATTCCCGTAAGAGGCGAAAGTTGATGCAACAGGGAAGTGAATGAATGACCGTCAGGCGTCACAAGAATGAAGTGAGGCACCTTTGTATACTTCTCCAAGCGGCTGCGCGTGTCAATAAAGGACGCGGAAAGTGAGAGTTCGCTCAGGCGATTCCAGGCGTAGACGGACTCACAGAGGCAGCCATAAAATGAGCCCTAAAAGAGAACCTTCAATTTTTCCGGACGAATGGGAGATTAGAGGAAAGGATGAGGGAAACGAGTTCGCCAGCGATCCCCATCGGTGAAGCTGAGCCGATTGAGAGACATGGCTTCCAAACGGAGCTTCGAGCACCACGTGGAAGTGGCTTGGTTGATTTGATTCAACTCGAGGTCGTCTTGTTCGGCGAGAGAAATGGAGAAAGCTCTGGAAGCACACCCGTGATGTTTACGCGCGTGGCGGAGGGAATCTCTTATCAGAAGAGCCGTCCTTCCCCGGGCTCTGCTCGGGAATCGTGACTTTCGTTGAATACAGTAAGCCATCATTCCCATGGAGGGTTCGTTAAATGGTCTTTGAACTCTTTGGATTTGCTGATGCGATTACAAATCATCTGACAGAGTTCAAAGGCTCGAGCTCAATCCTTGTAAACTACGCGTTACGAGACGAACCGGTTCTGTCAAGTTGCTCGGTTGATGCGTCGGCAAATCCTCTTCATTGAGTGTTCTCCGCGCTCATCCATTCCGCATGCGTCATGTGATTGAACAGGGCAGCCGTTTTCTGTTTAGAATCCCGCATCCGTAGCCACCGCCGCTGCGAACGCTGGCCGGAGCAGCCGCGTTGCTTGCGGACAAGCGATCATGTTTCGTCATGGCGTCGCTTTGTCCATGTCAACTTGAACCACTTGCCGGATGGTATTGATGGCAGTGATCATTGTCCACGGTAGGGCCTACGGTAGTGAGTACTAGGAGCGACAGTTGTCGACGCAACCGACCGTCCCACTGCAGTAGTCGACCGTGGTTAAGCAGCACGATGGTCGCCGGCGCAGCTGGCGGTTCACGGCTAGCCGTCAGACGCCAGCCGCCAGCTGACAAGTGGATGAGAGAGCTGAAGAGAGGAGGCTCTGCTTCGGCAAGGGCTGTTGTGGAACGAGTGCTGCCGCTGCTGTCGGAATGGTCTTGTGTTCAATGGTTGGATCTGCTGGGTTGCCGCTGGTGTCGCTTCCACTGCTCGTACTGAAACTGCTGCTTCTACCGTGGAATAGTTCCATTCTGGTGCAGACGATCACCATCGACAGTCAGGACACAACGACGACGACGGACAGTCACCGACGAGACAAAGACGACGACGACAACGACCGCCAGCTTCAGAGAACGGCCGCTAGAACAACAAGAAAGCAAACGAATTCCCATCTAGTTGCTAAGCTCATCTAGTTCATCGAATTCGTAACTTAGTCGAAATCCACCCACGGGATCACTCTCCGGATCAAAACGTTACACTCTTTCAACTTGAGCTAAGGTGTGAGACAGCCGTCCATAACGCCTTCGTGGGTGTGTGTTTATGGTAGTGATGATTGGTGATTGTGTGTTCATTTGCTTGCTTCTTTGTTTGTTTGGTTTTTCGTCGTGGCTGAATGGTACATATTTTCCACATTTGTGATCCAAGAGGAAATCCTCTTGCCAATCACTGATCGATTCGGTCGACATCCAGCCGATCAATCAATCAATCAGTCGACCAGGACTTCCATTCATCAATCGATCGATCAAGCGAGCACTTGATCAGTCCCTAAGGAACTATAAAGTGACCGAGTGTGTGCGTTCGTGCGAGCGTGTTCGTGAGTGAGTGGATGAGTGAGTGAGCGAGCGAGTGAGTTAGCGAGTGGATGAGCGATCGGGTGGGGAACTTGGTGGGAGTGTTCGTGAATGTCTTCGAAGTCGGCATTTGTTTAGGTGCTGTTCATTATAGGGAATGAAGCTCTTCTGGAACGAGCCTTCAACTTCGGGGCCGCGAAATCCAATGGGTAATTCAGCTTAGCAGGTTTCTATAGTTACACCCGATGTGCAATTGAGTTAACCTGTGGGATCGCCGATCGTTACAGGTAAAACGCTCCCCTCCGAAGGCCGGACTGGGGACCCTTCAGCGACCCCTGGCGAGCGACTGCGGCAAACAGGGTGCGGGTAACCCGCGGCGGCCGAAGATTATCGTCACGCAGGCCGAGGGCCCTGACGAGGTGACTTGGAAAAAAGAACAGGATAAACGTCGACTGCAACCGCGAGGAAGATCCGCGTCGTCACCCAGCAGTTCGGACTCCGCTCACGAGTCGGTGATGGTATTTGTCGGCTCCGTTCGGGCACTCGACGCCCAAAACTCGACAGCTGTCCTGTATCCGTTCGCGCATCAGGTGAGTGCGTCAGGAACAATTGACGAAATCGGCAGATTTATGCGCTCCAGTAGTTTCCTGCTTAGTGTCGCGCCGATCAACTCGTTGGTCAGCAGTCGAGATCTGTTCACCCACCGAGTGCTGGTCCAATATCTCGAGACGTATTCTGGCCATAAAATCTCAGTTTACAACTGTTATAAATGATCACATAAGCCGAAGCGAAGCCGGTAGCAAAGAGAGCAACGTTTGCGTTCCGAAATATTCGGATCGATTCTTGGGAATGCTTCGTTGATTCGCTCGAATGCTTCGCCCGAGGGTACCAGAAAGAATTTCCGATCGAAAAAAGTTGAATATTGAGTAATATGCGATCCGCGGTCTATCAAATCGCGTCTAATCCAGAGAAACAGAGCAAATCCATGGTTTGTGTTAGAACAAAGATTGAGGACTGTGAACAGATTGCACAGTGGTTTAGATGACCCACGTTTCTGCGGCGATTCGAAACGAGATTCCCGTTTTGATTTTTTCCGAGTGGAGTCATCCACGCAAAGCTTTGGACAACAGGTTTTCTGCCAAGGCTGAGGTCAAGGAAAATTCCCGTTCCCCAGCGAAACCTTCATTAGACTTGTCTTCCGGATCTGCTTTCGGATTCGAGAAGAAGCATTAGAACGTGGCATTTCCATGGTCCAGATGGTTTTCCGAACGGCGCCTGGGTTGATTCGAGGCTCAATTCAAGATTTACTCGTTGGTCTCGATATGATTGATAGCTCGATGATCGCGTGGAAACAGTGGAAACGTCGAAAATAATCATGGAAGCAGTATTGTCTGGGGCAGAGTACAACAAGGAGGTGCCCCCTGTAATCAAAAGGAATTTTCCAGTAGCAGCGTTTCATATTCAGATAGCGGAACGGAATTGGGTTGCTGCGTAAACACTATGTGCACGAACGACAACAATGAGCCGACACGTACTCACTGACAAGGCATCTAGAGTACCTTTTCCGAAAGTGTAGGAGTTTTCCTCGCCGAGTCAAGAGCGTTAATCCTTCACGTTTCCATAATTCCGGCCCTTGGGCGAGAGCACTGATGTTCGACGATAAACTTGACTCTGTTTATTGAGACCACGGGAAAATCGGATCCGCCTCGACGGATCAGAATCAGAATACACGGCCATGAGCGAATCGGACCCTCCGCTTAATCGGACCAAAACGGTGCGCTCCCCTCGTGATCATATCCGGCTGCGTTCACTATACGTGCTTGGTGTTTGGGATGGAGATTTCCGGCTCATTTCGGCTCACCTCATGCTTCGTACTTTCATTATCCAATCGGAAGGATGCGAACTGACGAAGCCACGGTAGGCGAGCATGTTGATCGATGATCGACGTTAATTGCCCCCACAATCTTGACTGGCCGAGTTTCCCTTGCCTTCTGGTTTCTCTTACCAATGTGATCCGCGCTCTGTGCAAGCTCTTCTGACGGCCCTCCAGGATTTGGGCGTGGCTTGGGGCTGGCAATCTATTACCACGAAGAAAGGGGTCTCGCAGAACCTTGTGATTTCACCCCATCAGAGTTCTTGTCAGTGGTAAAGCCTCGCCGGAAAAATGCCCTGACGTTTACTCCATGATCGAGCCTGCGCATTGCGTGGAACTAGAGTATCTTTTGAAACGAGAACTGATCTTCTATCTTTTGGTTTCAGGTTGGAGGTCATACTCAGATGCTCCTTCTGGACAAGAGTACCTTATGCAAACCACTCATAAAGCGAGAACTGCAATTCTACCTTGACATGCCAAGGGATCTTAGACCCTTCACACCTCAACACAAAGGGGTGATCAGGGTGCACAGCTACTCGGATGATGATTCCATCCTCAGTTACCATCCGCATAAACATGAAGGTCAGTATTGAGAATCGGCTTCGACGGAGAATCGGGCGTCTCTCTATTCCCCTTGATCAATTAGATCCCGAAATAATTTTCAATCGAGATGCTGATCCCGCGCTTTGTTTATCCACAGCAATCAGCAAACGTCATTCATCAGATGATTTGTCGCGATGGCAGCGCCGTCACGATATGCGACAGGCGAACTCTCTGAAAGTCCAGATCTGCTCGTGCTCTGAAGAACGCCATCTTCTCCAGAGGCGGCAGAGCAGACCGTGTGCTCAGGACAACGGCGGCGATAAGGTTCGCTTTCGATTTTCCCCCGTTATCCCTGTATCACGAGACAATCAAGTCCTGTGGTCCGATCCCCATTCTTGGATTGACGATGAACGATCGTGCCTTTCATTCCCTTCAGGTCCATCATCGTTACTTCATTTTGTTGGAAAATGTCGTGTCCCGCTTCCATCGCCCCTGTATCCTCGATCTGAAAATGGGTACCAGGCAACACGGTGACGACGCGAGTGATGAAAAGAAAAACAGGCAAATGGCCAAGTGTGCGGCTTCGACTTCTGCAAACCTTGGTGTTAGACTTTGCGGAATGCAGGTAAACAACTCTCTGAAGCGCGCTGTCCGTTTTTGACCCCATTTCTGATGATAAAGTAGAGTCTGGACGAAACTGGTTGAGGGACACATTCAAAGACAAGAAACGTCTGGTGAGCTAGCTTTCATTCAAGGTTCGAATCGGCTTCTCGCAGGTATTTCAAGCGGACATCCGCGCGTTCTACTGGAAGGACAAGTACTACGGACGAAGATTAGACGATCAAGGCTTTCGTAACAGTCTCTACCAATTCTTTCACAATGGGTTCCAATTGCGTACGGACGTCATTGACCTTATTGCCGAGAAACTGGTGAAATTGAGGAAAGCCATCGAAAAACAAGATTCGTTCAGATTTTACTCATCGTCGCTGCTCATCATTTATGAAGGGTGAGTTCAACAAACCATCAATTGGATGAATTACGAGAGTAGAGGCACATCCACGGCTCAAGTCAACCGGCCACGGCCACGAACAAGGAGACTTTCATTGAGTCTGGCCGCTCGTACGATAGTTCGGCTGTGCTCGGCAGCTTGTCTCGAGCTTTGGCCGACGTCCAACTAGCTACGCGCTGACATTTCAAGCTTTGAGCGGTTTGATAGTCGGCCGTTGCCACTCATCGTTGTGATATCAGTCGTCTGAGCATTTTTCGGGTTTGAGCTCTCACGCCGCCATCAGAAACGATAGCCAAACTTATCAGCGGATCGGGTACCAAAACTTCCGATCCAAGTTGAGAGCCTCCAGCTTTGAGAACAAGTGAAGTTGTATTTAAAATGTACAGACCGTATAATCCCACAATTTTCTGATACGATGTTTGTTTCCAGATGCGAGGAACTGGAAGACGGTCTCTCGGACGCTGAGGATACGGAAGAAGGAGAAATGATGGAAGACGTCATGGATTTCGCCTCCTGCGCAGGAGACGTTGACGATTCGTCGATGGATTCCTCGCTGGACTCGGCACCATCATCGCATACTAACGCTGGTCGTAGGTGGAGCACTAAACCATCGCACCGAGAACTGCATGGTCCGCAGGTTGACGTGCGTGTGATTGATTTTGCTCATACCACATACGACGGCTACGAAGGAGACACCAAAGTCCATAAAGGACCAGATGCTGGTTACTTGCTGGGTAAGTGACGAATCAGGAAAAAATAAAACTCGAACAACCCTTGTAACCTAACATTTCTATCATCATTGAATCGTCTGCCGAGAGACCTGAAGTCGCAGCAGGGCTAATCCCCCATTTCCCACCATCTGCAGGACTGGACAACTTGGTGGAAATGCTTCGTGAAGTCAGGAGCGGCCGCGTGACCGGTGCTCACGGCGAACCTGAGTCTTCAGCAAGTCAGGACGAAGACATCGCCAACTCCGACTCAGCTTCACGCATGTAAATAGTGAAGCGTACACGGGGATCATCGAGGCTAGACGAACTGTGTATAACCCATGGACAAATGTATCTGCACCTCGCGGATCCCGTGATTCGCCTACAAACTTGTGAACAAAACTTCCGGAGGCCCTGTCGGGCAGATTGTAACTTCGACATAATGTACATTCCCCATCACCTCATCGATGTTTTTAGCCACTTTCTCTCAGTGTGTGTAGCTCTGATAGACTTCACCCTATTCGGAGCGGATTAGAAGGCTCTTCACAAAAAATCGATGTGCACCGAAGCTCCTTCCCCTTTTCTCCCCTTCCTTCATAACTCGACCCCGAACGGTGTGACCAAACGAAGACTCACGAAAAGTCCCAAAGACTATATCTTACATGTAGAATCATCGACTAACTGGAACACCGACTACGCCAACTGTCTCATTTGCTGCAATCAGAGAAAAGCTGGAAAATGATACCCGAACCAAATGGGAGACAGCGGAATAACTTTGATGATGCAACGACAGCCAGTGCTGAAACGTCACAACTTGACTTGTCTAGCCGCGTAGGTTGCGTGCGCTTCAGGTTTCGGAATGGCAGTATTTTTTGTAAATATTGTTGTACACGAAGTCATCTCCAGAGACTCATGATCTTGCAGTACGTCGCTGAACGGGCGAGCAAGCGAACAATAACAACAGGAGATGCGGTCGATAAGCGCGCGCAAAGGCGACTGTCGAGGCAGTTTTCTTCAAGGTGCACGAATCCAATGATCGGTGGATTGAAGCGCCGTCTTGGCAATTGTGATATGAGTGAGTGTGAATGCAGTCCAGTTGTTCTCATGGTTTGTAAATGACTGCAATAACAAGACTTCGGAGAAACTTTCGACCTACGCGAATCCCAAAGAGAGATGCAGAATGTTGCGAATTCTCTTGAGTTAGCATACGCATCATAAGGCTATCATCGATACGCAGTCTTCGTTCGGATCAGGTCGCTGGATAGGTTAGTTCATGGAATGGGAATAGAGGTTTTCGATCCCGTTCTCGGAAAATGACGTACCCAGAAAACTTTTGAAAAAAATTAATTTTTTTCGTCATACCTTTGTCATGGAAGTCAAGTTGTAGAGTTGGTTCGAGGCAACTTCGATCTCTGAGAAGGCATTCCGGAACGGACTAGATACTCAGAGAAAAAATTGATTTCGGTCAGTTACGTGTCACGAACGACGATCCAGGAGGTGGAGATGTTCGACGGCAGGAAAAAAGCCGCCGACCAATAGCAGGAATATCATTACATAGAGCAGCTTGCACTTGAGCGTTTCTTTTGTCCGGGGCCCTCTCTGACGTGTCTGAAATCTTGTGGGGCTATGCCGTTGATCGTGTATCATATCTCCCGTGTTTTTTAGTGGCCGACAGCAGACCGAAGCTCCGCCTTAGGTGGATTCGACCTGTAGAAATAGATGAAGAGGACGAAAATTAGCTCCCGTAGGGCAAGTTTGAGAGGCAAAAGTCTATTTTGTGAAATCCATACCAAAATCCATCCTGAAAGTTCAACCTGGGATCCCCACATTGTACAGTAACGAAATGCGATAAAGTATTCTCGGATTCCATGATCCACCTGCCTTCTGAAAAGCTACTCTCTAACGGGAAGAAAGTTTCAAAGTCTTGAAACTTTTATTTTCAAAGTGTTATTATTCCTCTCGTATTCCCTTAGGGTGTAACCTGTCGTTTGTTAGAACCCTCGACGGCCCCGGACTCCGTAGCAGTGAAATATCCATTGAAATCATTTCGAATACTATTGCATACCCATAAGCCTATGTTTATCGAGGAATGTGCGAGACGACAAGGGACCGATGGACGATATGGAGGACGATGAGCGCGAACTCGTTCAGATCACCCGTTGAGTCACTCTTGTCACCAAGTCAATCAAACAAAGACTAAAGACGTTGCCGCATGTTATGCTGTCACTGCATTTGGCTGCGCGTTCTCCGAGACGCAGGCACAAAGCGATTGAGCGATGGCTGCAATAAAGTTATTTAATTCAGAATAAGATGATGAATTCCTCTTACTTTTAGCGTCTCGGAGGTCATGTAGGGCGGCTGTTCAACTTTCTAGTGTTTGGCTCGAAGTCTGGAATAGTGAAATCGGCGAACTAGCAGTCTGGGAACTGCCTTTGTGCAAAGAACTCATGATTGCTGTGGCAGTACCAGGGGCTCGTGGAATGGTATCTTAACCAAAGGGGGCTTCTTTCTGGTTGAGAAATCGGTGATGACTTCATACGTGTGCTCCTAGGTCGGTGTATAGCATAGATGGCACAACACTCTATGAATAATAGGCTCGTTCGACCGCACGGCCACTGGTCGATTCTTGCGACTTGAAAATGATACACCCGGAAGGAGTTTCGAGCACTCCCAGGTTGGGGAACACTGTTCTATTTCTTTGTTATTAGCAGAGTTGTCCGGGAAGATCTCTCTGTACAATAATGTCATCGACCGGGTAATACGGTCGGAAAGTCTCATCTGATCTCGCGTTACGTGCTGAACGGTGGTAGATGATGATGATGATAGGTAGAGCCGGATTCGGATTCCGCCGCCCAGAACTGGCTTCAAGTGCCGCCGATTATGAGCTCTCCCTCCGTTCACAACGTTTTACTCGAAATCTGAGATCTCCTCAATCACGACGTGCGGAATATTTCCTGCTTTGACCCACGCAGCCGGGAAGCGACCGCTCTATTTCAAATTTTTCTCGATCGCTTTCTATTGGAGAGATAGAGCTCTCCCAGATGCGGGGAATGCTCGCGAGAGCCGCCCGGGGACCTTCGATTCCGTGGGATATTCCTCCGAGCTCGCGGTGAGCAGTGCGTGATTTTCATCGCGAATGGTCTCCCACCACCTCGCAAGTCTTATACCGCCGCGACCAACTCTTATTTTGATCACGGAACAATATCTCATCTTTATTTAACATTTCCTTCGTACATATTTGTCTTCATTAGCTTTTCATTAGTGTCGGAGAAACTCTCGAGCGTGCACTCTGCAATTCTATAACTTTCCCAAAACCTAGTCGCCGCCGGGAAGCAGTTGTGCAGCCCCTCTAACCTTAATAATCTCTCTATTGATAGGCAGACAGGAAATGCATTAGTCTCAACGAAATTCTGAGAATGAGCGTGAGCTCACTCAAATGTGGTTTGCTCCTCCTCAGCTCCCCGTGACGGTATTGAGCACCGCGAGACGCGCTGTTGCCACGAAACGAAAATCTGAGTTGCGGCAGGATCCCAGTTTTCCGTCAGAGCTTTCCCCTTATAATGGCCTCCTGGTTTCTGATTCTAAATCGAAGCATAGAGGAACTCGGGAGAGTTTCAGTCGAGTCTGGTCGGGAGATTTCCGAAGTCAGATATACCGATCGATCCTTCAGCGTAACGTTTCAACACTGAGGGGGGGCCGTAAACCAACGAAGCGATTATTTGCGGCGAGCAATCGGATGACCACTTACTAAGCCGCAATGGCAGTCTGTCACGGAGCTCTTAGGTGATCTTGATCAACGTTGGCACGTTATATTTGAGTGATGATTACCTCGTCATCGTTTCTTGATGCGCTTCAACTGAGCTATACATCCTGGTCGTGAGGAGATCTTTGTTATGCTCGATCTTATAGTGTTTCGTTTTCCATCGGCTTCATTCAAGCAAATCGATTTCCTGGAATCCGAGCAGGCGATCCCTGGAATCCCTGGCGGAATCCTTGCTCTTCGCGGCGAGTTCAGTCCTCAGCATTGCGTCGTACGAGCTAAGCTCGTGCGTTGTTTCACACCTTGTGTCTTGTGCCGCCCTCCCTGGGACATTCTCCCAAGGTCTCACGTCCTTAGGAGAAACAGCCTATCATGGCATCGTGAGAAGGTCGCTGCCATCATACATTCTGGGATTCCGGTCTACCGTTAGGCCGCTTATACTCAGGTAGGAGCGATGCACAGCTCTGTCGACTCCCACATAGAAGTCGGCTAGCGGGCCGGCAAAGCAGTGAGCAGGCGACCGACCCACCCTCACGGCGCATGCGTGATGTGAATGAAGTCAAGTGAGGGTTCGGCTTCGTCCGTGGCTTCGTCTAGTGTTGGCCATCTTCAGTCCATCGGTGTGGTTCGTGTCAAGCTCAAACTAACTGCTCGACTTCGTTTTAGTGCACGAGAGTCCACAGTAGTGCTTACCGGTACGGATAAAGAATGGAATGATGTAAGTGAAAGCTTGCTTCTTCACGAGTGTCTGCCTGAGGAACGTTTATATAGGAAGAGCTGCGTCCGAGCTTTTCGTAAAGACGTAAGGAAAGAGCTTGCTCGCGATGGCGTATGTGCTAGGACATAAATTTCATCGTACTTGTCATGGAACATTCGGCCGAGCGATTCAAACTTTAGAGCGATGGTTCCGAGCCTCCTCTAGTGATCGCAGACCGCAGATGACGGGTTAAAGAGACCGCTAGGGAAGCTAAATAGGGTCGGGAAGATCTGGTCGATGGTCGTCTGTCCGTTCGGCAATGCTTTCTCACGGAAAATATTTATATGAGTGACATCTCCCAGAGCTCTCCTCTGTCGGCCTGAATGGGGCTGATGATTCCCATGAGATCTCTCTTTAAGAATTCTGATCCCAGGAGCCTCCCAAATCGCCACAATCCGTGGCTCCAATGAAGGTGTCCATAGATCACTCGAATCCAATTGAGAGGTCAATGCCGAGTTTCTGTTAGCATGAGACCGATTGCACACGAGTTCGAATCTTTAAGGAACGACCATCGCCTCGAACTTGATCTGACTGTCACTCGGACCTCGGCTCAACCGAACGGGTCAGTGGATTTCCCCATCTTCGGGTGTATTAATCACACGGAAATCAAGTCTACAGTGACTTTCGCTTGTTCTACTCTAGGCTTGAGCAGTGGTCAAGAGCTACCCGAGCCATCGTTCTACGTACATATTCCGGATTGCCTCGCCAGTGTCTTCAGGTCGACATAAAGACTGAGGAGCTGGACATTACGAAAGCTCAAAGTGCCCATTTTCTTCCTCTTTTGTGTATGAGGCGGAAGATGTATCTGAAACGCCGGAAATTATCTAGGAAACACTCGCTTAGTAGAACGTATATTTAGGGCTGATCGTCTTCGGTCTCTGCAGAATGGCGCAGGAAATGAGAACGTCAGGGAACGGATTTACGTGTTTTGATTTTAGAGCCGGGACCGATGAGCCATTGTGGATCATGTCAGCTCTGCTGCACAGCTCTTCTGCAAAAATCATAATTGTGCTCGTAATGAGGTCCCTGTCCCGTACGATTGTCCCATCTTCGGTCTTGATAACGATTCAGGCGTCGGGTGTTCGTGGCTCTCCAGAACAGAAACAGCTGAGCAGTCGCCTGCGAAGCGGAGTGTCCGTGTACCGTTAGAATGAGGCGCTCGTATGAACATCAACTTCGCTCAGAATCGGTCGACCTGCCTTTAATATTCGGCGGCCCATTGAAGGGCAGATGTTCCATTGCAGTGTGAATGCAGAGATTTCGGATCTTCGCTAGCGCCGAGCGAAAAACGTTCACATAACTATTGACTTGAAACATGGCTCCACTGAATATTCATGATGGGCTGCGTCTCCTGTGATACGGTTGCGTACACTTTTGCCAAGACAAGTGTGTGAAGGTCGCAAAACTGGTTTGTACGGCTTAGCCCTTGTTGTCTTCTCCTCGGACTGGAAGCTTCTGACCGCAAAACCCTCCTGCCCAAGCACGTCGAACCATGCAGTTTCTCGGTCTATGTTGACGCACAGGAGACGGCAACCTGCTGTGTTCGGATGACAAAAACATCGAAGACAGCCAGGCCACCAGAATACATACCGTATCGAATTCAGTCTCACTCAGTCAGTACAGCTAACATCTCGAGACCCCCGACTCCTACGTGGGAGAACATTCTCAACGATCAGTTCGGAACTCATCCTTCGGGTGTTCCGTAAAGAGCGTGCTGTCAAGAAACAGAAGTCATGTTGATGGGAACGAACTTCTGGAACTGGTCAATTCCTAGAGAGGAGTTGGATGAACCTCCAGTAAAGTCTTGGATTCAATATTTCAATTAGTTTGACGTGACCTTCTAATCTTTGGAAAGCACGATTCTGTGAATGCCCCATTCAAATGGTTCCGGTTGCCAGGAAGCGATATGACGTGACTGCAAATCCTTCTTACAGATTTCTAGAAAGGAAGAATAAAGGGCATCAAGAGACACTAAGCCATCGTGACGCAAATGATGATGACGGCGGTCGCGGTTACTGAAGGGGGAGGAGCGATAACGAGTCGGAAACTATTGTTCAAATCATTTTTGTTCAAATTCAAACAAAAGCCCAAGGCCAAGTGCCGAAGACAACGGAACAGAATTGCGGAAGGAAGAGAGATATTCGCTAGTAATTATTGCTCGCCCGTTTTTCCAAAGCTTTAAAACGGGGTAGAACGAGGTGTCGGTCCAAATTATGCTCCGGAAAATCAATGAACAAAAATACAAAACGCGCTCCCCGCTCGATGAAAGCCTCGCTTCGCATCTGATTGAATACTTCGCCCGATTCCCCCTCATACGGTAGCATCGAAGGTTTGCCTCAAGCAGCAGAAGAGGCGTTTCCTGAACACCGGAGGCCAGACAGTCACACCATTGTTGATAGACCACTTGCTGGTGGGAAATGATAATTTTTCGAGCAATCAAAGCGAAAAAGTTGCTCCAGTTGTTCAAATAGATAACCCTCGTACCCATTAGTCGGAATCGGCAGTTCCGTTCCGAAGTGAAACGTCTCGTCTTAATTTCGTGCGCGGGTGGGAAATTTTACCAAGTCAGACAACGCTGTTCTGACTCGAGAAGGAAACTATTATTCTTCCCCCTCCTGAAGAGAGAGAAAAAAACAATTTCCGTTGCTTCTGGCCAATTCCAGCAGCCTTTCTATGGGACTGGTTTCCGAACGACTTGGATTTCGTGAAGCTTCGATGACAATGCCACTGGAGATCCACGCCTCGAGAATTTCCGCGATTGCACGATGAAGAATGGCGAATGATTCCGCGGCAACGGACAGCGAAAACGGTCATCGAAGGTTGACGAGCAGAATGTCTTCGGGATCGCCGTTGTTGAACACAAACATGTGGCGAGCGCGATAAGTTCCGTATTGTACATCGGTCGTCGAAGGACTGAACGATCATGTTCTCCCTCTGGCACCCACACCCACGATTTTGTACTGGAGTGGTTGTGATTATCCTCGGATCTTTTGCAAACCGGCAGCACTCGATTGCGGACTTGCGCAGCTAGCATCGATGACGCCTTGTAGCTTCAAGGGAGCGAGGATTTCTTGAGTTTCTCGATTTTCAACAGCTGCGACCGTTAAACGTTCTACTTTCATGAGGAAACACGCGCACAAACGACGACCGCTGTTCCTGTCAGGCCATCAAATCAAGTGATTCCGTTTCTGCAATTCATATATTATCTTTGAATCGCTTCAAGTTCCTGTTCAGCAGTCAGCCAGAATGAGCGGAAACGTTTTTCTTATTCTTTATTGTGCGTTGGCTGTGCGCAACGGAGGTGTCTGGCTTGTTAGCCGCACGCCGCGCCACTCACTGCGATGAACGGCGGCTGTGTGTGCCCATGTGATCCCTCGATGGAAGATTGAAACGCCTGGAGATGCGATTGGATTTTTCCGACGCATCACTGATTCCCACCTCATTCAGAAAGGTGGAGTCGTGGCCTAATTGCTATCGTTGACTGTCCATAGCCTCTGGTCGATGTCGCTTTCAGTGGCGTTAGGGGAGCAAAAGGGGAAGCGTCCGCTTCATCACTCCGGAGTGCATCGAAGGTTTCGCCGGAGAAGCACTTTCCTTGTATCCGAGACGGTACTCAACAAACTTTAGCCCCATCGGCTCAGGAATTTCTGTGCTGAGTGATCTGTGACGAATCCCATCCCGATATCCATGAGATCATGATTGGCACAAATCGTAGTCCATGATGTCCATGAAGCAAGCGAGTGCCGCATCGGAACACTTCCAGCAGTAAGAACCGCATCCTCATTGCTGAATTCGGAAAAAAATCAGAGACCAGTTGAACTGATCCGATCAGTCTTCTTGACGTAATCAGAAAAATCAAACAAAGAAGAAGCCGTCGTCCACTTGTTACGCCATCGCGGCGGGTACTGTACGGTCTGTGTCCCGAGGTTGAGCCGGGTGGTAAGCGAGCGAGCGTATGCTTAGCATTTCACAGAACGTTGACATTGCGAGACGTCAAGAGTGAAGAGCGGAAAATTCGCAGCATCGGAGCCACAAATTAAGTTGCTAACAAGAAATTTCCACGAGACTAGATGGCGCTTTCAAGGTATGCGCTGCTGGCGCAACCCGTATGCATCTTTAATCCACGCTTTCACGATCTTGACTCGTTCACTCGTCCGTATCTAAGCTTCAGGTCACACGGAAGGTGTTACTTGAAAACAGCAGTCGTTGACCGTCGTCGCCAGAAAGATGTTCGGATAAATCGCTGCATAACGGTTCGTCTAGATGTCTTCATCCGATCGGAATGTCGTTGTTTTCTTTATCATCTGTACCTATCTGCATACGTCCAGAACGAAAGATGCCCTCCGTGGATCTTTTCCGATCAACGAGGAAAACACGCAAGTTCGCGGAGAGCTTGCTCTCAGCTTTTTTCCCGCGGCAGCCCACATAATTAGGCTCTTGGGCACGAGGCTCGAAACTTCGGAAGAGTCCAAATCCAGAAGGAAGGGTCTCGCTGACAGTGGTGGCCTCGGTTGACCGATAGAGTCCCGGCCAGAGGCTATGGAGCCCGGCAAACGCGATGCATGTAATGATGTCCATGAGGTCGCTTGCTCGAAGCAAGCAGACGGCCAGACCGAGCCTACCTCTCATTCGGTCGCTGGATCCCTTGGTCGAGCGGACGCACGAACGAACGAACCAGCCAGCGAGCAAAGAGACAGACGGACGGACGAACGGACGCTTGCTGGTGACCGAAAGCAGCGAGGCATAACGCGGCGGCATCCGGCTCGGGGCTCAAACCAAAGGACCGACCGAAAGACCGCCTGTTCGCTTGCTTGCTGACTGAGTGAGTGGCTGCTCACTGCATCGCTGGCTAGTTGACTGGCGTCGCTGGTCCGTTTGAGAGACTGTCACTGACCGTTATCGGGTGTTTTGTTGCTGACACTTCTACACCTCAACCAGAGTGGTGGCGGAAGCGCAAATGCAATGGCAAAAATCGGTGACTGACTGCCAATTTTTTGCCGCTCGCGATCTCAAACAGCTCGTATCACGGAACGGTATCCGTAACTTGAACGATTGCAAACTGTTCAAGACCTCGAATGATCCCTTCGGCTGACCGCTGATTGAGAACAAGTCACATGATAACACGATGAACATAATGGTTTGCGAACACCGGTCGCCTTCGAAATCTCTTCAGAGAACCACTCGGAAGGATTCGGTCCCAGGCGCGTTTGGCGCGCGACGCTGACTGACTCTCAAGAAACTCTCGAAGTTCCCGAAGTTTCCCGAAATTTCATTCGTAATCCCATGAACTGGTCATAGTTAGAACTCGTTGCATAAACTTCCGACTCCAATCCCTCAAGAACTCGACCCTTCGAAACCTTGCAGGCACAAAACAGGAACTGAGACCTGGAAAACAGCACTTTGATGCAGGGATTAACTTTTTTTTGCGAATTTCGGAAAAGAGTTAGCGTGGAATCCGATGAGAGTTAGATACGATTCAAATTCTTGTGTTCTGAACGGACCAGAACTGGTTCAACCAACGACGCTCGTATGAGGCTATGAAAGTTTCTAGTCTCTGAGGTGGAAACTAACTACCGCTTTGGTTTTCTGTTCCAGATTGGCTACCAGATGCTACGGATATGAATACGGGCACGCAAGCAGACAAGTTCCATAAAGCGGCCATCGACGGCTACTTGGAGCTTCTGAAAGAGACCACAAGGAAGGATTGCAACGCCGTAGATGAAGACGGACTCACGCCGACGTTATTGGCGGCTTACCACGGCAACCTCGACGCTCTGCGATTGCTCGTTGGCAGAGGGTGAGTTTTGATATCGGAAGTTCTCGTTTTCGTCTTTCTAGCTAGCGAGCGAAAACTTCGAACACACACACCCTACGGTTCCGACTAGCTCTCAATTTTAATGGGGATTTTTCTATTTCTGAACAGCGGAGAACCCGACAGATGTGATTACTACGGGCAGACGGCTCTTCATCTCGCTGCAGCGAAGGGTCACATGAATTGTGTGTCGTTCCTAGTCAACTTCGGTAAGTGAAAACGTCGTCGTCGTCGACATGCTTCGTTGCTAGACGAGCAATTGACATGCTCCAAATGTCTTGTAGAACATTGTTAACCTATGTTTTGATAGGGTTTATGGCAGAGTTACTTTTGTGTCTTTTTGTTGGTGCTTCATCTTTCTTGTTGCTTTTCACGTGCGCTATGAATGCGTGCATTCTTCATGGATAATGTTTGCTGTCTGACGTAACCCAAACAAGCCTCCTATTCCCCTATGAACATTTTCCTGAAACAGCTACGGACACTTGTTCCGTGGACGCTTCAAAAAAAATATTGAATGGTTGACATTGCGCTGTCATTTCGAGAACTCACGGGCCCGAACATTTCATTCCATGACATCCTCCGCTTGCAGGTGCCAACTTGTTCGCCCTGGACAATGAGTTCCACACGGCCAAGGAGATAGCACTCATCAATCATCGAGAAGAAATTCTCAGATTTCTGGACGCAGCGATCGCGAAAGAGAGTGCTCTCAACACCCGGGTGAGTACCGGCATAGGATGAGCCCATTGCTTTAGGAACTCCCTGATAATTATGACACCCATGCTAATTTATGAGTCTCGTTTCCAGGTGGTTCAAAAACTCAAGGAGAAAGCGATCAAGGACGCCGAAAAACGAGTGAAGAAATTCGAAAGGATGACACACAAATCCGTGAAGAAGGCCGAGAAGGATTACAAAGAGGAGGAAAAACAGCGGAAGAAACACACACTCATCGTGAGTACGACACTACGCCATCGCGGTCGAGGGCCAACTCGCCGATCGATTTCTCTGATTCTTCGTTCACTCAAATTGCAGACGGACTCTCTGACGAGCGCAAACTGCAGAGTGGTTCTGCCTCCTACCACGGGAACTCCGATTGGACAGTCGCAAAAGTTCTCCGAGATCGTTTCGACGATCAACGGGAACTCCAAGAAGGGATTCGGAGCTGTGTCGAAGAAAATTCTCAACAAGAAGCCCGGCATTGGAACAATCAACGAGAGTGCGAAGATCTTGGATCCGACGAAATTGGGAAAATTGAGCATACGGTCAAAAACTGACAACGACGTAATCTACGCAGCTCCTTCAAACCTCATGTACGGTCAGGAGAACCAGCGAATGCACATGAAGGACGTTTTCGAAGCACCGTTAGCCGGTAGCGCTTCGAGAACGTCCAACGAATCAACATCTCACCACGGAGCGTCTGACTCTGGAGTTGGTAAGTTCCTCGCGTTGTTCTTGCTTTCAATGAGCCGCTGAATTTGTAGCGTCCTCCGAAGATTTTCGCTCCCCCGTAATACGCTCCGGCAATAACTTTCCGCGTTAACCAGTTTCTCTTCGACGTTCTTCTTTCGTCAACCAGTTTCCAGTGATGAAATGACAATCTCAGAGCCATCGTCGATCTTTGAGAGACCGGGCTTTGGATCCGTGGCTTTCCGAAATTCATTGGCGTCGAACGTCCTCACGCTGACTGGATCCGCGCCCGTCTCGAGGACAACTCTAAGTTCATCGACAGACTCCAAGAGTTCGTGCGAACATTCGTCTGAAGAGTCTGCTACACTCAGTGGTTCGGACTCAATCGGCTCCGTCGGAAGCCTTGTTCAGAGAAACAAAAGAGTGAGTTCTCTGATGCTTGTTTTCTGCCGACACTCTGGGACAAGTTCCTATGGAAGGGTCGAAGAGAAGAGAACGCTGATCAGATCCACTCACAGAGTGTTCATTTCCAGCGAGGAGATCTTTCGGACGTACCTCTCTGCATCCAAGTGTCGTCCTGGGACGACGAACGCACATCCCTATCGTCGGTCGATGAAGACACGAATCCTGTGTACATTTTCCTATCGGTTCATCATCTGCAGGAATACTTCCCCATATTCGAACGAGAAAAAATTGATATCGACGCCCTCATGCTTCTAGATGAACAAGACCTAAAAATGATCGGCTTGCCCTTGGGTCCTCGGAAGAAACTCGCCAACGCTATCGACATAAGACGTCAGGCTTTGAAAAAGCCCGCAGATAAGTTCGTCGACTCTCGCATGTGAAAATAGAGCGATAGGCACCGAATGATCACCCGTTGTCGATATGGGCTCTGCCAAGTTTCGGCTCCTTAGCCCGTCGAGGAAGCAAACTCGGAGTTGTGACTTCGACATCATGGTTGTATAAAACAAATTCGTGATTTCTACAGTTGGAGGGAATGAGCAGCGGCGCGAATCATACGAAGAACTGAGTAGGTATGTCCAATGGCAAACGATTTCGGTTCCGGGAAACTTGTAAATTTGAGTCGTCATTTCACCATTATAAAAGCAATCGCTTGGAATAAATCCCGACTGGTTTATCGTTATCGCATCGAGCGTCTCCTGATTCATTCCTCAAGTCCTCCAGAAATCAATCAGAATACTGGGTGGACGAACCTGGATGATTCCCCCGTTTCTGCTTCTCAATTCGTCCGGAACGGAACAGAACGAAAAATATTCGGTTGATTCAACTCCTGTCGTCGTTCACCACCCCAATAGTAGGCGACATACTTCGTGCTCTTGAACTCCGAGGACGTCATTTCATCGCGGGTTCCTGCAAAATGGGTGAGTTTTAAGGGTCCCGAGAATCTTCTGATGGGAAAATTTGCTTTGACTCGTGCGCTGCCTTCAGTGGAGCAACTCCCAACATGGGTAACACCATCTCGCAGTGAACGATAATGATGGGCTGTAGAGCATTCCCAGCACTGGAGATCATCAACACGCAGAATGAAATCGTGAGTGGGATATTAGAGAACACTAGTTGATATCGGCCGCAGCCTCGAAGCCATACCGGTTGCACGAAGATGTTACTCAATGTGTAGTTCTCACTCAGCGGTGAAAATTTCACTGATGACTCCCTCATGTGACATGTGACACGTGCTGCTATCACGCGAGCTATCGATTTCCGTGTAGCGGCGCGGTGTTAGCGTACCCAAGAGCCCAACATTCTCACTCTCGTCTTTAGTGAGAGCCTCTCTTTTGTAGCTTGCCGGTGAACGAGTATGCCTTTTTCTCATTTCATCGTTGGATGTTGTCCGGTCCAGTGGCGGATCCAGGGAAGGGGCGATGGGTGCGATCGTCCCCCCTCCCCTCCTCAAGTCTGGAATCCCCGGCCGAATATACGAATCAGCAGGAATAATTCCATAAATCATCTCGGAATTGGATGAATGTTGTTGTAATTAAAATTGTCGACCAAACAATTCAATATTCAACCGCATCATTGGAGAGGGAAGAGGTCCTCCGGGGACACTGAAAATTTGGAATCGCCTCCTCCTCGAGCCATTCCTGGATCCGGCACTGATCCGGTTTCAACAAAGGGAACTCGTCGAGCGAGGAGTACGTACAGCTCCATGAGATTCACTCATTGGCCTGGGCAAGCGAAAGTGCTGAGTTATAATACTGGAATTATGCGGCCCAGGGAGTCCTGGGAGGAGGAGTCAGGAAATAGAATCTCCTTCTGAATGACTCGGACGTTAGAATGCTCGAAACTAGGCGTCACGTTTGCGATGGAATTTCGTCGGTCGTAAGCCTTTCTTCACGATAGTTCCACAGGCAACCCCAACAAGAAAGGAGCCGAAAGAAAAGTGTCACCGCGCCGCTCGGTCTGCAAGCCAACGGATACGAGCTTGGTTTTGTCGCTTTTATCGTCCACTTTATCTCTGTTTTCCGCCAACGGATCCGTTTCTTCTGGCCAGCGTATCGCTCTCCGGTCGGCTTGGAGAAGCAGGTGCTCATCGTCAGTGAAAGCGCGCGCGCGCAGTTTTCATCCCGTGCACTGTACAACGGTCCCTCGCTTTCTAGCAGTGTGCCAGTGGTGCTTCGGAATTTCACTTCGGAGCCAGCGAGTGAACGGCAAACCAATCTAAGCCGTGAGTTATGAGCATCGTTGGACTGATGACCCCAAGAATGTTCTAGCTTTGCGTGAGTACCGAGTTTACTCGGAAAACGCTGCGCGGAAAGTATCGGCGCTTCGGGAGAGCCCCTGAAGCGGCCGGATGTGACGGGGATGGCTGCCGTTCTGAAGAGAATTCGTGGATAGTTTTTCCGGGAAGCGACGAAGGGAGAAGAAAACTACCTGTACGCACTAGTCAAGAGGAGCTCCGTCCGATATGGAATGCCATCAGCTGACTCATGCGCTTACTATTCCGCGCTGAAAGAGTCCGGTGAACAGAAGACAAAACCACTGTTGGCATCTGCTCAAGGTGAGTTCGTCTTATAGAATTTTTTCTCGTGTCCCATACAGGTATGTTGTGGTTAGGGCTTGTCAAATTACCCGCCGCCGGAACGCTTACGTCGTGCCTAGGCCACTCCGCGTGCTCCCGTCCGGAGACATAATTCCACGAGAAGGGCTGTGCGGGAAAGAAGTCTTGGAACATTACGGAGCGATCCAATCTTTCGCGCCGCGGAAGATCGCATTCGCGTTGCCGCCAAATCTTCTGTGAACTCGCAGTAAACACGCTGTCAGTAAGTTCAAGTCAGAATAACGGTTTCGGGGAAGCTCATATCAAATGGTATCGTGGTCGTTCGATGTTGTTCAGAACATGAGCGCAGAAGTCAGCCCCAAGTTGGAAGTCCCGGGAGCTTTCAACGGGCGATCGGGAGCGTATTGACGAATCTTCCAGTGGAGGCGGACGTAATCGCAGAGCAGGAATATCTGCTTCGGAATATCATTCCGGAAGCAGAGTCAGCTCCATGCTGACTGACGTGAGAATTATTGTCGGAATTCCTCTCTGCTCCCTGCTGAAATCCCTGTCGTCGAATGATTAACCAGTTGGCAAGGTGTGCACGCAATTCGATTGGAGTTGCTCGAATCGAAAACAAAGAGGGATTCCAGAGAATCCGTAATTCTGTAAAGGGGCCAAGTGAGTCACACTTGATAGTTGAGGCGAGCGTGCAGATGAGCGAAAGAAAAAAAGAAGAAGAAAGGAAGTAACAGAGCAGACACACACACACACACATGAGCTAACTGAATGACTGCCGGCCGGCCGGCCGGTCGATCGGTCCGTCCGACGGTAGGACGCAATGGGTGACACAGAGTCACTCTTTCTCTTTCTGGTGGCGCGGCCATGAAATTCGAATAGTAGTACTTCTCTTTTTTAGTTAGCGTTAGCGCGGCTCAGAACGAATTTGGCTGAGTCGCAAGCAGCGTGCCGGTCGTGCTACTGCCGCTGCTGCTGCTTTTTCTGACATCGGAGCTGAATGCCAGCAGGATAGTGGCGAAGATGACCGAGGAATGGTGGTACGCAAGCGTAGATCTTCTCGGAGTTCAGTAGTGATTATCGCAGTAAAGTTTTCGACAACGGTGAAAACCCGTGCCTGACGTTTGAGGATGAATGTTCGGTGTATGCTGTACGGAGAGGTTGCCCTCCACTTTCCGCGGGAGTATCGGAGGACGATTTTCCGGAAGCCTGAATTTCTACTTTCACTTGAAAGGCCTCTTACTTTAGAAAAGAGACCTTTCTGTCGCCAAGCTAGTGGTCGATTGCTCGCGCCGAGGTAAGCACCGTTAATACAGAAACCGTGTTTGCGACGGGTCGGTATCTGTGTTGGAAACGGTGTCGGTAACGGCGGGTTGGTCGAACTTCTCGACGGAGAGGTCGGAAGGCAACTGAGGTGGCAAACTGACGACTGACTGACTTACTGACGGGTGGACAGACTGACTGGACGACCGACCGACACGCAGATGGACGGACAGACTGACAGACGAATGGACTCACAGACAGACCCTAGGTAGGCGTGTAGTCGCTGCTGCTGCAGCCGTAGTTGGTTGTGTTGGTGGTGGTGCTGCCGTAGCCGCTGACTGTGCGCGCTATGAGGAGAGTGTGGGGGGAGGGCAGGCGGGCAGGCAGGCAGGCAGGCCGGCGGACAGCCATCCAGCCAGTCAGTCAGCCATGCGCGAACCCCAGCTCTACGCCCGTTCACGACAACACAGTTGGGCTGCTGAGAACGGACGGCCACTGTCTACCGCATCACAACCATAGGCCGTTCACCAACCAATAACATTGAGCACTAAGCGGCCAACAGCAACGGAACACTGAGGCAACAGCCGCCCCCACCGCCGGTGTGGACCGCGCGTATCACGGGTGCTCATTTCGTGTAGGATTTTCCTCTTCGCAGGTTAGTAGATAGATCGAGCTTCTCGATGGCAAGCCCGACGATTTCGGTGGGTGCTCTTCTGTCGATCTCCGTATCCTGTAGTGTACTCATATCGCCAACCGGCGTCTATAGTAGAGTACCTACTCATCGACGTGTGTCGTGTAGTGTGTGCGGTCCAGAACGATTTGCTGCAGAGCAGGCAGTCGGCTTGTGGACTCGAGCCGCTCCGGTTCGGTCCTCTGTCCGCTCTCCCTCCCTTACGTCCTTCGTCACGGATCGAAGTTCCGAGTCCGTGGAAAGTTCTCTTGGACGTGGCAACTCGGTGCTCACTCAGTCAGTGAGGTTTCCGTTTCTGTTTGTGTGGATTGTGCCTAGAGTAAGTACCTGGAAAGGTGAGTCCCTCGTCGGCTTCGCAAACCTGGACCAACGGGACGCGTTGTATCGAGTGTGCCAGCTGATCAGTCCTTGAGCGCAAAATGGGTGACTCGGACAGAATTTCGACCGTTACTATTTGTCAGAGCGGTCGTTTCTCTGCGCGCACCCGGAACGGTCAGCCTGCAGCTTGCCTGCTAGCTGCCTGACAGTTCCCGGGCCCAGCAGGCAGACGGCCAGGTTTGGGGACCGTTACGAACATCACATCCAGCGCGATGATGACGGTCGTGGAGGACGAGCGTTATGCACCGTAAAGTTTAGACGGGCAGCCGCAGTCGGCAGAAGACTGACTGAAATAAGCGAGCGAGCAAGGATAAGCGAACGACTGAACGAATCAACGAGAGAACGAGCACTGGCGGCAGCGACGACGACGACGACGACGACAACGACAACGACGCATGTGTTCGCCAAGAGATTCTAGTACAGGTGGTGGTGTTTAACGCATTTCAGACTCAGGTCCGACTTGCTGGTTCGTTCGCTCGTTCGTTCAAACGCTCGTGGCCGGTCGGTTCATTTCATGGCCTGCTAGTCGGGCCGGCAGGGAAAGTTGCCGCTTTTCACGGGCGCTCATTCAGGGTCAATCGTTGGGTTGCATCGTTCGATGGGTCCCCTTCTTGCAGTGGGAGCACAGAGGAAGCCTACCACGAATGGGTGGACCTTACAAACGAAAACATTAATTCGGTGAGCGAAAGAACGACGACGGATGTACCGAGCGGGAGATGAAGAGCCGAACACAACGCTTCAGTTCCGTTCATTGATGATGCCGTGAATGCTATGTGTGTGTGTGTGTGAGAGTGTGTGATGTGATGTGAGCAAGTGATGTGCGTGTGTTGAGCGTCTACGCGTGTCTGTGCTTGTGTTCGAGTGAGTGTGAGTCCCCAAGCTCGTGTCCGTGTGCGACAAAATCGAGGCGGCGGAAAAACGACCTGAACGCTCGTTCTGCCTACGGCCGTCGCTCGGTCCGATCTCAAAGGAAGAGGAGTTCAATGGCTCGCAGGCTGGTTTGCTGTTCTTCGACCAACCATTCGTCCATATGTCCGTCCGCCTGGCAAACCATCCGCTTGCTTCGTGCGTTTGTCTGCTCGTTCAGGCTGTGTGCCCTCCAAACAATCGCTTCGTTCGTTCGTTCGCTCGACATCATCCCACGGAAACGTAATGCCGGCTCGCTGAGTCGCCGTCGTCGACGTCCTAACAGAGCAGAGAATCGACGGAAGAAGTGCACCTGAAGCATCCATCCGCTCGTCGCTCGCTGGCTTGCCTGTTCATAGTTGTAGCCGTAGCAGTTGTCGTTGTTGTCGTCATTCATTTCGTGACTGACGGCACGAAACTACGCAACTCACTGCGACTCACTGACACGAACTCTTCTCTTCGATGATGACCACGTTGGTCTATGAGACGTGAAATCCGCAACGCCGGAAGTCGCTGAAAGAAACTCACTCACTCGGTCCCATATCCACCCCAGGTTCAAACAGAAACCTTACCACTTGGCGCCTCCCACCAAGCGTTTGAGGGAATCGTCCCGCGGTCCATAAGATCAGAATCAGGTCTAAACCTCGCACGGAACTCTCAGCGTTGAGGCCATGGTGTAGTAGTTGGGCGTGCTCGCGACGACGCAAGTCCTACGCGCTCTTCGTAGGGCATACCACGCTCGTGAGGTGTCCGTGTTGCGGGAGCGAACCTTCATTTATGTTGAGGGAACCGGTTTCTTCAGACATCGAGTTCCCGGAGTTCGGGGATGCGGAATATGTTCAAGTTCGTGTAGCAATCAGGCTGAGAAGCTGCCCAACGACAAATGAACAATTCTCCCACGCCTATCGCCGCATCTTCGTGCCGCAGAATACCAATGTGAGTTTACTACTCGACGTTATCATTTCTGCTTTGTGGCATTGGTTTCGTTAATGTAGGGAAGCAGACAGCGAAACGAAACCCGGGCCAAATTTCCCATAACGAAACGATGCCGCAGTTGTTGCCTGTCCGCCCGCCTGCCTGCCTGCCTGTCCGCTTGTCTTTATCGGCCGCTTAGCGCTCTCCGTCCTGAATCTCAATTCAGATTTGAGATAACGCTCGGTCAGTTCTCAGCAGGACATCAAACGAGAGACGATAACGACAGCAAAGCTGCTGACGCAAAGGTGGCATCCCGATTTTTCTGACGCACATGCCGACGTTTGTTCTGGAAGCAAACTCTGAGAAGCCGTCAGGTGCGCTGCGAGGTTGAGATTCGATCGAGAGAAAGGTTTCGTCCGACTCGAAGGGAGCCACGCCTCTTGCGGCGGCTGCCTCGTTTTCAAGAAGCACCACCCATAGCCTCAGACCACGCTCTTCCTGCTTATGTCGGAGGATGAATTCACCTCGGTCTTCCTTCCTCGCTCCACCGACAATATCCGGCGAACGCGGTTGATTCAGACGTCTAGAGAAACGGAATGAAACGTCAAATTCTGAGGGAAATAAAAATAATCGACGGCTCTCGCGCAAATCTGCTCCAACCTTGTGGCCTCGGTGCCGTGATGGATCCTTGATCTTGAATTTCAGGGAGGCCAGTTGCGTTGTTGACAGTTCCGCCCTCGCCGAAGTTGTCAAGTTGCCAGTGGTTTGCCGAATTTCAAATCCAGATATCAGTATTGAGCCGGCGGTACTATATCGATCGATTGAGAATGACTTCAGCTAGCCACCGAGCAAGCGAGCCAGCGAACGAGAGACCGATCAACGAATCGAGCAGCGTACGACCGAGCAAACGACACAGCTTAGAGCAGCTGCAGGCTGTTCGTTGATTCAATTTCAACAGTTAGGCACGACCAAGTTGCTCTTGCGGTACCAGTTGCTTGGAATCGCTCTTTTCTATGACTGGACTGCTAGTCAAAAATCGAGTTCTGACTCTCGGCATAGAGGTGGTCGTTGGTTCAGGAGTTGTGCACTCCACTGCTCTTGTCTTGGAATCATAGCTTCAGGGATGGAAACTGGGATTCGTGGAGAGCACGAACTCCCGCGCTCGGTTCGGATCACATCCAGGCGTTGCACAAACCAGTAAGGCCGAGGCTTCGTCAGAGCGAAGAAATCTCAACGATATCGACACCCCATCTATGCGATACGGTTCGAGCAGGAATTTGTCGTCATTTCGTTCATTCGTTCGTCGTATCCGGACAACGCGGGAGCGTTCTCGAACAAAATATTTCGAGCACGAAGTTTCACATCTGTACGCAGCGAGGCAATTAGAAATCAACTGTACGGGGTCAAACGAAAGGAACAGAGAACTTGGCATTCGTTGAAAATGGTGACGAAAGTAATTGATCCAAGCACGCGTCACGAAATGAACCGACACCTAGCCACAGGAAGACATACACGGAATAGGAATAAAAACACGAAGGCTATCAACAAAACGCGGTTTCGCTCGTGTGACACCCGAAGAACGAACTGGGTTGAAAAGTCCAGTGCTTGGACAGCCACGGGGACAATGAATACGAAGTCAATGATGGAACTCTCGAGCCCCCCATACACCTGGCAGCACTATGGCGTCATCCTCGATTGTCTACTCCAGTCACTCGCGATCTCCGTCACTCACGCTCTTAGGTCAAAACTCGTTCAGGGAGTGTCTGCGCGCCATCGCTCACAGCTACGGACATACATACTGGATAGCGGGGCCGTTTGCTGCGTACATTGTCCCTGCCGCTCTCATTGAATTCAAAACCTCTAATGAAGCAACCTCCCTGGTATCGATTTCACTTGAGTTCCCGGCCCTGATGTTTCTACCTCCCTGGAACTCCATCTTCGAGCGATTTCTTCAACGTTCGAGTTCGTCGAGGACCAATTGAATTCTGCGCAGCAGCCAAGAGCTAGAGTCCCGATGATCATCCCGTCATGCAGGATCGCATTCGGAGTTTTCCGGGTTCAATAGGTGAAATGAGTGAAATCTGGGGAGGCTCGCGAGTTCCAACTTTCAAAACCGCCTTTGTTGTGTTGAGTCCCTCCGACTAACGGACTCCCTCCACGGCTGAGTCAGCCCCGGCCCGTTTTGGTCTGTCGGTCGTCGTCTTTCAGTGTAATTCATAGAGCCAGCCTCTGTCGCTCACAACCCCTCATGCTGCTGGAACCCTCCTTCGTCTCCGCTCACTCTTCCCATCTTTTTTGCTCTCTCACGTTTGTCCGCTTTCGTATACTTCGGAGCACACCCTCCCTTCTCCTAAAAGCTTCGTGAGTGGGAGGAGCTAGAGTACGCCAAGTATCGCTACCCTCGCTCTCATTGGCTGTGGAGAGACCAATCCAATCGACGTACGCGAGGGCAACGACCCAACTCGATCGAAGCACTCGCGCCACTGCTACGCACGCACAAGGGGATCGGGGTTGGAGAACTTCAGAGCAGAATGACGAGCGAACGAAAGGGCGAGAAAGCTCGAGAAAGCTTTTCAGCGAATCAATGGAAGAATGTTTGAGAGTATAATGCTCATGAGTTACTCCAACTCGGTCTGTTCGATTCCTATCCGCGCGCCGACTAGTTTTCATGCTACGATTCCGTGCTCCGCTCGGAGAGCGAGGAATTGATTCATCATCGATTGCTCCTCTTTGTCGTCGTCGTCGTCCGATGCCGAGGAACTGGGTGTCGTTGTTGTTGTGGTCCTCGTCTACCGTGACTGCCTGCCTGACTGACTGACTGGTTGGTCGAAGAGAAATACTCTCTCGTGCAATCGATGTATCCATCGCTAGTTCTTTCATTCCGATCGCCATCTTCATTCGAACACGCACATAGCCGTTTGAAATCGATCCGTATCTATCCGCGTCCAAAGCGTCTATCCTTCTCAGTGCCTTAGTTCGATTCACATTTTTGACATCTGTAGCTCACCTGCTGCGATGGCTTTCCGCTTACTCGACGGCAGGCCGTCGTGCTTTGCTTAGTCAACGCGGTACTTGGCGGACATGCTCTCTTGCTCAGCTGCTTTGGATGTATTGCAGCTGGCAAGCCGAGCGAGGAAGGCAACAGCCATCAAAAGAGAGGAAAAACCGAAAAAATTCTGAGACTTCATTTAACTATACCCACACTACTATTGTGCGTCGCTTCTGTACAAGAACGTCAGCTGAGGCCCGATGAGGATGAATCATCAAATAGATTCTCAAACGTCCGCTCAGCTCTTCTCCTAGGGCTACGCAGCTTGCGAAGAAACGATCCGCGCGCTTGTCCATTGTGTTTCCTTCCTTGAACGACATCAATACTAGGACTTGTACGAAGACATATGGTCGGGAAGATTGTCTGAAAGAGCGATTTGGCGCTTGCAGCCCTTCATCGGCATCGTGAATGTCAAGGTCTTTGTTCCGTTGATGACGGTTCGGTGCCGTGTTTCCGTATCTCGTAATGTTTCTTCTATGATCGACTTATCCTCCCCAACTCAATCGTCAACCGTACATCGGCAGAACAGAAGTCCCGTCTCTTGAAACCATCGTGATCAAAATCGAGATCCGCAATTTGTCGACAGAAAATCTGAGCCGAAGCCAATATCGTTGTCACACCTCAAATGACCACTGTCACCAGAGACGATATAGCTGCTCACAGAAGAACGAGTTAAGGATCCAAAATTTTGAGCGAAATGAACAACTAGTTCGATACGTTTTTCGAATAAAGTGAGAAATGGGCTCTGCGTTTTCTCGTTGTTCCCTGTTGACGAACAAACACGTCACCGATGGATCATGCAGCCACGAGTCTAAACGCGGATTTGGAATATTCTTATTCCGAAACCTTCTCGCGCTCACCCCGCTCAGCATCTGCGGCCGAACATATTGCTGCTCTGTATTCTTCACGTTTCGGCAAAGCTTCGGCAAGATTCGGTGACTCTTACTCAGTCCGGAGGAGTAGTGACGTTTCCTGACAGTTCCGTTCTCGTGGATAGATACTAGGTTCGCTGAATTCGTACAGGCCTCTGTGCGGCGAACGTGCTACAGCATGACCGAAATGACAATCCCTCGGTTACAGTGATTGTTTCGTTCCGTTTCAGCATTTAGACTCTGTAAATAAAGCTGGTGTCCCCCTTGAGAATCAGCTGTGGAGGAGAGATGTCGTCCGCACAGCCGGAGGTGGATGATTCGCTCACCTCACTCCACTGGCTTCAGAATCTCAACATCATGGGCAGAATCGGTTCACCTACGCCTCCCACCCCACCAGCAAGTCCGGTGAGTTGACACGGGAAGAAGTTTTCCTCATGGATATGCGTTCCGTAATGTGACAAGAGCTGGCGATCGAACATGATTTCCGATCCAGGTGCCATTCGACGAAATCCCGTCGGTTATTCCCCGGAAGCCCACTCCACCTCCCACGGTCGTCCGGAAAAGACCTCCACCGACGATTGATTTTGCCAACGACGATTCTGTGAAGCCGCCATTCTCTTACGCAAATCTGATTTGTATGGCAATGCAGAACAATGCCAACAAAATGACCCTTTCTGCAATCTACAAGTGGATACGAGACAATTTCAAGTACTACAGGAATGCCGATCCCGGTTGGCAGGTATGTTTGACGTATGCTTAGAATATCCTATCACATATTTTTGTGTTTGCTTCTCCAACCGATCGGATGGCGGAACAATTTGCGCGACCGAATTGTTATAAGCGCTTGGCAAGCGTTCAGCGAGCCAGGCTGGGAGCGAATGCTTCCTGGCATGTGGACTGAGTCAGCGTCGATTTTTCAGAACTCAATTCGACACAACCTTTCCCTGAACAAATGCTTCATCAAAATCCCTCGGCAAAAAGACGAGCCCGGAAAAGGAGGCTTCTGGAAATTAGACCCGAACTACGTCAATCACATGGTTGACGGTACTTTCAAGAAAAGAAAAGTCACTTCGAACACAAGCTTTACGGGACGGCCCCAGGGCAAGAAGAAAACACTCGACACTAAAGACGTGGTGCTCGGAATCTCACCTAAAGTTGTGCAGCTCATTCGAAAAGTGCGTGATCGATCAGACGGGAAACGAGGTTGGTGGACCACAAGCTGTGACGGACCTGTCTCAAAAGTTTCTTCTTTCCAGAAGGAGAAAACCTGTAGTCCTTTGCAACCCCATTGCGGAAACCTTTCTCCGCCTTTGCCTTCGTTTCCAACGTTGGAAAAGAGCTCAATCAACTCAAACTTTGTATCGGTTGGGAACCCGACAGCCCAGCAAGTGGTCATCGAAACGGAGCAAGCAGTGCAGAGTAAGTTGAACTCATTCCCTAAAACTTTCAGCCCAACTCGTCCTCGCCAAGTCGAAATAGCTGGGCAAAGATCAGGGTCGATGAAGATTTGATATTCATCAGAGTAGCTCGAAAAATATTCCCGATTCCTCCAGGTCTCGAAATGGAACAAGGTTTGCTCACGGATCCTCTCAAGGGAGATCTTTCGTGGATACTTTCGGAAGGTGAGCTCGGGCTAGAGCAACTTGAAGTTGTTGAAGTCTCAACAGCCGATGGAGTATTCAGTGTGCCCCAAGGGACCGTTTTGGCGGATGGTCAACTCCTCGTCAATGGATCGGTGTCGCGAGAGGAGCACCAAAGTGAGCAGAACGGTGAGTTCCTCTATTTAAACTCGGAATATCGGTCTCTTGCTCGGAGACCTCTCGCATTGCATCTGTATACAAGAACCGTTTCAAGGAGCAGGGCGATTGTTCCTGTCCTGCTTGTGGACTGCGTGTTTCTGCCATTCAGATATGCTTTACTCCGAATGATGTGAGTGGGCTGCAGTGACCGCGATGCCGAGAGGGAAACGAAATGGTCTAAATCTGAAATTCAGAGCTCGATAATGTAGTCCTCTCTGAGGACACGTACGCTGTGACCGGGAAATGAGTCACTGGTCACGTGACCGAGTTACTGACCTGAACTATACTTCCGCCGTGCCCTCGTTGTCTGTCCAGGACTTTTCTAGTCTCAGCGGTGAACAGCCGTTATGCGTCGGATACGAAATTCAGCGAGAGCTGATTTATCGTATGTTTTTTTTCTTTCGAAATCGTCGCCTAAACAATTGACCGAACTCTCCGCAGCTAATGTGAAGAGGAAACCCGACATACAGCGCGACTGACAATGAGAGCATGAAAAATCTATGCGCCGTGGTCATTATTTTTTCAAGTATTCCTTTGATTCTGCTTTGATTTTTCTTCTGAGGTGAGATGGTGATTCCCGCGGAATCTAGTTCCATTGTTTTCGCGGATCTCTTCGTTGAAATCGCCGAGGGCAGGGATTCCCGGAAGCTCATGCCTGGAGAGCCACATGGTCCCCATAAACTTCTGTTGCGCCTCAACGAGTTACTGATCTGCCTTTCGGGTCGTAGCCCAAGTTGTATCCTCAAGAACGAATTCCTTTCAGTGGATCCTCTACAAAATGCCACCGAGGCTTCTGGAGATGTTTGGTGGGAGAGCTGCTTCAACGGCCAGCCCGATTTATCGATAGGAGGTCTTAGAGGTGCTCCCGTGGGTGTTCCCTCCGTGAATGCAGCCACACCTCCAGCGGAGGCTTCGTCCCCTCAGCAACTGGATTTGTTGCCTCCAACACAATTCGTGCCACCGGTGACTGCTCCGAACGTGGTTCATAAGTGAGTTCAGATCGGCTGCAGCAGCATTTCCTTTTTTCCCATATCGTCCCGACATCGGGCGAGTTTAGTTTCCTGTTGATGGCGTTCCTCTCGCTCAGGATCGATAACTCGTACAGAGCCACAGATCTTGATCGTATCGTCAACACCCGCGCCGATAGTCGGCAACGCACGAGCATGTTAGCGCACACGTAGAGCGAAGTCTCACAGTTTGACAGATGCCCATCTCAGCGCACTCTCTCAAATCAGCCAGCCCATTCGCACTGGCCGACCCAAACATCAAGAATATACGTCCAAACGAGTTTAACACATCTTGAAATTGCGCCTCCGATTTGCCAATATCCGCGCTTTCGGAGAATCGTTGACAGCAGCAATCGATCTAAATGAGTAAAATATTCCGGGTCTGGCCCGCATGTCTCCTTTGCTTCAAGTTTCTCACTTATGGTTCGGAAACCTTGGAAGTCAAGCGCTTCGAGTATTGCCTAAAACAATGAAACAAGGAGGAACCACGCGCAACAAATCCAGGCACTGAATGCAGGCCTCTCATTTTCACACTTTCCAAATTTACCAGCCAGCTGAATTATTCACGCTCCGATTACTTCTAGTGCCAGCGCTGATCTCCAATTCACCACCGTAACGAACGGCCCAGCTGGTGCCGCATCTCATTGGGACGACGAATGCAGAACTGCCTTGGAGGCTGCCGCGATTGAACTTGAAGCGTACAACTTTTAATACGAACCGTGGAATTCAAAAGACACCGCAGCGACACTTGAGCAATGGAAGCCTACAACATGCTACACTTGTCGTCGTGATTCTTCTCAAACGGCTCCGTTCCTGTGTCTGAGTAGAGCGACAAGTCGTGATCGATTGATTGAGTGACTGTCCTCACATGACGCCGGACGTGTGATATATGATCGAATATATGATGACTGAATCCATAGTAATTTATTTGTATAGAATACGTAAATAGAACAAAGCCGAGGTTTCGAACTTCGAGGATATTCGACATGTAGGAAGGGTCGAGATTGTCGGAAAGCTGCAAGACATCACGCATACAATCATCTGGCACGAGAATTCGACGTATCCAAGGCAAGGATCATCAACCGCTTGATTCATGGTCCCATGGCAAATGTGGAATCTTTGTTTTTTGTTTGACATTTCTGAACTAGTTTCTGGGACATCCGATTCTGTTTGGATCTGCTTCTGACACACAAAGACCAGATGGGATGCCTGACTTACGTAACACTGGATCAGAGGAATTCCTCTGCATCTACTCAAATACGACCGTTCAACTTTCCTGAGCTCGTCGTAAGCGTCGCATAAAGGTGAAGTTCGCTTCTTGAGCTGTGTTGAACTTTTGTTGGAAGCTAAACACGCTGCCGGGTCTAGGGGTCTAGAGCCACTGCTTTGGAAGCAGACTCTGCTTTTATCTCTTTGAGTTGCTATCTCGCTTTATGGATAACTAGCCTAATTATCATGTACATAAGACAGCTTGAGACGAAGCATCTACTTCTAATCGATCGATGGAGTCAAAACCACATCGCCGGTGGAAGGTGCCAGCTCCAAGCTGTTGGTGACTTTCATCACAACGTGAAAGTGATCAAACGATGAAGCGTCGAAAGTTCATCGCCTAGGGTTACGGATTGCATATGCATTTCTCAGGCAGACCGCCAGTTGCATATGGTTTACCGCTAGTCATATTGAAGTGATTTGAGCTGAGCATCTACTTCAAAAATAACCACGTCACGCAGGTCGGTGTGTGAGGAACAAAGAAGCTTTGTTTGTAATATTCATCGCAAGACCGAACGAATCTATTTATTTACATGCAGAAAGACAAACATTCCAATTGTAGACAAAGACAAAGTACACCTATACATCTATCTATCCAGATACTACCTATCGTCCTATGAATCATGTGGGAAACATGGGGCATTGTGAGTAATATAATAAACCAGCCTACAAAGAATCGAATCAGAGGCTATCGGATGGTTGGTCAATGTCGGTCAGTCTTGTCAGCTGAGCGGCCTGGCTAAAACCAACCGGGTAAATACTCTTCAGGCCCGCACTAGGACCAATTCGAGGATTAGGAACTCTTAATCCAAATTTCCCTTCCCCTATCATTGTAATAACCGAGATGAGAATAAAATCGTGATACATTTCCGTGAAGCTTCATTTCTTACGAGGGGCGCAGTGTTTCACTCAACTGTTTCCATCTGTCAGCCACATGATGTCCGCAATTCTCGATACCATCATGGCACGCCATATTTTCCCCGAACTCATATGCATGTGCAGGCATGATGGTGACCTTCGAATTCTTCAACTCACGGTGCATTGGCTTCCGTGGTTTGATCCCCGTCCGAAAGTCTTCGAACGCTCTGATTTTCGTTCACGTTACAGCAGCTTCTCTCGGTGACTCATTCGGCTGACATGTGTTTGAATAAATCCTATGAATCTCATCGGTGGCACTTCGGGTGTGGTCAGCCGCTTGAGGGATTCGAAGTTTTGCAAATCGTCTGAAACGACTGCTGGAAGGGCGTGTGACCGCTTCAAGCTCGAAAGAGGTGCGAATCGCGGTAGCCGGAGCGATCTGCCTGAATTCATAAACCGAAAAGTCCGCCGTGAGCGCTGCGAAGAGCTTCCGTGAATACATTCCCGTCCCTGGTTCACTGAATCCAGAGCATGTTGACTTCCTCGATCCTTTTCAGGTTACGAAAACAGAACACTCATGTGCTGCCCGCTTTCCTATGGCGCCATGGGGTCTAACCCCTTCATCAGTTGGAGTGTCGGCCGCAAAAACAATCATCCTCAGTCATCATTAGAAACTCTTCTGCGTGATATTCGTTGAAAATCCGAAACCGCAAGGTCAGGAATGTAGAAGAGTCGCGAAATCAGAACCTTCGAAAGCCGAACAAGGATTTTACCGGCCAGCACTGAGCCATGGGAAATCAGACTTGCAGTCTGGGAACGGACAGGATATAGGCTTGCAGAGTGAATCCTCAGCCACCTTCAGAAAGTTGATATGATCGAGTATGAATCGATCGTTGTCGATCGTCATCGGGGTCATCCTGTGCCGCGAAGTTCGATGAGAGGAGGAACATCCCGTTCCCTATCGCTCGCACGCTTGAAGATGTCCCGCCCATGAGATTCCGTGAGGTTTTTCTCTCGTCTATCGGTTCGTCGGAAGTGAGGGTACAACATAAGGGCTACTCCAGGTTTTCGGGCAGTAGCGTGGCGACTCTCCGTGATGCTCGGGGCGCGCCCTTAATCTGATGCCCTTCGTAGGGCGATTTCTTCGAAGTGCGGAACAGCGAAGGATACCATTGAGAACCGATTCGACTGATCGAAAATGAGAACATGTCGCCCGAGTGCAGCTCTCGTATAAGATATCAGACCTAGAGTTCTATTGAATGACGAGACTCATAATTTGATTCCAAGTTCAATGAATGCTCGGTAACTCAGCAGCATTTCTTTTGATCAATGAACTACTGTATATCCTGAAGTCCGGGAGATAAGGCACTTTTCGTTCTTCACGGGCCCCATGTTTAAAGGGAACTTCTGTCTCACAGAGTCCAATGCAAAAGTCTTTCACATGATAACTTCCTTATACAACAGACTTGAGGGTATTTTGCGACTCTTTAATGCCTTCCGCGTATGGATTGGACCAAAAATCCATCCGAAGTCTGAAGACGATCCGATGCCCCGGCCAGGAGAAACGCTGCCCCAGACCCCGGGCCTGAGGTTTTGATGAAGGGGCCGCCCCGCTTCTCTATCTTCCCCCCCCCTCCCATCTAGCTACGATACCGTTATCGGGTCTAATACTTCCATAACGGGATCTGAGTCTTATCGGGGACCAAACAAGATTGCTTTCCCAAAGTTCCACATCCGTACGTAAATCCCCTTAGCTGTGCTCTTGTAGCCCACGTCAGGAAAAAATTCAGTTGAACTTCCGTGAGATCTCGAGTTCATACGCACGATCTTTTTCAAAGACGGATCGATAACTCTTCGGAACGGCTCATCACAAATCATATCTATACCAGTGCGATCCGTTAACGGAACGCCTCGTTTTCGAGACAATTCCATCAGTTCATGAAAATTAGTATAAACCAATCAGCAATGGGAAAGGCTCATCTACTTCTAGAGCTCGCGGACTTGATATTCCTCGCATCATTATACACTACGCCGGAAAACTGTTGATTGCACTTATGTGCCCCAGTTTTCGCTGTCGAAAATTGAGAGCGTCGCGCTCAAACTAGGTACATTAGAACCTCGTTACAACGAACCGCAGGGAACCGGCGAAACCCGTTCTTTGTAACGAAAATCCGTTCTAACGGGGTCGACCAGTTTTTCAACCCTTTTCGACCTCCAATCCACCTCAGTTCAGCATACGACCCAATGAACATGCTGGCTCCATTATATTGATGGGTTCAACTTCTTTTTTGAGTCGTCAACGAAAGCCTCTCTGAAATCTCGCTTCCACAAGCCGTAGTGGAAATTCCGTGTGTCACGGATGCTCACAAGTGATCCGTTATTCTCTTTGTCCCCGCGTTCACCCCTCAAGAACTTGGACTTGAACTCCAGCTTAGCGTATAGTGGAGCGTTTGTTCCTGGGGCGGTTGCCTTGTGAACGAGAGCAGTCAGATTATCGCGCACGATAACAGACGATAACAGAGATGGCGCAGCTTGGCCGCGAACGAGAGCCCTCGTACGATGAGGTCCAGTGAAATTCGTGGCAGGCGGCTGTGGTGCGGGCGTCTGCTTAGCTGAAGTTCTGTCAAGCACTGTGTGTGGTTCAGCTGTCGCCACACCATCGACGGATGTTCTCTCCCGCAAGCACCGTCTCGGAGTCCCTTATAGCAGAACGAACTCATTTAGCACTGATAAGAAACTCGAGCTTGAATCAGAGTGGACCTGTCCAGAGCATCCCGGCGCTCATTTTAGAGTTGCGGCACCGCGGTCGCTTTCCAGAGAACTTTGGATATTTCGAAGCGGTTGAAACTCCAAAGGGTTCTCGCATTGAGGCTCTGGATCGTTTGATTCGCCTTCTTTGTCAGTTTTTCCAAGTGTTGGGTCAAATAGTCAACGTCGGCTGATAGCTCGATACCGAGATACTTGTAGGATTGAGCTACCGGTATTGGTAGTCCTTGTATCTTCAGATCTCGCTGTGGATTCGGTCTGGGATCTGGTTGAGAGAAAACCATCGTCCCGCTCTTTAGAGGGTTGAATTTCATGGACCTATCGTCCCCAAATTTCGATGTCACCTCTAGTAGAGCTTCCATCTCCGTATAGCTTCTCGCCAACAGTACCAGGTCGTCAGCGAAAAGAAGTCCAGGTACCGTGAAGAATTTGTTTTCTTTCAGGTCCCTGAAGTTAGCTCTTTTCGCGAATCTGAAGCTGATCTCCGTTCTCAGGAGCCGTCTTCCCAAATCTTCGATATAGAGGTTGAATAGTATAGGAGATAGGGGACACCCTTGCTTCAGTCCATCAGGAAAGGATATCTCGCTGGAAGAGTAATAACTGTATTTAACGCATACGTGTGTGTCCTCAGATAGGTGTTTCATGAGTTCAATCAGTGCCGAACTCATTCCCTTTCCTCTAGTGTTTGCCACAGCTTGGGTCGATGAATTCGATCGTATGCTTTTGTGGCATCCAGGAATACGCATATGAGTCCCGTTTGTCGGGTTCTCGCGTATTCGATCAAAGGAAAAATGTTATCGACCCCACGAGGAGAGGGGGGGGCCCCGCCGAGGGCCCCCCGGGCCCCCCCCCCCCCCCCCCCCGGGGGGGGGGGGGGGGGGGCGCGGCGCCCCCCCGGCCCCCCCCCCCCCCCCCCCCCCCCCCCCCCCCCCCGCGGGCCCCCCCCCCCCCCCCCCCCCCCCCCCCCCCCCCCCGCGGGGGGGGGGGGGGGCGCCCCCCCCCCCCCCCCCCCCCCCCCCCCCCCCCCCCCCCCCCCCCCCCCCCCCCCCCCCCCCCCCCCCCCCGGGGGGCGGCCCCCCCCCCCCCCCCCCCCCCCCCCCCCCCAAACCCCCCCCCCCCCCCCCCCCCCCCAGCCCCCCCCCCCCCCCCCCCCCCCCCCCCCCCCGGGGGCCGGCCCCCCCCCCCCCCCCCCCCCCCCCGGGCGGGGGGGGGGGGGGGGGGGGGGGGGCGCCCCCCCCCCCGCCGGGGCCCCGCCCCCCCCCCCCCCCCCCGGGGGCGGGGGGGGGGGGGGGGGGGGGGGGGGGGCGCCCCCCCGCGGGGGGGGGGGGGGGGGGCCGCCGCGCGCCGGGGGGGGGGGGGGGGGGGGGGGGGGGGGGGGGGGGGGGGGGGGGGGGGGGGGGGGGGGGGGGGGGGGGGGGGGGGGGGGGGGGGGCCCCGGGGGGGCGGCGGGGGGGGGGGGGGGGGGGGGGGGCTCGCCGAGGTCAGGATAAATATGTTAGCTTCGACTCTACGATCCTTCCTGAACCCATTCTGAATCTCCGACAGCTGTCCAGTATCCTCTGTCCACCTTTGTATGTGTCTCCCCAACAATTTGGTGAAGACTCTCTAACAATACGTCGGATATTGCAATGGGTCTATATGTGGCTAAATTCCCTTTCGTGGAGTTTGGTTTTCCCAGAAGTGAAACTCTGCCTTTCCTCCATTCCTCTGGGATCCCATGGGATCCCTCAAGAATTCGGTTGAACTCCTCCGCGATGTATTCGTATCCGGCCTCGTTCAATTCTTTTAGAATTTTTGCCGGTATCTTATCTGGACCTAGTGCCGAGTTCTCCGAAATACTCGCCAACGTGGTTTTGATCTCCGAGCCCGTCATTATGAGGTCGACCGGCCGTCTTAGAGGAGTAAAGCCCTCGATAGGTTCGGAACCACTCCCAGTCTCCAGTAGAGCGTTAGCTACTTTCGTGAGGTGAGCGATCATATCATTTGGGTTGATATGCTTTCCGTCTTCGCCTACTACTCGTTTACTCTCCGGTTCCTTCCTCTCGTTTTTCCGGATATAGTTCCAGAAAGCTTTTGATTTTGCTTGTCTGGGTGCATTCATTATCAGATCGTATGTTTTCCGATCCCTAATGTGCAGCTGGTGGGCGACTTCAATACGAACGGCTTCCTGGGCCTGCCTGTATCGTTGTTCTGCCTCATTGACACCGATCCCGTCGTGTCTAGCTTTCCTCCACTCACGGTTATGCTTTCGTCTGATCTTCGTCAGTCGCGATAGTTCAGGCGAGAGTATTTTCCGGTCCGTGCGTAGATCCACGAGTTTAGTGTTTTCGACCATCGCAGTTCTCAGAGTGTCAGTTAGGGATTTGTAACTGGTCGACCCCGAGGATCTGATCCGTGTGTCTAGCTCCCCCGATGCTGCCTCTGCTGCGTTTCGTAGCTTCATCACTTTGCCCTTACCGATGTGTAAGGTGATTAGGTTATGGTCACTACAGTGAAGGATTTCCTTATTCTCGTCTATGTGCATGTCAAATATTTCCCTATAGGTTAGGGAGTTTCACAGCACGTAGTCGATCGCCGATGAGTGTCCCCCTTGTGTTCGGGTTATCCTCCCTCGACATTTTTCTGAAATATTCATGATAAACAGGTCGTGTTTGTCAGCCAGATCCTGTAGGAGTCTGCCTCGACCGTCTAATCTTCCGTCTAGCTGCTTTATGAAGGCATTCATGTCGCCCGCAATCATCAGCCTGCTCCCAGTTGACGTGTTTGTCCGAATAGTTTCACCAATTTTCATAAATTGGTCTCGATTCGACTTCAAGTCAGTGATGGCGGCGTAGACTGAGATTATGACCCATGGTTGGCCATTGATCTCAGCGCATATAGCAACGAAATCATCTTCCTTTTGGGTCCAGCGTATGTCGCCCAGTGTGGATCAGATGAGTATCCCTGTTCCGCCTGAGGATTTATTACCAGAGGGTCCTGATCGATTGCTGCCATAGAATTACCTCCAAGTTCATCAAATGGGTTTCAGATGGAAGTAATATATCATATGGGTTCGATACCCTTCCATCCAGTAAGTCTGTGAACAGGCTCGCCCATTTGCCCGCATTTTCCCCCTTGCATATTGAAAACACCAATTTTTAATCGAAATAATCTGCTTGATTTATTCCGCTCGCTGTCAGCGTTCTCGGGGGGTATACCTTTGTTAGGCGGTATTCGGTTTCCGGAGGGCTTTCTCGAGGAGCTTGCTGTAGTCGCTCCGTGGCTCCTCCTTCGATGTCGTGGCCTGTTTCACCGGTTGCTTCCGGACTCAAAGGAGGGCATCTCCCATAAGTTTCCAGCAATTTGGGAGATACCGGAACGTAGAAGGTTGAGTATTGACGGAGTAAGAGACCGAATCCGATGCATTAGTTTCGTTGCGCGGGCGTCACATGAAGGACGAAGCACAATGAGAGTGCATGTGGGGCGCCGAGAAAGACGTTTTCCCGTCAAAAGTTTGGGAACCACTGCATAGAAAACAACACTCAACGTCGAAGCATCTCTTCCCCTATCGACTCACCAAGTTTCACCTCACGGGGTATTCAAATCACGCTCGGCAACAATAGCCGAGTTGAACTTCGTTATCGAAGTCGACGAACGATGCCAAACCACGGCTCATGTACATGACCGAACAACAAAGTCCCACAAATCTCCGGTTTCTCCAACAGAACAGAACTCACCAGGACATAACCCGATACCCTTAAATTGTGGCCCAAAACCACCGGCCCGACATCCCGACAGTTTTCGCCAAGTCTCACCACCGGAGCTTCGATCCATATTTTGTTGCCTCACCCCAAAAAACCCCTTTTTTTTTTTTTTTTCCCCCCCTTTCCCCCCCCCCCTCCCCCCCCTGGTTTCGAACTGTGTGAGTCATGTAGAATCTAGGGCTGCCGCTCGCACGGCAGAGATATCCGAGCGAGCCTCCCGGGACGGTAGTGTTGACCGCTTGCTTCCAAGACGGGGGAATCGCGTCTTGGAAGGCCGAACTTACAATTAGTGCTGCTGAAGCCGCCTGGTCAGTGACGGGTTCCCAGCTGCTGGAGTTTCACTAGGTCCCCTTATTGACATTTGGTTTCTGCTTCCCACTTAAAAGGAAAGCTCTTCCCTCGGGTCGGATGATCATGGGAGTATTTTTGTGCTCCGGGTGGCCGGAAGCACGTTAGGCAGGCTGTCCTCGACCGCGGACTTGGGGAGTGACATTGAACTCATCAAACGCTCTGCGGTCTGAGTTCCAACCCTTGTGAAAATCGCGCGAAGGAATCCAGGTATTCCGTCTAAATCACCTGAATTTGCGGGATTTGTAGGGAATTCCACAGATGTTTCATTAACGTGGAACGTATAACCATTCTTTGGTACTCGGTTCAAGTGGGTCCCGCGACGTACCGCGCCCCTGCGAGTCTCTGGTTCCAAGGCGCGCGCTTGCTCCTCGCTGGAATCCCACGAAATGAATATGATTGCACCCGGGTCCGCGGAACGAACTCCTTGACTTGCCTTGTCGCTTCACAAGCGACGTGTGTGCGTTGCAGTGGTCATCGCGGCTACAACAGGCTCGGCATGAAGATCTCCCATCATCATTGATCTCCGCCTCTTTTATTCACGAAAACATGTGGACGAGCTCAACTCCCTGTACGCATTCCTAACTCGGTAGCTGCATTCGAGCTCGGAGCTCGCTTGGTATTCATAGAGAATGCACTTCAAGATTATCCGATAATTCAAAAAAGAAGCCCAAACCGTGGGCCTCGATTGCATTCTGGGTGTTGGGGCTCCGCCAGACATTTCAGCTTGAAGATAATGCTGATAAGTTTGGAAGCGCATCCATGGGCGTCGTATCTCTTCATCCCCGCGATGTCCATCGCGGAAACCGAGCTATTGACGTGGTCTAAGCATTGGCCGAAGGCTGGCCGTGTGTCACTAGGGCAGGGCCGGGCAACCTCTCGCCTCGCGGAGCCACTCTCGAATTTCGGGGCGGTGAGCAGGTGGGCCAATTATCTGGCGGACCGATTGCGCGGATTTTACTGTATGCATCTGAATCGTATGAGTCTGCCCCACGAACTTACGCAGAAAGAATCACATTTCATCGCGTATTCCAGAGAAAAACTGGAGCTACCAAGATGACGCCCGGAGCTACCGGTTGCCCGGCCCTGCACTAGGGGGTTAACTGTCGGAGAGCTCGCAGCAGCGATTTCGTGGCTCTCGTGTGAATTTGAGAGGATGAATAACACTGGGTTACAAAGAAAAAGTCGGTAACAAGAAAAGTGGAACATAGGGTCGTAGATTTCGAATCTGCCAACAGAATTTTTGTGGACCTCGATTTTGAAAGGTTACATCGACTTTTTCATTTTCTAAGTTTTTCTTCCTGTCGGAATTTTTTCTCCCCTCTAGGCTGTCCCATGGTAGATACATTTTCGCTGAAAAATTCCAGGAAATTCCGTCACCCTCTACAATATCCGATGGATAACGGAATTTTCAAAGCTTTAGTTTCCCTGTGAGAAGCGGAAGAAGGAGGAGCTTTGCGTCGTTTTCAGTCCAAAATCCGACCAAAATCGCTCATAACTCAGCAACCACTGGTACGAATTGCATGAAATTTTCAGCGAAGATGGATCTACTATTGGGTAACCCGCAAAAAAAAATCAGATTTCTAGGCAGCCTAGAGGAGGAGAAAAAAATTCCGACAGGAAGAAAAACCTAAAAAATGAAAAAGTCGATGTAACTTTTCAAAAAACGAGGTCCACAAAAGTTCTTTTGGCAGATTCGGAATCTACGACCCCTGTTTACCCCGACCTACGTTCCACTTTTCTTGTTACAGAATCACTGTCGGCCAATGTAATCATAGGGCCGCTATTAAGTACAAATATTTCTTCCATTTATTCTTATCTCCTCCCCAGAATTTCGCCCGTAAGCAATGACAACTCTTTTTCGTCCATCCCGGCCATGATACGGAATAACAACTTGGAAGTCGGAAATGGGTTGACAAGAAATATCCACGGCCCGATTCCAATCGAGATGATGGATTCGAGAGACTCAGGGTCAGGGTGCCATCCCAAACTGATGCCCCAGAGTTGCTTGTTTCGGGTTCCTCAGCAGTAGACAATAAGGGCGAGTGTGAGCGTAGTCTCCGCCGCCATTATAGCAGGTATCACAGTTGTAAGCCCTCAGAACAGGGCAGGTAACGATTCCATCGTGGTTTCGAACTGTGTGAGTCTTGTAGAATCTAGGGCTGCCGATCGCACGGCAGAATGTGCAATACCCGAGTGAAGCTACCGGAACCACGATTGTAGATCTCTTCTGCCGAGCTGGATTTTTCGCGCGCTGCGCTACCTGGGAGTTCGATGGTGGTGCTACTGGAGCTTCCGATTTGGTAACAGGGTCTCGGCTGCCGCAGCTGCTGGAGGTCCCCTCCTCGTCATCCGGCTTCTGTGCTCCGTTGAAGAAGAGAGCTCTGCCCTGGAGCCCGGTGATCATCCAAGGGTCAGGTTGCGTGCTCTGGGTGGCTCGATGCACGTTATGCAGGCTGATCCTTGACTGCGGGTAAAGTTAAGCAGCCTTCAACTCACCAAAATCTTCGTCCGTGCTCGCGTTGTCAATCTTGCTGAAATCGTGCTCTCGGAGTCGATCCATTTCAGCAATATATCTGCTCAGATCCCGGTCAGCTTCGTAACTCTCAGAGAGCTTTTGGAAATCCATGTCGATGGTGTGAATCAAAAGACTGTTCAAGATCGACTCATCTGGTCTCGACGCCAACCTCGATTTTCTAAGGTCGGTTGGAAATCCGTCCCCTTTATTTTTGATGACTTTGGCTCACTAATGCTCGAGCATGTGGTTTCATAAAAACCGCGAGATCATTACGGTACTCGGATTCTGCTTATCTGAACTCAACCTCCTCTCACACTTCGCATCGCTAGCCTGGTTGAGCTTCCATCAATGAAAATGGATCAAGATGCCTTAACAACCCAAACCCAGAAGTTGTAGTGCTGAACATCTAATCCTGATAGGGCCATCATCGTGTTTTCGCATACCGGGATCCTTCTGACGTTCGCCAGAGGAGGTATCCCATATCTACATCTGCTCTCATTTCATCAACATCATCGGTTGCCAGAGAGACCATGGAATCACACAACATCGAATGCGAATGCGATTCCTTTGAGAGACTCCTCGCTTCATTTACTTTCATTGTAGGAGGTTTCCACCATCCTTGCAACGCGGACCTGCCTAAAGACCTTCATATTGACTCGGTTCGAGACTATCCGGTACTCCGGAGTACAATGATACGTTCCGAAATGTATGTGGATCGAGCTGCAAACAGATTCCATCGCTGAGCGCCGTTGCTCTAAATCACAAATTTCGTTTTCAACATTCGAGCGAACAACGTCCGAAGACAAAGTACAGTCACAGCAAATGGTCTCGTGTCCAACTCGACGATCGCCAACTCATTTTCGTGGTGAATTTCCCCGAAAATTGCCGAAACTTTTATTATTACACATTCCTCTAATTCATTGGATGAAGAGAGACATTGATGGATTGAGCTGCGCGTCGAAACCGCCTGGATTTGTTAGGTCAGGTGAAAATCCAACAGATACGAAATTAATGCAGCACGCAGTAACAATTCTTGGTCCGAACTGAGTGCAGTGGAGCTCTCAAATCGAAGGTTCAAGGTGGCGTTGTCGCTGCATAAGCGACACGTCAGCGTTCCAGTGGATATCGAGGTTACCACGTGTCTGGTTTCGATCAATCTCCCCTTATTATTGATCTCCGCCTCCGTTATTCAGGGGACCACGCACACGGTTCCGATTCCCCGCTTGCATTCCTGGCTCGGCATCTGAATTCAAGCTCGGAGCGCGCTAGGTATTCGTAGGAATTGTTTTTCAAGATTCTCTGATCCTAAGATTTGAAGACGAATCTCAAACCATATGAATCGATTGTCTTCTGGGTGTTGAAGCTTCGTCGGACATTCTGGATTGTAGATAGTGCGGATAAGTGCGGCAGCGCGTCCATAGGCCTCATTGTATCGGCAGCGCCATCGCAGACACGGAGCTGTTGACGTGCCAGGAACATTCCTCCACGGGAGCATTCCGGTCCATTAGTTTGACTTGCGAGACGAAGCATGGTGGCGCTCGAGCTCGTGATATTCGTGATATACTCACTACAACTCTTCGAGTATTGTCACCTTCGGAGGCACCACGGTCCCGGACGCAGGCCCATGCCCATGCCCCAACCCATGCCCAGCACCATGCCAATCCCCCAGCTCATGCCCAAAACCATGCCAATCCCCCAACCCATGCCCAAAACCATGCCAATGCCCCAACCCATGCCCAAAATCTTGCCTTCTCCCGAGCCCAACCGCACGCGTAAAAACTCATCGGTACCCAAGCCAAGTGACAAGTCCAAACTATCGGTGGAGGCTCAATCTTCCTTTGAATCTTGGCGAGATACTTTGGATCCGATGGCACTCGTGACAGCAGCGGAAAAAAGTGCACTACACTTTGCGGTGGAACCAACTTCACTCTTGATTATGGATATTGCGGGTGTTTTGACGCGCGGTAGCCTGAAGCCAAAATCGAGTCTCCTATCTTTGCGTCTCGAGATATCGGAATGGTTGGCTATGACCCAGAGCGATGTGCACACAGAGCTCTCCGATGCTTTGGCCGCGCCTCAGAAAATCATACTGGTAACGTCGCGACATGAAATTTCGGAGAAGGCTCTGTTCTACGCCTTTGATTTCGCCCAGAATATCCGTCACAAGTTCTTATTCCTCGTTCTCTGGACTAAGGAGCGACTTCCAGGCTTGACATCAGGCGCATTCCCTGCGCGAACCATTCTCTGGTTCGCGAACTCGACGAGCAGCTTTCAATGCGCGGAGAACTACGATAACCTCTTCACATGGAGAACTTCCACTCCGATGCGTTTTTGTGACCCGACCATACGAAGATGCACGGGTCGTCTCACTCGCTCCGCAATTTTCACTGAAGTGGGTAAAACTTCCCAAATAGTGTATTTCGTGCTCCTCAAGTGCAACACCACACAGCTGGAGATGCCTCTGTCAGTTAGCCCAACGTTTGTCTTTTCGGATACCTTGGAAGTTCGTCTAAGATCGCGAGGGAGCATATTCGAGGTGAAATACCCCGATTGTTATGCTTATGTCATGATCAAAACTGTGGATGTGACGGAACTTGTGAAACCGTTCGAGTTAGAAGTGTGGTGCCTCATCATTTCGACGGCCACCCTCATAGCGCTGATTTGGTCCAAGATGTTGCGCGGGTCGAGCTCAGGCATCTTGGCTTACATCGTGGAGAGTACCTTCACAGCTCGTGAGATCGACTTCAAGTCGAAAACCCATTCGAAATTGATTATGGGCTTCACGGCGCTCTCATTCATTTTCTTCGTTGGGAATCTCTACTCAAACTGCATGATGTCTTCATTCCTAGACAAGACTCTCAAGGAGCGACCGCCTCGCTCCTTCCCTTGCCGGTTGAGTCCATGGTGCGACAGCATTGAACATTTAGAAGAAATCATGAAATATATGACGGTATGTGATTTCCCGCAGCATTTGCTGTCTCGGGCCGGGAGGCCTCTGCGTCAGATGAGACCAGAGAGCACAGAGCCCCCGAAAGCTGAAATCCTTGAAGCGCCTCCAGACGAGGCGCAAACTGCATGGAAGCCTTTGCCTTTGGTTTGGGCCCAGAAGAGTACTGTCTTGGATCGGATCTTGCAGCACGGCTTGATCTCTTTCGGACGACAAGAAATTGAAGAACTTAAGCTCCGTAGAGAACACCGGATAATGACTGGACTCCCTAACAAAACACAGCGCAACGCAGAGACCCGTATGCTGAAACAGTTCTTGTCGCGGCATCCGAAACTCCACCAGACCCTCGCATTCTACAATACTACTGTGGAACATTTCGATATGGGAAGTTTCCTGAGGATCCAACCATTGTTTGGTATATGTGCAATCTTCATTCTCGGGGCTTGGTGCCTTGAGATATGCTGGTCCCACAAGTTGCCGATCTCCACGACTCCCGCTCGGGTGCGTTCCGCTGATCCGACACTCCGTGATGAGGTTCGTTCCAAGACTCTCCGACTCTGGAGGCTGCTGCTCTTTCGCCAGCGGGCAAGACCCTCCGGGAGCATTCCCGTTGTGAAATCAAACAACCAGGTCGTGAAAGACACGAATCCATTGTTTGAACGTATCCTCACAACAAAAAGAAAGAACAGCACGTCATCATGAACGCATGACTGGAACTTTATTGCTACCACTTTTCAGGAGGGCACATCAAATTCATACAACAATGTGAAGTGGCACAAAGATTGAGGAAGCTCGACTCCCTTCCGATTCTGAAGATCGCAAGCCTTTCGCAGGGGTTCCCAACCGGTGGGCCCCACCGCCCATGTTCGCCCCATGGAGCGGTGGAGCACAGGCCTCACTGTTGGGAACCACTGCTCTAGGGCCATGTGACTAGCGTTTAAGCTGATTGAAGCTTCGAAGCTGTTTATGACCAGCGAGATTGGTGCTACAGCGACGGGCATCGCTGAACCATGAGCTCTCGCTTTCGAAAAATACGGCTCAAACCTCAGAGCGAAACGACCAAACCTTGAACCGCTAGAAGCGGCTTTCACGAGGGCTTCAGAAATAGTATGGATTTCGGAGATGACCAAGTTGTCTCCGATCCGAACGTATTCACTCAAAACTTTATGCTCAATGACGAATCTTTCACAAAAGTCCCAGAGCTTCAAATCCCAATGAAGGACTTGACATGCGAAACCGCCGAATGGCTCTGGATGTTCCGTACTCGTGTTCAGGACCCCATGAAAAGCCTCCGAGCGAACGATATCCATGTAAGCATGACGCGTGATTCAGCAGTTATCCTAGGCACCCACGCAGTCAGGGAATGAAACGTTCTCCCAACCTCCGCGAGCCTCACCTAATACGGCGGGAGTCTCGAATATGAGACCGAGAGGGATCTCAGGGAATTCCGTGGGTGTTCCGTGACTGCCCTCCATATTCCTACATGAGCGTCGGATTTTTCGTGCTAAAGAAGTAAGTTGCGGTATCCTATGGGGCTCGCTCGCATGTTGTGAGAAAGTTATCGTCGAATTAGTTCGTTCTCTCTCTATTGTCCACGCTAAGATTGAACTGAACAGGGGTGCTAACTTCGAGGCCCGTGCGGCTCTAATGCAGAGGTTCCCAAACTTTTGAATCCCGCGTACTTCTTCGGCCGCATCCTGGCCTTCGACGTACCCCCAAATCAAGCACTTGGCGCGTCGCGCAAACTTAAGGTTGTTCTTCCAACTTTGTGCACATCGGTGCTCCCACAAACGACAGAAATGTTCAACGTGCGTTGACATCGATCAAAATATCGTTGTCATTTCGAGACTCGAGACGCAATATCCGGGACCACGGTACTCGGCCAAGACAATCGGAAATTTTCTCGCGTACCCCCTGGAATCGCTCCGCGTACCCCTGGGGGTCCGAGTACCCCAGTTTGGCAACAACTACTCCAATGGATCCCGTTGTCGCTGGGGTGCCGCATTGTCCGTCGGCAACCTGCTACGTTACCAGGATGTGTAGAACAAGCTCCAAAGGCATCCGGGGTTTCCACTTCTCGAATCTCCTCCGTTCACAGATGATTCTATATGATCTCGCTACTGTGCGCGGCAATCAGAGCCGCGGTTGCCAACGATAGGCTCGCAAGCGATCTCAGTCCAGGCTGTGCAATGATGCTGGATGTGGAGAGTGCGGCAGGACACTCTCGCCTGGGAGACATGGTGCATCGTTCCAGCACTTTTCGAGACGCTCTCGTCTCGAGACTTTGGAGTAAGAATCGTAGTTTGCGAATCGAGTTGTTTGACAAACGTCCGACAACACGCGGTTTCCTCTGTCTCATCATTTCAACGGAAGAAAATCGCGAAAACGAGAGAATTCATTACAGCCTCTGGCTCGATCAAATTGTTTCCAAATAGGATCAGCCAGCGATTGAGCAAACATGGAGAGGGAAGCCGTTCGAGATAGTGCTTCCAGTGAGGGAGCGCAAAGAGAGGGCTCCTTTATCGGAATATTCAAGAACTGTTCCGGCATTCATGGTTTGGACGAACGAGTTGAGGATTTTCTATCCCCCGCATAGCTTCCGGATGTGTGATCTCTGACTGCTCGTAAGCTATCGAATATGGATCAACCGAACAGACTTGTAGCTTTGATGCTTCGTTACCTCAAGATTCCGAGACGGCAAACGTTTGTTAGACAGACGTGAAAGATAGTGATCGCGATGAGATACGGGACTTTTAAAAGGATTCTCAACAGGAACGGCTGTGCTCACTCGAACAGCCATGGCGTTTGTGTTCCTTGTCACCGTTGCTGTCATTCTGTATCTGGTGCGTGGAGCAACATTATTGCTAGCTCTCCTCGTTATACCATGTTCACCGATCTTAGCATTTCATCCCATCTCGCTAAAGCTAGATGATTCTTCGACGATCGTCAAGCGTCACGGAGACTCTTGCTCAGACAGGACGACTATCCATTAAATGTCCATTCTTCTTCTCATAATTCATCTTCTCTTGCAAGCTTTACCTCATCATCCTGTTCCGACGATTGTACAGCGAACACAGATATCCAATGAAAACATTGCCTGGTTGGTGTAACGTCTACCGTCATGCGATTCCATTCTTCGATGATCTCAGGTTCCTGTTCGGCAAACGCAACTTCGATTTGCAAAAGCGTGAGTCTGTTTTCTAAAATTGACAATGTTGAGAATCACGTGGCCCCTTCTTGGCTCCGGGATCGACTAGCCTCAAAATGTGGTCGTTTGGAAAGGAACGGGTGTTAGTTGACAATGAGTACGAGTTACCGGAGGGGATTCCTGCCCTGAACCGAAAGAATGAGCAGTACTATCCCTGTTGGAAACATTCGGCCGTCATATTTGGAGAGCATTATTCTGAAGAACGCGAATCTCGTGAGGTCCATCCGAGTTGACGAACTGCGCACGTCATCAGTGCAAACCCGCCCTCCTCCGTGGTTTCCATTCGCGCACTTTCAACGTTTATTCAGTGAGGAAGCCCCGCAGGTGGCGAGATTCCGAAAGTTTGATCTGGATACACAGAGTGATGATTGAATGGGACCACGTGTTAGTTCGAGGCTACCTGATATTTAATCAGCGGAATCCTGTGAAAGACCTATAAGAGAGCTCAGAATCATGTACTGCAATGCATACCCGGAGCATGGGAAGCCCTTACATTGACCTCACGGCTGACGTGGACATTTCCTCTCCCCGATCGCTTCTGTGGACCATTCCAGCAACCTGCTTCTATGTTTCTCTGATGGCTGTCTTCATCGTGCACAAGCTCCTTAGATGAATTGACCTCCCGTTCGCATCTTTGTCTCCATTCCTGCGTCGACTCGGATCTGATCCGTGTGCCTAAAGAGGTTATCGAACGCGATCGACTGAGAACCTCGATATGCCAGAAAAATCATGAGACCAGTCCTACGCCGAAGCAGTATCCGAAGTGTTTTGCTCCCTGTCCTGGCGGTTGGCTGGAGAGAGTCGATCGCTCGTTCAGATTTGAGTGTGGTCTTGATCACACCTCTGATGAGAGGATGCGAACACCTCAATCCTTTCTCCCGTTGAAGTTTTCCACAGTGTGATACAAGGAGTCGGTCAGATCGCGGGGGAGGACGGCGTGTGTAGAATTCACATCGGGAACCATCCTTTCGTGTTCCTCTTCAAAGCGGATGCAATCGAGAGACTGCTAACTTCGAACGAGCACATCGAAAAAGCGAACGGCTACAAAATCCTGCATCCGTGGTTGGGCACGGGACTCCTCACAAGGTCAGTCATCTACTCGCGTTAGCAACCAAACTTTTTTTTTCCCCTCCATTCTTCAAACTTCCCCCTATTTCTTCCCCAGCACCAGCTCGAAGTGGCGGTCGCGGCGAAAGCTGTTAACGCCAGCCTTCCACTTCTCGATCTTGGACCAATTCGTCCCGCTCGTGAATCAACAAAGTTTGATTCTGCTCGAGAGGTTGGACCGCCATGGAGATGAAGAATTCGACGTTGTCAAGGATATCACCCTCTGCACACTGGACATCATTTGTGGTAGAAACAATCAATGTTGTCGATGAATCGAGGAACTTTTCTCGCTACTATACGCCGAACCCACCCGGGACTGTCGACGTCAGTCGCTCGAATCTTCGTGTTGTTGTCTTCCTCTCGAACAGTTCCAGTCTCCGAGTATGAGAGCTGAGCTTTGGAATTGATTCCAGAAACTGCCATGGGGGCAAGCGTCAAGGCCCAGCAAGGTTTCAACTCCGAGTATGTGCAGGCCATATACGATCTAGGCAACACGGTGTACCTGAGACTCGTCCGGCCATGGCTGAAACCCGATCTCGTGTTCAAAATGTCCACGGAAGGCAGAAAGTTCCAAAAATCTCTTGTTGTCTTGCATAACTTCACTCGAAAGGCTAGTGTCATTGATCATAGGCAGAATACAGACGACGCTCACCCACGCAATGTGGATCGATTTGTTGTTGACGGACAGAAGCGCTCAAAACTCTGAAAAAGCAATGCATCACAATTCCACCAATCGTTCCCAGATGATCCTAGACCGCAAGAGAGCTCACATGGCTCGGAAAAACCAGGTATCGGAAGAGAATCTAGGAATCAAAAAACGGATCGCCTTCCTCGATCTTCTGATGGATATTCACCTAAGAGACGGGAGTCTATCTCTAGATGACATCGCAGAAGAGGTCGACACATTCATGTTCGAGGGACATGATACCACTGCTGCGGGTATGATATGTGTTCGACGGATAGGGTTGGAAACGCGATGGTGGGTGAAACCGCCCCGTTTCGCTGAGAAAGTTCTTCGACCGGTATGGATTGGATTTCAGGGATCTCATTCTGCCTGTACCTCCTTGGATTGAATCCAGAGAAACAAAAACTCGTGCAGGCGGAACTTGATGAAGTCGTAGGGAACGCCGAGCATATAACTACTGAACACCTTCCCAAGCTGAAATATCTCGAAGCCACCATCAAGGTTAGTGTAATCGTAACCACCCATGTGAAGATGTGGTTGAGGCGACGGGTGGTGAGGAATAAGATTCTACTCAAAGTGCGTGAGGTTAACGGACGGTGAACTCCTGGGGTGCCCCTCAGCCGGGGACTTCCTGGATTCACGCAGATTCATTGAGTCGATTCTGAATATGAATATGGGTCGGGAATTGGTTCTCGCCAGAATGATAGTAGTTGAACTTTCCAGGAGTCTCAAAGATTGTATCCATCGGTGCCGAATATAGGTCGTCATCTGCGAAAGGACCTCGTTCTTCGTGAGTAGACTCCCCATGACACCAGTATTGCTTCTCCGAACGGGAGTAAGCTCTCTGTCCCCGAAACGTGCATTCGAGCGGTCGAGCGCCGCTTTCAGTACGTTCGGGAAGGATACAACGGCCGGTAACCGCGGGTGGCTTATCCGGCAACTTATGTCCGTATCTATGAGTATCATTCCGGATTTCTAGCCAACGGCATAAGGATACCAGCGGGCTCTACTTGTGTTGTTGCAATATCGGAATTGCATCGGGATCCCAAATACTTCGAAAAACCGTTGGAGTTTATCCCGGAACGGTTCCTGGCTCATGGCAAACACTTGATGTCGAGGGATCCGTTTTGCTTCATACCCTTCTCCGCTGGTCCTCGAAACTGCATCGGTAATTTGACCAAATTTTATTCCATGTATTCTTGTGGCCGTTTCCCCATACAGTATAGTTGTTCAACATTAACATCCCTTGTACAGGTCAGCGGTTCGCCCTGCTGGAGGAGAAAATCGTCATCGCTCACGTTCTCCGGAGATTCCATCTCAAATCCCTCAAGCAACGCGACGAATTATTCCTCGGAGTCGAACTCGTTACCCGCTCCCTCGACGGGCTTCAAATGAAGCTCCGTCGACGTAAGCGAGTAGTAGAAGAGCAGAAAACTCGAACCGATATCGCATGAATCTGGATTCGCTCAACGTGAATATATATGTATATATACAAGAGTGGTGAACATTAAATAATCGATGAAGGTTTGGAGGCCGGGATTGTTTTTGCGCAGCACTGGAAGCTCTAGTCAGGTAGCACCACACCACGGCTCGACGTCTTGGGAAGGCATCCCGTATCTGTGCTACCTCATGCCGCGCGCAGTGTGCTCACGAATTCTCCCAAAGTAGCGGAACGGCCGCCACATTATTTTCCCGACTGGACCACTGAGAGGAGCAGGCGAATGCCTGATCCGTTGATTGAGCGTCAGAGCGGAATCGGATCCTTTCATTTGATTATCATCAGCAGGTACATCTCAGGCTTGGCGACGAAGGACGAAGCCCTCCGAAACTGCAGTAAGGTTGTACACAGCCCCCTCATTGTTTCTCAAGATCTCAGAGCAGCCTTACATCCCACGCCCGACAACCTTGCTCGGGGCTATATCTGTGCCCAGGAGCAGCGTAATCGCTCCAACAACAAGTCGATACCTTCTTCAAGTCGCAGAAGCGCATTTCTACTGTTTGATGCATGTCTCTGTCCAGGTAACCGCATCAAGCCAAACTCTTTTCCTATGATACGCTGCCCGAGGACTGTGAAACCCACCTGTGAGATTCGTGTATGGTCTTTCAGCTCGCTTTCACTGCCTTCCCGCCTCCAGACCGAGCAAGCTCGAGTCACCTTATCTGTATGGAATGTTGGCGGAAATATTGAGACTGGGAGCAACTCTCTCCGATTCCCGATCCGCGTGAGCCCCCGTGATCTCCTAGAGTGAATTTCCAATTCGTATCGCTACATCGTTTCTTACTACAGTGGAGGACCTTGATGCCCGGCCATTCATGGTCGCAAGGGTGTCTTTACGAGCCACGACAACCCATTCTCACGAAATCCATTCACAGTCGACGGCCTACGGAGCTCCCACTAGCCTCCCACGTACGGATCTCGAAAGGTGGATTGTTAATCAATAGACTATGTGGTACATCGATTCCTCAGGCCTGAGCGACACCAAGGCGCTTCGCGACCAGCCACAAATGTCTAAACCCTTTTGCGGAGAGCTGCTCAGAGAACTCAGAATCAAATGTAGTGGACAATGATTCCACTTTGCTCTTTCTTTTCTCTCGTTTCCCTGATCGTTTTCTGCAATCGAGTCTGTTCCGCTGACGAGTCTGATGATTTAGACATTCTTAGTGAAATCCTACCCCGCTCGGAGTCACTGAGTGTCACCGTGGTGCCGTACATGTGTAATTTCTCAAGAGCTCCCAATCGAGGCGCCTACACCATGGCTTCGTTCGACTTATATGAAACCGGTCGTTTCCCCATGCGGGCCGTGATCGTCTTCTGTAACATCGATGCGGACTTCATCTCGATTTGGGAATATCTCTACGTCAAATACATTAGACTTTACGGACCTCGTTACTTCAGTGTCGTGGACCTTACCCGACGCACGCAGAGATTCAACTTCAGCAGCAGCGAAGTCATCGCCGGACCCTTCAGCTATCTGCGATACGCCCGAAAAGAAGAAAGTTTCCAACTATACGTAGATTCAAACTTCAAGGGCGCTCGGAAGCCTTGGTCACTCATGGAAATCCCTCGGAAGGAGCTCCCTAAAGTGCCTTTGTTCTCCATGATGTTCTACGAAAAATCTGTTCATGACGGCCGGATGCGCATGCAGATGAGCTTCAAGGGAAAAGCTCTTCGAGTGGATATGATCCCGATGTATGCCACAAACTACAGCAAACCGGGTGAAGTCGTCTACACTGCTCAAGAGGGCGTTGCCCGAAGTACTGTCAAAAGCCACTTCCCAACATTCGTTCCCCTGATGCTTGACAACCATGTCGCCATATTCCTGAATCCGAGAGTCGTGAACAGCAATTACATCCTTCTCATGCCCTTCCAGCCAAGCACGTGGATCCTAATATTCTCGGTTTCGGTGTTGATTGCTATCATCATGACCTGGTCGCTACCGAAACCCATGAAAATGTGCAGAGCAGTGTTTCTGGCTGACAACGTGATATTCACGTTCTGCCAAATGTTCACGTCTGTCAAGTTGCCACCAGCAAACAAGTTCTTCTATGTCAGCGCAGCCGTGATCTCTGTTTACTGGACGCTGGTATGCATGATCCCGTTGACGGGGTATCGCAGCACATTGGCATCACTACTGCAAACGCCTCCCCGAGAGGCAAAGGTGACCGCGGCGAACCTTGACTGGAAGTTTGAAGACAAACTCGTCAGTCGCGCGCGTCCGAACATCTCGGCGTTCCTAGGCGAGCTGCGCCTAGGAGAATTCTGGGTCGAGGGCTCGAGATCCATCAATTTTCTTCTGTCTCAATGGGGACTCTTGGAGGCGACGTACACAGTCCCTCTGGACCCTCCATCCTTGGAAATGTACTCCTTCCAATGCCTTCAACGAGAAGCCCAGAACCTCATCTACGCTTGTCGAAGTACGCAGTGGCAGATGCGTGTCCTTTTCGACAATAATGTCATCATGCCTTGGTTGAACTCGATTCAACGAGATCATATACGAAACTCATCGAACGCGGGAAGCGGCAACTCGTCAAAACACCCGGAAAGGAGAATCGATGTTAAAGGACCGATGTATAAGGACGACGTCGAAATGACCGATATAGTAGCACTGAAACTGCAGGTCGTTGTACCATTCTTCACGCTGATAGCTTTGGGCGTTTCGTCGGCATCGATTCTCTTTTCCTTGGAAATTCTCGTTAATGCAGTTCGTAAGGGTGGGAATACAGCGTCGCAGGATCATCCAATGTTCCTCGTTGAACAAACGAAGTCCAATTCCAAAGGGAAACTGGAAAGAAAACTGCCCCGAACGGTGCGGATGTCCATTGCCTCTCGAGCCGACCCGAGAGATATGGATTTGCACGCGATTCGAATTGTTTAGGAATATGTTCTGTCTTTGATGACCTCTATTTTCGGATGATAACCAATGTGTGCCTATCAATCGGAATCATCCAACAAACACTAGTCGACGGGCTCTTAGACATAGATAGAGTTCTATTGAGTTCTTTTCTAATTGAGGAGTCATAGGTCGGGGAGCTGTTTCACTTCTCCATCTGGAGTAACCAAGCGAGAACCGAGTGGAAGATGCTACATTGAGCCGATATATTTATTTTTGATACTGTGTCAGGGGAAATTATTACGAGGAAGAACCGCCAGGGGGATTTCCAGAGAGCATATACATATATTTGAGTCCTCCTCGGTCTAGATGTAAGTGATTGTAAGGAACATTCCTCTGATTATTTCACATGGTCGCAGCGTATGTGATTGCATGGTTTTGTACTACATTTCGTCGAAGCTCATCACATTTTCTTACAAAAGATATGATATCTGTTTTCTCAACAAGTTCCGTCATACGCGTCGAATGAATAAACTCCGGTTGTTGAACAAAGTCACATAGGAGTCAAAATTTTCTCCACTCTTGTCGCCGGTCGGAGCAGTTGATGCGTGGCACGCTCGTCGCGGCACGTTGAGAGGTCTCTCATTAGCCAGTTCTTCCTATGAGTGCGCCTCGCTACTCGAAAGTTCCATTGGTGATGTCTGATATAAGAACTAATCTGTCGTTCCAATCGACAAGACTACGGAGGCTACGGATATCGGTCTTTGTCGAGTCAAAGTCATAACCAACAAGGGAAGTGCACGACTTCATGCTAGCCTCTCATGGTCAACTCTGACATTGGTAGTCAAGAATCGGGCTGACTGATAGCGATCGGAATCGGCCAAATATGTGAGGGTCCTTGCCTCACAGGGATCACTGAGCGTTGATAGTACTCGCGCCACGCGCCCCCCGAGGCAAACGCCAAAAGGTCGTTGATCCTGATCGACTTTTATCATCTCCACTGTCCATTATCCTATCAGCTGCTTTTGAGCCAGCCATGTCCCGGAGTTAGCAGCAGAAGTCCTTTCTTGAATTGTCAAACAAGTGGGTATGTAATGGGCCTCGCAACTTTCTCCGCATAACTGTGCAGGACAGCACTCAACCGAGATCAGTCGGAGATTTCCGATGACAATGGATCGGAGGCACTCTTTCCAGGTTACACTCACGCAGGATGACCATCGGGCTCATTGATCCTCATAATAGTGATCGACCGTTCATCGCTTCAATCATGGAATCGCAGACATCTACCATGCCTTCAAGTCTCATTGCTCTTTGTTCGCATCGATTCGAGGTATCTCAATAGCCCCTCTCTAGATAAGCTCCACCCAAGAAGATGATTCGGAATCGATTTCACGGGAATGATGTTACGTATTCGCAAACTTATGACGGCAGAGCTAGGGCTCTCTCATAGACGCCGGCGAAAGACCTTCCTGCCCCAGACCGAGGAGCTATCCTCCAAACTTGGGACACGAGTCGAGATAACAGCATTCCAGAATGCCGCTGTGAGAGAATCCTCAGGAGTCTCCACCCGACGAAGGTATGCGAGCATTTCACGTCGCTGATTGTTATTCAATGAACCGAGCTTATCGATCTTCTTGCTATTCTGGCCTTATGAGAGGCGCTCATAGGGCAACCTCAAACGTCCAGCCATTCGACGAGAATCAGCGCAGCAGACTTGATTTTCAACGTGCAGGGCCATGATTTCACTATTCTCTTCATTTTTCTTCATTCCTCTGCTGTTTTTTCGCAACCAACATTGTCACGCAGATGAATTCGATGCTTCAGACATCCTCAGTGAAATTTTACCCCGGGCAGAACAACTTCGCGTGACTGTGGTGCTATACATGTGTGAACCCTCAAGAGCTCCCGATCGAGGTGTCTATACCACGGCTTCGTTTGAATCTTACGGAGCAGGCAGATCAGGCATGCGAACCTTGATTGTCTTCTGTAAGCTCGACGCAGAGCTCATCTCCATTTGGGAGTATCTTTACATGAAATACATTCGACTCCACGGAAGTAGTTACTTCAGCGTCCTCGACCTCACCCGGAGCGACCAGAGATTCAATTTCAGCAGCGATGAAGTTGTTGCTGGACCCTTCAGCTACCTGCGATACCTCCCGAACGAGGAAGCGTTTCACCTATTCGTGGATTCTGACTTTCGGGGCACTAGGAGGCCTTGGTCACTCATTCGAATCCCTCGGGAGGACATCCAAAAGGAACATCTGTTCTATATGATGTTCTACGAAGAAAGTTTGCATGACGGAAAAATGCGCATGCAGATCAGCGTCGAGAAAACAGCATTCCGAGTGGACATGATTCCCATGTATGCCACAAACTACAGCAAACCGGGTGAGATAGTCTACACTGCGCGGGAGGGTGTTGCCCGCAGCACTGTGAAAAGCGTTTTCCCAACGTTCATCCCTCTGCTATTGGACAATAATGTAGCCATATTCTCGAATCCAAGAGTGGCGAATAACAACCTTATCCTCCTGAGGCCCTTCGAACCGATCATATGGGTCACAATATTCTCATGTGCAGTCGCGATCGCTATGATCATGACCTGGTCGCTCCCTAAACCTCATCAGATCTGCAGAGCTGTGTTCCTCATTCATAACGTGATATTCGCCTTCTGCCAAATGTTCACATGCCTCAGCTTGCCATCTTCGAACAAGTTCTCCCATGTCAGCGCTGCCGTCACGTCTGTGCTGTGGACTCTGCTTTGCATGGTACCGTTGACGGGGTATGGTGGTACTTTGGCATCGCTACTGCAGTCGCCTCCTAGAGAATCCAAACTGAGCGCAGCGAACTTCGACTGGAAGTTTGACGATAAGCTCGTTAGTCGTACAAGGCCGAACGTCTCAACTTTCCTCGAGCAGCTGCGCCGCGGGGACTACTGGGTCGAAGGCTCAAGATCCATCGATTTCCTTCTATCGCAATGGGGGCTCCGGCAGAAAACATACACAGTACCTCTAGACCCGCCTTCAATGGAGATGTACTCCTTCCGTTGCCTTAAACGAGAAGCTCAGAACCTCATCTACGCGTGCCGAAGTAGCCAGTGGCAAATGCGCATTCTCTTCGACAACAATGTCATCATGCCTTGGTTGAATGCAATCCAACGAGATCACATTCGAAACGCATACCACGGGGGTAATGGCAGCTTGTCGGAACCCTCGAAACGGAGAAAATATGTGCGAGCACCAACGCATAGTGCTGAAGTCGAGAGCAAGGCTGTGGTTCCGCTGAAACTCCGAATCGTTTTCCCGTTCTTCACAATGGTATTACTGGGTGTTTCATCGGCATTGGTTATTTTTTGTTCAGAAGTTGCCCTTCATGTAGTCCATCAAAGGGTGAATACGGTCGTCGAACATCCCTCTTCGGCAGTCGACGAGAAAAGGATCTTTCGGCGCCGCGAAAGAATCTCCAGCAGCCGTCAATGAGTATCTATGCTGGAGGATCTCAGGAATCTTCCTCGATGGAGAGTTTCGAACGAAAAACCGCGTCGTCGATAGTCTTCGTCCCTTGACGCTCGCCGACGACGGGGAACTCTCGATGGGGAACTCTCCCGTTGCTATCTCATAGCGACGTGCTACGAATCCTCCGGGAAAACACGACGTAGCCGATTTGGCTGTTCCGTATCTCGAATCGACCGATCGGGGATCTATGCGTCTGAAATAAAGAAGTGAAGAAATCCGTTACAACCAGGCGACTATCGGCCATATTGCTGACTTGATACCTCGAGGGCATTCAACCGTTCGTTATGGTGCGGATAGCGAAGACGTTCTACTTCGTGGTGAGGCCGAAAACCCAGCCCGACGATTTCTACAAGTTCATGGAATCGTGGTACTTCGCAGGCACACAGCCCCTGGTCAGCTGCACCAAATATGTTGTCGGAAAGATGGGTGACGTACCCCTATGCCTCGATCATGTCAGAGACCCTGACGAGACGCTCGAGGGATTTTTCTATCTCAATGGAGAGGTCTGCATTCCATCCCAAACAACTCTGAAACTTATAAGTTGGATGTGGGTATCGCCCGTCTATCCTTATGAAGGACAGGAGGCCATGTTCCGTTGCCAAGAACCTAAAATCAATGAGGAGGATGTGGTCAAAAAGTGGGAATCGGAATACGGTGATGAATGTTGAGATCATTGAGAATGTGCGGTTGTTATACACGTAGCGCATGGCATGAGATCCGAATAAATGCGTCATCCGAGTTTTGTTCGACCTTGTGTGACGTAGTCTCCTAACCTCCCTTCGTAGTCGAGGCGGTTTCTCCAGTCTGTTTTGCGGATCGATAGAGGAGATTGTGGTGGACGGTATGTAAATGTCTTGTTTTGACGCTTCCGATAGATGATTGCAGGCGCTTTGTTGTGACCGAACTAGTGGCGTATGCTCAGTAGAGATCAAATCCGTGAAAGCGGCTCAAGGGTCTCGCCAAGAGGGCTTGCCACCCTAGGATCTATGGCGAAAGCCATGAACCGTGACTACGGATTCGATTCCTAGCCCTACTCTTCATCGGCGTGAGCATCGGTGTAGAGCCAAACTCATGTCGTCAAGCGACGTGAAGCCGCTTTCAAGTCCCAAATAAGGATCCTAGCTCTCTTCCAGAAACCCTCGAGATCAGGTTCGGATCCGCCGATCCGCGGATCATTCCTATCCGATCGATCCCCGAAATCGAGTGTTTACAGACAACGACAGCAAACGGTCTGCCGCCAGCGAGACATGAAGTCCCATGTCCCCGAGGCAGGAAACTGGATTACGACCCCCAATTACCAAGAATTCCACATGCAGCATTTGCGGATTCCCGAAGCCTCGAAGCTCTTCGGTATCGCCAGAACTCATCGATTGCTCGAACATTCAAGAATTAATTATTATCGACAGCGCATGGGAGAACGCGATGTGTACATCACCGCGTATTGTAAACATGAATCCTGGTGTTCCGACCGCATTTTGCTTGATCTAATCGAAATTTCTCCACGGTTCTGCAGCGTCAGGCAACTCGCACCTTGAAATCGGGAAAGAGATTTTCTCATTGAACTCCCAACCCGCCTCCACCATCAGGCACTGTGGCGGAGCACCGCAAACCTGTTGAGGCTATTCCTTATTCTTGTGTCAACCGTTAGACGGCAGAAGCATTCAAGACCAGGGCAACTCGCCATCAACTTCTGGAAGAATTCGCCCTCATGGAAGCCAATCGGAGCCTTCCAACAAAACGGCAGCCTCATACTTGGAAAGAATTTGGGAGGCTACCATAGCTCCGGGTGGAACCGGAACCTCGGAAGCGCCGCCTTCAGCTTCACTGGGCATTGATGTTAACATCGCGGCTTTTTGTGACTCCAGTACACAAACAATTCCAGAAATATGATGGACAAAAAATGGTGCGTAAAATCATCATTTCAGATCCACCCAAGGCAACGATTTCCTGTGCCGTAGTTCACCTGATGCCATTTGATTTCTGGCGAAGCCCGTTACCGAGAGGCGATCCATATGAAAGCGATGCCTACGTGTTGTTCCCTTTCGGGCCCCTCCCTGTAGTTGTGGATAAGGTGCCATATTAACGTATACCTGCTCCAAGAGCGGCTGCTGTGATCGGGAAAGGGAAGGTAGCTTGGACTTGAGACCATGTCTTGATTCCAAGTTCATGGGGCAACCTGCCGATTTACGCCACTCGCCGGAATTCGTCTTTCTCGCAGAGGAAAACCGATGTTTCTGACAATTACCCCAGAAATTTCGGTTGACAGATGGGGTGACTGATATACATTCGTTCATTCTTACAATTCGCGATGGCAATCATGTGACAGAATGGATATAGGTACATATACTGACATGGGATGCCCAAGTTCGTGAATGCCTGGCCGTGGAACCTTCGAACAGATCTGGTCGTGGTTGGAGATTCATTGTCGACATCGATAACACCGGATCAACAATCCGGTCGAAGATTCTCGTTCAACCGTCAGCGATTCCCAGCAGACGAGTATTCGACACCATCTAACATCAGAGCCCGTAGGGCATGCCATACCAGATCCCAAACCGGTTCCGTTCGCAAGTTCGAGTGATATTTCATTGATGATATGAATCGAGAAATCAGGTGCGATGATCGTTCCTGAAGCTTTTTGGCATGGTTGCTATGAAGAAGCTCCGCTATCCTCGAATTTCTGATGCTCCAGCCACGAAATTCGATGTCACTCCAGTCGTCGATGACTCCATCATGGTGCGACGCGTTCGGCGTGTTTGAATCAAGTTCGCGGTTAGTGCAGAGTCACATGCCGCGTTTCTAGCCCGATGACAACGTGTTGCACATCACAACATTGTCGTCCGACACGCAGCACGTCACCATCTTAGGTTGAGCCGTTGACCGTCGAGACCTCGACAGGAAGCCACTGTTACATCATGCTAGGATGGGTGGGACTGCGAGGTCCGGTCAAGCTCAGCTTAACTTTGCTCACCTCAGTTCGTTGCTGCGTTTGCCTCTGCCTTGTCTCGCCTTGCCTCCGGTGTTGCTGATGCGTTCGTCGTCGTCGTTGCCGTCATAGTCGTAGCCGTAGTCGAACACTGGAACCAACGGAGCGACGAGATTTACGCCCCAACTTTCCCCCGACAATGAAGAATTGATCTCCATTTAAATTTAGTCGCAATTGGAAGCGGATGCTTCCTCTTCTCACAGACGGACGGACAGACCGCAAAACTATCCGAAAGTCAGTCAGCCAACGAACCGTCCAAGATGCGACCGGATGTCACTGCTTTCCCGCTTAAGTCGATGCTGCGGCTGTTGGTGCTGTTGTCGTCGTCGTCTACCAGCTCCTTGTCGGTGATGCTGGCGGCGCGGCGTTTGCGGTGTTGGAGGATTTACATGATTCATGCTGATCATTGGCGCTTTTTCTCGTTGGACGGTTATCGTCACGTTGCTTTCCGCAGCCTGTCTTCGCCACGCTTCCAGAGGGTTACTCCTCGTGTCCGCGATATACATATCTGTTTTTTTCTGCTCAGCTAAGCTAAACTTCACCTCGATCAGCGCAAACTTTTCCAGGAAGACAAATATGTCGCTCACACGCGCGATCCAGCGCTCGATAAGCTGACGAATCGTTCACGAGTTCAGCTTCGATTCACACAGACCGTTACATAGCACCGTCAGCTTTTTGAACGGGACGATTCCGCGCTTCTAGAGGGCCTACAGAAGGTAGCGAATAACATCCTAACCCATCAACTTTCGAGAACGGTCTAGATCGTATGATTCCGATCCACGGAGAAGCATCGAAAACCGATCAAAACCCTGACAGCGAAAGAAAGCCGAGAAATCAGGATAACGATACTCCATTGGCACTGTCCTTGGATCTTGCTAGTTTCCCAAGATGAGATGATAACGCGAGCAGTACTACACATATGACTGATCACGGTTTCTTTGGATTTGATGGATTCAAATGATCCATTGTATCCCCTCACGCTTCATTATGGGTTATTGTCGGCTCCGGTTCGATCGACATATATGATTGCTTGAGAAGAAATCCGATTCAAACTTACTCCATGAACCCGCACGTTGTAAGTTACGCAAAGCATGAAATCAGTTTTCATTGAATTTCGCGATCCAGAAGACAACCGGTATTGAGGAAAATTCGAGAATCGAAATTCAGTAGTTGTCCACATGGAAACTCTAGCATTGCACAGGATTGAATTGCGAAACTGCAGCATCAAAAGTCCAAAATATACAGCCATAGAAATTCCTCATGTAACGAACCTCGTTCCTAACCATGAGAGGCTTCAAAACTCTACCTGTCTGATGGAAGATTCATGTCTTGAAAATTTCTCATGGTGCATCGGCAAAATATCTACCGTGGTCAGCAAAAAGGTTTGTTATGCGCGGTATTTTGGTTTGCACGAAGAAGTCGTGACGGAAAAGCTTTTCTCCTCTCGAGTTGTACGTATTTTCGCTCCGTCGACAGATCACCGCGAAGGAGGCCGTGCCCAAGTTAGAGCAATCTCACAATCAGTTCTGCGTTTGGCCGTCTCACCGTGTCCCTCACGTAAGATGCGTACTATGAGAGAACGCAGCATTGATAACATTGTCACTCGTTCTGAGAGTACCTAAATTGAAGACGGAAAAACATACTGGCGAATTTCACATGCGCTAAATTTTTCCCGCGAAAATGTCAAATGCATCACTTGGAACGACCCTCGACGACGGTCGGGAAAAGTTTACGCGACCCGTGCTCCAAGGAACGACTCCGACGCTGCGAGCTACGGATTTCTTCTTCGTCGTCCATTGAAACACTATGGAACAACACAATGAAGCTGAAGCCAAGCGGACAACGCCACTCCCGGTTCGGATGCTCCTCACTCGCGCACCGTCGCAGTGTTCGACAGCGACTTCAGATTCAAAGCCGACGCTCAGGTTCTCGGACCGCGGTCCCGTTCTATCACGCTTGTCAGCTATGCATTGGAGACACATGTGAACACCTGACGGATTCTGTCCCGAGTGAAATCGTTCCCGAAATTGGATTACTGCTCATCTCAGAGATTGTCCTTCATACGAAATTTCGTCTGTCGGAAGCGTGTTACTGAGGATACTTCACAAACCAGCATGTGAGATCGAAATGCCAACATTGTGCGATCACTGAGTCTAGAAATGACTTGCATCACCGGTGAGTTTCAGAACCTCGTCGATGGGGACCCCATGAGTTTTTCATGCTACTTAGGTGCTTAGGTGCTCATGCTGCTGGAGGTCGACAATCCTCGGAGAAAGGGCCAGCTTGCCGAAAATCCAAGAGTGTTTCACTCGGATCTCTTCTCGCAGAGAGATCGAGACCATGGATGATTTCTTGAGTCCCGTTTCTCGCGTTTCCGTTCCGACTCACGCTTTTCTCGAGTGCAAAACATTCTCCTGGACAGACACACATCCCACGACGTGCTTCATCCTGATTTTTCCTCTCATGGAGGGAGCTGCTCGGGGTATCCGAGCCAGATCCAATCACAGTAACTCCCTCTACCCGATTTCCAAGGTCTCGAAAAGAAAGTGATCGAACTTTGATCGTCGTGGGCTGAGCTCGTTCCATGAAGTCTGCCCGAATGATCCAATAATTCATCAGATGACAGAGTCAGTCGGGTACTAGGCGGATATGATCTTCGCTCGCGACGGAACAAGCGGCGCGGTTGAGCAAGATGGAGTCAGCGGTGCACAGCTTGCTAGTTGGGAGTCAACAAACAATACATTGTCTTTAACATTGTTGTTCGCATCTTATTCAGCATTCTTTTATCTCACACACTTTCACTAACCGCGATGCTGCAGACAGCCGGACTGTCGGTCGGACGAAGAAATGGGCGAAAGGCGAACGAACCGAGGGTGACCTGCATCTCTAGTTCACCTAGAATCCGACTGGACTCATTAGGAATCTAATCTTGGCAATTATGCTTAATCAACTCCTTTCGACTGATCAGGTCGTTCTTCTTGCTATCTTCGTCATCTCCAGGGGCACAAGTCCTGCTTGTGGGCCGAGCAGGGGATTTCAGTTCGACATTCCGATATGACCATGCGACATGACTGGTTCAACCGTAGCTCGGCGATTCAATTGACCGTGTATCAGGAGTTTCGTTGATTTCTAATTGGAAGTGTACGGACACTCGAGGAGCTCAACAATCTGGATGATCCTTCACTGGATGCAATTGTGTCCCGGATACCCGGGAAGTTTCTTGGTTGCTGACGCGAGCAAAGCATCGGGCCTCACAACGTGGGGTGTCGTTACGATCATGAATCTGGTCATCATCGGTTGTTGAGCTCCAATCACTGGAGCTCGGAACTACCTGAGGATCTTTGTGCATATCAGCTATCGTAAGAGCACTGTGTCTGCAACCGTATGAGTTGCGGAACATGATACTAACTCGGAATTTATGCATGATGATTCTGCGGAGGATGAAAAACCTTAGTTTTCGCACCATATGCCGAGCTCACGCCTCAAATGAACATGATATCGAAATGGAAAGTTAACTCCAACGGTGACGAGTAGAATCTGATCTAGAACGAGAAGAGTTGAATCATGGGAGAATTCGGGGCCGACACCAGGGCTCCTGCGAGTTTCGTGAGTTTGACTAACACTTGTACTGATCTACCTCCAGGTTGGATAACTGTGCTAGTGTCTACGGTTTGTGTGCTGGTCCGCCAGGCACACCCGCAGGGCATTTACCCCGCTGCTCAGTTCAGAGATCCTGATTTCCGTGACAGGTTCGAAAATGCAGTCGTTGACAATATTATCCAAATTGTTGCGAAAGTTTTTTCTGCAATTCATGATTTGCGGATTCGCAGGTGGAATCATGACTTCCGTAGAAGTTTCGTCCGACGGCGAGGACCGTTCGGAGTCTATCCCCAATCATGGGAGCAAACCACCCTGGACCCACTCAGTAGGTTCGTACGATTTTCGTTATCTCCATGACCGTAATCAGTTTCTTGACGGTTGCCAGTCGGCTTAGACGCGGCAACACTCTGCGGACCAGTTCCACGAGTTTTCCGCCGATGGATATCGAAGTTGATTCGAAAAGGGTGCGAATCAAAAACGTTTCGGGGAGAAACTTATCTCAGGAAGTTGTGATGTTCGGGAATCCGGTCAGAATTCAACATTTACTGTTTCATTGTGGTTCAGATTTCAATACACCGGCATCAGAGGGAGCCGGAACCGAAGACCCATAGCGGTTGAAGCGGATAGTCATCATGGCAATTCTCAAGCCGATTACGACGGTGAGTTCACGAACCGAAAACTTAACTCAACGGGGGGCTCCAGCGGCTGGATCCTAGTGATGGAAAAACTCAATGAGCTCCACCGCTGAAGCGAAGTAGGATGTTTCACTCATTTCAATCGATTTATGGGAGAACAACTTCATCTAGAGCACAACTCTACAGAGGCTCAGTTCATCCCCATGGTTCAGCGGCGCAAACTCATACGGCCTAGAAAACCTCCGTTGATACCCCTCCAGCGAGAAGAACACTTAACGCCGTTCAGATATTCGACCAACAACGGAAACTACAGACAGCCACTGGTACGCAAATTTCACTCAACATTCAGGAGACGGATTGACTGAAGTTAATCCTCAGCACTTTTTCCGAAAACTTCCGACAGCTCCGCAATCGGTTGGCAGAGATGTCTTCCTATTGTTTCTATTTTTCGAAAGAGATCAAGGGAAGAGTTTCGGCCGAGAGCTTCGTCTCGAGGAAAAGCGGACATTTCCAGATCGACTTTTTCAATTCTCCCTCGATCCAGCAGCAAGTTCAGCACCACGAAGCAGAACCGACGACAACGGACGGACCTCGAGAGACGACGTCGGAGGAAACAACGGAAACGAAGTCATACGTCGGTCTTCCGGGTTATTGGAAACCGATACGAGTTCCGCCTTACGGCTACAACTACCCCAGATGGTGAGAACTTCATCCCTGTGTTTTTCAGTAGAATATCTTTTGTGAAATCAGATCTCGATCGATGCGAGCTGAGAATCCGTCCGGTGCGACACCGGCGGACCGATCAGATCCCACCGAACAACAGCTGTACGAGCAGATCTGCGGCTACATCTTGATTATCGTGTATTTCGCGGAACAAAGTAGAACAGCGACATTTCAAAATGCTCACGGTGATCCTCAGGTATCACGTGCAACGAACGAAAGGCGCTCCGGAACCCGAGGAGAAGGATGAGGAACAATCTATTGAAGAACCGCCAACCACGAGTAAGCCTCCGTCGACGGAGGGCTCGACGAGCTACGAGGGTGAGTTCTGGAGCTTTTCCAATCAAATCCCCCCCCCCCCTCAATCTTAACGCATTTCTCTCGAGCTAGGGAAGTCGGAGCGAATCTCTGAAACTGAGATACCTCCGTTGACTCAGGGCCGGCATTGCCTTGATTTCTTCTCAAAATACGGTTTTGATCCATCAGACGTGACTGAAGGTGCCACTACCGAGCAGGCTCAACAAATGCTCGGCCTAAGCTATCGGCCACCTCACTATACACCTTCTCATCATTTCTCGACGCACGTCCCGCCGCATCTCTCCAGTCAGGCTCCCAGTGGGTATCCATCCCCACCCCAACCGCCGCCTTACTATCCGCGGCCTTCGCCGTACCCAGCGGCTCACCCCCATCCCTATCGTGAGCAACCTCCAACATACAGCCCCAGTCCCCCGTCGTCAACACCAATGGATTACCACACATGGCTGCGTAGACAGCACGAACTGATGGCTCAGCAAGATGAGGAAGAAGCTTCGACCCCACCTTCATCTACGACGCCCTTGCAACCGATTGATACCACAGAAGTCGGTGAGTGTTCGTCCTTATCTGAAACCGAAATTCTACTCAGAAACCGAGATGGCCGGTTCTTGGTATTCCGCCGCATGAACCGAATCGCTTCGGGTCGGTGCATAAGATAACGCTTGCTCGGATTTTTTTTTTGGAAATTCGTCCATAGGAGTCGGTTTTTTTTCGAACCTTTGGGCAATCGTGTGAAACTCTCTGTCAACACACCCATCCCCCTCGGGTTACGATCCCGCAAATCGCAAGAGATGTCCGCCCCCCTGCGAATTTGCTGTCACGGCTCTGGACCGGCTCGCTACCGAAAAGTGAAAGTGACTCCGGTGGCTCAAGCAGTCTTATTCCAAGCCGTCGGCCATTCGGATGCATTAAGACGACATTTCTCGTCACGGCCTGTTGATCTCGTCAGCCCCGACTCCTTGCTCACAGCTCGGCGCTACCGAGACGCCGACTACTGACCTGGTTTTATGAGCGTTCGCAGAGTCAACGTCCGCCGTGAATATGATTTGTCATCCTCGATAACTGTCGGATTTTGACAAATTTCTTTTTCGAAACCATCAACCCATTGTCTTCGGAGCACGATAGGTTGCCGATGGTTCCGAAGCGTAGTCAGCTTACAAACGGGATTCGACGGGAGCGCAAATACATCCGCTCAAACTGTTGAAATAGAAAAAAAACTCGCGCAGGGTTCGCCGAGCGGTGGGCGTAGCGGAGGGATCACGAATTGAATTCCTGATTATCACTAACGTTAGCCGGCTTATCATGTACAACGAAGATTCTGATTAGAATAATTCTCGTTGTTTAGATTATTCGCTTCGCTCACTCGAGGCCGCTCACGATCCCCCCAAAAAAAAAACTCCGAGCGCTTCCCTTTCAATTAATTTTTGTCGGAACCCGTCACCGCGTCACGCGAAGACAAATCATTTTCATATTCAAACGAATTCTCAGACTTGTCGTCGGCGGGTATTCCTAAGGCTCCTGAATTACGAAACTCTCCCTTTCAAGAGTGCGGTTCATGAATCTAAAGTTCTTCATTTTAACAATTGGTTGCAAACTAAAATTTTCGAGGTCCGTCACGTAACGCCAAATGGTTGAATGACCGTTCGAACCGTTTCAGGCACGATGCCTTCAACTGTGGTTACCGCACGACCCACTGTCGTTCTCCCAACTTCTGCTCCGACCCCGAGGTCATCAACTGCGCCGATCAGCCCGAGTCCTGAGACGGAACCGTCGAACACCCTGTCAACTTCCGAAACCTCGACTTTCTTCACCAACGTCAACCCTAGCAGACCGCCCCAAGAACAAGATCTCTCACCTTTCAACACTCAGACTACTTTCATCGGACCTGTCCGCCAGCGACCGATGACCCAGGTAAAAAAAAAATACTCGACATTGTGCAAGTGCCATCCCACGCAATTCGCGGGATGATGTGAACCGACGCGACGCAACCTATAGTTTCCCTGGAAGGGTGCTTCTCCGTTTCATCGCCGCCGAATACGGCTAACGAACATGAACTGTTTTACCCGGGCTTTGTTTCCGACTGATTCAAAAACCGGAACACGGGTTATCGGAATCGATAGCACGCGTCCAGCTTCTTTTTCTCGAACACATCCGATCGATATCACGGCAGATAGCCATGCGAAAACTCTTAATTCCAACTGAATCGGATTCCAGACCAACCGTGACGATCGCCGACGGCACCAGTTGCAGCAACAGCACCTTCACCACCAGCATCAACAAGAGCACCACCGCCAGGACAGCCAGCAGGATCGCAGCGAAGAACAACAGAGGAGCGCTTCCGAAGTGGAAGTCACCATACGAACGCACCAGGAGAACTCAGGACAGCAAGATGAGCACGAGAGACTGAAGGCTGGCGAGGTTGCGGGCATGGTCATTGGAATCGTGTCCCTGATTGCAACCATAGTTGGTAAGCACCACTATGGGAGCGAAAAGTCTTGATCTATTTGCCGCCTTGTCGTCCAGAAGATGCAAAACTTTCTTTCCGACTAATGGCTCTCCCCATTCCAGGTTGCGTAACCTTCTTGATACTCAAGAAGCCCTTGGCTACCTGCGAGGATCCTCCGTTCCCTACGCCGGAACCGACGATCACATCCATTCAAAGAACTTTTCCCGGCGGTGCCATGTATTCGGGGGAAGAAGAGGCCGCGGAGCGCGCGGGAGAATCCCCGCCCCCACCTCCAGGGCCATACCCACCGGGCCATCGGACAAATCTGATGCAACCAATCCCGGAATGGTCGTATTCTCCCGCGAGCTCGATCCGGTTGTCTTTCGAAGAAGTTCATCAGGCAGTGCAACAGAACCAAGCACCGTCCCGAGCGTCTATGAACGTCGCTGCCGACCAGAGGGAACGGCCTGGTGGCTTCATCTGAACCCCGAAGTGAATCCGGTCCTGTTACGCATGCATCTCCATGCCTACACCGGACCGCATTGCCACAGTGGACGTTATTAACAACGTTGCCGCCAGGTTGGCCAACTTCAAGAGTTATCTAGCGGGAGTCCTAGTAGATTGCAAGATTTATGCTTTGGCTGCACAGTCCACACCTTGGAGCTGAGATGCCTTGTTCTGTTGTATAATAATAAAATAGTCGTTGTTTACTCATTTCGTCGCAAACTTGAATCAGGATCGAAACCTCCAGCACGACGCCAGCATGAGTAGGTTAAACCGTCCCCCTCACAGGCACCATGCCCTTGGGATCCACCAGTGCATGGCAATCACCCGAAACGCATCCGGGCCGACTAGCCGGCGTCTGACATCAGATGGCCTGAGATGACGGTATCTATTGAGATACTCTGACAGCACACTCGGTTACATCTCAGGGACTCGGAGACGCCGCGATGATCTCGAAATATACATTACAATTTATTCTCGTTCTTCATATTCCTCTCATAGTCCCAACTTCTGGGATATCAAGTCTCCTACAAAAACATCGCAGCGGGCATCGGATCCCTGGAAGCCAGATCACACGTCTCCCAACAAACGCGTGACGCACTCTCCTCTCCTGGTCATCGGGCATCATCATTTCCTGAACGGAAAGGCTCCCGGATATCGAACGACATCGTCCTGTTCTTGAGATAGTCAGACAGGTTGATGTAGTGAACCTCGTCCAGAACTTCTCGCCGGAGACGAGGAGCATCCGAGAATTCTGAAACTGGACGGACACACATATGTCGTAGTCGGCTCGTGGATTCCGATAACTTTTGGTTCGATTCCCAATATGATCAAACGGAGGGGCTTTAGAGGAAGAGTAAGGCCTCCATTTTCAATTCTGGTCGAAGATCATCGGGATCGTCATGTGTACATTGTTCGCTCTACCGCGAGCTCTCATCATGAAGCAGATTCCCCCTACCGTTATTTTTCTCCTGAGTGGTCCTGTGCAGGATAACTTCGAACTTGCTCTCAGCGATGCATTTCCCGTAGTGACAATAGCCGCGAGAGGATCGATCGGCTTTGCAGAGCGTGCCTGCCGGGAAATGGCCCTCGCCCGTTGTATCGACAACGACGTATAACTGTGGGCTTTGAGGGTCTCGACATGCGACGCGACATTGTCTGTCGGGAGCTGGAAACCGAATTGATTTGAGTTCATAGCCTGCCGGAAAAAAAAAACAATCCAGGGAGCTTAGTATCATTCTTGGGAAATTCGGATATCATACCGCGTTGATCATATCTAGGCTGGCTCCCCTTCCCGACGAAAAGGTGAACATAGGGTCGAAGCATTGTCTCGCATACAGCAGTGGCGTACTCGTTCGGCTCCATCATCTTCGTACACTGGAACAGAGCGTGACCTGGGCTTACGATACGCGCGGAGTTTCCTGAAAGCTTCGGGATTCGACATGCTCAAGTCTGAAGACTCGGCAAATCCGGAAACCATTCACTTACCTCGCTGGAGTCGTCGCATAACCCCAAGGAGTCAATTTCGCAGTCGGTGCTGAAAACAATCAGGAAACTGAGCATTAGCCCATGCACCGGAGGTCACAGGGTAGAACCCGTTCTTGTGCTATCCGTCCAGACTTGTTCGGAACCGGGAGTCGAAGGTCGATGTGTTTCTCTCGAGATTCACGCGGGTGAAAGCACGATTGCATCTTTGAGCACAATTGGTCCCAAGACGGTCGCTCTCCATAAGTCTTACCAGCCGAGTTCGAAGAGTGTGCCGCGCCCGCCTTTGATACAGGAGTGCCTGCAGGCTCTCCTGGGAGTTTCGGCAGCTGGTGACGTGACGGGTTCGACAGGAGGTTGAAGTTGAGGCGCCACGCAATCTGAAGTAGAAAATGAGGTTCTTCGTGAGCGTGATCGAGCCGTACGTCCCGAAATCTGATGAGCAGAGTGTGACAGAATAACTTACTCCATTCTGCTCGGGTGGGCTCACGCTGGACGTGGATCGATTCACCATCGCAGCTAAACCTCATACAGTTGCCCGAAACACAGAATTTGTTCTGGGCTTCTCCCGGCAAGAAGCATTCCGAGCCTTCCGGCAACAATCCCATCTGACTAACAGCGAAGCCCTGATCTCTCTTGCACCAAATTCGACATGAAAAGCGCTCTGAAAAGCACCGGTCAACGTATTCTGCAGGGATCCGGTGACGGTTTCCTTGATAGTCGCGTCGTTCGTCGAGCGATTCGGAGCCTCGTTGGTGAAGCCAACGACTCTTAATCAGAAGAACAAAACAAGATCGCCCAAATACTAACCCTCGTTCTGATAAAACTGACTACCAGATCCGGTGTAACTGGCGTTTTGCTCCATGGCCGCGATACAAGTGTTTTGAATATAAGTGTCCAAGTTCCTGACGTTGTCTGGTGTACACTGAAAGCGAAAGACATTGCATATCTGAGATCGGCGGCAAGGATCCAAGACAAAAATCGATAAAAGACACGATTTTTCCCGGACTCCCCAGCGAAAGTCCTGATAACTGAACGGATTATGCTCCCCTGGTGAAGATTCGTCGGAATCGTCGTCAAGGCCGACGATTCGTATGCCTACCGAACGGATATTTATGACGTACGCCCGTTCAATGATTTTCGCCGTTGTCTTGGTAGCCCACCATATGCTCAACAAATTCGGCCGCCCAGAAGGACAAGAAGGCTTTCGCTCTTTCTTCATTCTAAATAGCTGTGAGACACTGCGATGACCGTCCGGCGGACTGCTGACCGACGGACGGGCTGGTTGTTTTGACCTCGCCCGATCTGGCTCAGCCCACTGGTTGTTACGAATACACCAACCGAACTTATCGAAGGGGATGTAGCTCAGATGGTAGAGCGCTCGCTTAGCATGCGAGAGGTACGGGGATCGATACCCCGCATCTCCAATCACGTTTTTGTCGAGCAAATATCACAAATGATGGCGCGTGGAGTTCGGCGCGTTCAGCCCAGCAGCAGTCAGCATTGCCGATCCGTGCTTTCCGCATGGGCAAGAACTTTTCCGGACCAGATTTTTACCACCCCGATGGGATTGTCCACAGGGACTGCCATTTGGAGCCACAAGAGATCCCATTGAGGGCGAAATTCCGGTTTTGATGCCCCAGAATCTACAGTCCCCCATGGATGTAAAGTTAAGACAACTGCAGCGGGATCTAGGAGGCGATGTGATGCTCCCCTCTATAAGGGGATGTAGCTCAGATGGTAGAGCGCTCGCTTAGCATGCGAGAGGTACGGGGATCGATACCCCGCATCTCCATCATTGTTTTGCGTCTCAGCTACTATTTCAGTCATTGTGGTCAGCATCATGATTCTGAGATGCATCCACGAATGAGATTCTCGGTGAGAACTACGACTCTTTCGGAAGGATGAGATCTCTACGAGGGATCGCGTCGAGATCCACGACTGCAAGTTCATGCAGGCCCACATTGACTGAATGAGGCTTTGTTCAATGCAGATTTCCAAAAGAAGAACGGCATTGCGCCCAGCCGCTCACCGTTGAGTTGCACAGCTGAGAGCGCATACTTGGGCCGGAACACTTGTCCAAGCTCAGCACGACGTTGCTGTGGAATGAAGTGAAGACATTAACGACCGACAGCTATGGTTGAATCCTGCAGCGTCAAAGGGGATTTCGTTCGCTCCCCCAAAAACGGAAGCGAACGGATCCTAGTCACTCACGTGGTCTTGTCAACACATTTTCGGTTGGAGACTTGGATGCCCCAAGGTATCTTCCCAGATCTCGCAGCACATCCGCTGTTGCATTCGCCCCACGGAGTCCAATCTGACCACTTCCCAGAAATCAGAACCTCCGTAGGTTCTGGAATTCTAGTGGCTCCGGCTCCAGATACCGAGATGTGGGTCGGCAAGATGCTCGGGAATTCGGTTGACGGTATCTCCTGGCAAATTTTCTGCCGACACCACTGGAGCATTCACGAAACAAGGCGAACATGGAAGCAAAATTGTGATGTTTTAGAAAGTTTTGGATTTCATCCGTGAATCCCATGGCCCTCTCGAAGTTAGTCGACACAATGACCCTTTCGCTTGTTGAGTTCGGAGAACTGGTTACCATTTCTCGAGAGAACCCGAGATATTTTTGAGCGGCTCGACCTCCTTGGAGCTTTCACGACTTCAGATCGATCAGATGAAATTGATGAGAATCACCTTTTTCGGTCCACAGCTCGTGCCCGGCATGGCAGTGTAGGCATTAGAGAGAATCACGTGGGATCCATCTCTGCGTTCGCACTTGAGGATGCGACAAACATCTCCCTGCTCCTGTCGTCTCGATCGCCTATATCCTTCGCCGAATCTCATTTCACATTGTTGGTCAGCCGTGAAATTCATGCCGGGGAATTTCTTCAAGATCTCGGATTCAGGCAGTGTTAAGAGGTTTTTCTGCGAAGATCTGTGGAAAAGATCTCATGCTCACAATTCCCGCCTTTGTGTTCATACTCTAGAGCTAGAGCATTCAGGTTTGAATGACGTTCCGCTACCGATGATTCTCTGATAAGTGGGCTGTTCTCTACCCAGAATTTCGGCTGGGAAGATCGCGGAACATTCCGGAGGTTGAAGTACTGGGCGGTGCTCACCTTTTGTACAGGCAGTCGGCTCGGTCCGATTGCAGGAAATGTTTCAAGGACTGAACACTGCAGTCGGACCACGACTTCTTCGAAAGGCCCGTGGTAGCCGACATAATATGAGCGTTCCATTGGCAGTGTCTGTTGTGGCCTTCACCGTCGTGTTCCATACCCAGCGAGTGGCCCATTTCGTGCGCAATGATGTGCGCACTCTGCAAGTCTCTACCCTGGAGTATAGCGCACGAATGCAGCTCATTGCACATCCCAGCTACTGCGGTCATTCCAACGACGTCATTCATCTTCTCACCACGCTTGTTCCGTGCGAACATATTCATTGCTGGAATAACACGGTGACAAAACATTGTCTGACGACTCCAGAAATCAAAACATCTTCCATGCATATTCCCCCTTCATCCACAGATCTACCATATCTGGTATTTCTGTTGTATGGTTTGAGATATGGTTAATATAAGGAATCCCGCTTGAATGAACTCTGTTATGGCGAAGCGCCCTCATAGCCGACCCGACTGACACTGGGCGGCGGTCCAGCCCATATGGCTGTCAAGCCCTGATTTGAGGGATCAATCGACGAATCATGGCCATGTCACGTCCAAAACAACGCCGTCTGATATCGGAGCATTCAGGCTTCGAGTTTGGGGCCCGAATGGGTACTAGGACCCAGCGAAGCATTCATCTGAGTGAGAATAACAAAAATGTATCAAATCTCAACTCACCAGAGATGAGAACTGCGTAGTCCCAATGAGAATAATTTGACTCTAAACTGTTCCTCCGAGCTTGTTGATAAATACAAAATGCGGTAAGATAATAATCGAAGTCGTGATTTGATGGCAAGTCCTGAGGAAGGATAGAGTTTTGTGAATGTTGGGCAAAAAAAAAGTCGGAGGGATCGCTCTAGGAAGGAACCCGGAACATCTGAGGGGACGCCCCGTTCAAGTAATAAATATTGATTGATTGAAGTAGAGTATACATATGCATCATGGACGGCGATCAGAATTTTCGGCAGTCATTCAGATTAAAATTCCAAATGACTTTGCACACGGCCGGAATGGGCCACCGCAGTAAGGATATAGAGGAACACAATAAATGGATGGAAACCGCTCAAGAGTTTCATTATTGTAAGCCTACCTTGGGTTGCGGATACATTATCTCGAGGTAAGTCAGAGTGATGCTGACCATTCCTTTGAGCGGCTCTTGTTCATACGCGATCTGCAGCTGGTTGATCAGCGTCAAGGCGAAAATGTAAACATTCTTCCGAGGATTGTTTGGAAACATCTTCCCAATGTGTTCATAGAGGCTCTCGTCCACGAAGAAAGCGGATTCCACCAATGCGGTCCTGGAGGATCTATGTCGGAATTGACCTCCTCGCATCCTTGAATTTGATGAAACCTGTTGACCGTGGCTCCGTGGCGACCGTGATCTCGGGAACTCTTTGTTGGAAGCTTGGAGCAGAACTCGATCCGAAGAATCTGTGGGCACCGACGATTCGCTCTCATTTCTAGGACTCATCCTTATTGCAAGAAAAACTTATACTCGGGGAGGATATTCCTTGTTACTCACCCTTGAAAAGCGGCCTAAGGTAGGGGTTGTGGTCCAGACGGACGACAACGTGTGCGTCGGAGACGCTTCCCGATTCCTCGGGCAGCGAAGATATCGCAAATGATTCATTGGCAAAATTTATGACGCCTCGAGCTCCATCGCACAGCGACAAAGCTACGGAGCTATTCGCATAATTCATTACTCTACCAGTGTAGTAGCATTTTGTGTCAATCCTGAGACCGGAGTCCCTTCCCCCGATCAGGAACTTCCTGGACACAAGTTTCTTGTTCCGAGAGAGCCTGAGTCGCAGCTTCTTCCCGAAAGCTTCCAGGTTGAGACTGACGTGATTATCGTGTATAGATCGACGACTTCGTCGACTCGTCCTTCGTAACGAAATAATTTGGGTCTGCTCGATTCGCGCTCCTTCTGGAAAGGCGAAACCAGAAATGTCGAGCTGCGCGGGATCTCTTCGGAATAACTTCGGTCCCAAAAAACTAAGATTATCGAGTTTCGATCCCCATGCAGGGATCTGAGGTCATCAATGATAGCACTGTTATCTGCAATCTCGTTCCGTCGGGGCCACTAAGACTTACGGGACAAGAGCTGTGAGATTCCTGTGATGACATCGTCTGAGAGCTATAATGAAAACACTCGGGCTCGTTGATCGGTTGAATTTGACACTAAGATATTCGGAGGGATATCACTAGCGACACAATCGGAGCAGAGCATAGAAGCCTACCTTCAATTCAACGGGTGAGAGTGCCAACAGAAGGAAAAACGCGCACCACGGTTGCATTTAGGTGCAGAGCGAGAGAGAAAGTTGTCAAGCAAGATCTTCGAATGCTTTTCTCTCTGTGTAGCTGACCTTCTCGGACCTATAGTAAGCGTGAAAAGATCAATGTAGGAAGAAGCCACGCTTTTCAACACGCAGCTTAGTGAGCATCGTCTTGAGCAGAGTCGCATAGCGGAAGAAATGGCGCGAACTCTCGCAGTCATAGTTCATCTCTCGGTTGTCGTCGTCCTGAGACACAACAAACCAGCCAAGCAAGCAAGTCGGCAGTGGAACCGGGAAAACCGCCGCAAAGCGCACTCCGAAAGGCTGGCACTGAACAGCGCATGAAGCTTCAAAGAGACTTCTCCGCGAGGACAATTTATAACGGATCGGAAGTTTGAAATGTTCCTCTTCTGTTTACAGTCGCTTCGAAGTGGCAAATGTACCCGGATGCATTCGCTGGTCCGCTCGCCCGAACGAGCGCTCAATGGTCAGCCTTCCCCTCGACCAATGGAAGTAAACACAGCCCGAGGCGCGCTTCCACTGACAAACTCAGTGTAGCTTCGAATATTCGAAGCGAGTGTATGATTTCGATGTCTTTTATCAACTCCGAAGTTCTCTGAAGCTGTTTCCGGAGCTTGTTAGGCCTCTTCGGGCTGAAGTTACGTTTCGGTTCTCGCCGTTTCATTGTACTCACCGAACACAAAAGCGAAGAAGATTCAATGATCGATCCCTGATCGCGCAACGACACGAGAGAGGGAGAGAGAGAGAGCTCGCGCTCTTCGATCGACGACTTTCACCGCTCGTTGGCAACACTCACCAGTTCGAGCATGGCGTCGTGCATCGACTCGTACAACACATCGTTCCTATGAACCCGATTTACGACAGCACGTTAGAGGTATCCGAGCTCTTCGTCGAAGAAAAGCTTAGCCAACCGAGACGACCGCCAACTCAGAAGCAACTGGAGTAACTATTTCCAGTGGACCCTGTCAACCAACCGACAGACCGGAAAGGAGTGAAGTCAGCTCGGACTGAGTGCAGAGAACGTTTCTTTCAACAGTTTGGCATTCGATCTTTCAGCAGATGCTCTTGACTTTAATGTTCACGCGTCTCAGTGCAGTGTTAATGACCACTGTTCGAGGATCGTGTTTCCCTCTCTCATACAAAAACTTTCGTCGTCTCGACATGCTGCTGGTTGTCGACCTAATCGGGAGAACGACCAAAAAACCTCTTCCACTCGCTCGACTCTTCGAAGAGAGCCGACCGCATGGAACCCGATCTCGTCACACTCAGACCACAGGGCTTGGCACTTAAAGCTTAACGTCTCCCGATGACTCCGATGTCGTACGAGGGCAGGGTCACTCGATTCCAAAACCGTGAAAGAATCGTCTCTTTTCAGGATCAACGACCATCGGGATCGTTGGCGGTCTCGAGTTCCTCACGAACATCGATTCGAGGCAATCCGTCATGAGCAGGGCAGAAGAATACTGTGCGAAGAGATTTTTCCAGGTAGCGTGAGAGTAATTAGTCCTCGATGTTTATATTTCAACGACGGCGCACCGCAAGAGGATGCCTGGTTGGCTAGGAAGCGCTCGATCTTGATAATATAATGAACACAGCAAAGCGAATCTCTTGTATCGCACTCATTTATTTCTTGCGTTGTTTTCTTTTCTCGGAACTGATACAGATGGAGACCGGTTAGGAGCAGCGGGTCTCTTTTCCGCGCCGCGTCTTCCAGAGAAGCAGAACGCGGAATCAACAGTTTCTCATCCCTCCCTCTCGCTGCTCTTGTGGTTTTGTTCCCTCCTCCTCCCTATACTAATAGTCATAGTCCCTAATATCGGCAAGCGATGCGAACTCCAACGTGACTGCGTTTCGTTAGAATGTCGGTCAATACTCGAAGTTGCTTTGGCTTGATTGCATTTGAATGTCTTGGAGATGGCTGTGTACAAGCTCTATTCGTGCTCAAAGAACAATAATTTTACACTGAATCGGAAACACACGTGAAACGCTGACGATTTGGGACAGTTCCCAGAGGTTGGGAGGGGTGCGAGGACCGAAGAATTGTCAAGTGCATTCACAAGGTAGACTATTAATTCGAAAACATTCTACGCTGTCTTGATCTTCGCTGCAAACATGTCCCTCAGCGTGAATAACGAGATCGCTACGCCAACGAAATAAGGCAAGGAGAGAGCCGGTAGCCCAATCATGTAGATATAGCATCCCCAACCGGTCAGGGACAACGACCCGGAGATCAAGAGCGTCACGAGCAATGCGTTTGGCGGACTCGAAACACCGGATTTCCTGAAATTATGAGTGATTTATGCTTTAGTGACCTCATTTTGATCAGATCAAATCAGTTTGAGAAGTGAAGACAGGACGAACTCGAAATTTCATGGATCTTCCCCCTAAACTGCGAGTTTCACCCCGAAACTTTTGACCGACTCGACAACCAAGATTGGCAAGGGTTGGAGACACAGCAGTTGCGGATCAAGGAATGGCTCATGGGAAGCGTTTCCAGATTCTCGGTGTTTCGTGAGTATTTTCTCCCTCTCCATTATCGGACCCATCCCTTGACATTTGTTGAGCACATACATTCACCTAATTGTTGATCCGCAGCCCCCCTCGGACCCGCCACTGACAATGAGAAACAATGCACGCCGGCGCGCGTCACAAGTTACCCAGTAGCCCTTCAGCCGAACTCGGAAACTCATCTGATATCAGTGACGGCGCAGCGACGTATCTAGTGAGACTCTGAACGGATATCGAGCACCTTCCTTGACGATCCGTGGCGAGTTATTCGAGGCTTTAATAGCTAAACCAAGCTCTTGACTCACCGGCTCTGGATGTAATCGTTACCGGGGATGAGGACTAGATGGATCACCGTCCACGCAAACATGACCAACAAAGCTTGATCCTTCAAGTTCAACAATACTGCAGCAACTACAAGTGCCACGGCTGTCAAGCGGGCATCCTTGTTGAAATTTTGGGAGTAAGCAAGGATTGCTAGGCAAAGGAAGCCTTGTACCGCCACTCCGCATTTATTCATGAAACCAGCAGGAGTCGCTTCGCTTCCGGGCTCTGGAAATTTAAGAACAAGTTGATCCCACGTGCGGAGGAGGACTATGCCGGGCGCTGAATTACTCCGATATGCAAAATGGTCATCTCTATTGGAATCGTTACGATGGTGAAGTACCTGCGAAGACGATGCCGATCGTCGACATTATCAATCCCGAGAGGAAGTTTTTGAGGGGCACTCCGAGCGATGTTCCACGCTGAACGATTCCGACCGCAATGATGAGCATGCAGAGGTATACCACGAGGGTGACGGCCACCGAGAGCACCTCGATCTGGTACAAAGACAGGGGAGGCCTCGGAGCTAGCTCCGACAGCATTTCCAGTGCGTCCATGGCTCTGAGTTGTTGATCTCACAATAGAACGAGTTCACGCAGCTGAATCTTCCGGCTCGTGGCTGTTTTGTTGTTTCTCTGTGAATAGAGCGAGATCGTCGTCGTTAGGTCAACTATACAGCCGCGTGTTATCGCTTTGATTACATTCGGAGGAACGCGCCACAAAGTCATGGGCTTAGCTCGCAACTGATCGATTCACTTTTCTCCCGAAGACATCTTTGCAAGGATTGAAATATAGCTTGCCGCGCTTTCCACGTGCGTCGAATAAATCGAGAGAAACTAGGAAGTCTAGAATCGGCTCCCAGTCCGAGCTTCACTTCAAAGTTGCACCCTCTTACACCCGGTGTCAAAACCCCGCTTCGAAATTCCCAAGGAACTTCAATTTTTCCCTCCGATACAAATTAAATCTGCCGAATCGCGCCCGATTGTGGGCGGTCGCGCGGCCAAATTCCCATCGGGGGTCCTCTGGCCCCAAAACTGATGGATGATGGATCTGATGAGCTGCAACGATCCTTCTTGAGCAAATCGCAGAGGAAACCACTTCGGGCTTCGATTTCTCAGCGTTGCTTTCCGCTTATGAGAACTTTCGGCAAACCACGACGCGATTTCAATGAATATAAAGGCAAGCATCCAGTTCGAAAGTGGTTACAGTCATCTGTATCCGAGCCGGGAAGTTGCCGGGCTCCACTTCCTCAGCCACTTACTTATCAAGCACTTGGAACAATTTGTAGAGGTTTTCAAGACTCCTCTGAACCAGTTGATCACTGAATCATACGAATCACTATTGGCACAATGGCAGACACAAGATAGAACCTGATCCCGAGCCCAGAAAAACAAACGGACCAGAAGACCGATGGACAGCTGTTCTTGTCCGCCAAAAAATCTGTGTTATCTGCGTAGACTTTCTTCTCCTACGTCGAGGGTGGAACCTCAGCTTCCGCCGCGGCTCTCGGAAAGTGTCTTGCTGGATGGGAAGCGCCTAGCAGAATCTTCTCGCTCCAGAATTATTTCCCTGACACAGACCGACGGGAAATTTGGAAAAACAAAGCGAGCGTTTTGCACTATACTGCCTACACGAGCGTCGTTGAGATGACAGATGCAACGTCCGCTGGGAGCAAGTGACCGTCTCCCGCGCGGAATGACGTTGTCGGCGAACGTCATTGTTGCCGCCGAGAGCTACCAAGAGGCAAGACAGAGGGAAGGATGCCCCGAAGGTCGCGTTCGAAAACTCACGATTGCTCTCCTCTCCACTGCGCTTCCGCAGACACGCACACCGTTCGAGTACCTGCAGTTATGGAGTGTCCACTGAATGAAACACCTATCCACTCCGGACGGACAACTTCAACAAACGCTGAGATCTGCGGGGTTTCTTCAGAGATCCAATAGTGGGGCGCTCGCGGACGGTGACCCCGAACCGTGTCGATGCTGCTGCCATCTGGTTGCAGGCGTGTTAAACTTCTTGCCATGTGTTCATACATTCAGATCGGGAAGATTGGCCGTTGAGAGCGGTCTTTCTTCTCTTCTTCTTCTTCATGTTACTGACCCCCTGGAGCTTGGGTTCGTCGAGTTTCATCGGCGCTTGAAAATACCTCGGGTGCGACAGACTCAACGTCCGAGGGAGAATAGAAAGTCCATAGCAACATTATGGCACTATGCTCGACGAGCTCGGAACCGGACAAGTCCGAACCGACGATGCAGACGGTTCGATCAGCCCAATCGAATTGAGCATACAAACTGTAAACAGATCGACTCGTATAATAGGAGTCTGACGTATATGGCGGAGCTTGACCTCCTTGATTGGACTCTATGGAGGTTCCATGATTTGATGTATCGGCTGCGCGCAGCCAGCCAGCTCAATTCGAGGTTTCCGAAAAAACCTCTGCACGGGAAATTCCAACAGAGAACAAGTCGAACCATTTTTGAATGTAAGTTTCGGAGACGCCTCTCAACAAATTGAAATTTATCCCCTACGGTGAAAAAGAACGATTTTTGCTCTGGCAAGGCTGTGCTCCGGTGCTCCTTACTTAAGGCCCCCCACCGGTCAAGCATCACGGTAAGACATGAGCGTCCCTAACGCACAAGCTGAAAGCTCGACCACGAATCATGATGACATACAAGTACTGAAGAAGACGTGTTCCCACATCGATATTTTGACTACGGACGGGTAGTAGACTTCAATCACAAGCAGTTGAAAATTGCGTGATGCGCGTGCCTAGGTTTCTCGATGGGTTCCTCGGGAGCTCGAAATTACAACTGAACGTGTGCCCAACATTTTCGGAGACGGGATTCACACTTCGTCATTCATTCGGTTTGAACAATAACCATGACTGAAGCTGTGAGTCTAACATCGGACCGAAATATGCCTATAGTCGGAGTTGACACCCTACCGTATGTTTGATCCCGCTTCCGAGGACCTGAAGGAGTCCTGAAGGTCCATGAGACCACACATTGGCCGGAGTCATCCGGCACCTCGGGCTGTTCCGAGGTCTCCGCTGCGCTCGGCTCACCTGAACATGATCCCGACAAAATTCGTTCGTCGCGATCCAACTCTAGTTCTGCAAGCTTGCGAGAGGCGAAGACCGTGATACAAATTAACCAGTATTTCCGGTGCGAAATAAAAGTAACAGAAGGATCAATTCCAACGTCGAATTCATGAACGACAGCCCTCGCACGATTAACGCCTAGGTGATACTCGAGCATTCGTTTATGGTCTTCCAACTACATATTTTCCTCATGAGCTCCGAGCTCTCCGCAATCAAATCAAGTCATTGATCATTTGTGATGCTTCCGAACGAGCGCTCACGGGCGGGATCCGAAAAGAAACTCCGACCCCAACGCAGCCGATCCTGTCGTGGCGAAATTTCATCGGGGAAGTGGATCACGGTAGGAACGGTCGTCTTTTTGGATGAATTTCCTCGCTCGACCTTGTAATCGGATTCGTGACGAGAAATCAGATGATCGACATGCGCTAGCTAACTTCTAGAACATCTGTCTGTCCGGTATCGAATTGCATTGCGACGGAGGGACGAATCCGCGATGTTCTGTCCCAGGTTTTCATTCCTCTGTCGCTACTCCCTATGAAACAAGATAAAAGCTTTTGAGTTACAAAAACCTTCGTTTCTTCCGGCGGCAAAGTTCAGAACGTGGCGAGCTCGGCGCAAAATAAGCACAGAATGCACTCCTGGATTCCAGAAGCAGAATTCCGAGGCGAAATCGAGCTCGACTTCTAACAAGCTGAGCGCTCGATCCTCGATGCATACTCTCGGCAGGTAATCGTCCAACCCACGTGAATAGGCTCCAACTTCAAACCCACTGGCTTCCGAAGGATGTCGGTCGAGCTTCCTGGAACGGTTGAAAATAGGAGAGGAATTTCCATATTGCTCATTGTACCGGTATTTTTCATGGGAGTGAAGACGAGATAAAGTTCTCGGGTGATCGAGGAATGGTATGCTCAGTTCGCATCAGTCCAGCATCTCCTTTTATATTCCTTCATAGCTATATCACGACGGGACGCCGGAAGTTGCGTTCGTATAGAATCGCGGCGAGAATCTTCGTGAGTTTCGAGAATTTGAGCCACATTCCTCACCTCATTCACTACTTTGAATCAAGCTTCATTCCGATACTCGGCTCCTTGAATTGAGAGTCGCTCGGAGCCCACGAGGTGACACCGACTCGCTTCTATCGCCAGCATTCTCTGGAACACGGAACTGCTCGCTTGAGTTCACTCCTTCGACATTAAGTATTTGAACGCCGAGATCGGAATTCAGAATCAGTGATCGAATTTGCTGCCGCATTTTCATACAGGACTACATGAGGATCCGTTCCGCTTCATGATGAGCCTGACACGACACGAGGGGCTATGACCCGCGAGACCCGATCTTCTTCGAGCTCAGCGATTCTTCGGGGCGAAATCCCTTTCACGCTTGACTGGCATAACACGTTTCCGCTGTCTTTCTCGCCTGAAAGGTTGAAAGGTTCCGAATCCCTGAGATTTCATTTCGTAACGACTTCCGACTGTGAGCATACCTTTCGGGAAGATATGTAAAAGTCTCTCTATTGGACTTCCTCTGCCAGATTCGTGGAACATGCTCATCCGAGACCTAATTCTCGAAACAAGTCTGCCAAGATGTTGGAACGAGGTATATTAGGGAGATACATGTGCGTCGTTGGAGGAATGAAATCCGAAGCAGCTCACAGCTCGTCATCCAGCGCCGACCTATTTCCACTGTCCCGGCGGCATTTCCATGCTGAGACTTTCGTTTCCGTCGATGACAAATCTCCGAGCTCTCCATTCCCCGGAGTTCGTCGAGCTTCGTTGCGTCACGTGGATGACGGCTCGAGATACGTAACGACGCGACAGCGCGGGTGACTGTTTGATGAATATTCAATTCGTTTCAGAAGGTCGCGCCACCGGATACGGGGCAACAAGCTCGGAATCAGAAGCAGGCTTCGATGTTCATCTACGAGCCAACGACTCTCGAGTCGAGAGTAGATCTCCGACTCCGAACGTTACGATCTCAAGTGCCCTTGGGCCGATGCTCACAGTGATGCTCACGTTCTCGGAGCACGACTTCAGATGTGAACATCGACCTACAGACGGTCTCTGAGATCCTCGACAGAGACAGCCAGCCTGAATGCTGTGTGAGATTGCATCAAAGCTTAGAATTGAGAAAATTAATCATGAAATTTCTCCTGGCCCCAAATTCCTTGTATGACGGGGTTAGCGATGAGAGTATGGATCTCGACTGAATTCCGGAACTCGAAAGCGTGTTGAGATCCAATGCTGCATTTTGCCGCCACAAGCTGTTCGATCGCTCCGCGCGCGCGGTAGCTTCGAAGTTTTCCGCACCGCTTCCTGTCTGATCCTCATTCTCGATCCTGGGAGAAATTGTGATGTTGATTTCGTAAGATCCGTCCCGGTTGGACGACCGGTGGAGAAGTCGACTCGCTAGCAGCTCCTTGGAGCAGGTTCGCTAAGGACGGCACGGCGGCCGAGTTTTATAATTGTATGCAAGGCTCACAATTATGCAAAGGTTTTGCAACCTTCAGCGATGTCCGAAGAATTTCTCAAGGGGCTGCGTTCAGAAGGAGAGTTTGAGGTAATTTTCCACTTCCTGAATATCACGACCCGTGCAAGGAGCTCGCCTCAAGCGCGCTCTTAGACAAACAACAACCGTAGTCGACTCGCCAGCAGGTCTTCAGAGATTGCTTGAAGACTAAACTTACCCGCCCGGCTGGCTGGTTGGCCGGTCGCGAGGTTTGTTGCTTGTCTGAACATGCGATCTGAACTTGCCTCGAGAAGGCTCGGCGCTAATGACGAGCTGTTCTTGTGCCTGATTGTTACTAACTAACCTCCGAGATCCAAGTTTGCCTTCCAGTTCATCTGCCCATTTGCATTTGCTTTGCTCAGACGAGTTTGATGAAGAGATCGTCTAGCGGCAATGCGGAAGCGACGAGAGTTTACAGAGGAAACTCTTCATTTCGGTTCTCAAGACTATAGAACACAATGTTCCCATGAGCCCTGGAATTGTGGATCACAGAGAAGTCTCACCTCAGCTCGAATGCAGACTCTTCCAATGCCAGTCCCAACTCATGGAATAATGATTGAAGTCGCTGCCGACCTCAGGGAATTCTAGGCACGAGATGCCCGACACGGCGCCGGCGTGGCGTGAATGCTCCTATGTTGAGTAAACAGGAAATTGAAGACAAGCTTTTCATGGTCACATTCCAGAGATTGCGTCCGTCAGCGGATACGCCGGACGCTTGAGCACGGGTCTAGATCGAATATCGCGAGAATTTGTGCTAAGTTGCTACAACAAGATGTCGTCTAAACATCTGTTAGAAGCAATAACATTCTGAGTGGAAATATCTTCCATGTTTCAGGCAGAGCCGATTGCGGCGAACGCAGCGAGACTTGAGGGAGTCGATGAACCCTTTTAACAAAGAAAACAAGCAAACTTCACCAGAAGACTCGAGATGAAAGCTGTTACAGATGATGCATGTGCCACGAGATGAGGAGCCAGGTCCGAACGCAAGAGTTTCCTTCAAAACTTATAACGGATTTGAAGAGTAACAGATCAGGCATGAATTGGAGATTACGTAGAATATTGATGCATTTGATCACGTCGTGAACAAAAACTCATTTTCGAGCTCTCGGAAGCTTCGAAGAAAAACAGCCTGAGCCGCTGGATCGGAAATGCGACTTTCTGGGATAGAATCGCCGTTTGACTGGAGTCGATGACCGTCCGACCGTCAACGTAACCGAGCGGGAAATCTCTCTATCGTTTAGTTATATGAACGCGCACATTAAGCACGTATCCAAAACTGCATGAATGGCCCTTGTTATCTATCAGTCTTGGAAGAGTTTCTTTTTCTTTTCCTCTCGTCTTAACCGTTCTGAATTCTTGTTGTCTTCGCTCTTTCCGCCGCTGTTTGCCAGGCTTATCCGGTGTGAAGAACGATCGGGTGGCGATAAATTATTGCATAACTGATAAAGAAGAGAGAATAAACCTGATCCACAAGCTGCGCTTATCACCCATCCGAGATTAAAATTTCTTCTGTCGAATAATTGCGCTGTCCAGATCCGCGGAGTGTTTTGGATCCTTTTGCCGACATAAGCTTCGGCGACGATTCTAGGGATCTCGGCTCAACTTTCCCGATTAGTAGGTTTTCATCGACGCCACGATCGCTTCCGAGACGTTTGGTCCTGCGTAATTGTTCTATGATTTGGGAGTCTCCGCCCGACTGACTCCATCCCAAGACTTATCTATCTTCCGTGACAACGGTTATGAAGGTGAAATGAGGCGAACCGAGAGTTTGTTTTCCCGCAATCAAGATGAAAGTTTCATTATTTGAACCCTATCGCAAAGAGATGAATTTCCGAGATAAATAATCCAATCGATACACGCGATGCTGACAGTCAGCCACTTGTGAAGAAGCGATCGTGAAGCATTTCCAATCCCTCAGGTTGTTGATTGAGTTGCAGCGAGTATACATACATATAGGCTCTGTCGACCATGAAATGTATCTCTTGGTGATGCATCCACACCGGGCTGATTCCGTTGATATATTCATGGATTCCGTTATCGATATTCGCTGAAAAATGAGCGCCAATTAGATGGACGCTATAACACGGAATGCGAGATGGATTCGAAGTTTCGGAACGCGGCTATTCACAAAGTTCGAGCGACGGAAAATCAGAAGCAGAGCTCTCCGTCTCTGGAAATACGCGCTGAGCGCGGTTTGCGATGCAGAGCGCGCGGAAAAGGTTCGAACTCGAGGTCGTCAGCTTCAAACTTATTCCAGGGACATGTTTTTGTTGATGGCACGTGAGACTTCCTCAAGTTATTCTCGGCGGCTCTCTCAAAGTCGCTTTGAAGTCGATGCCGACCGAGGAACCCGGCGATTGACCACCCGTCCGACAGCTTTCCAAAGTTACAAAGAAACAAAGCTTTCGTGCACAGCATTCCGAGTGCGGGCTTTTGCGGTCGCTCTCCACCCATGGGCACGGTGTGCTGTCCGACAGACAGAGGCAAATATTCGGCGCGCCGACCCCAAAATTCCCCAAAACGATCCTCTGAGTTCCCCGGAGCATTCGAGAGCGTCCAGAGTCGGAATCGTAGAAAAAAAACGTGAAAGACAAGATGAAGTAAGAACCGGAGCGAGAACAACTCAGACATTCTTCGAATAACTCTCGAGCCCCGCATTCTTGATCTCAATCATCGGAACATGATATTGAATAGCCTGTGCGGAGCATTACGCAATCGCGTCGTTTCTCAAATGGCAGGTTCCAGCTGTTCTGTTGCCGAGTAGCAGCAAGAAGAGCTAGAATACAGCAAGTTATCGATCGGCTGCTCTTATTTTCTAGGGCGCGAATCACATAAAATCCGGGAAAGGAATCTCGACGAAGCCGACCGCTCCGAGACGCGTCTCGCGGGAAAAGCGATCGATGACCGAAACCTTCTTAGCCATTCCTGATTCAACCTCCCCTACTTCCCTAGATAGCTAAGCTTCGAATACGTGTCTCACTATGGCTTGACCTCTCACATTGCCTCGTGAATGCAGAAAGTTTGAAACAGGGCGAACCAACTCGGAACTCTGGGAAAAACATGAAAATCATCGGTTTCAGAGCCTCCCGATGGCTTGAAAGGGAAGAAGCTGCCAACAATGTCTGTATGTTCTTTCGCTTGCCTATGGGTCAGGGATGATCAGCTGACGGGCGCCGTGTGGCTTGCGCCATATACAGAACATTGATCGACTGGCCCGCGAGCCGGAGCTTATAGACCCCTACAATATCTGATCGGTCCCGTACAGCTCGTCGCCGACGGCTCGTCGCTGAAAATTCAGCCGCGGACGAGTCGTCGACGGACAACTCTCCACTGAAAGAACACATCGCTAGGACATTTCGACGCCCAGACAGCTCATCGCCGGACAGCTCGTTGCCAAGAGTCCTTGATTTTTCACGTGCTTTTTCAGTGCTTCCCTGTGGGGCGGCTTGTGGCTTGAACCGAGGAAGCGCCAAGACGCCAGTTCTTGTACTGGCTACGGGTGTTCAAAAATACCGCCGGAGACAACGCCAGCCTCCTAACGCAACGATATTCTCGGCGACGAGCTGTATCGGCGTTGTGTTGTCCTGACGATGTGTAGTCTCGGCGGTGACTCGTCCGGCGACGATTTGTCAGCGGCGAGTTGTCCGGCGACGAGTTGTCAGCGACGAGCTGTCCTTGTCCAATATCTGGTACCACTCGAAAACATTTGAGCATGGGATAGACGTGAATACGGTTCTTGCGGCTTTCTCTAAATTCGACGTCGGGTTATCTGTGGTATCCCAACTGGGTGCACTGTCCCTTCACCCCTTGTCAAGGATCGAGAATCCTCTCGAGGTAACTGTAGGGTCGAATAACATGGACCCGCGACTTATTTCCGTCAGGAACTCCGCTTTAGTCAGCAGTCACAAGATTTTGAACCGTGTTATTTCACGGAATAGGATCCCCCGCAAGCTTCCACCAACGTCCTCAACAGACCAATTCCCACAGCCTCTTTTCAAGTTCACCCGGGAGATGAAATCTTTTAGCGAAAGCTGTACTCTCGAATCCTTGATGCTATGATTGTTAGCAGAGCCCCTCGCGCACGATTTCACCAACGGATTCCCGCATTTCGGCAGAATTCCTCTGTTTCTCGGCGGTTCCGCTCGGCTGCGTGCGTAGAAATATATCGCTGTGGTTAACACTTCGAACAGCTTTCCGGCTTTCCGTTGGATCCCCAAAGTCGGAAGGAAAACTGGTCAATCTGCTTCGTAGCAAGGTCTAGGTAAGATCGCCCTCGTATTTCAAGGTTTCTTCGAGACATACAACTGTCTTAGTCCATCATGAGATGCTTTCAGGAGATCGGATGGCACGTTAGCCTCGCTGGATGCGAAAATTCCGAAAACCGGGTCAACGGTCGCACTCCAGAACTTGTTGGAGGCTAGATGGCGGGAGCACGCCCATCCAATTCTGAGGAAGGAGTGTCCGCCAGTCTATGCAAACGAAAAGTGGTTGGACGACGGAAGCAATCCAGCTGGCTGTCCTTCTATTTCTTCCGCTCACAGGTAGAAATTCATACTGGAGTTCCGACTCTAAATTGAAGGTGAGAGCTTCCTCCTGAACTAGAAGCATCAGGCAGCACCACAATCGCGCAGGGAACCTCATCTAAGAATCGGTTTTGCGATTATTTCTCCGCTTTTGGTCGTTGACTGGGTTCGGAGTTCATGGATACTTGCTCACACCCCTGCGTAGACTAGAGGATTCCTGTTCTCCCTCGGCTGCCCGGGAGATGGGACTCATGGCTCTTGGCACCTTTCCTTCTTCATCTTCCATCAGAGCTTGATCCAACCTCGGATATAATAGAGCACGGCTCGAACGGCTGCTCGGGCGGGAGGCGGAAAGGGGGATGATCTTCAAGATTCTGAGGTCATCGCTATTTCTCCGACGATGGGGAAGCGGTTCTCATTGTCCCATCCTTGCAGGGCTTCGTTCCGTGCTCAGAGAGCAAACTCCACGGTCGGTTCTCCCCGCGTTCGTTTAACTCCATAAGTCAGCTCTTCTTGAGTCCCTTTCGTCACTGCATTTAGGTGGAATAGCTGAAAACTACGTGAGACGCACTTTTTGTATCACCAACCACGAAACGTCCGAGAAACTCGAGGTTTCCGCGCTATCCGTCCGCATGTTGCCAACGTTGCTCCAGAGTCTCTAGAGGTGAGGAAAATGATCGTGATGTAGGATCAGGTCCGACTTTTGGGAGGTAACGAAGGCTGACGAGTCCAACTTGATCTGCTTAGCAAACGGCAACTCTTTGAATTGCATGGCAGCTTGGAGGTGCTCGCAGTGACACTTGAATACCAAAAAGTACGGAGCTCCGAATTTCGGAGGAAAAAACGGAACGACAGGGCTCGTCAGTCCTCAGAGTTTCGAAAGAGGGAGCTATAAACCCGTGATTGATGGGATAGGAGACGAACGGAATATGTCGTGCGCTACGACGTTTTCTCGAGTCGCGACGATCTCCGATTATATCGATCGGTTTCGTAGTTGGATCTCGAGTTAGATTCACGCTCTTCCTGATGTGGATCAATTCTCCGTGTCCTTCAGTCTCCCCAAGTCTGACGTTCGAGCTCTTTCACAACGATGCAGCACAAACCATGTGGATGTGCTTTCATTCCATTCAAATTCAGAGCCCAATGTCGTTCCTCAAACTTTTCGTATGCGATTCCAAACTCGCAACCTGAAATGTGAATTTTCGATCCTACAACAGGGTCCAGTTCCCAGATTCTTTTTGTCAGTTCCCCAAGACCCTCCACGAGGACGACTTGGCATCTCATCGATTTCCTGGCTTGACTATGGATCACTGCTCTAGTACACGCCGCGAACCGATTCCGAATGGGAAGCTGAAGCTCATGAGTAATGAGAATGTTGATCACCATCTGATTTGCCTCTTTTGACCTCGTGCTTTTCTCGATTCCGAGCGCGGCGTTGGACAGTTATGATTCAATTTGATCTGACCTGATGATACGGAGGGGCTGAATCAATATCATGCCGCAAAGCCATCCCATCGGGAGGCAACCGCGAAGCCGAAATTGGGGCTTGTTTTCGTTGCGACTTGCGACCAGACCGTTGCCCGGCTGCGTGAGCCTGGTCGACGTCGGCGGACCACGGAATGTTTGCACACGGGCTTCGGACCCAGTCGGCCGTCCGCTGCGGCCGTCAGCCAAGTAACGGCTGCAGGACACGACCTCTCGAAAACAAAACTTCCTTTCAGTTTATCTACAGCTTCACTTTTCGAAAGCAGCGCTGCGAACAAGTTCTGAAGCAGCGCGGCTATGTTCTCGAGCAAGTTGGCGGGTGGGATCTGCAACTCGTCGTCCGCTGTTTTCTTCAAGCCCATGCAGGCGTTTCGCGGTCTGCTGCCGCACCGATCGCAGCGACTTCTTCGTTACAAAGCAGTCGTAGCAGCAGTAGCAGGAACCGGCAGCAGAAACTTCGGCTTCGTTGACAGACTGTGGTGGACCGGTCCGAAAAAAACTTCCGAAATGTCGGTGATCATCATCATCATCGCGATGAGAAGACGACGGCGACGACTATTTTCGAAGTCATCCACGTAATTAAGAGCGTGGACAATTTTGTTGACGATCTTCGGGATGGGCTTCATCGCGGTGTTGATCGAACGCTCGAGAACTCGCCCATCAGAATACAGATTGTGAGACGAGAGACAAAACGGGGAAGACAAGAACTCAAGGTCTCAAAAGTGCGAGGAACTCACAGAGGGCTTGGTTTCCCCTCAAAAATACTGAAATCGCGTTCCATGTAAAGGAATCCTGTCCTATTCTCAACACTGGGCCAGTGCTCCAAGGGTCCGCTTTCGTGGTATAAACCTGTCTGGGCATCGCATGCAACCGAGGCAACACCGAGCTGTTCGACGAATCGGACCACGGATCGTTCTGAATCGATTCGCATCACAGAAACCAAGTTTGAATACCTAACCCAACCGAGCCTAGACAGCACCTTCAATATCCCCGCTCCAAGAATCTTGGTCATGCGCCCATTGCCAAGTTGAACACTATCTTCATCCGAAATTCACGTCGAAGCTTTGTTTATCCCATCCATTTCGGGAACCACCAGAACTTTCTGGAAGACATGTGTGCCGATTGCTAATGTTCAGTTTCAACGTTTTTTGAAGTTTTGTTGGTTCGTAATGTTCAGTTTTCCACAGGAAAAACCTCACCAACAGGCTTATCTAGAGTTCCAGGCCTTCGTTTCGTTATCGGAACCTTGCTGAACTGCTACATTCTTCGACATTGGACAGCTGGCAGATACAATCCGCGTTGTCCCCTTGGTAAAGCGCGCGCGATCCGACGGATCAGGTGACGACCCAGAGGAAGACGCAAACGCGGCAACAACCGGAATCAGTTATCTCGGTCTCGAGAGTGTGTCGTTGTCGCCCTTTTTGTTTATAGTTTTTTCGTATCAGGGTTTTTTTCTTCCCGCGAGCGAATATAGCCGAACAACCAGTCCGGCCGCTGATGTAGCGAGCAGGCAACCGTATTTATGAGGGACTTTCGTCAGATGTTTCGATTTCCATCTTATTTCCAAGGGGCGCCATAAAGCAACGTATTAATTGTGCCTCGATTGATGCATTTGTGCGGTCCCTAATTGGTCGTCTGATTACCTTTTCAACGGGTAAGTGATATCGCTGGACTACTTGCTGCCGAACGGGGAGAAGACGACGGCAACCGGATTGATGTTCATTACCATCGCCTGCCGAACCCATCCGCGATGTTTCACTCTCGAGTGCGAGTGTCCGAAGAGCATTGCAAGCACACGGAAAACACACGACGATGCATGAGCGTTCACGATATTCGAATTCCACGCTGTTGCTTGAGCTGGTATGGAATTCCAGAGTATTGACTCATTATTGAACCGTCTACTCGGAAATTCATAGCCACTCGAACAAGTCGTCTCATCCATCAAAGTCTGCGCATAAGAAGCCACTTAACGAAGTGAGTGCAAGCCCCACTCCGGCTGCGTCAGTTTTCTGCATTGCAAAGTCCTCGTGAAGGACGCGTTCCAAATAGGCCGCAAACCAGCTGAAAGCTCCGAATGGAAACGGCCGACATCGAGCTATTCTGCTGAAGTTTCGTCGGAAGTGCCCACAAATTCCCATGATAAGACAGCCTCATCCGAGTGAGACTCGGGGATGATCTCGGAACGCTAGGAAAAAATTACTGCGAACCAAAATATCTACGTTCCCTTTCCCGAATCATGCGCAAGAAAACGTGAGATCTCTTCGTCCCCGTGGCTGCACGACATGTAAGGCCATGTTGCAGTGCTGCTACCTCATCGGTTCCGACACACCTTGCAGCTGAACATGGCGCGTGTTCGGCGTGTCGGAGATCATGGAATCGAACTCGACTCAAGAACTTCGCTTTCAATGAGTTGCACGCGGGAAAAGTTTCCCGGAAAAAGGAAGAGTTCCGTCCGATTCGAAACTCAGGGAGCTTGGAGCAATGTTCCAATGTTAGATGTTCCGTTCGGTACTGAGATCGTGCAGGCACACGCAACGGAAAACGTTGCCGCACACAGCTGCAGTTTGTCGGAAAAGAACATGATGTTGCTCTACGAGGGGTGGCTGTTGTAGCGCAGGCGACGGCCGGCGACTAGCGGATTGCAAACTCGGATTCCTGGTCATTTACGAAACACAAATGTTTTACCGGATTCACTTAGCAACGAGAACATTATCCGGATTTTGCGCGCTGAGAAAGCTTTTGTATTGTCTGGTACTCTCACGGACTGCAAAGATAACAAGATAGGAGCTCCTATATGTAGCACGAATGTAGGAGGTATGAGCGCAAGAATTCCGAATTGAATTTTTGGTCTATCTAAGTGTTGAGTTCTACGTGTAGAGTTACGTTCGTTTCCTTTCCGCTTTGTTCCCTGGTTTTCCATCGGGAACAATTTCGACAATAACATCTGTTCGGCGAGCAGCCTCCGCGTCTTATTTTTTTCCCTCCTTTGTGAGAGTGTGTCTTCCTCTATGTGAACTCCCGATTCGTAACATGTGTTCGCAACATTCAAAGAGGCTCTGACCGTGAATTGTATCGGGTTGGTCGGTCGAGATTGGGCGATCACACTTTTTTGAAAGCCTTCCCAGAGGTCATCTGTTTCGGGAATTCGCTGTTGGCCATGAGCGCTTTGGAGTTCCGATCAACCGCAGACTTTGATTCTGCGGAGAGCGACGCTCATTGAAGAAAGAGTTGGTGCCACCCTACTGAGTAGCGATTGAGATTTCACAGAAGTGGCGAGCTCTGGGGTCTCGAATCGATAATATTTATGATGAGGCCGTCTCGAAATCACCATCTCGGTTTTCGAAAATCGAACGCAAAACTTGAAGAAAATTTTTGTACAGAACTTTATGAAACAGGTATGAATTTTCGCTCGGTGTTCGTTCCAAATCCGTTTACGCCATGTTTTTGATTCCGTAGAACGCGTTCCCATGCAGGCCGCTTCACATACAGTGACGGACTCCGAAAAAGCGACATCATCGGGCGAATCACGCGAAATAGCGAGTTTACCGAAGTTACGAAAGCTGTCGAGGAGCCCCGGGCTCGACTCGTGCTGCTCATAATATTTGGGATCCGGATTTTGGTGAGACACGCGTTGGTCTCTTACATCATGGAATCGTTTCGGCTATCGACATATGAGACGATCGGCTATCGGGAACGGCAAGAGGTGGGCTTGCATCACTGGGTTGGAACGAGCGAGGGTGGCATAGGGACCAGGTGGGAAATATCGGGGACTGTGGACAAGAAACTAGTGTCCAGCGGCAGAGGGGAGTTAGGCGGGAGACAGAGATCGGGTCCCGCGGCGCGGAAGGTCGACAGAGGAAGAGGGGGGGGGGGGGAGCTCAGCTGGTCGGTGGTGGACGGATGAAGCAATCGACGGATAGTTCGTCCTTATTCTTGCTTTTGGTCGCTTTGTATACGTTGCCTTTGGTCAATGACTGTTTGCTGATAAAGCAGCAACCGTGGCATGGCAAGCTGGCCCGCTTGGTCGCTTGCCAGCTTGGTTGGTAAGAGTAGGAACAGATCTTTCACGCTCAGATAGACGAGTCTCGCTCCTGATGTCTCGATGTGTCTGCCACCCTGCCATCCAGTCAGCCATGGCAAAATGACCCAATCGTCAGCAATGGATAAACTCTTGATGAACGGGACAGCATGGCTTCCCAATGCCACTCACTCGCTTCGTTCACTCGTGTTTCTCGTTTGGGCTTTGGTTTTTTTCTCCTCTCATTTCTTCTCATTCTTCCATAGAGACCGTCGTCGGGGTTTCCTGGAAGCCTCTCGTACGGTCCTCGGGGACCTCGACGACGACGACGGCGACGATGATGTGCTCTTCGTCAAACTCGAGGGCTCGATGATCACTTCGTGAGAGAACTCTTTGGCTCACAGTTCGCTCACGGTCGCCTCCCTCGACGTTCCTCTAAATGACGCCCGCATGTGAAGGACGAGGGGAGTATTGCTGTTGTTGTCGTAGAAATAATGGAGAACACTGCTATATAGAACACTCAACGCCTCCTTGATAACGAGGCGGCTCTGGCTTCGCTTACCTGTTGCTGGCGAGGACGCTTTGCTGCGTATGTAGAGAAGGCTCAAAATCGATATTTCGGAAAGCCAGACCCGCACGCGCTGCTCTATCATGAACGAAGCCTGATAATCATCATTTAAATTATTCAGCTGTTTTTCTTTTCCCACTGCGAATATCTTACCCGGCCTACGCCGCGCCGGCGCCGGTGCAGCAGGGGCTCTAGAGTTCCTCATTCCAGGTTGCGAGCGGGGTCGATCCGGGCCCTTCGGGTAGTCTGCAGACGAAAATCGGATGCATCGTCGGTGCGTGAATTATGGACGCTTTTAGTCTGATGCACGATCCATTTGTTCTCTCTGGAAAGCCCGTCAGCAGGCGCGCTCTCACATTTGACGGCTACTCGATAGCATGCCGTCGATGTAAGGCTACCCGTCCGCGGTTGAACTCCGTATCGAATTTACAGATTCATTCCATGTACTCCTATCCAACCTCCCTCGACTGTGTTTGCGCTTCCCAAGCGTCTAAAAATATCTATCGGAAACTTCGTCGAGCTCAAAACTGAACGACAGAAATATCCGCGAACTTGTTGCTATCCAGGGCGCGTTTCATTGAGGAAAAACTACAATGTCCCGATGAAGGTAACGGAGGCCAGAGTAGAGGCTCATGTTCAGGCTCCGTAGAGAGACCGTGCAACTTCGATTCCAGACAAGTCGATTCAAAGTCCACGAGTTTTGTGGGATGGAAGTTCTTCTCCCTCCCTTCCATCTTTCCGCGCGGACGGTTGAGCTGCTGGAATTCCCATTCATTTCAAAGGTTCCGAGTTTGAATTTTGCGCATGCGGACGAATAGTGTCACTTTATGCGGAGCACGCAGGTTAATGGTGAACCTGCCGCGTTCGAGAATTCATCGATTGCAGCGATCGGTTCATAAAAGATTCATGGCGGCTTTTTGGAAAACGGCGAAAACGCTTGACTGCTTCTTAATTCCGGACGAGCAGCCGGGTAAGCGAGCGGACGATCGAGTGATCGCGGGCGCCTATGCGCGCTTCTAGGTGGGCGTAAGTGGGTGTGAAATTGTTTTGTGTTAGTCGGTATGAGTCGCTAAGTCGGTTGGTCTGCTCGTCAGCAAACCATCAGAATAACCATCCCAGCTATTGGAGCGTTCAGTAAGTTAGGTGGCGTGGTGCTTTATTTTTATCCACCACGACAGATGCTTGATGAAAGACCTGCTTCACTCTTCGCTGCCACTGCCGCGCCGTGAGCGTTGGTTTGCTCGCCCAGTTGGTCACAGAGTCGGTGAAACGATGGGAGGGAGTATCATGGATCGCTTTATGAAATCATCGTTTTCTCTATGACTCGATCAATTTGCTTTGGTCGTCTCTTCCAGCACGCTCATCTCCCTCCCCGCTCCGAGTCGGAAATCGTTTCAACGAGCTCTGTTGATAATCTGAGTGAGCGAGCTAGCAGCCGAGGAGAGTTATGTAAGAGAGTTGGAACGAGCTCGGGAAACAAAGAACCCGAGGGTGTTTGAAACGCTACTCGAGAATCTGTTTCAACCACCTCATAAATTCACTCTATCGTCCCCTTCAAGAACTTGGTCACTAGAGGAATCAGAATCGTTTCAATCGCCGTTGAGTTTTCTTGAAGATTTGTCAACTGAGCTCCAGAACTCTCTCGGTAGCGTTTGGGAGACGTTTTTGCGGATTGGATCTTTTTGAATCAAGTGTGATTTATCTCTCCACAAACGAGTCGAGAGAAGCACAGAAATCTCCGGGGAATTCTCTTGCAGTCGCTGTTATTCTGAGGCTGACCGGGAAGGTTTCTGACATAGCAGTCTGTTTCCGAGATAGATGGGAAATAGCATCTCACCCTAACGGTATCCAGGTATTGTTGCTGGCTTGGCGGTCGCTGATTGATACCTCTCCACATTCGTTCGAGACCTCCATCGATTCTCGAACCACCGTTCCCTTTCCGTCCGCTGTTTCCTTCTGGGCTGAGTGAGGTGGATTCGTGCCTGCATACTTTGCCATTTGATTAATTGTTCTCCACCACTGTTGCTGTGGAAATCGATGCCTCAAAGGCTTGTTCGGGTGGTCTCCGAGCCAGCATAGCCAGCCTCAGTTGACCACCCAAACTAAAGGGGGGTGACGGAACTGAAGAGGATAAGACGCGGGAGGATAAAGAGTAGGTCGCATGACGAAGCTTCAACGACGTCTCCGACCCTTCCCGGTTACAATCGGGGGATCTCGATGAGACCTGATGTCGCCACGAACGGACCCGAGCTTCATCGTGAGCTCGATTTTGTGGTCTTTTTACCTCTCGTCAAGGACATTAGAGTTCTAAAACTCGATCCACATCAAGCCTCGAAGCCCCAAATCCAGCGAATCCGAAGCCTGAGTTTCGAAATTAACCGTCTGGAAAGGCCGTGCCCTAGTGTTCTACTATCGAGACGCGATTTCATGGTGTAACTGACAGAACATCAAATGTGCTCGAGCTGATCAAGCACAAGACTCAACGAAGTCCGCCGAGCGACACATCAAGATTCATCTGTGTGCATTCCTGATCCGGATTCTGGCAGATTCGAAATCCGATCAAGGCTTCGATACACGTACTCGTTCGTCTCATGTATGGTCTGTGTCCAGCTGACAGGTTGTCATATGTACCATAAACCATTGTGATAGCACTCGAATCAAACTCGAGTTTAGTACAGCTTCAGAGCCTGCGCAGTTCTTGCCAAAGAGCACCAGCCGGGCTGGTAGACTAGTTGGCTCGTCTAAGGAACTGGCCTGGCCAGATTGGGCACCGGGAAAGCAGGCGAAGGAGCTCCGCGATGTTTTCCCTTAAGCTCTCCCAGATGGCGCTGCCTGTCAGATGCTTGAACCTCTCGAGTAGCGGCGACAACGGCAGCCGCCTCGGCGGCGGCAGCGGCGGCGGCGACGGCGGCAGCTTCGAATCGAATACAACACGATTCGCTCAGTTCGCGTTGAGCCTCCGGAGCCATCGCCGCGCAGTGTGGTGTAGTTACCGCTGGATTTTTCGCGGTGTTTATATCAAACAAACAATTGTTTGCCGTAGTTCGACGACACTTTTTGACAACAGTGCGTGAAGCGTGATACAGTGTGTGCGTGCGTGCGTGGATATCACGAGCGACCGTTCGTGGAAAATCACCCACGAACGGCGACACTTGTTAGCAATAACAACAACAACAAAACAACAAAAAGCCAAAACAAGGAAACTAGTTACAAATGGATACCTAAACTCTTTGACAACGATCTCCACAGGATCGCTTCGAGGAAAACGTGAGTGTTCATGACACATAGTTTCTTGGTTTTCCCGGGATTTCATCTTCCAACAGAACTCCCCGGGTGTCGTCGAGGAGGAAGAAACCGAAAAGTCACTCCTGAACACGTTGAGCCATCTCCTCTTCCGCGCCCGGGGAGAAGGTCTGGTCAATTCCCGGTGACTTCGGTGATGTGGCCGATCGTTTGCTTATCGACATCGTTGATTATCATCAGCGGTGATGTCGACGATTATGGAAACCGTTATTCAGAACGTTAGTCAGGATGTCGGGATGGTACCAATCCATAACAAACACAAACAGTCCGCGGCATATTGCCGATAATTGATTGAAGTCGTCCAAGAGTTTACGTCCAGCTGTAGCAGCGGCAACAATGACAGCCCTCGTGGCCAGTCGACCAACAAACAAGAATGTTGTGGTTTCGTTGTTGTACACCCCGCTAGAGCGTAGAGTATATGGACAAGTGATGTGTGGTAACTGTTGCTTTCGAACCGTCACCGTTGTTGTCATTTGCTTTCCTCGCTCAAAGTGTTGATGATGACGACGACGACGATGGTTTGTCGGATGGAGGAGCTTTGTGTTCGAATTACAAGCCGTTACTCGTGGCCGCTCTGCCAACGACGATTCTCATAGGTTCGCTCTTGCTTGCTCGATTCTCCAAGCGGAGGACCAGTGAGCTCAAGCAACGATGGCGAACCGAGCAACTTTCTCAGCTCCTTGGTCGGGTTTTGCAGGATTTCACGAAAAAGGAGCAGCGAAGGAGGCGAGAGTTTGTTCTCCTAGAAGTTTGAAGGCAGAAGAACATTTCAAAGTGTTTTCTGGACGAAGGCTAGCTGTTTTCCGCATTTCTTTCCGAATGCAGTCAATCAGACGGACGTTCGATCTATCGATCGATCGTGGTGTTTGGATCAGAGTTGATAAAACTCACGATAAATTGAATCAATTGACGGGATTTCGCGCAGATGTTTCCAATGACGGATAAGGTGGCTGAACTGACAGATTGATTTTTCTATGGACGGCTTCGGTGGCAGCCGCTTGATTATTTCCTCGCTAGATGAGTTGGTGCCCATGACGATGGGAAAATTCGATGCAAGATTCGCGATTCGCACATTTGGACGATATTGAGAAATCGGAAGCAACTTTGGGAGATGCTGCGCGAATCATGTGAGACATCCATCGAATCTTTCCATCGATCACGAAGACGCTCGTCGTTCCCGCGCAGCTTCAAATATTCCTATCAACTGCCGACGGTGGAGATGACAATCAAAATGTGAGCGAAAAAGACGATGATTACAAAAAAAAGTAATAACAATGATGTCAACATTGGCAACGTCGGCGACGACGAATACATCTCCGTTGATGATGATGACGATGGTGGTGGTGATGCGGTAAATGCGGCGGCAGGAACAACAACCAGGTCCCTTTCGTTTCGCGGAAGTTCGCTCTGATTCTTCGGAGTCGTTTCCCAGCTTCTTAGCTGATGACAATGCAACGCAATAACAACAATTAGACAAAAAATGAATAATGAACGAACGACAGAGTGACGGAGTGAGAGAAAGTATTTGATTTACGATTCGTTGGTGACGCAATACCTGTTAAGTAAAGTAGACGACACGACCCAAGGTATAACATGAAGGATTACGGGATGATCGGTCGATGATTATTCATGAGGCGATCAACCAGGTGGAAATGAGTGAAAACAGCCGTGGCGAACAGTGATTAGCTCGTATGACATACGTTTCAGTGCTTCTGTGCTATCTGGGTGATATTCGGATGTCAGAATGAGAAACAAGAAACGATCGATGACAAGCTTGGATTCTGTTTCCAATTCGAGCTGCCGGCGCTCGTTTCCAGGGATACTTCCGAATGAGAAACCGATCCCGCTCCAAATACAAATACAAACACATCTCTCAATTTCGAAAGCCGCCTGATCCTAAGTTCTCAAGGGTAGTATGCAGTCGTCCGGCGTCTGGCGGCAGTCTCGATTCTCCGAAATCGATGAATATAAAACGGGAAACTTGGGATAGGTATAGATTACCATCATTCGAGATCGCCCATCGTTCGTTCTTCGGACGTCTTCCATTCGCGGTGGCGGCGTTGATGGTGGAGCAGCAAGATTTGGGGTGGGAACGAGTTGAGTGTCCCCGACCCTCCCATCTCGAATGCCCCCGCTGTCCCTACGTCCCTCAACTCCCTCGTTTTTGGCTGCCCCCGCAGACTGACGGGCCGTCTTCTTGACTGCCCTTGGAGCGCTGTCGCTGCCCCTCCCGTCCCTTTTCACAAGGAAGCTTCTCAGAATCCTTTTAAGGAGTTGAGGCAGCCGTTAACTCCTTGCCGAGTTTGGCTCGGGCGTCCGGTCGGTCGGTCGGCTGAGGACATTTTGAAGACGTCCTCTCTTCTTGGCCTTGCCATACTCTTTCTTAATTGAAAAGACTTAGCAAAACTTGGTAAAAGACCGACCACTGAAGGATACTATACTGCCTCGGGTATGGGGTCAGGAGGTCTTCGGCCCTAGATGACCGACGGGGGCGATGGATGGACACACTGTTTGGAAGGGATAGAACCAACCACCGGGCATTGGCTTCGACCCCACTGGCTGAAGTGTCATCAATGAAGGGTAATCTTCTCGAGGTCTCGGTGAGTGAGGACCGGGCGAAGGAGACCAGACCGCCGTCTTTTCAGAGATTTAACGCTACCAACTCCTACTTTTGCTCCAAGCAACGGCCTAACGGGCCACGGGGGTTTGGGCCTGGAGCTTGAACTCGAGCGGCCGCGACCGCAGCGTTATCCAGCTTAAAGCGAGCCAAGCGGCTTTCTCAACAACGCCAACTAACCTTCTTCCCTCGGAGCACCTGAGTTTCATTCCTAGAAAATCCCGATGCACCCGGGCAGGAACAGGAGCTCTCCTTACCGAGTCTCCATCGAAAGTGTCGCCCCAGTACTATGCTACGGCGTCGCTAACCTCTGACTCCTGAGTGAATGACTGAGGCGTTCGCCATGGGATTCAAGCTAGAGGAGTCGAGCCAGTGACCGAGTGAGGAGGAACAGGGTGCGCTGGTGTGAGTTAATAATCTCTGAATGAAAGCACGCTTGGTTTAGTCTACGCCGACCGTCGTCCAAGTGGCTCCGAAAATTGAGTTGACTCCGACGACTCTCCGTTGGCCTGCCTTCAGGCTAACCCGATGCTGCTGCTCTGCAGGCAGACAGACTGTCCAGCTATCCTCGCGGCGGCGGCGGATGGTCGGGCCACTTGGCAACTTGGTCGAGTGACCCTGGAGTGCGATTGAGCTCTCGGAACCGTGTGTCCGATTCGGAGCTGCGCTGAAATGCCCTCATGCATCAAATTTTAATAATTCCCCATCCGCCCCCGTTCTCCCTCGCTCCCATCCCCCAACCTCAGTCCTCGCCTCTGTTGGTGACCGTTGTTCGATTTTTTCCTTGTTCCAAAGTTGGAGATTCTCTTTCGGGATACGCTCATTTTTCAAAACCTGTTGTCTTCCCTGTTGTAGCTGGCTCACTGCGTAACTAGCTGCGTGGCTGGCTGGTTGGTTGGTGGGCGCAGGTGGCTTGTTTGATGTACGGCCTGTAGCCGCGGCCTCGGCAGAAACCAGATGTGGCCTCAAAAGTGGAAGATCGCCATTTCATAGAGGAGAGGGAGGAGGCGGAGCTGGTGGCGAGAAAAAAACGAAAACAGGAAGAAGAAGAGGGAAAAAAACTGCACACTTCAGGAAGGCCAAGAGAGCAAGCCACGACAGGGAATTTTGAGCGGGCATGGATCATGAGAGGGAGGGATGAGCGGGAATCGAGGAGAGGGGCGCTTCAAGGGAGCTGGGGCCGCTGGGGACAGTCGGGGATCACAAACGATCCCATTTTTCCAGAGGAGAAGACTCACGAGGGATTCTTCTCTTCAGGGATCAGAAATGAGGCGTTTAAGTTCGGTCGCGGCCGCCGCTGCTGCCGCACCATCTGTGACCGTTCCCCCCAGCCTTTCCCCCCAACCCCTTGTTACCCCGATCCCTCTCCTAGGGGAGCCACTACTGGTCTGTTCAGCCGGACACGGCAGAATGGAGCCTCCATGCTTCTCTGGTGGTCTTAGAAGACCAAACGGGGAGACTCCCTCGCACCATGAGGGGTGATGGCGGGAAAAAGATTGGGGCTTCAAAGGGGATCAGTTACGGGGGTTGTGGATGGGCAGGGGGTCTGACCACCTGGTTTGTTTTTGGAAGAGAGTTGAAGCGGCAGGCGGAACGGATAGCCGAGCAGTGGAGTTGGTCATCAGTTGAGAGGGAGATCGGCTGCTTGGTTTATTTTCCCTCCTTCCTCCCTCCTCGGGTCTGCTCCTGTTCCTTAGACCCTGCACCCGGGAAGAGTAGGCGGCTGACTGCAAGATAGGCAGTGAGGCAAAGAAAAGCCTCAGACAGTCCGACGACTGGAGAGACAGGAAGAGGAGGCTTCTTTGCCGAGAACTCATCAGGAGATGTTCCTTCGAGCAGCACAAGGGTTGACTGGGTCCTTCTTCCCAGCGTCTTCAACATCCTGCTCCTTCCTTGCCCTCCTTGGAATCCTGTTTCAGCCCCAACCCTTCTCGCTCTTTCCATCGAGTTTCGGCCTTTTCCTCAACAAGCCACTCGAGAGCCGTCCACTAGTTAGTCGGACGGCAGCTTCTGCCCCAAACTCTGAATGGGCGGTGGTGTAGGCGAGTCGCCATCGTCGTTCGGTCGGACGTGAGGGGGAGTGAACAAATTGAAAAGTCCGATTGACATCAATCGACCTGGTTCCATCTGTCATAAGTGTGTTGTGTCCACTGCCACTATTTACATGGCAGCCACGTGGTCGTACGACAGCGGTGGGCCACGTAATACATTAGCTGGACGCGCTCACGGGCAGAGGGGATTACTAATTAGATGCTGAATACGATTCGGGTGGAACTCGACTTTGAATTTCTATCGTATTCTTCCGTGGCTATTTCTGTTGCTCACATTTCTGCGTGGAGTGGCGGAAAAGGAAGGAGACGTAAAGTGAGGAATTTCAAATCGCAGAAGACGGTCTTCTTCGCGTGTCTACACCTTCTACAAACGAACTGAATCGATCCCGTGACGAAAAGCACACGACATCATAAAGATTGAGTCCGATGATAAGCTAATTAAAGAAGTGGCTCATGGGATTGTGGCGCCGTGCCGCACACCGTGCGAATCGTCGTCAAGACTCAGACGATAAATTTTCGGGCGATCACAGTTGTGTGCGTGCGTGTGTGTGTGGCGTCGTCAACGTTTGGAACCTTCTTTGCTTTAAGTCTGTCGCCGCTATCGTCGAGCGGACTTTTCTTCCTTTTTTTCTACTTTGTTTTATTCTTCAACGACGCTTCTGTCAGCAGCCGTGGACCAGTCTGGAACGTCGTCGCTGGCGCCGGCTGGATGTTTCGGTTGCCGCACTTCCAAGTGGGACACTGAATTTGATTGTTGGTCAATATCGTCCTGTCCCAACGACTCCCGTTGCTGGCCCACTCGTCGACCGACAGGTTGGTTGGGTTCGTTCGTGAAGTCATTATGAACGATGTTGGAACGAAGGAAAAAGGAGAAATAAAACAAGCGACCGAAATCGGATTGCGGTAAACAGAAGAAAGAGACATTCGTTGTTTCTGACAGGGCTCTCGACGACGGCGACTTTTCTCTTTTCTCCCGGTTTCTCCGCTTTTTCTGTCACAAAGAAGAAGAGGACGACGACAACGACGGAAAAAAGAGAAACTCTCACACACATACGCGGACGAATCCACACAAACTGTTTGTCTGGCAGGCGTTTGTGTGTATAGTTGAGAAGAAGGTTACGCCGCCGCTCGCCTCTTAATAAGATTACGAAGTTTCGCGAAAATCTCAGCAGCCGCACCGGATTCTATTTCCTCCTCATGTCCTTCGTCGACGCCGGCGCCGCCGACGCCTCGTCGTTCTCGTCGCCTTCGTGGACTCGTTCTCCATATATTCGGTTCGTGGAGGCGTTGGACGGATTCGTCTCCGGGAACCCCTGATTTTTCGCAAAACGCTCAAAACACAAGTTTCAGGAGTAACTTCTTCAAATACTTTCGTTCACCTAACGGAAGTTGAAGACGAAGCTCCCTCCATTATTTTTCCCTCATCGGCTTCCGTCGGTTAATTTTTCAGTGCGAAAATCGCGTCTGCAAATCGTTCCGCAGGAGAGTTTTCGCCTCGTCGTCTTCAACGACGTCGACGACGACGTCGTCTTCAAGTTTCAACGGCTCGGTCTTACGCGCTCGCGCGGAAAAACGTTGCCGGGATCGTTCCGCTGATCGTGTTGATGATTGTGCAGTACAGACTGCGATATTAAGTTGTTGTAACAATCCAAAGGCATTCGTCCGGAGGGGAAAAGCGGGATAACAGGGAAAGCAGGGGCGAATCGAGAAAGAAGTCACTCTGGCAGCGGTTGGGTGGCCGCCGGATCTCGGATTCCATCTTGAGGCATTCCAGGGCGGTTCTTTGTCTGAAAGGACTGTCTTATTCCCTCGCCGCTGTTTGTTCGATTTCTTGCTTTGTAGTCTGTTTCCACGAGGTTCCCTCACATTCGGTACCTTTAGGTTCTTCAACTTCGGGTCCTGTTCTTGGGTCCCTTTCTGTATTTCTCTGCCGATGAAGGACCGTTGGTTTGTTGGCTTCGATTTCTTCTAGGACGGCTGTTCGATTCGGTTCGTCTATCTCCGTGTTGCCGTCCATAACAGCCAACGGGAGAGAATGAACGAAGTCTCGAGCATGTCTCTCGGAGACCCTCGACGGACAGGTGAACGAGTCTCCCGAGCGTTCTCCCCTTGTTTCCTTTTCACTTTCAAACATTCACTCGTTCGCTCGTCACTTCGTTCGTTCTTTCGTTTGTGTCTTCCAAGAGTCGCGGGCCCATCGACGACGACGGCGTTGTTTCGAGACGACTCGAGACAGGGCTCGTCTCGTTCTCGTCAAAGTCGGACGGACGCACTAACATGCGCAAACAAACCCGAACCTGCCCGCTCGCGCATCCGATCAAGGTAGAAGATTGTTTGGAAACAGATTCTGAGACAGGAATCAATGAGCCTTGCAGCTGCGTTTCTCTCGGAAGAGCCAGCGAGAGATAGAGAGATAGAGAAAGAGTGGCTGAGTGAGCTGACTCTCGGTGCGTGAGATCGTTGTGGAGGGATCTTTGTCGTCGTCGTCCTCGCTCCCGCTGCTGACTGCCACCACCAGAACCGCCGTTGGCGTCGAGATCGTCAAGGGTCGGTCGTTATCATCAATGGCCTCATCATCAAGCTCCATGACGGATTTTCCATCTTTTACCACTGACGGTGCCTCCAACCAGTTGTTGGCATTTCCGCTGTCCGCGCCGCGTCGGAATCCGTTCAAGCACAAGCCGCTGTGACTGTGGTGTTTCCAAAATTTCCGCCGAGCAAGGTAAAGCTCGGGCATAGACCTTGTACAACCCGTCCACCATTTTCCCGCCAATGCGCTGAATGCCGCAGAATGTACCCACACGAGATCCCAGGCTCGAGCAAGATCGTCCTCTACACGTTACAGAGAGATCTGGTCGTAGGTTTCTTCTGTTCATCTGTAGAACAGGGCGGAGAAAAATGACCAAACGCACAAAGCATTTATTCCGAGCGCCCCCCGTTCGGATCCCACGCAGGAGTCCAGATGGCATTTTTGTCACTCTATATCGCCTCTATCTCGAGCGCATTCATTACGTCGGACGGACGCGATGCTCTTTCCATTCAACAGCGTCGACAGCGACGACGAGTAGCTTTCGGATCCCGTTATCTATCGGGCCAAATATCTGTTTTATTCAATCTGAGCTTATGTTGTTAATAAGCTGCGTAAACGTGTATAAATAACATAAATACACGGCCTGGAACACGCGCTCTGGCTCAACAGATACATGCATGCTCGTGCACTGGTTGGGGCGTGCCTGCGTGCACCCACATACACTCACACGAAGGTATCGCGTAAAGGATCCAGAGTACGCATAGGTATTACGCACTCGACATGATTCGCTGCGGTGTGATCATCTGTTCCGAGACATGTTGGACAAACTATGGCCAGCCTGTTTGCTCGCTCGAATGTCGTCGAGTCCGGATAGGTTGGTATCTGTTGGTGGCCGTGGTCGTGGGTCGAACGGAGCCGCTGGCTCTCGAGTCGGGGCAAGGCGGACGTGAGCTCGTTGGTTTCACGAAGCAGCAAAGCGCGAAATTTATTAGTTCGGAGGCCCTCGGCTGCTTCCATGCCCCTTACCTCCGTCGCCGTCGTCCTGTTCTTCGCACCTCCCTCGTCGAGTCCCATATTCCATGACCCCTCCCCTTCCCATTCCCCTCGTCAGCCCCTCGTCCCTCTCCTGTGCCCCAAAGTCAATCCTCGTACGCCGCCGATGCGGAGCCGTCGGAACAGGCCCGGGCGTGTTCCTCCGGTGACCGGGGGTCGGCTCGCCCCTTTGCCAAGCAGCTGTTACGGTCGGTGTTGTTGACCTAAACGACAACGTAGTTGGTGGAAGTAGCAGAGGCAGCGGCGGAGGCGATGTCAAGAAATCTGATCATTTACTTACCACACATACAAACTGCAGCGACAAATCGTTCAGCGCCGTCGTCGCCGGTGTTGGCAACACTCGGTGCGCTATGGTCCGAGGTTTTGTCCCGGGGCCCGACCAACAACCTTATCAGAGTCATCATCAGAATCATCATCGCCAAGAACATTATTATTACTACGACCATTGTCGTTGTTGTAGTTGCCGGGCCGCAGTAGGCCGGGAATCAGTGTCAGACCGTCAGTCAGTCAGTCAGTCAGCTGCACCAACGAACGGATGGGCCCTGACTAAGAGAGTTACAGCGCTTGCCAGCTCGAAACGGAAGAAAGCGGTCCATGGCGAGATAGAACGAGAAGACGACGACAGTCGGCACAAATGGCTCACGGGGTGGGGCTGCATGCATCAGGACGACGACGACGGCGACGACTCAGGAGAGGAATAAGGCGTCCAGGTAGGCAGGGTCAGGTCAGCCCAGTCAGCCAGCCACCAGAGAGAACGCCGCCAGCAGTATCAGACGTAACAAAGATGGCACGGAGACACGCCATGAAGCTCATTACGAAGCTGCACAACTCGTCATCGTCGTCGTCGACAACATATGCTCCTCCGTCTCGGTACCATGGTGATGTTCCTCCCTGACTCTCGCCGTCGTCGTCGTCGTCCTGGTCGTCGCAGTTGCGTCACTTCCTGTGTTTTTGATGGCAAAGGCTTCGGGGGAGTCGCGGGGTAGGGGGTTGGGGTGCCTTCCAATGCCCTTGGGGGCAGGCATCCTTCCGATTAACCAACTTAGAGGAGGGGGAGGGGTGAAGTCGGGGGATGAGGCGAGCATATTGGCTCGCCTAAATTACTCTAAAGTGCGCATTAGCCTCGAGAGGACGATGAGGAGGGAAGACCCTTGTGATTGGGGTATTCCGGAGGGCGGCTGCTGGGAAACGATGGCTGGGTAAGCAAGTCAAGGGGCAATCGGTCCGGGCTGAAGGGCAAATGCGCTGTGGGGAACCGATGCGGAAGAAGCTTGGGATGCCAAAGGCAGCGTCTGATTCGGACGAGGTGGATCTGAGTGAGCGAATGTCGGATAAGGGCGGAACTGGGGGGAGGGGAGGGGGAACGGGGGCTGATAGCTTCGAGGGACCTGTCTGAGAGCGGGAGCGGATTGATCGTTGAGTATGGAGCAAGAGAACGCGCAGGAGGGTTAGTAGCGCAGTAGTTGCTTGAATCGGGTCGAGGTGTAGTTTGGAGTGTCTTCACGTTCAGCTCAAGTTGCTCCGGCTCTCATTGGACTGATTAGCTCAACTTATGGAATGCCGAAGACGTGACGGCTGGGCATCCGAATCATCAGGCTCGTGGAGGGATCAACGAGCGGATGGCAAGGGCAGCACCGGCAAGCGCTTGTTGGTGAGGGGGTGAACGGGGGTAAGGAGGGGAGAGGGAAAGGTATACCTTGCAACAGAGGGCAGTTGAAGGGGTGAAAGAGGAGGGAAGCGAACAATTCAACTACTCTGCTATAATTGCCTCGCGAGGATTTTCCGAGCTGTCCTGTGTGTTTACAACCGTCGCAACTCTGACATCGGGTCCCCTGACTCTTCGGTCCCGAAGGCCACGAGCTTCCGGCATTTTTGTCCACCTGCAAAGCCTCCTCGGCCCAGATTAATGGAAGAGCTTCGGAATTGTTTGGGAATTCAATCAGACGTCGGTGGCTGCTGAGAGTTATTTTCCGACGCTTCGATTGGAGACGCTTCGACGTCGATGACGAAAAAAGACAGTTGGCTAATTCTCCTAACGTTGACGCTTGCTCGCTGTTCGTCTGTCTGTAGATCCAATTGATTCGTCGACTTCTTGCCCGCTCTTTGTAAGCGTGCGGCGCGCACGGCCAGCAGCCGTCAAAACGACCGAAGCTAAGAAGCCAAGGGGGCCCTGAACGTCAAAGGTTCCTCTTCGTCTTCTTCTTTTTCCTTTCTTGTCCTGACGTTGTTGTTGTGTGTGTGTGTATTTGTCACCAAACAGTGGGAATTCTTTTAAAAAGTGTGAAAGCGAGCTTTGCCTCCTGCTCACCTGCCTGCCTGCCTGTCTATTTCTTTGCCCGTCCCTCATGGTTGTCGCGGTCCTCCTCATCGTTGTTGAAGTCGTCGCCGCCGACGACTTTGGCATCCCCGAAGTCGTGATGCAGTGTTGGGGACGCTTTGTTCGCTAACTGAAGGACAAAACTCTAGTCTTTGGCTGCGGTCTTACAGCGGCGGCGGCGTCGGCAACCGTTGTCGCGTCTTGTTGTGTTTCTCTTCATCTTCTCGTCGTTGGTCAGTTGGTCGAACGTCGACGGACTGACCGAGGAACACCTTGTCCGTTGCCCAATTTGCTCTTAGCCTCTGGAACAGACGAAAATTGCCACTCTACCAGTCAGCCAGACGAGCAGTAAACAGTTAGTTGGACAAGCAGCCTGGAATCAGGTCAAGAAGTGACTTTTCACTTTCGGCGATTTCGCCTCATTCACGAGAAGACGAAGATGGAGCTTCTTTAGTTGAAGCTCATGAAAGTTCTTCCAGCATTTTTTCCTCTCCAGCTTCAGCGGTCGCTCTGATTCTTATTATAATACATTATTACCTGGCATAGTTCGAGTCACGCCGGCGGCTCGACGTCAACGACAACGATGGCGACCGCGACAACTGCCTGAGGCCGCTGAAGTTCTTGCCGCAAAGCCGACATTCACGTCAGAAAGACATGCAGGCACGAATTTGTAGACCGAGCTGAATGGACGGAAACCACCCGGAAGAAAACAGAAAATTTCCCCATCAGCCGGGCTCGTTCATTATTCATTACCACGATTTGGCCTGAAACAATTTTTATTATCCTCTCAACCCTTCCTCATCCCGGATCCGTCGAAGGGTAGGTACCGATAGTGGTGAGAAATAAAACCTTCATCGGTTTGGTCACCTCTCACCAAAGTCTCGAGTTGTTGGCCGGAACTTCATCGATGAACTCCGTTTCCTCGCGTGGAACACGAGCAAGGAGTGACAGACGTGTCTGGAATCAAACTTTCCCAAATGATCGACAGGACCATCGACCGTATGATGTCAAGACCAGCGGTGTCCAAAATCGGACCTCACCGATTCAGCCAGCAAAATGCCAGCAAATGTTCCCCAATGCCACTTGTAGATCAAGTCATGTTCCTTGTCTCGCAGGTCTCCTCGATGGAACTCCTGAGATAAGAGCTTCAAAGTTCAACCTCCCGTTGCCTCCTGATTTAAAACTTTTCGACGGGTTACTTCGGCGTTTCAGTCCATGATATCGTACTTTGCATCACAAGTGCTCACCGAGAAAGAATTCTTACTCGACGTCGAATCTAGTATTCCGAAGGCCACGAATCAGTTACGTTTACAAAGCAGCTGTTGATTCTAAACGAACGAATGAATGAATGAATGGACCGATAGATAGATGGATGTTGGAACAGTTAGCCAAATATCTATGTATGTATCTTTCGGGTACGAATCTATACAGCAATCTATCTAACCAAAGTGCTACCATCAAGCTTCTGTAGTCCTTGGACTTGATCTGATGAGCCGTATTGTGTTGGCGCAAGGCCGCCATCGTTTCGGGCGGTTACCGCGTCGTCGTCGTCGACGTACGGACGAACGCACGACCGGACAGTTGGACGGACGGACTTTCGGACGAATGGACGATTGAACGCTCTGCCTGGTAGAGCAACGTTCGACTTGCAACTGTTCGCGACAGAAACCCGCTCGCTTGGTTTGCTGAATTTTTATTCTGGAAACGGACGCTGGCAGTCGCGACGTCGTGGGCAGGGCTGCTGTTTCTATCGCTCGCTCGCCTGGTCGCATGATCTGCTTACTCGCGCCTGCTGAAGGGATCGCCGAAAAGGTCACCTTGGCAACATGTCAACCGGAGGCAGCAGGTTGAGCCGGTCGCTCACTTCTGTCCGCGTACGTTGCCGCCGTTTTCGTCGGATGAATGAAACGGAAGGAGAAGAAGGAGAACAGAAAAAGAATCACTCAAAAAAAAGTCAACGGTGTCGATTGACGGTTACGCTACCGCTCGCTGGCTGGCTCGCCCGCGCGCGCCGTCGATCCAGATGTGATCTACCGTTACGCCACGATTTAATTTAACGGCAAACAATCGTCGAGCGGTTCTGGTTTCGGTTGCTGATCCGGTGGAGCTGAAATTCGGTTCTGGTTTCAATGAGCTGTTGTTGACTCGGTGCAACTGGAGACGCCGGCCGGCCGGTCAACCCTAGAGCGGTATTTACTTCAAACAGACGGAAGAAAGTTGAAACGGTGTCCTTGTCAAGCAGGGCTGACATTCGATTTGGTTTGACGGCTCCGTTTCGAATTTCCTACGATTTAATCGTTCGTCCTGCAACGCCGTTGTCTCCGCCGCTGCCGCCGCCGCCGCCATTGAGTGATGGATGTCGGGTTCGCGCATGAGTTGATTGATGATGGCGAAGCGAGTGAAACGTTCGATACGAAAACTGAGAAAAATGAAGAGAATCAAGGGGAGAGAGACAGATGAGGTAGAGAAGTAGTACGTGAATTGATTGAAGGTCGACACTACTCCGTTTGTATGTGCCTGTGTGCGCAGTTGAAAGCAATCGATACTCTCGGGCGGGAAGTTTATTCCTGCTGCATCTGATCGATGCGATGGCCACGGGCGACGACGCCACCATGGCGGTACAGGAGGCGGTACTCAAGGCATGTGTTCCTGCTGTTCATTCGACATTCGAGCCGAGCGCTTAACTATTCGATTCTGTCCTTCTGCAAGAAGAGGCAGAGCAAAATGGGTAGAAGGACAAACAGACGGACAGACGGTCGGACGGACGTATGGGTGATGGAGTTTGTGTAGTAGAAAAGTTGTAGATAGAGCAGCAGCGGCAGCCGCGGTAGTAGTAGTAGTAGTGGTAGAAGTTGAGTAACGACGACGAGGACGCGACGCCAGTAGCAAGGGGAAGAGCAGTGGCATGTGTGTAGTCGATGAAGCGTGCGACGAAGAAAGATGACACCAGCGTTGGATTCGATGTCGATGTGAGAGAGCGAGCGACCGTCTGTGTGTCTATTTGTTCTGATGATGAAACAGACAATCAAGTTACCAGTTGGTGGTAATTGCTTGCTGCTGCCTGCCGTTTGACGCGGTCGCCGCCGGTCGAGCAGTCAGTCAGCCAGTCGGGCGGTCTGACGGACGGACGGACGGTCTGTCTGGCGGTGGGTTCTTATTCCACTCACTCAGTTGGCCTAGCCGACTGCGTACAGAGGCGTGCAGACAGTCAAAAAAGCACACTGAAGAAGCAGCTGTATCTCTCATTCCGATTGATGTATGTACATGAAGAGCTGAAATGAGATGAGGGGTTAGTCAACCAGCCAACCACTCACCCGTTCGATCGACCGACGGCTTCAGGCTTCGTCCAAAGTGGAGTTTCGGCTGGCTGGCTGTCCAATCCAGCCAGCGTTATCGATACGTGGACGAACGAATGAGTGACTAACTGATTGAGCCAACCAGGGGCTTCGGTCCGCGCCTTCTCCTTCTTCGCTGCTTTCTCGTCCTCCTCCTCTTCCGACGGGGATGCCGGTAGCTATTCCGTCAGCTCTGAGGCAAACTCTCTCAGAGACGCAGACAAGCTGCTGAAATTGCCGGTTGGTTCTCTCGCCAGAGCGTTACCCCGTCAAACACGCATGGTTTGAATTCAATGATTCCGAATCTGAGAAGTTCGGTGGACAACAGATGGTGGTGCTGCTGCTGCTCATTGTTTTACTGAAGGGAAGAATCAGAGCCGGAGTGAGCCTGAAAGAAAATGAGCGAACGAGGGACAGAGGGAGGGAGCGAGCGGACTAGAGAGCCAGCCAGCCAGGCTATCGAACGGAAGAACGAGCGGGAGCCGCGGAGAATCGAACAGCGCGAGTCGAAAGAGCGAAGAAGAGCCTAGTGAAGCGTGTTGTTGAAGTCACCTAATTTGCATAACACCCACCCTCCCTCCGGCCCATGGAGGAAGGAAATTTCATTCTCACAGCCGAAACTAGCAACTCTGTCAACCGACGAATCAAAGAAACAACTGGCCAGGCGGGCGCGAATGCCTCCCTGCCTGCCTGCCTGCTCTCCTCTCGCGCTCCCTCACACGCTTTCGTTCCAACTGAAACTGCTCATTTTGGGTGAACGACAACGAGCTCATCGCTGACACGAGCCTCGTCTACGGCATCGAGCCGGTACCGATCATCGTACTCAACACTGATGACGAGTGACAATTCTCGAAATGTCGGAGGTGCAATTGGAGTGCAATCTCGAAACGACGAGAATTATTTTGTATCGATCGAAATCTCGTTTTCGAATTCGTGGAGCGAGTAAGATCTCGTTTTTGCCGCATTTTCGATGAGCGGTCTCGATGGAGTAGTTCTCCATCGCTTGATTGATCGCTTGATGGAGCACTCGATGGTCGGATTGCTTGATGGATGCGTCCCATCAAGTGACAGCGGTTCCGCGGTCGTTCCCGAAAGTCGGATGCTCCGTCTCACATTCTTCCACCTGGCGTGATTAGCTGATTGATCGATGGATCGATTGGTAGGTGATGAAGATTGAAAAAGAGAAAACAATTGAGTCCGGCAGTGCTACGGATCGAGCATTAAGTGATTCACAATCAGTGAAGACTTTTCCGATGTTTGTGACCGGCAAATTTAGCTGTAGTACGGCTAGTACACGTCTGCGGTACAGAGAGTGCTAGTGCTGATGGATGGACGCGCACCTCATTGATCCCTTGGAGCCGAATGAGAGAAAGACGAAAAGAAAGAAAGGAAGAAAGTAAAGGCCCCTTGAGAGTTTTATGATTGTCTAGTAGCATGCTCGCTTTTTCGTTCGTTCGTTCTTTCGTTCGTTCGTTCGTCTGACTGAGTGAGTGGTTCGCTAGCCGTTCGCTCGAGTACCGGATTCCGAGCACTACAGCAAGAAGATGGAACTCGAGGCGGACGAGAAGCATGAACTGAATAAGGAACGAAAAAAAAGTTCGTCCCCGGGTAGCAGTCTTCCGAGATTCGTCAATCTCTTCTTCTGTCTTAAATCTTTGTCTTTTCGTTTCGCTGGAAGGATCTGCCGCTGGTGACGGGTGTTGCTGCTCTGTTCTCTGAACTTTTTATGTTTCTGGATACGCGGTCCCTACTTTCTCTTTTTCATTTTCGACTCGAGTTTCTTCTTCTGTCCCAACCGAATCTGGATGGATTCTCCCGCCCGTCTGATTTCAGTGCGAGTTCCATCTGGGTTGTTAGCGAAACGCTTTTCTCGGATCCGAGGTCTCGGACGCGCGTCCGAGTGCAAAAAGAGAGAGAAAATCGCGCGAAAGGCCAGACGGGCCGGCAACTAACAGTTCGTGGCGGAGAATTCCGAGTGTTTCCTAATTTGTGCTCGCTTCGTAATTGTTGGAGTAATTGTGGAAATTGATGCGGAAAAGGCTCAGTCTGTGTGGGTGGCAGCTCGGTCGGTCGATTGGTCCCATAGTCAGCTTGCCGAGTATGTTCGGAAAAAGCGGCTACCGCTCCGAGCGAAGCGATCGGGCGGAGATTTTAGTGCCGCCAGAAGTGCAGCCATGGATTGAGCGAAAGACAGATCAACATCTTCATTCAGGAAACGCTCCGGACGTTGTCCTGCTCCTGTCGGGGAAGCGTACGGTTTCATGAAATTCATCTCAAAAATTCACAAAGGCTTGGAGAAACCTCGGATCCCAGTCACAGCATCGATGGCATCTGCTTGTGATCTATGCACGGGATATCTCCGACTGTCATCCTCGTTTTCGAAACTCCTGGTCCGTAGCTCACTCGTGAGCTCCTCCGTCGATTTCGACAGAGAGAGAGAGAGAGGAACGGGGAATTCGGGCGATCGGATCGGTGGCTGGCGGAACCCGCGTTGGGGTTTATGTCGTTGAATTGAGACGAATTGGGCGCATCTTTTGGTCTCGCTCTCCAGCGAAACGATAAACTACTCTCCGGCGGTGGAAAGGATCCCTTCGAGGAGAGCACGACTCGGTATGTATCTTTCAGATGTTCAACGATGTGGCACAAATGGTCAAAAATCTTTCAATTTTTATCTATCATGCGCCTGTTGGAAGATTGCGGTTCCGCGGACATGCACACGAATCGTTCGAGTTCGAATAAATATACATTGCTCTACTCCTTATCCATATCAGTTCATTTATTTGGATGAATCCGCCACAGCCGAGCATGTGGCGAATCCTCTTTCGGCTTCATATGAAACCGTGAAGCAAGCTCCCCATCCACCATCCATAAGCTCTACCAACGCTCCGGCTGTTTCATATATGTGTCCCCGGCAAATCTCTGACAAGGATCTACAGGATCTAATGCGTGTTTGTGTCCGTGTGTGCGTTTGTGTGTATGTCTCTATCTGTGAGCAAAGCCCAGGGACGTGATTCGGCATTCCAACTGAGGAAGACTTGACGTGGCCGAATGTTTCCACAAAGTTGTCTCGTTCCCTCCCGCTCCATGTCCATTGTTCGCTTGTGATGATGTCCAAAGCCATGACGGTGGTGCTACTGTCGGCAGCGGGATGAGAGGGCCCGGCCGGACCCCCGTGTCAGGCCCCCGTGGACACTCGACTCCCCTCCACTCCCGGAGGGGGCCTAGGAGCTGATTCGAATGCAGATCGGTCTAGAGAACGAAGCCGAACGGACAACAGCAACAGGACAAAACCGAATTCGACGCGAGTTGAATTCGTCAACTCTTCGCCATAAGCCGCTGCTGGCGACCACGGAAGCCCTGCCTGCCCGCTGGCAGGATGCAGGACATCATCCGGGTTCGCCGACTCACTCTACGCAAGTGGATCCTTGCCTCTGGGTCTGGGCCGTCCCGCTGTTAGGTCTTACCTCGCATCTGACCGCTTGCCTCCCTGTCCGGACGGGCGGAAGGTAGATCGAATATGCCCTAGCTTAGACGGCGGCGCTTGCTCTTACGGCCATCGGGTACAGAGTCTCGATCGGTCCGACGGTGGTTGTGCAGGTCGCTCGACGGCTCGGTCGGCGGGCCGGTGGGTGGGTGGAGTAATTGCGGATCGCACCAGGGTATCCTCAGAGACAGCTACGGACGGACGGAGAGAGAAAATGCAGGTTGTAAATAACGCCGTGTTCGAATCCACCGCTCGTTCGCGGCGAATACCGACTGGATACTGACTGACTGTCTAGCAGCAGACTGGCTGCTCGTCCGTCGGTCCGACCTCCTGAGTGGAGTTCGTATGCACCAGTGGGTGTGTGGGACGGGGGTTCAGCGCCCCAGATACGCTCAGTTCCCGAAGCCGCGGCGAGTTCCTGTTCGCAAATACGGCGACGGCAGGCAACACTGCAACTTCTAATCACCTATGTATTTATATTCAAATGCATCGGAATCGGTTGCTCAGCGGTTGCCACCGCACCTCCGCTTGCGCGCTCACAGTCGAATGCGTGTTGAGGACCTTCAGCTAGAGAGTTTTCGAAACAGTTCCCGATCACCCACCGGGAGCATTGTGGAAGTTACTTGGTGAAGATTTGATGGAGTAATTGGTTTCCAGAGGAGCTTGGGACTTCATAACCAGTCTTGGTTGCTCGCAAATGATGACGAAACCCTCGAAGGAGAAGAAGACGACGACGACGACTAAAAGATGAAATAACGACAGTTTTGACAGATTTTCTTAGCTTTACGTAACAGTGTCGTTCAGCGACGTCGAAGATTGCCGTCGAGCAAAAGTCAGTGAGTCAGCCAGCTCATTGGTCGCTCGGTCGCTTGGTGTGACCGAACTGCAGCAGTCGTGGTCGTCGTCGTCGTCGTCGTCGTCGTCGTCGTCGTCGTCATATTATGAAGAAACAACGACGAACTGTCGTTGTGTCTGCTCTTCTTGATTTCGGTTCGGCTGATTGGCTGAAGTGGCAAAGTCAGAGGATCACTTGGACGTTGGTCGCGATGCTTCAATGTTGCTCGGTGTTGCTGATAACGCCATACCGCAAAGCTGCCGCAAGTGCTGCCACAAATGCTGGTTCTGATGAAGAGTGGTTTCGGTAGCCGCGGACGCTTCACCGGCTGCTTGGTGGACACACGGGCGAGGCAGTTCGTCTCGGGTTGTCCAGTTGGCTCGCCGGCGTTCGAGACACCGGAGCGAACCGCGGCGAGCCAGAAGCGTTGGTCGATGTCCGAGTTGCGTAATGCTTGCCTGGGTCATCGACGGCTACGGACGTGGCCGCAGAAGCGACGGTCGACGTCGCCGTCGACGTAAACGAGATGGAGACGAAGAGGAGGAAAACACAAGAAACTGCCACGCTACCACTGCGCGGTATCGAACACGACAACGCGAATCAACTTTTTTGCTGATTGTCTCACGAAGCCCTTCTTCGCCCCTCCATTCGCGATACGCCTTCCGGTCCCAATCCCATTCCAGGGGTCTCGGGCCCCTCTTGCGCTTCTCTCCGCACTCGGACCCGCTGCTCCCGACCGCCAGTCTGAGTGAGCGGGCGAGCGAGCAAGCGTTCAAACCCGCCAGTATTCAGACAAACCCTCGGCGAGGCTCGTTCGTTGTACGATTCGATGCTGGGGTAGTAAAAGTTGTAAGACTGATTTAATAGCGCAGGGTGGTAGTGTTCCCATGTTGTTCGTCGTTCTTCGTTCGTTCGTCGCTCCCAACCAAACGAAATAGAAACAGGGCTCAAAGTACAAGCAACCAACGAACGAATCGTTGAGGCAAGCGTCCAACCAAACTCCGACAGATAGCTCGAGTTCTGGCAGCTGGGGGGAACGAATGAGCCTTGTGCGAGAGAAACAGGGACATTTGGAGGGTGTCTGAATCGCTCGGTGGGTTCTAGAGCAGTCTTTGCACCCTAAAATGTGAGAGATCGGGGATGAAGGGAGGAGAAGAAGAGGACTGGGGAGCCGAGGAGGCGCGAATGAGGGTCGGCCAGGGCCCTTTTCAGCCAAGTGTCGGAACGCCGGGCACGATGCCGGAGATTGTCGCCGAACTGGGCTTCACGTTCAGGAATCCCGTTTTTTGTTTCGAAGAATGCTTCCTTAAATCCCGCTACATCGATCCGCCAAAATCTGCAGATTGAGGTGAACAGCTCTACCGGAGTCGGTAAAGCTGCAATTACAGTTATTGATCTTGGAAAATTCTCCTCGGACTCTTTCGGGAAGTGGCCTGGAAGGGAAATTCAGAGGAGGAATTCGAGATGAGTTTCGCCAGTTTTTGCGGAGAGCCGTTTTTTTATTCTGCTGAGTGTCTGGAAAGCGGCTGCCTACTCGAGATCTGTTGTCGATAATTATGTAATTGTTGTTCCGATTCGTGCGAACAACAGCGCGTGCAGAACTGCAAAAACAGCAACACTCGGAGCAGTAGCAGCAACTGCCGCGTTGGTGGTGGCGGCTAGCTGCTTTTGTTTCATGTTTGAACGTTCCCCCTTTCCTTTCTTCATCATTTTCCTGGAGTGGCTCCCTAGCTAACCTTGGAACGGTACAGAAAAAACAAACGCACCATTTGGATCCGAGTGTTTGGGACTTACAGGAACTAACAGCTCGAGGGATTCAGGAATAAACTCGCGGGGGCCGATAAATTCAGACTCAGAAAAAAATCATGAGCATCAAAGCTGCCCCTGAAAAATTCATGAACAAAAACTAGAAAATAAAAACTGCAAACAATTCGACGCCGGGTTGCCGTCCATGGGTTCACTGTGAGCCGGGCGGAATCGAGGGAAACTCTCAGAGGAAAACAACGCGACCTAACGGGTTGTCGTTTCTTCCGTTGTCGAGCCTCCTCCAGCCTCCGCTCACGCGGCTCGGTTGTTTCTGATGTGAGACTCGTGCAGCCCTCGTCCTCTTGGTCCGAACGGTTCCTTCACCCAATCTTGAACGCTTCAGACCCATCTTTCTCACAAATATATACAATCTTCTCTTCACGGATTCCTCAACCCGCACGCGGGAAACTTGTCGAGTCAAATTCGTTGTTGAAATCAATTAACACAACCGACCTACGAGTTATATATTCCCACAACTGTACAACGAAGTCTCGAGAGATCTGACAGTTTTTCCGCAGACCCTCACCCCGTAACCTTCAAAAGTACCTGAAAGTATCCGGACCGACGTTCGGAAACTCTCAACAAAATTCCAGTCCTAACGGTCGTCGCGTTTTCGAGATCAACGAACTCATCCGGATCGGAGATGATGAGATGATCTCTCATATGAAACACCCTCCGCAGTTCTGCGGCCGCATTTTTGCAGCAAAATGACGGAACAAGCCGAGACGATATTTGGCCATGAATTCTGCCGGGGCGGACTGACTGACTAGGGAGTGGAACCGAGTTCCGAACTGGGGAGGAAAAAATGTCACCAGAATTGTTTACAGAGAGTTCAAATCCGAAAGTTCAGATCGCCAGAAGAATTGAAGGCAACGCACTTATCCGACGGCATTACCAAGTCGGTGAACGGACCAAGTGGAACAGCGACAGAGTGGAAGAGGCGGCAACGAATCGCGACCACGCCATGTGGTGTCCAAGAATTCCTCGACTGGACATCGATCGAACAGATGGACGAAGCGAGCGTTGATAAATGCCTTCTATAAAAGAAGTGTCATTCCTTGCCTCGCTTGATGCAACTTCGGCTCGAACGCTGCCGTCTCTCTGACATTGGTTCAGACACTGGTTATTCTCTCGGCGTCCTCCCGTTGCAATGGCAAGAACGGGCCGTTGCAACGGTTTTGTTTTACAACGGCACCAAACTTGCCAAATTCATTCAGAAATTGTTCTTTCCTTCCCGCTAGTTTCGAGGAAAAAATAGCTCATTGGGATTTTTCGGGCTATCGAGCCAGAAAAATCAAGTTTCGGGGATGATTTTTGTCGAAAACAGAGAATTCGAGCCGTCGCAACGGCAAACGGCAACGGCTCTGAAATATGCTCGGGAGAGCGAACTCGGGGATCTCATGAGAAAATAACTGTCTGTGAGATTCCATTGGCTTAAATCAGTAGCGTAGCCAGGCTTTTTCATCGACGAATCTAAACCCCTCTCTCCATCTCTACCTTCATGTGGCTTTTGTTTTATGACGGTTTCTTGGTGCCCACCATAATATTCAACATTCAGTAGACATTATAGACGTTATCGAAGTAATATTGAAATAATAATGATTTTATCATATTATAACGGTTGCTTTCTGTGAGCTCCTTGCTGCGGCAAAGTTGTCAAGTTGACGCGTAGCCTCTACGGTCTCAAGCGGGCTTGAGGATTTTGGAACACGAGTTTCCTATTACGCAAAGTACTCGGATCAAGAGTGGCGACAGTTCTCGTTAATTCGCAAACCACCTTATTGAAAGCTTTTTCTTACGATGTACGTGGCTGATGGCTTCACGGCTCCCTCGATGAATGCTAGGTTCGGAGCGTGTCTCGAAGGCTCTAGGCTCGAGTTCGAGATTATGTATAATGATGACTCGAATTTCATGGGTCTGAGCGAGCGAGATCAGCCGGGTGCTTTCAGACGTTTCAGAAAGAGTGGGCGGACGTACGGAGAAACCGCGACATAGGATAATTCACATAGTGGAAGGACTCACCGTGGACTCCCGGAAGTATGGTTACTATAATTTGCTGTCATTTGAGTGAAATGTGACAGGGGGTCGGGGTCTAGTTTTGATCTATCGCGATCGGACAGCCCTACGGAAACAATTTCGAGAGAGGACATTGAAGGCTAGAAGGATCGCAGTCTTCAGTCAGTGTTTTCATTCGGTCTGAAAATTTCAATTTGGCAGTCTCCTCGCTTCGTCCTGCTTTCTCCTCTGTTCCGCCTGGAACTGGTTAAAAGCCGCCGCCACTTGGGCCGCTTGCGCTAATTCTCGCTCCCGTCGTGCCTGCTCCTCCGCCTGTTCCCGTTGCCGTCGCTCCGCCTCCCGTTGTGCGTTATCCTTCCCGCTCCCATCCTCCCATGGGCGCCAGTGTGCTTGACCTCCTCTCAATGTTGCTGCGACGTCCGAGGCAGGGCTCTCGCCGGAGATGGCAGACGCATCGCTTAGATGGACTCCGCAGGGCGGGCAGTCATTCTCGGGGTCGCAGCCAACTCCTTGTTGAGTGTCATTCAATTTGTCGTAATTCATTATCCTTCGGTAATTGCAATCTTGTTTCTTAGAATATGCAAACGGGCTCCTGTCCCTTTATATGTTGCAAGGACTTATATTTTGCCACATTTTGCGAGGGAGAAAATTGACTCGTTTCATGATGCAAAACTTTCACGGACGTGTGCACAAACTAAGAGAGCGACAAACGGAGGAAAAAGACAACGGACCACGGTTTCACGCCTGAAGTCTCTCACGACGACCCAGTGGGACATTGAATCCTAACTCATGGTTATTGCTTGGAAAGCAACGATGCCCATCTAGATGTGGTTTGAGGAATATCGGACGCGTACCGTTTGCTACGGTCTCGTCCGCATCCCATTCGTGGTGATTCGACGACGTCAGGACGGACTCGCAACCATCTGCATCTTTAAGATGACTCCGACTTGACCACGCCTAGGAACCATTGCACCCCGTATGTGGATGACGGTGGTGGCAGTTCTACGGGCCCGCTCCTGCGAAGCTTTGCGGACGATTCCCGACTTCCTTCCAAGATTGAGAGAGCGGATTGTTTTTCCTGGCCCACGAATGGTTCGTTTGTCGATTCAGAACATGTGGGAAACAGGGGTCGCCGATTCTTTTCTCCCGTGATCATGCACGGGAGAAGAATACGGAACTACGGAAAAATGACGGTGTATAACACGGAACGGAATGGATGACTAGGGAAATAGAGGATCCTCTATTTCCAGGGATCCTCTGTCTTCAACCATCTTCTTCAGGTGAAAGCTTCTTCGGGCTGCATGAAAACTTTCGCGATTTGAGGTGGCAGAGTTTCGGCAGCTTCCCGTTTTCTCTTCTGTTTTCGACGAAAATCATCCCGAAAACGTGATTTTTCTGTCCCATTGGCCCAAAAAAACTCCTAATGAGCTCTATTTTCCTCGAAATTAGCGAAAAAAGCTATTTCTGAGTGAATTCGGCAACTTTGGTGCCGTTGCAAAACAAGCCGTTGCTCCGATCAAGGCATGGGGCAAATCGTTGCCGATTCAACCGACTCTCGAATCCCGCGCGAACTTCCCGTTATGTCGGCACAGCAAAGTCATAACGCTGGTGGACGGCTGAGATCTGAGAGTTTGTAGTGCACATGGATTCCTGGCTACATTAGTTATTGCTCGTTACATAAACGAAGACATGTCTCTGCTTCTGTGGTCATTCCGTCGGGCTAAATGTTATGTCTATGATTTCGAATGTGTGGCTCACGATCTCGCTCTCGCTCGATCTGCTCGAACTTTATCGTTTCGTGGTCGTTGATTGCGCGCTCTCCCTGAACGTAAACAATTTTTCGCACTCAGCACCAACAAACAGAGCTAAGAGGTCCACTCGAAACCATTCCCGTCGTCATCCTTGTGTATGAGGGAACGAAAGAGCGGCCGAGCGACCTTCTCCCTCGGACGAAATGTTTCCTTGCTTTCAACTCACAGAAAGTTCAAAGCGGAGATGCTAAGACGGCTTAGAGAAAATGACGAATCTAACGATTGATTGGATCGAAACCACGGCATACATCGTTCCTTTTTCGTTTCGTTGTCTATCTGTCTCAAGAGTGTGCGTGTGTGATGTGCCTGAATCCATCTCTGTGCCTGCCGCACGGCTGCTATAAGTTTGTCTGTGAGCGCCGTTGTAGATCGACGGATCCCGAGTTCAGATCTGCGGGTAGAAAGAGACGCAGGTGATCCGAAACCTTCTTTCGATACGGGTGGTCCTCATTGGAAGTTTTTTTCTTCTTTTTTCGTCATCACCGAAACCGCCTCCCCGCTGCAAGGGTTCTGAAGAGCACCGTAGACGCTGATTCAAACTCGATTTTCGAGGAGAAGAAACAAACGAAGGAAAAAACAAACAAACTAGCAAACTGAGGAGCGAGATGAGATCAGGAGACGAGACGCTCGAGCGGGACCGAGTGCCAAGTGGCAGCTTCTAGTCCGACAGGAGCGAAAATGTGGCCACATCAGCCTAAACAGTAGCTGCTTACATCGGATTGAATAATGTTTCATCGTCGTCGTTGTCGTCGTCGTCCGGGGAGCCCGGAATCAGTCGAGCGTCTCATTCGTTACATCAACGACGACGACGACGACGACGACCAGAACAGAGGAGACCACAGGGGCGAAAGCGGGACCAGCGGGAGCGGTAACGAAAACGGGAGCGGCCGTGTCGTTTCCGCCGCGGCGCTGCCGACGACTGATTCATTTCTATTGGGGCTGGTCGCTTGTTGATCGTTGCTGTTCAATTGTTGGTTGGGTTACTCTCGGATCGGCCGTCGCCTTCATCGTCATTTTCGCCTCCAAGTGTCGTCTTCCACTTCGATTTGCGCTGCCGAACGGCACCCTTGACACTTTTGTGACAACAAGCGCAACAAACAGGCGAACGGACATCATCGACAACAAATACAACAGCCATAACAACAACAGCAGTAGCAGAGACAAGGAAAATAGTAACAAAGCAACAACAAGGAGGTCAATTGACAGTGAAGGAATCAATGACGATGCCGCTTGTTTTGTTGAAAACTCGGAGCGCTTTTCCTCTCTCTCGCTCTCTTACTCTCTTTGCTGGAATCCGCTTTTCTCGGTGGAATCTATTCATTTGAAGAAACTCGCCGGCGGAGAATTTCTGAGGATTATGAGAAATGGCTGTGCTGCAAGCGATGAGCGTTTACACAGAGCTTTCTTCGCCGTACGTACAAGTGCGGACGAAGCTGAAGCTCGGCCGGATTTGAATCTTTGGGTCAGTGATCCCAACAACAGATGTTTGTAGTTGTATTTTAGAAACGTGTTGATTTAGAAGTATTCTGAAGAGCAGTGTAGTGTTGCTACCGCGCCGCGGCCGTCGTCGCTGGCAACAGCCCGCTCGTACCAACGCTCTTAATGCCTCGAGAATGCCAAAGCCGCTGCTGCCGGGTATGTCGTGCTTGGTTAAGAGATGAGCTTTTCGTGAACGGCGACGAAACGGAAAGCGAAAATCCTCGAGAACGAGCCGCGGAGAAGACGAGCAGCGGCGATGACGACGACGACAACAGCAGCAAGAGCAACGCGAGCGAAAAGAACAAAATCAGAACAGGCTTCACTTGTTAAACAATTGCGCGTGGAATGTTGACGCCTTCGGTACGTTCGGAGCGACCGAGCAACACTTGTTGTTGCTTGGTGTACCAGATAGAGCATAGCGCAACAAAAGAATAGTCTATATATTCTTCGTCGTCTTGTTCCTCGTCGTCTTCTTCTTCTTGTTCTTGGTTTTCTTTCGGTTTTCGACCACGCGGCGGCAAATAGCCATCGGCGCCGATGGATCAGCGGCCATTCAAAGCCCACTACACCAAGATCATCATCATCGGCGACGCGACGGCAAAATCATTATCAGCGGAATCGTCATTATCACCTCAGTCGATCGCGGCCGCCACGGTGACAGGAGGAGAAGCTCCAACACAGTCGGTCGTCATCATCAGATGGTCAGGATAGATTCAGAATGGATTTCAATGGGGAATTCGATCATTTTTTTCTCGCTTGTATCGCACCGTGGTCGTTGCCGTTGACGTCCCCGCTCCCCCGCTCCTCAATCGCTGCTCGCGCGGTCGCAACTTCTGCGTACGGAGCCGATTGGGATCGCATTCGCAACGTGTCGCAATACTTGTGAGTCCGGGTGTCCTTGGTCATGTCGTCGATGTGGTTCCTGTGATCTTTCAATTACAAGCGGCTACGCGATGACGAGCGCTGCTCTGTTGAACTGGACCACCTCTCGCAGCGTGGCCTCAAGCACAATATCCGCGCGTCGCATCTTCCACCGAAAAAATCGCCTGCCTGACTCACCGAGCGCTCCACAAGTAGCCCACTGACAGGGAAGAAAGCGCCGAAATCTCGTACCGCCACTGTCGTCGACATCGTCGTGAAATTTATTAATAATCCACGATTGTGTCATTGACGCCGTCGCTGGAGCTGCCTTTGCCCCTGTCGCTGATGATGATGATTGTTGTTGCTCAGTCCGATTGAGTGACCGACGGAGCGTCAGGCGGGCTGGCGGCCGGTCGGTCTGCCAGGCAGGCGGGCTGGCGGCCGGTCGGTCTGCCAGGCAGGCAGGCAGGCAGATATCGCGTTTGATTGTTTTGGTTTTGGCTCGCGGTCGGTCGGTGTGAGTGTGCGGCGAGCAGTTCTTTTTCCCACAATACTCGTGACATTCTTAATACTTTTTTCTCCTTCATCTGCTTTGCCCTTTGTTTGTCGAAACACTGGTCTGGGCCAGCCGTTGCGTCGGGACGATTGTCGCCTTGTGTGGCATGCTGCATTTCTTTTTTATTCATTCATTTCTCAACAACAACAACAACAACAACCACCACAGCCGTATTCCAGCTCTCTGTCGTGGGACGGAATATCTCGTTTTCAAATGCTGCCGATCTTACCGAATATTTGATTGTGGTCCCTATTCTCCCCTCGACTAGGTCAAGTTCGTATTGTGTTCTGTCGGTGGGAACATGTGAGATGAATAATCATGTGAAGTGGAAACAGCTCAGATTCGCTCGGTTCTCGGTCATTTTTCCCTCTCGAATAATTTTCCATGATTATGATCCCTTCTTTTCTTTCGAAAAATCATCCACTCTTAATAATCGTGAAGTCGATCTCAGCGTTCTCCCGAACGTTTGTCGGATCTCTGATTCGGCGCGAGGACGATGGATGGCCATCCAGCCAGGGAAAAATGTTTCCCGTGGATTTCTCCAGCTTTTGGAAATCTCGGTGGTAGGCTGATGCTTCGCGTCGCTTCGGATCGCGGACTGCGGTGAAGTACGCGGTCCGCGTTTTTGTGGCTGGTATGCAAACGTCGCGAGCTTCGCGAACGACAACAACGGCGATCTATGGTAAGAGGATCGAGCGAGCCACGAACAGGTAGTCGCCCGGCTCGAAATCGTAGTCGATGAATCACATCGTGAAATCGTGAACCCGGTGACTGACTGCGTACCTTCGCGGATAGCGGACTCTGTCGTTTCAATGATCGTTCCGTCGGCGTTTCGTTCGCTCTTTTGGTCGTCCGTTGGTTCGCTCATTGGCCGCTCGGAGAGGATCGGGAGGGATTGAAGACACAGCACACATTTCGAAGAGGATTCGCTTATCGCGGTCCAGAGAAGAAGAAAAAGAGAGAAGAGGGAAGAGAAATGGACGGATCCTTGTCTCTCGATCGGTTTGCGATGATGCCGCTTGTTGGTGGCTCGTGACAAATCCTTTAACTGCTACAGGGCCCAAGTGAAAACGATGAAGAACAAAGCACGGAGCCTGGAAAATAAATGTTTCGGCGATGTCGCCAACGATGAAGAGCGGCGACGCGACGGATGAACGAGCGAACGAAGGGATTCATGGACTGGAAGCAAGACAGCGACAGCGAGAGAGCGGCTACAAAACGGCAGGATGCACGCGCGAGAAAAAAGAACGAGACAGAAGAAAAAATCGGAGAATTTTTCAATCGCCGATCCGTCGGCTGGAGTAAATCGGTGCCAAGCGAATAATTTATGATTGTCGCATTTATTATATTTTTGTACCGACGACGCAGTCTGCGTTTCGACACGAATTAAAAACAGACTACGACACGGAGGAAAAAGGAGGACGGAACTGAAAGAAAAACTCCTTGAGCAAGTGTGAACGCTTGGAGCACAAAAAAATTCGACCGGGAGTTGGATTCCCGTTCCAGCGACGTTTTCAACGTTCCAGAGTTGTCTGGCGTCTGTGATTTTCGCTACGTTACCGGACTTCTGTAATGTCCTGACAGGGAATCACGGGACACATAGAGAATTCCGCTGAAAATTTCATCTACCGCGCGAGAACTGAGGCTCACCAACGCGGATTCGTAGAAAAATTGCGCAATACTTTTGTACTCCTGACGTCCGCTTGGTTTCGGTTCACGTCGCGTAAGAAGAAATTCATTCAGGAGCAAACGCCTCGACTGACAGTTAACTGTTGCATCGAACAAATAAGCGAACGACTCCAAGTCCTAGGTGATAACTATTGTTTGCGAATGAAAAGGACGACAACCGACAACAAAAACGTAATAACGACGTACCGAGCGGTAAGCAATCACCGCGAGCTGTTCCGCTGACGGCACTCCCTGCGTTTCGCAGAGGATCTAGAGGCGCAAAGCAAACTTTCGAAACGAGGTAATCTCGGACAATCGTCGAGCACTCGCGACTCCGGGAATCGATTCCAACTGATTGGAGGAAATTTCAATTCCTAGAGATCTGGACTCCGAGACTGTTGTGCTCCCTGTCGACATCAAGGTCGCGTCGTTTGTCACCCCAGACGAAATTTCAAGTCGTACTTCCATAGGTTCACTCCCGTTATTTCTTCAGTTTCCGCATCGCGATTCGGTCGTTGCGAAGAGTTTCTCAGGTGCTGTTTGGATGGCTCTCGACGGTGATTCGCACTTTGTGTTTCGACGTTTTTCCGTATAGTACAAGAGGCTTCTGTGTGTTCGTGTTTCGAAACGTCTGACATTAGCAAAGAAACTCACGAGTGAAGTGTTCCTTTGGGTAACATCCACAACTCTTCTCCGCACTTTCTCGTCTAGTGCTTGCCACGAAAGCCTACGCGTGCCGTCAGAAGTGTTGAAACAACAACGGAAAGCTGACCGCTGATTTAGCGCAGCGAGCCGAGTTCTGGGTGAGACAGAAGTTGCGAAAACTCCTTGGAGTCCTGAAAGACATCGCAGGAAGCTCATTTCGAGAGCACAGGTAGTACATGCGCAACCACAGAGCTGCGGCGCGTATGCGCCAGTCCGGAAATCGAGACATGTGCGAACATGGTGGGCATCCTTAGTGTCGCTTTACTCCGAGAAACTTGTTGGTACTTTGTTGAGGTTCCGTTGATTCGGTGTTTCGCTGATGAACTACACGTAGAATGGACGTAATAAATATACTGTGCGGAGACTTGAAAACCTCCCGTAGGGTATCACCTCGAAACGACGGTGAAAGCGACCCCTTTCCAGACGAACATCATTTTTAAACGTTCGTGGAAAGCGACAATCTCTCTTACCTCCCTCCCTCGCTCTGCGTTGCACCGTCTACTCTGAGTGAGGACAGTGACCAACGATTTTGGCGGCGTGGTTGGCCAGCGTACCCACCAACCAACCAACCAAATTCCGTCTGGCACGGCCTGGATCCACGTTGAGAGTATTGCGATACAAGATACAACCACGCGTTCTAAGAACACGGAAGTTGGTAAGGAGTTGGAGAAGAAAGGATACAACGGCCGCGCCGATAAGGAGCCAGAACCCCTGGTGGTTGAAACGGTAGAAGCAGTCGTTGTGCTGTTGGAGGTGGTCATGGGGGAGACGGAGCATGGTAAGCGTATCATTACCTGCTGCTTCGACTATGGCCGCTCGCCGAACTCGCACCTCGACGGCTCGGCTGTCTTGCTGCTCGGCGGTTGGCCGACTCGGCTTGACGATAAGCGCCCGCGACGTCGACGTCGATAAGTCGGTCGCGCATACACCCACCGGAGAACGGAGATAAGAACAAGAAAAAGAAATCGGCTAATCGGGTATCAGTAGCGGACGAGCGAACGGGCGAGCAAAGGATGAGCAAACCACTGACGGTGCATACCTCCTGCGATTCCTCCCCATTATAGCATGGCCTGATTCTCTTTTGTCTTCCTCTCTCTTCCTCTTCATTATCCCCCCCGCCCGTACCACCTCTCAGTTAAGCGTGGAACGTTAAGCCAACGGTGATGTTCCGGTAAGGACGGTCGTCTTGCTACCGGAACACCTATCGGCCATAAGTTCAGTAGAGCTGGCTACCGAAAATTGAGCGAGCGAAGACTGACCGCACGGATGGACTTCTTGAGAAGTAGAAGACGGAAAACAAGATGGCCGACGGACAGGTGATGAGTAAGTGTAGGGTAAACCGGCTCCCGGTAATCACGCCAGATATCACGTTAGCGTCAGGCGTTGGTCGAGCTCGCGGACGAGCAAGTGGCCGGCCGGCCGGCCGGTTGAGCGACCCAACGGAGCAACGGGCAGAGCCAGACAGACGAACAGAGCCAGTTAGGGCAGCCGAGCAGCAGCAGCCGCAACGGCATCACCGGCAACTCGCTAGGCATTGAGATCATGATCCGATACCGACGCACCGACCGACGGTTCGGCGAGGGGGCCTCCGTAAAACGCCGTGAAATACCAAGAGTGGCCGAAAGCCGTGATCTCGACTAAGGCTAATGAAAGCCAGAATAGCTAACAATTCACTGCGTCCGAATATTGACGGCCAACAACGGATCTTTGAGCGGAGCAACGGGCAGCGGAGAAAGCGAGCGGGCGGATCTAATTTGTTCATGACGATGCTACTGATCTTTAGTTCGACGGGGTCGCCGTAGACGCCGGCCGTCGCTGAAACAGACAACGATTGCTACCGGAATTCAACGACCGTTCGCCATACACAATGTTGAGTATCGCGTTCGTGATGCGGCATCATTAGAATCACACTGCACGTTGCAGAGTTGTCATCCAACGTGTCACTTGATCTCATCGGACTTCGAGGACATCCATGCTTGTTGACGTGGACGAGTAGAACACGATAGGGAAAACGTCAAGAAAACGAAACAGTTCTGGAAAACTCGTCCCGTCATATTTTCGAGATTATTGTGTGATGTTCCAGAACTCGGAAATCAAAGATCGGTTCCGGGACGCCCAGTTGAGACTCGAGAAATTTTGATTTCAAACTCGAATCATTCTAATCCAACGATCCAAGATTGGCACCTTCCCGAAACAGCGAACTCTCCTATGAAAGAGGAGGAACCTGTTGCGCGTTGTCCGGGTACACAGCTCTTGTGGTGTAATTGAATCGAGTCGTTCAGGCCCTGCGTGAGCGTTTTCAACGACGCGGCAGTTCGCGAGGTCCAGTTCTCTAGTTTTCTGGTCGATTGGTTACTTGGCGACCGCTCGGTTTTTTGGTTAACTGGTTGGCCCGGCCGCTTGGTTAATGGTTTGCAAAGCACCGCGCTGTTTGAATCCGGTGGCCGTCACGGCAGCGACGGAGATGCTACCACTTGTGCGTACGGCCGTTGGTCTTGCGTTTGCACTCGGCGAACGGCTCCACTGTCCAAAACAACAACAACAACAACAGCGACGACGACAACAACAACAACAACGATAGCAACAAGCGTCGCCAACGTTGCCATCATCGCCGTCGTTGTTGTAGTCAGTCAGTCAGCCGACCGTCGTGACTGGGCCAAGATTACCAGAAGACCAGAGCAGCAGCAGCAGCAGCCGAAAAAGAAGAAATTCGGAAGCCTCCTTTGGCCAATGGCTCTTCCCACTTCTGTCTATAGATCGAAGAAGGGTTCGGCCTCGGTCGTGATAGCTCTTCATTTGGTCGTTTGGTCAGCCGTTTGTTCCTCCGCTCCGTCGTCCGACGACGGTCACTCGCTCGCTCGGATGGCAAAATGCTGTGCCGCTCCAACGCTCGGTTTGTTCGCTCATTTCGTTCATTCGAAAGAACTTCACAAGCGTTGGACAGCCAACGAGCAATCGAACCGATCCGGCGAGCCGCGAGTTCGTCGTGGAAGCTTTGTCTCATTCTGCGTTAGTTTGTTTGGACGTCGTTCGCCGTCTTTTGGTCGGAAGAAATTTCCCAATCCGTGCCCTCTCCCGCTCCATACTTTCCACACTTATCAGCTTTCCCCGAGCCCTCGGAATCTCTTCCGCAATCCGCGCCTCGATCTCGACTTTGTTCCCTCCCCTATCACGGCTCGGCTGCCCGCGACGGCTGCCTGCAACGGCTGCCTGGGACGGCTGCCTGCAACGGCTACCTGGAAGTCCGCTGAGTAATTCTCTGGAAAACTACACTTCCAGACGGGCGGGGATTAGGAAAATTCGCGGAAATCATGCAGACAAAGTTCTGTCCACGTTTCGAGTGGGGACATCAACGACGCAGATGACGTCGCACTCGTCGTCGTCGTCGTCCTCGTAAAGGATGCATTCCCTCGTTGTCCTTGGCTCAGCTGGACAACCGGTTGGCAAGCTGGCTGGCTGGCTGGCTGGTCGTTTGGTAAAAGCTGTCAGCTGTATAATCCGGCTACTTGTGGAGTCATCCCAAACTCGGTCGTTTCCGTCGCCTCCTCTTGATGACGTCTCGTCTTTGCACACAGACGTGCGTGCGTGTGCGCGGGCGAGCAAGCGAGCACTCGTGTGAAAGTCCGTTTGTTTGGGAGTGCGCGTACTTCATGCGATGATAAACATAGCTCACCCGGCGGACTTCTCTTCTCGTGGTTCGTCGTGCTGCTCGCCGACTCCTCGACTTGGTTGCCGGTTAGCGAAGTTACGACGAGTCGCTCGGTCACTCCGAGAGTGCGACGCAACGCAAGACACCCGACACCTCTGCATAAAGAATTAAGGAAGGAAAACTTCATAACAACCCCATGACGACGGAGAAAGAGTCGCTGTCGACGCGTTGTTGGTGCAGTCTCCGCCGACGTTGCGCCGCCGCCGCCATCGTCGACGACGACGACACAAATCTGTTGGAGCCAAGTCGAGGAAGAGCTCGGACGACAAATAACATGAATGACGGTTATAACGAAACCGGCTCGCGAGTGAGCCCAGCTAGCGGGCGGGCTAAGGGAGGAAGGCAACCGGGCGAGTAGGCAGGCATTGCTCCAAATTACCTAGCTCGCTCCAAGCTGGGCTGAGAGCAATCGTCCGGCTGACCGACCGACTGAATTGATGTGCGACAAAGCCGATCCAGTCGTCAATCTATCCACCTATCCGTCCGTCCGTCCATCTATCTATCTATATATCTGTCCAGGTAGTGAACTAGCCAACCAGCCGAGCGGGTTAGGGTCTGTTCAGCCAAGCAGTCCCCGAGACGAGCGAACAGGCAGACGGTTGGGAGATTGATTAGAGGAATCGAAAATAACGGAACGAAGCGTCGACGATCGAACAACAACCGCAGCTACAGCATCAGCAACAACATCAATAAGTTCAACCACAACCACAACAACAATAACCACCACCAACAGCAGCACGAACTACCACAGCAACTGGCATCGACAAGTATGTACTACAAGAACAGCGTCGACGAAGGCACCTAAAGCACCACCGCTACTTGAGCTAGAGTTCTCAATCAGCGGGCATCGAGAATGGCGAAATTCCAGTGCTGATGTTAAACATGGACACGAGGAAAGAACATGTCGCGAGTTTTTTCGCGGTTTCCTAGTTTCCGAGAACATTTCGCTGCTTGCCGGCGTTGTTCTGCCAATCTCCCTGTGAGAATTCTCTCCCATTCTGCGAAATCTGCATTTTCGATCATGAATCGGAACTTTGGCCCGTTCAGGTTATGGAACGTACAGTCCCATGTCGAGACTACATCGTGGGACGCTCTCCTCTGATCGCTTGACCCGATCGGCGGCGATCCAGAATAGACGGAATTCCAGTCTCAAGGTGGCACAGTTTGACTTTGTTTCTGTTAAATCTGTACTCACGGTGATTATTTGACCTTCATCTTGGGCCCGGCTCAAGCTAGATGTTCGCAGGGTTGTTGTTGGTGGCGCGGCGGCGTCAACTTTGATTCCGACTTTGACTTCGGTTTTGAAAAGAGAGATGAAATGAAACGAACTTGTCATGCCGGACGTGATTGCAATTGAACACCAACGGAAAAAATAGCTTCGGAAACGGTCAGCGAAAACGGAGCGGGCAGCTCGCAGGGGTATTCAAAAGATTTTGTGTTGGTGAAGAAGCGATGGACGAACGAAGCGGCAGCCGCATCTATTCGCGGTTCCTGTAATCAATTTGGGAATGTCAATCGCCTCTCCGGGGAGTCTTCATCTAGCCAAAAGAGAACGCAAAAAAGAAAACGAGAGAGAAACCTACGGGACGAGGAGGAGGAGGAGGCCGCCTAACCAACCAAAGCTCTCGACAGAGCGTTCTTCTATGTCAGGCGACTGTTTCTCCTAAGATGCGGCTCCTAAAGACTTGTGAGGTGTGGTCTCTGCTCCTTCGGCTGCTTGCTTACCTGACTAGATTTCTCGGACGGCTAACTGGCAGGAGGTCCATGATATCGTAGCCGATATGGCAAGATCCGTCTGCTCGTCTCCGTCATCCAGCGGCTCCGCCGTCTGACCGACCGCGCATTGATTCAAGCGTCTCTCTCAGGGCGACCGTGGCTATCGATCCCACTACCTAGTGCCGCTCCCGAAAGCGGCGCCGACATTTTGAGGAGGAGACCGTTGCGGTAAAGACTTTCGGAAGCTCATTGAGTATCAGAGCCGTTTCCAGGCGTCGGGAGCGGTTCCTGGTGAGGCTTCAAGGGCACAGTCCTAGATCGAGAACTCGCAGAAAACTGTGATCTGTAACCCTTTGGGAAGTGTCTCCTTTTTTGTTCCTCTCTCCTCTTTTCACTCCAGACTCGGCTCTGTTCGATATCTGTTTCCGATGGAACGCCGCAATGCGGTCTCCATCTCAAGCACTGCTGCGGATCGAGATGTTGAGCGTGCCAGACTTGGTTCTGCATGCAAGCTGCGTTCTTGGGACGCTCCGAGTTGACCGATTGACCTTCCCGTCCCATCCGGTCCCAATGATGGGCCGTACGTCCTCACATACTTACACCAAAATATCTTGCATCTTCACACCTGGCGATGGATTTCGAAGCTCCTTGGAATCCCTAGTCTCCTCGGTTTGTAGTCCTGATCCTGGCATTTCAAAGATCGCCAGGCTTTCAGTCAGAATCGTGAGCTCCGATCGGACATTGTCCAAAAACGCATGCAAGCAGATGGACAGATGATGAACTCGACTCGACACTGTGGCGCCCGGGAACGCGATGGGGACTTGAATCAGGAAGCCTTCGAATGGTGTTTGTGGAGTAAGCTTCTGGGGTAGACCAGGGGTTTGGAGAGGGAGGGGGGGGGGGATGAAGGAGATCGGAGCGTGGGGGGGGGGACGGAGCCGATATATCGCGAGAAGTCGCCCGGACATATTGAACGGGAAGAAAGGCGAAAACGAAGAATCGGTGAAACCAACTGTAATCGTTGTCGCCGGCTTTTTTTTTATGCGCGAAGGAGTTTGTTGGTGCAACTCGGTAAGCCAGCACAATGCAAAGTCAACAGAAGTCGAGGGATGTGGTCGGTCCGCGCTTTTCGCCTGGATCCGTTCGATCTGCATGCATGCATGCATTCGTGTAGGCAGCCAGGCAAGCAAGCAGGGAGACCGGCTCTGAGCAATCTGCAGGAAGCAACACGGTGCCGCCGATCTTTGATGGTGTTTGCTGCTCCTGGCGAAGATTGTAGTAGGCAATGGTTGCAGGCGATGTAGGCGAGGTGCTGAGAGGTGGTGGAGCGCTCTCTCTCTCTGTCAAGCCGGAGCCTTGCGAACAACAACTAATACAGACATCAGGCCGAGGAGCTATCCACAGATAGAGAGCAGCGTAGCCAGAGGCCGCGCTCAAAATGAGTATTGTGCTCATTGAATTCTTCGGTGAGCAATGAAGCCACTACACAATGCATTGCTCGCTGAGAGCGCTGAGTTCCTTTCCTCACTCTCTCTCTCTCTCTCACTCACTCTTGGTCGGAGAGGAAAGAGGACGGACGGACGGGCCGTCACTCAGTCAGTCAGTTAGTCTATTTTGCTCTGCACCGACGCTTAAAGCGAGCTCCTGTAAACTCCGCGGACCTCGATCCAGAAGGCCGAACTAGCGAGCGAGCGAGCGAGCGAGCGAGCGCGCAGAGGGGGAGAGCTTGCAGCAAGCGGCCAGAAACGAACGAGAAGTATTTGAAGCCTCCTCGAAGCCGAATCTCTTCACCAGAAAATCGTTTGCTACACGATCTCATGAGCGATTGGGCGACTGAGCGGTTCCACTCACAGCCGTCGTCGTCGTCGCTAAATTCAAGGGGCCGTCTGAGAGTTGGCGGCCGCTCGGCACTCTCAATGGTTCCTATTCTTCGAGCTCTGACTTTGTTCGAAATTTTAGTTCGCGAGTTCCGTTTGGAGGGGGAACCCATAACAACCCAAACGAACACGATCTTAGGATTCGGTTGATCTTGAAATTTGCTTCCCGTGTCTGTCTTCTTTTGGGGGGTGGGGGGATTCTTTTGTTTTTGAAGCCGAACGCACGAAACTTACGGAATTCCGCTCAAAACGCAGCCCCGCCCGCCGCCGCGAGTTAAACATTTGAAATCTCGAACTCTACTTTCTCCCCGCCGCGGCGCGCCGCGGCGATCGGCTCGACGCTTGCGGTGTTTGACGTTTCGCCCGCCTCGCGGAAACTCGAAGCAAGATAAATAGACGAAGATCCGGAGCTGTTCGAATCTAAGCCCCGTGTGTTTTTTCCTCTCCTACGTCGAATCCTGAATCCCTGGAGTTCCGTCGTTGGCGAAGCGGCAGTGCTTTCTCTCTTTTAATAGTCTCCCCAGCCGTGGAACTCGCTAGCTGTAAGACAATCGAAGACAATTGCATCGTCGTAACCGATAATCGAAATTGCTCGCCGACTCGATCCGCTTCCCCAGCTACAGCATGCTTATGGCTTGCCCCAAGCGCCCCCTCGTTTTCGTTGGTTACCTTGTTTGAGCCATTGCAACTGGCTGTTCGGTTACTCAACTTGGCTGGCTGTCGGCCAAATAGACAGAAAGCTTTCAGCGCCAGGGGTCGAAACGAGACCGATCGCCCGCAAGTGCCCTTCCATCCCTCTCTCTCTCTCTTTCTCTCTATCGATGACGGCCTTGAAACTGTGCGAAAAGTGTTCGAGTGCGATTCGAGGAGCGGATGATTGACCAGACATTGACGTTCGAGATTATTCCCTATCGCCGGGCGTTCGGCGGGCGCTCTCTATTCTCTCTTGGACTCGAGGAACACTTGAGAAGGTGATGTCGGCTGCGTCACCATCCGACCGCTTCGGTGACTGCTTGGCAGCAGCCTAGCGGTCTCTTTTTCAACATTTCTTCTTTCCGAGCGAGGTTTCCTCCTGAGTCCCTCGTCCGCATCCTTATTTCTGCCTAGGAGCAAGCGTTCTCCTGCTCGTTCTGAAAGCTCCGAGATTTGGCCTGTCTGGCCGCTTGCCCGCCCTCTCGGCTGTCTGTCATGAAATGTGACACCCGTAAGGCCGCGTTTGCGACTGAAGTGGCGACCGAATCGAGCGAGCGAGCGAGAGATTTTTTTCTTTTTATGAATTCATGCATCCTCCTCGAGAAGTTGCTCTCGACTGAGGTCCGGTCCGCCGCAGTCTGAAGAGGGTTTTTCCGCTAACAATTCCTGTTCTTTCGTTCGTTCGTTCATTCGCCGCCTGGTCTTTGTCCTGATGGAGAACAACATCGCTCTCATAGTTCGTGTACACTCTCGGAGCTACGATCTAATAGCTTTCGGCGTCTGGCCAGAGGCTCCGCCGCAGAAAAACTTTTCCATCACCGCAAAAATGGTTTCACCTGGGATACATCCACGCGAGAAAGGCGCGATTTTGCCTCGAGAAGGTCTCTGGACAAGGTCGTGAAGGTTTTCCCCAAAGTTTCGTAACGGAGTACAAACACAGAAACGGAGAATGGTGCATCAAGATTTCGTCAAAAACGGGATGTCGGAGATTTCAGTGGAGACTCCGGGACTTGGGGAGCCGTTAAGGGGAAGAGACTCTTCAATTCTCTTTCCGGGAAGCAACTGGGGCAAACGGAGGAATCTTCTTGGTCGGAGGATCATCGTTGCGGGAACAGCGGCCGCAACAGCAGCAGCTCCGTGCTTCATTAGGGGCTCACGCAGAACCTAAGAGCAAAGTTGCTCCGTGTGGTGGTGGTGGTGGTCTGCTAGCTCAGTGCTTGGCTCAGTAGCTGAGGCGCTCGAGGCATTCCAAGGAGGTTCCGTTGCAGGAACGGGTGTTGATTTATCGCCCGCACTTCGCTCAGGAGCTTCTTATTCTCCTGAGTGGCGGTAGTAGTGGCGGCGGCAGCGGCAACGGCGGGAGCAGCAGCAGCAGCTAAACCGGAGCGGGAGCGGCATTGGTGCGCCGGAAAGCAACTCAGAGAGATGTGATGATGACTCATCTGATCCTCTTGCCCTGGGCCATGGTGATGGCAAGACATCCAACCTCTACCACTAGCACCAGAGCTACGAGGAAAATCCTACTAGAGCGCGGCCTATTGCCTGTCAAACACCCAAGACTGCCGTCCCCAAACCCTCAGCCTACCCCCCATTTTTCGTCTCCTTCTCTCCTCTCTCTTGATTCGCCCGATGGAGGACGACGAACAGAGGCGGCACCGACCCCTGCTCACGGAAGAGTCCTTCTCTCAATCCTTGAATTCGGGAGTCAGGATTCCAGGATTCCGACCCCTCGCGATCTTGAACCGAGCTGCTCAGGAGTTACTCTCTGTCAGGATGGATCCGAAGATGCTCCAAACTCTAAACTCATGAGCATGAGAGACAGTTTGTCAACAGGCGAGCACCTAAATAGTTTATAGGGTTTGGAGGACCGGAAAGAATTTAGATCGACCGGGAGCTGGACGGACGGATATTTGGGAGTCTGGCACTTCTCCCTTGTTTCACTTCTCTCCTCCTTTTTTCCTTTCGTCCTCCGTTTTTTCCAAAAGTTCAGCATGGCTGGAGGTCTGCTGCAAAAGTTCATGAGCAGCGATGGTAGGGTTTCGTTTAAAAGAACGACTGGCCTCGGGGCAGCTGGCGGGTGATGGCATCCTCTGTTGCGGTGGGATAGGAGCACTCGGACAGCGGGCACAAAAAAGGTTCGATAAAAATACAGCTGACACTTGGAATCGAGCACTCTATGGAAGTATGTTTGCCCGTCAATTCATCGGGCTTCATTCATCTTCCCGTTCGTTCATCCATCTGTCTCGAAACGAGTCTTCGGAGGTAGAGAGTTGGTTAGTTGTCTGTCCATCAGCATTCGAGGTAGAGGAAGTGGGTTTTCTTTGTCGCTTGATGGGTTAGTTGGTTGGCTGCTCAGCTCTCCTTCCGACGACCAAGGAGTGTTCGACAGCCTAAAGAAACAGGCTTGGCCCTCATTACTTGGGTGGGGAGTCCCTCGAGGTAATCCTCGTCGCTGTCCGTACCGTTCTCCTTTGCCTCCTCTTCCTCCTCCGCCCACTACTCCTCGTCGCCGTCGTCCTGCTCCTTCCCCATATTTGGCCCCGTAGGTGAAGATATTGATTGTGATCCGATCGGACCCGATCGAACCACTGGGGACCGTTGATTGCCGCTGTGCAAATGCATAGAGAGCACAACTAGAGGAGTACCTCGTGGAGTACGTCGAGAGGCGCATCCATAGAGAATAACTCCTCAATAGCGTAGGATATGTGGCAGTCTCACTAACGAACATTGTTTCTGTTTTCCAGGTAAGTTCAACACCGCCTCTTCTATCGTCCGCGTGGAACATTTTCGGATAGTAGATTTGGGAACAGCTCCAAAGGCGAAATCTTGGGAGCGTCGGAAAAGTGAGAATTTCCAGCAGGTTGCCGTAGCGACAAGATTGTTGGGGAATCTAGAATCGGCTCACTGCGGGTCCATCGAACATTTATTCATGCACGGCTCATGCCCACCAGGCACGCGGGTGTGTCGCGTCTCCGGCATCCGATGTCCTCGGAGGAAATAAGGCCGAGCAAGTCGTGTAAGCCAAGAAAGAAGAGATGGAAACTCCAAGGAGCGCCTACAGGAAGTGACGTCAGCGTGGCTCCATTGTGTGCGTGTCTGGCGTGACGGACATACAATCAATTATGATTAATATCGCCATCGTTCGTCCGTCCGTTCGCTTGCCTGCTCGACCGCCTGCCGACCAGCCTTCCTCGCCGCTTGCTGGCTGGTCTTCCGGACATATAAGGACATGGATGGACATACATTCGCACACGAGCCCGCGCGCGCTCAAAATGTCCTCGCGATGAGCGATCGAGCTCTTTTTCTTTGTGCTCCTTTTTCCCCACGAAGACTGCCCGCCAGCCCGCCCGCCATTCTGTCGGACTGACGACGGGACGGGCTGACGCACGCACGTTCCGCGATCTCAATCGTTCGCGGTAGGGGGAGAGGGGGAGGGGGGCGGATTGGGGTTGGTTGGAGACGACGGGGCCAGGGGACGTTGGACAACTCACGAGCCTGTTGTAACGGGGACCGATCGACGGAACGGGGGCGGTGCGGGTACACGGAGGGACTGTGTATTCAACACTGTCAAAATATCTCCTCAATGCATCGGGCACCACATGGGACACTGCGTATCGGCCAAAGGACTTCGTGTTGGTTGGCTGACTGGCTCGACGAGTCGCTTACTTGGTTGGTTGGCAGGACATCTCATTGATGTCCTGCCAACGGGTCGGTGGTTTGGTCCTGCTCGCTGAGACAGCCGACCAGGCGGGCGGTCGGTCGGTCGGTCGGTCAAGGGGGGCGGTCAGTCGCTTCCTTGGTGGCCGTCGTCGTTGTCGACGACGGCGACAACGACGACGACGTGTATGTCATGGCTTAATATACAACAATATGCGTTGCTGGTGTTGGGATGTTGTCTAGCAACCATATTGGCTCGCCACAATCCAGTCATTCAGGCAGTCAGCAGTCGTCGCCGTCAGTCCGTCCGTCCATCTATCTCGACGAGTTCTCCTCCAAGCTCAGTCAGAGAGGGCAGTCGGATGCGTTTCTGCAGGACGGGCGGACATGTACGCATGCATGCATGCACCCTCGCGCGCTCGTTCTGCTTCCGTCGCACGACCCGTGGATCCTACGGGTGCTGCATATCTGTCCGGTCGCGGCGAACGGTCGCTCGGAGATAATTCGTCAAAGCGAGTGACAACCGCGAGCGAACATGAATGGAGAGACAGAAAAACCAAATGGAAGCTTCCAGCGGAAGTTTGCAGAGCAATAACTCCTTCTCCCACCAAGGCTCGCTGTTTCCCTCTATCGCTTTGTTTGTTCGTGCGTTCGTTCCTTCGTTTGTTTGTTTGTCCGTTTGTTTGTTTGTCTGTCTGTTTGTTAGTAGCCATCGAATCGTCTCCGTCGTCAGCGTACACGGAGCACGACGACGATGATGACGACGACGACGACGACGACACTATGAGACACACGAGGAGAGTGGGAGACGCAAAGAGACATTGAGGTAGAGAGGACGTCAACGTCGTTGACGACAGAGACGGCGGCGATCTGTCCCCCAGGGCCTCCTAATGCGGTTATGCAACATAGCATCGAAGTCTCGGAGAGAAAAAAAAAACATGCGAACGAACGAAAGAACCCACCGGCTACCGTCCTACCCGTTAGATGTTCAGTCAGAAACCCAGTCACTCAGTCAGTCAGACACTGGATAGGTCAGACAGTCACGCTTTAAAGGAATTTTTGGCTGAAAAAGGAAGGAGAAGAAGAATCCGCTGCATGGCTCGTCTCGGGTGGTCTGGGACGTGGAACCGAGAAGGAGGCGAAGAACAAGAACAAGAAAGGAAGGAAGAAAGGGGAGCTCGCACTTTAACTCGAATTAATGCAAGACATCAATCTGAGATATATGTTCGGACACGTGCTCCAAAGCGGAACATCAACTAATTGGCAAGCCAAGAAGAATCGCTCCCCATTCAGAGAGGTCCTGATTTCAGCTTGTCGGCGGCAGCGCTGTTTGTCGTGGTCCCGCGGTGTCCTGCGGTGTAATTGCGTCAGCCGATACGAACGTCTAGAGTAGAGCCCTCTCCGTCGTCTGCGTCCTGCGGCATCGGGGGTCCTCCACCGGCGACTTGGGTTTGCCGCGACCGATTTCTTTTGTGTATTCGTCCGTAAACGCTAATAACGGGTTCGCTCGAGCGTCCGCTTTAGCGGCCTTTGTCCGCTAAGGCATCGGTGGGCGAGTTTGGCGGCCTGGACCAATTCGGGCATCGGGCAACGTCCTGCGTTGTCCTGCCCCGTCCGACAGGTCTCTGTAGGAAGAGATCTGCCGAGAAGGGCCTACCGTTGTCCGGGGGAACTCGAAGCCGGCTTGCTGTAAAGCCGCAATGACTCCTGGCTTCGAGAAGGATTTGGACGAAAATCCCGAGTCAAGCTTCAAAAAAGCCTCCTGCTCCCGCGTGGTCCCCCTCCTCCCCGGTTTCCCCGTTCTCCTTGGAGTGCGGACGGAGCTCCGTAGGGTGAGACTGAACCCGGGTTCGGCGGATTAGGGAAGAGGCAAAATTATCGGAACGAACACGACGACGACGATGATTCTTTTACATCTGGCATGCGTCACCTGTTCGACGATCGGAGGCACCTTTGTCGCCGAAGGTAGCCAAAGTCATTTCCGTTGGAATCCGACAAACAGGCTCTCCGGATTTCTCCCTCTACGGTCCTTGCTCTTCTCTTTTTTCTTCTTCTTCTCCTAGGTCTCACCAGGACGCGCTAAGCAGGTAGATCGTCGTCGTCGTAGTCATCATCGTCGTCTTCGTCGTAGCAGTCGAAAGCATCTCCGACTGGGTAGTCCATCTTGAGCTTGAAGAGGCGTTACTGACACTTTCTCGTCCCAGTTTTTCTCGCTCTTTTTCCCTCCCTTCCAGATCTAGTTCCACATTCGAGCCGAGCTGAGAAATGTCGTCCATCCAAGCGACCGACCGACCGACCCACCGGCTGACAAACAGAAGCGAGTATCTCGATGAATGTCGCCGGGTGGAATAGAGCCTCAAGCTCTCATTCCGGAGAAGAAGAAGAGGAAGAAACGCTCGTGATTAATAACAGACAAAGCTCTCCAACTACCGTGGCAACTCTATTTGAGTTTCGCCAAGCTCGCGTTTCACTCATTGTCAGCCGACCAATGTTGCCACCATTGTCTTGCCGAAACCTCCGAGACTATCACTGCGGAATCGATCTCGAAGTTCTTCCGAAGACCTCGGAATCGACGCTTTGCATCGAGAATGCGAACATTGAGCCGCTATCGACGATAACGTGCTCAGTGTTGGAGCAGCGAACTTTTGAGTTTTGGCTGTCACCCACTTCTCACTCGCAGTAGTCGACGAGCAAGGCTGTAGGTTGGCTGGCTGGCTGCATTGAACAGCGTTCTCAATACACTGACAGGAATTGATTGGCCCAAAAGAGAGAATCTTATCCCATGATGAATCGCTGACTGGATTCAGCGAGTCTCCTCATCGACGTCGTCTTCGTCGTCATCGCACGTCAGCAGAGGAGTGAGTGAGCGAGCCGAAATGCGAGCGAGGAACCAGGAGCGAATGTCCGGGGACTTGCCAGCTCGCCGTATTTACCGTTGGTTGTGCGTCTGTGTGAACAGCGAGCGAGCGAGCGTCTCACCTAGAGTTGGGAGAGCTCAGTTGGCGGCGATGTGGCCGCGAAATTCAATTTGGACAAAACCTTTCTGCCGCTTAGACGGCTTACGCTCGTCGGCGAATATCGATATTCGGCCAGGCTGTCCGTCCGTCCGTCCGTGCGTCAGTCTGACGGAGAGATAGATGGATGGATGGATGAACCGACAGTTGAAGGAGCTGACCGACTCCCTGCAGCCATCGCTTGTCTCCAAACGATTGTGAAAGTCAATTCGGCAAGTTGCTCGATCGATTATACTGCTGAACTGGCGGGAGTAGGGATAGCGGTATCCACCGCAGCACCGAAAGTAATTTGAAGTCATGAATCGTACTCCGCATATAGCCGTTTTGCATAAACACTTTCGAATAAGTGCTCGATTCGCGTCCCAACTCATCATGATTCATCACTCCCGCATCCGAATCGGTGAATAGCTCTCCTCAAGCACATGACTTAAGATTGCATCTCTGCTTGAGCCACTCTTCCAATCCCGCGCGCGACGTTAACTTCCTGCTTCCTTTTTACCATACACCATGATCACCCATCCACCGGGGCCGCGGCCGTGGGCTCAGCGCTCGGGGCAAGAGGTTCACAGTGAATGTGATTCGAGTAATAGGCCACAGAACCCTTGACAAGCAGCCTTTGGCTCCCCCACAAAAGCAATAAACGCCACGATACTCGACCGGATGGTTTTTGTTTGATTGGTCAGGGGTTGGACGACGACGATGATGATCGTCATAGCTTGACACAGGAACTCCGAGCCGGGAAGGAGGGAGGCAAGGCAAGGCATGACAAGCGAGAAGTGATAGAGTTCTCGGTAATTATGTATTTGTTTGGTCGGTTGGTTGGTTGGCTGGCTGGCTGCTCGGTCTGAGTGGAAGAAGCTCGTTGCCAAGAAGATTGGCTCGAGAACTTGACTGAGGTACCATCAACAGCAGCAGCAGAGCACTACCACCAACACAAGCGACACACGATGGAGTGAAGCGAGGTGAGATGAGGTGTTACTTGGCGAGAGGGTCCGACGGTGGTAAATTGGATCGCCCACAGAAGTCGCGATGGTGGTGATGCTGATGAGCTGAAAAGGGGCCTAAGTGAAGATGACGCTCGTGAGGGCATCTGGACCAGAGATAACATCCATCTAACAACATCTATTGCCATAGAGGCTTGTCGTGCAGTCGAAGCTCCCGTTCCTACTCTACCATGATGCCCGTAGAGAGAAGGTACAGCGCTTGTCCGCCGACCACTTCTGGTATGGTTTGTTCGATGATGTCAACCAAGGCTTCCTCGGTCTGCTTTTTCACAACAACGCATATCATGGGTGCGCGTCGTTTGTTGGACCTGCTGCCGCTCTCGTTGATGATGTCTCTCGGGGCCGCTTCCACACGACTCACCTGCATTTGAGACTCGTATCTCGTATCGCACGAGCATCGAGGTTGGGGTTGAGACGTTCCGAACACGGAGAACATTGAGGTATCTTTAGGGGCTAGCAAAGCCGAGGCGAAGGCACTGGGGACCCGGATAGTTGGGGGGAATTCCACAGAGGGACCAGGGCAAGGGGAGGGGAGGAAAGCGGGACGGAGGGGCGAAGCCGCCATCGATGAAGAGAGGACTATTATACCTGTAAGGATCTGCGTGACCAAACCAATCTCTGAGACATGGATCCGCCTAAAGGACACTTGATCTTTTTTTGCACCTTTTTCTTCGCCCGTGTCTATCTCTCCGTGGGCCATAAACTGTTCGAACCCTTGACATAACCTTCGATGCGAGGAGCGTGTGTCTCGAGTCCATGAAGGCTCTGACTAGGCGTTATCTTTCGGAGAATTTAATTTCCCGCTTCAATTTTTCGTGAGATTAAGCAGGGGCTGAGTGGAGCACTGTTTACCTGATTAGTTTTGGTTGGTTGGATGGCTGGTTGATTGTTTGCTCACTCACTCACCCGCCTGTTGAGCTTCGCTCGATAAATCCACTACCATGATTATGACGCCGGGATCGGTTCTGCGAGAACACACTCGGACGAATTATGGATTGCAAAAACCGTTTCCCGAACCTTACGATTTCATAATCGAGTGACGGATCGCAGCTTGATTAATTCCCGGATGTACCTAGGTTTCAGGTGCTGAGTCTACGTCATCCGAGTTCTCAGTTCCATTGGCTGATGAAACCATTTCAAAATTTATCGGGATTTCGATCGAGTGATCGATTCAGCCAGCTTTCGCAGCTTCCCGTAAATTTTCAAATACTTTTGAGTATTGAGACTATTGAGTATTGATTAAGTGATCGATGGCACTTTCATTTCGATTGACGTTGTTCCAGTCGAGCGTATCAATCCTTCATCGGTTCATTTCGCTTTCGATGAAACTGGAAAGAAGCCTCTGCGGCGGAGCTGATTCAGAACATTTGATCCTCGCTACTCGAGAAGCATTTCTGAGCGAACCCTGAAATGGCCCTGGCCGCCCGCCATATCAATCCGATCCGCTATCCATTGAAAGTAGACGACATAAAGACGAGCATGAACGGCCGCTGAGAGACCTGCATTGTCGTCTCACATTCATTGGTTGCGGTGCTCTTGAGATCATCACCGGCACTCGCTTGGACGACATCGAAGACGACGAGGACGCATCACTGATCGGATATGTCGCTCGCAAACAATGCACCGGGTTAAACGGAGGGATTAAGAGACAGATGGTGGATTCCCATTGAAACAGGACTGGCGCAGAACAGACTAGCAATCCCGAAGAGCTCGCAGAAACGGGTAGGAAGATAAGTACGCGGGCGGGCTGGCGGACGGTCGCTAGCTGGCTGGCTGGCTCGAATAGATAGATGGATGGATGGATTGATGAACCGAGTGACGGACGGACGGACTGCCAGGCCTGCTCGTTGGCGGGCTTTGACAATCTGCGCTTGGCCTGAATTGAGTGAGTTTTTGTTTTCTGCAAAACACCAGAAGACTCACACTGACCGCGGCGGAAAGTGGGAGCACGAGATCTCCTCGGACGACGTTGACCGCGCGGTCGCGAGCTCTTGTTTTATTTCATTGGAAATTCTCAGCTTTCTGCGAGAGAGTGCTCTACTTCCCCGATAGCAAGAATCAACCACCGGATCGAGCGCATTCCCGAGCTCGAGATTCCCGAGCACGACAAAATAAACTTAGCGAGGGGTCGGTCGGAGATATCGGAAAAGAAGTCGCAGGAGATGTGATTGCCCGATTCACAAATCGCTCCTGGTCAGCAGAGGGTGCGGTATTTCGTCGAAATCAGAAGCCGCTGCGTCCGTTTGCCCGTCCGTCAGTTCGGGAGTCCGTTCGATGCTTTGCTCATTAGAAGCTAGAGCTCCGAGAATCGGCCGTTGGTGTTTTTTCGTTGATTCGTCCCAATCAGAAATGGCCGAGTTGACGCGGCCGCTGGATTCCTGTAGAAAACCTATGCATGCGACTCGGATCACCTCCGGCTACCTGCTAGCGCGTCTTTGCGGTTGCATTTTGATCGGAAGCGTGGGGGTCCAGTTCCGCATTAAATGAGCGAGCGGGAGAAAACGAGATCGGACCGAATCAAAATCAGACCGAAACACGACGACAGAGGCGACAATGGCTAAAGCAGAAGGAGGATGTGAAAATGAAAGACAATAAGCGAAATGGAGTTTATTGCTCTCGGAACAGTGCCCGAGTATACGAGTCAGTGAGTGAGTGTCCCCGACCAAACGACCGCTTGTTTGCCGTCCTCTGATGTCTATGCACCCCTCGCGAGACCTGCGCGCACCGCTATCTTACGGCAATAAAGTGATAAATTTCAATGCGATAAAGATTGAGACGGCGAAATATGGCTTCCTAGATCCTCTGCTCCGCTCTGCTGTACTCGTTCAGTGTTCGGGCACGAATCGTTGCTCGTTTCGTCGTTTTGCGGACTATCGTCTGTTGGGAGAATCCGAAAGCTGCATCCATTCCCCACCGAGTCCGTGCGTTCCTCCAACCCCACCACCAGGCAACGGTTCCCCCCTCCCTCCCTTCCCCTCGCCGTTGACTCCGTGGACGTTGAACTCACGAACCAAACTCAAGCCTTCTTCCGAGTTTTCCTCCGAACCCGAGAGGACGGCGACGGAACTGTTTGGGGATGATTTCGGTGCGTGGCGATTGCGAACAGCCAATGGCTTCTTGGCCGAGACGAAGACGAGCTTTTCAATTTAAGTGGACGTCACATGCAGATTCCCGCGATCTCGTTGTGAATCGCTCGCTCGCTCGCTCGTTTCTTCGTTAGTTCATTCGTGTCAGTCGTTCATCGGTTCGTTGTCGCCAAAAGAATTCGCGAGGTGAAGGGTCACTTTGTACGGAGCCTAGATGGTATTCAGCCAACTTGCTCCTGCTACTTGCTGCTGCCGCTGTAATTTGAGGGGGTTGGACGAGAATCGTAGAGCTGGCTGCTCCTGCTCGATCCAGTCGAGCAACCTAAGACGCCGGCGAAGCTCGGGACGAAAAGGTCTTTGAGAAAATCAGTCGCTCGGCCGGCCAGCCAGCGAGCGAGCGAGCGAGCAAGCGGATAGAAAGACCAATGAATCCTAAACTAAAGCGGGTGAGAGGTGAGACTTAGGCAGAAGCGGCGGCACCGTACAATCTAGTTGCTTGGACGCTAGCTCGCTCGCCCGCTCGCTCGCTCACCCGGTCGCCCCAAACGAGATACGAACGCAGCCTCCGAAGAAACATCGAGCCGCCGAGCGGCGGCACCGGCACCGGCACCAGAACCAGCACCGGGATCAGCGAGCCAGCGAGCAACCAACCAACCAGCACAAGAGCACCCCACATGGAAAGAGAGAAGCGTTCTGACGTCACCCCGACAGAAGAGCAGAACAACACAAGAGCTGGCAGAACGCTCTTGGACGCGATAGGGTACGGACGTCGTTGCTGCGTCGCCGGTTCCGTCAAAATTGCTCCAAATTTTAGCATTGGCACCGGTTCTCTTCGGTCAGTGCGGGTCGCCGGTTTTCTGTTCGAGAGTTGGATTAAGAGCTTCGAGAATTTTCGCGGCCGAAGGATTGAAACTCGAGCCAAGTGTTGTGATTCCTCGACTTCGGATAGATTGTGACGTCCGCGTCCGCTACCCCCGATCGCACTCAGAGTGCGGTGGTGTTTCGCTCCGTCGATTGTTGGCAGTGAGTTTTCATCGTTGTGCAGTGTTGATTCGCGGGAAAAGAGAGCTCTGTTGTGGTCGTTGTGTCGTCACCTTGTGGGAATTTCGTGCAGTCCTCAGGATTGTCGAACGCGCGCGCTTCGGAAGCAAGTGCATCATCAACATCGATAGATTGGAAGAGCGAACCCGTGAGAAAAGTGACGTGATACCAACAACGGCAGCAGGATACTAAGCCCGACTGAACAGCCGGCTTGTGAGCTACCATGCATTATACATGAGGATGATCATATGTAGTGTGTAATAGTGTGTTGGAGGAAGTGACCGCACTAAGGATAACCCGAGTCGTGGTAAGTGAATCCGGACCGCTGAACCATGATCCGCCACGGTGCCGAAGGCAGCTCCTGTGTACGCTGGAGAAGATTTCAGCCCATTTGGAGAAGAGTGGCTGGTAGTGCTTGGATTGAAAATTTAGTGAATCGATCGAAGTTCGTGCGTGTGTTTTCGACTTCTGAACGAAAACCCGTGTTTCGGGATTTCGTGTAAATCAGCCGCCTCCAGAGCAACCTTGTTCGTTGATTTGGCGGTTTCTTCGGATCGACAACCTTAACCGACCTGGTTGAGGAGAGCATCCATGAGAGCCGTCCTGAATACTTTGAGACGCGCTTTGGGGAACGGTGCGCGGGGAGGAGGCGGGTTTTGAAGTTTTAGGTGGATATTGCGAGGATTGTTGGATTCTGCGGGAAGCTGCTCTAGTAGAGTCGGGGACTTGCGTAATACCCTCGGAAGAAGTAGTCCACGGGCGCGAGACAGGCAGGCGGTTTGGTCGGGTCGTTGGGTGGGTTGGTGGATGTGCAGTCGGTCGGTGGGTTTTCGAGCTCAGTGTGTGACTGTCTGTCCGTCCGTCTGTCAGACTCCGCTCTGCGCCGCTCGCTCGGGTTTCCTACTTCCCTGCGGCTGGCACGGTGGAACGAATGAGTTTGTCATAATTCAGGCTTATCTGCCCATTGCTTGCCAGCAAGCTTGCTTGCTTGGCAGCCTGCCTGACCCCACATGTGTAACACAAGCACAGAAATTCCAGGTGTAAGAAAATTGCATGTCCCCGTATGTTTATGTGTCTGTGTTTGGTCGTCAGCTCGTGTCGTTCGTTGGGCAGTGGGCAAAGCGAACGAGCGAGCGGGTGAACGGACGAGACCGACGGAAAGTGCACGGTGAACACGAAAAAGGAACCGCACGAGGAACACGGAATAAGAGAGGCACGGAAACAGGCGAGCATACATAAATGGTGTTGTATACAGCCTAGTGTGCGGCCAGCGGCATCACCATCACCAGAAGCAAAGTATGTCGGTGCGTTCGTGTACGAGAGACTTGTACGCCGGACCGTATGTGTGTGTGTGCGTGTATACGGTGTATGGTTCGGCCGAGGAGGAAATATGTTTGTGTCGTCGACCGAGTGCGGAGGAGCAATAAGCAATCGTTCGTTTTTCCTCGGTTCTTCGTTTGTGGGCAAAAATGTCATCCTTCCGCGCACCTTCGGACTCTGCGTGGACGCCTGGTCGACCGAGGCAACCAACAGTTTGACTTATTTGCTCCTCTTTTTCTCTTGCTTCTATTTCTCTTCATGTGTGTAATAGGAATTAATTATAGGCCACGCAATGGTCGCCTGCCTGCCTGCCTGACTGCTCGCTCGCTCGTTTGGTTGCTTGGTCGAGTCAGAAAATGGCAATGTCCACCGAAGACCAAGTCGGCCAACGACGACGTCGAAGACGACGACGTCGCTGGTGCTGTGACCGCTGCAGACGACGACGACGACGATGCTGATGATGGCGTCGACGACGACAACGCAGAAGCACCAGTCGTCGAAGAGAAAACACACACTTGTGCACCATTTTCGGCTTCTGGTAAATTGCTCCGCTCTTCTGATACCAACCTGCGGTGGCTGTGACTCTGAAATTAGAGTGTGGCTGCTTGTTCGCTTCACTGACTGACGAAGCGATGTTCGGTCGGTCGCTTGGACGGACGGACGAGCGGACTGAATGACTCGGAGAAGACGAATTAATGGCGAACAGAACGGTGACTCGGCGCTTGACTCGCTGCATGCATGTCCGCCGGTGTAAGGGAGGTACTGGTCGCTGTTTCACCATCGTACCCGGTCGCCCTCAGCGGGTCCTCCAGCACGCTTGTCCCTCCGGTCATTGCCGACACCAGCACCGTCTTCATCATGAACAACTACTGGATCGTCATCAAATCCATGTTCGCATAGGGGCAGGGAGGCAGGTAGTCTGGGAATATTTCGCGCGATGATCTGAAATCCGATGGCATTCTACTCGACACGGCCTGTTCGACTCCGTGTCGTGCTGATACTTGTGTCCGAGCCAAGTGTGGTTGAAGCGGCGGAATCAATCGCCGATCGAGCGCCAAAGTCGCATAAGATACGCTGCCAATCGATCTTGGCTCCTTGGTCGTTTTTTTCTCTAAGAGTTTTCCACTTCTGCTACTTGTGAGGAAAATTTCCGGATATGTATTCACCTGCGCAATTCCAGCTCAGCGTCGAGATCCGGGAAATATTGTCTAATTATTCCCGATCTGCTCCGGCGGCCTGACGTTTTTCGTGACGCTCCATGAGAACGTACAGTTGTAGGCTCCTGCGTTTCTCCCCCGAACCGTGTTCAATCGGTTCTTCGTCTTCTCGTCTTGTGTAGAGGACGACTGCGAGGCACCCACGAAAAATAACAGATATTCCCTATCCGATCCGGTGCACGGGCACGAATTCTACGCGTACCTTGAACGACTTAGTTTCCGTGCTCACCCAGACGTTCGTCGCGAGAGCCCCCACAAGGTAGATCTATGGTCGCGAATCATCTTTTCTAGCTTTGAGACCTGGTGGGGGAAAAGGCGACGCGGAAAATGGCTGAAATCAGGGCAAAAATGGAACAACATTTTCGGGTGCACTTTTCGGAGGCAAGAAATCGCGAATTTTCAACGCTGAGAGCGAGGAAGAAGAAAAAACGAGAGTTGTTCTCGAGTGTTATTTCGATCGGCGCGCGGTGGGATTCTTTTGTTTTGTCGAGGCCGGCTCTTCTTCAGGATTTGTGGACGGTGGACGGGTCCGTGTTGAGTTGTGGGACAGTTTTACGTCCCCAACGTTGAAGACGAAAAGAGGAAGAAAGAAAGAGCGAGAAAAAAAAACAACACGGACAGTGAAACACTCAGATTGAAACCGACAGACATGCTCGCTTGCCGCTGTTGCTTTCTCTTTCTATGGGTTTATCGGTATTTATATATTTTCGGTATTTTTTACCTGACGCCGCTCCGACGAAGGTGCCTTTTCACCCTTTTTGGCCGCGCTCGCTCGCCAGCCGCGGGGTATAAATCAAGCAAACAAAGAAATGTCGAAATGAAGTTGTCCTTACACCTCGCGACGCGACACCGCGTTTTCAGGGTTTCCCGCTCGTCGTGGGAACTTCGGCCAGCGGCGAAGGTAGCGGGACCACCAGCTTACCGTAAAATCTCTAATAGACGAGCAGTCTCCAATAGACGGGCAGGCCCTAATAAACGGGCAGGTTTTTGAAGTTTGAAAAAATAGACGAGCAGTCTCCAATAGACGGGCAGGCCCTAATAAACGGGCAGGTTTCTGAAGTTCCAAAAAAATAAACGGGCAGTCTCTATTAGACAGGCATGTATTGGACAAGGAGCTTGGGATCATCTGGAGCACGGGAACGCCCCATGATGAACACGTTTCGAGCGGGAATTTGTGCCCTAGATGGGAACTCCGTACGAGTATTAACGGCTTCTAGAATCGAAAGTTCTATGAGAGAAAAGCTTCAGGGATTTTGGCACGCGAGAGTTTCTGTGAGCATAAATTTGCGCGGGAGAAGAGGTTAGAGGTCCTCTCTTCTTCAATCGGCGGAAAGTCTGACGGGTGACACCTGGCCAGATGACATCAAGAGACCGCGCGCGCAGTGGATTGTGAAGCCTGATTGGGACCGTTCGAGACGGTTCTGAGATTATGACAGTAGCAAGTCGGGAGAAACCGTCGAAAAAATAGACGAGCAGTCTCCAATAGACGGGCAGGCTCTAATAAACGGGCAGGTTTTTGAAGTTTGAAAAAATAAACGGGCAGTCTCTATTAGACGGGCAGGCTCTAATAAACGGGCAGGTTTTTGATGTTTGAAAAAATAGACGGGCTGTCCGTGTATTAGAGATTTTACGGTAACCCTGTCCGCCACTCGATCGGTTGAGTGAAACGCTCTGAGAAGAATCTCAATGACTGAGTAAAATGAGTGTTTAGTGTTCGATCGGGCTGAGGCGGCAAGGCTGGGACGTTCAAGCCGCGGTTTTCAACAGTTTCCCCCGGTTCGGGAGGCAAGCAACAACCAGCTAGTCGGCCAGAAAAGCAAGCGAGCGAGCGCACATAGCGAAACAGTAAACGACCTCAGCACCTACGAGTGCGGCCGAGAGACAGACTCACATAAATCTTTGATCGCTGACAGAGTTTTCCAGAGAGCGTTCTGGTTTTTAGGCATTTTATGTGAGTGTTGCCATCGAGCCCTAGGCGACGGCTGTTCGTGTTATTCTGGTCCCAATTTTAGTCCCGAATGTTTGAAAGCTCAAAGCCGTTTCCGCCTGACGTTTGATCTTGCTGCTTTTTCCAGTTCTTTTTCCGCTTTTCCATCTATGGCCCCGGTCTCCGCTTTTGCCTCACAGCGAATTCCTGATCCTCGGGATCCCGTACCTCCGATCATTGGATTCGTGGGGCATAGGCGGTCACCGAGCCGTGGTGGCTCCTTTTTTTCTGGGTAGCTTCACCAACCACGACCCACCACGGAACAGAATGTAAAATGTTTGAGAAGAGAAGACCGGGAGCAATGATGAAAACCCTAGCGAGCGCTAAAAACTCATGCGGTGCTGGCGGTCGGTCGGTCGGTCGGTCTGTCCGTAGCAGGAGCAGCGGTGGTGTCTTGTGTCGAGTACACAGCCCTGGGCAAAGGATCCATCCCTTCAGGTTGCGCCGCAGACTTTTTGTGAGATTAAATTTTGCAAAGTGCTCTCGTTCGTTCTCGCACAAGTTTGGCGCCAGTCGTGGGCATCCAGGGAGAAGTTGAGGCCTTGGCGGGATCGAGGGCAACGGGTGGGGGCACAGTGCATACTTGGGAGCTAGGGCGGCTTGGCATGTTCAGAAACCCAGCGAATGAAAGCAAATCACATTGACAGACTCCTTCGTTCACGCAATGGCGAGTCCAAGTTCAAGACAAAGCCTCAAAAGCCTTCCGAACCCGACAAGACAGCGAACTCCGCCTAATAGGACCGGATCGACGATCGTGAGATCCCGATCCGATTGAGCGGAGAAACTCCGGGTCATTGGCAGGTGTTTTCTCGAACATCCCGGAATATGGTTCCAGTCGGGAACTTGTGGAATGGACCCGGACCTCTACCTGGACCTCCGTTGAGGACGGATGTGCGTGCCGATCGTCGCAGATCTCGCAGTCTCGATCAGAGTGTAGTTTCGGGTCCTTTATTGTAGTCTACAACGGAGGTGTCGCCGATCGCTATTATTCTCCTGTCATTCTGTAGAGGTTGGAAGAGTGGAGCTGATAGCCTTCCTCGTCGAGGTGATTAGCGGGGCGCTCGGAATATCGTTCCGAGAGGGAAGGACAAGAAGAGTGTGCGATGGAGGGAGGTAGAGCGAGATGTCAAGAAGGCAACGATGATGACGGCGGCGGCGGCGTCGCAGGCTTTTCCCTTCGACAGCCGGTGAATTGGTCTGCCACTCACTCGGTAACCTAGCAAGCGACTGGGCAGGCCTGTTCGTCTGGCTATTGGGCCAGCAACGGGACTGCGGATCTTGATGAACGCGTTCACGTCCGAAGGGTTTCCACGAAGAAAAGATTCAAAAAGGTTCAGATGGTGTACTGTGCCCTTTGTTGATGACCAAGAAGTTTCTTTCGAAAAAGGATCGGATAGAGTTGACGTACGTACCGATAGGAAAAGTGGGTCGGAAAGTGAACGGGGGCTGGCCGACTGGATGAGGCATAAGGGCGAAGAAATACCGAGATTCATTCAATGATTCATTAGGCGGTCTTTTCGATGGGACGCAACTTTCCTACGTTCGTCCATCGTTCATTGATGATGCTCTCTCTCTCTCTTCCGAATCAGCGAGGAACCTCCTTCTACCGGTCAACCGGCCGGCTGCGGTCCTGGACTCTTCTCGGAGAGAGCCTAGAGCGGCTCTGCCGTCTTGGGATGAGCCGTCGTCGTGGTCCATAGAAGCGAACCACAAGCACACCGCTGGCAGGCCATAGAGACAGGACGCCATCTTGCTCCATTGACGAACGGAACGTCCGTTTTTAGGCTTTCCTATAGGACACTACGCGGCTTGCAAGAACCAAGGCAAGCGTCGGGAGATTCCCGCCGGCCCAGCTGCCGGAAGGAGCCTGCGAAGGATCTTACCTCTCGCCTTCTTCAGCCTTCCGTCCTTCTCTCCGTTTGCGTGCGTTGCTTCCAATCGGGAAGGCAGGCTGGCAGGCGGTTGGTGAGCTTACCACCAGCTTGCCATCCGGGCTCGGACAGTGTAGGGCCAACAAGATCCATCAAGCACGACTGGTGGTGGCGGTGGTGCATCGAATGAGCGAGTTAGGCATAGCGGGAGCAGGGTAAGGAGAAGGAGGAGTGCTGGCAGTGTGCGCTCCTTTCTTCCTTCATCTCGGTATGCTAGGGTTACATTGAGATTCCTTTAGAGGTAGATGTAGACGGTGATGAGGAAGACGACGACGACGAGCTATAGAGTGCTGTCTAAAAGGAAGCTGCGGCGGTGCATCTTCTCTCAACAATGTTGGTAATCAGAGGCCCTGCCTGCCGAGGCTGCTGGAAAAGGGGAAACGGAGACCTTTGATCTTTCCTATGACAGTTGGGGCCCTGCGCTAAGTGTTTAATTGTGCTGTTGAACGAAGCTCGCATGCAGTCACGCAGCCAGTCTGCCTGCCTGCCTGCCTACCCGGGACCCGAGAGGAGGGACGAGAAGAAACGAGAAACCCAACTAGCCGGGGCACGCAAGCTACCGAGGGAGAGCTGGTTGCTGGACAAAAAAAAAAATTGAAAAAATCCACGAACTGGGTTGGTCATCATCTGAGGGCTCGAGTAGGTACTTCAAGCGCCCTGAGCGGGGCCGCCACCTTCGAAAGCACCACTCAGCCAGTCGGCGGGGCAGCGCTTGTGTGTTTTGCTTTCCAGACCGGCAGTCAGTCATTTCTCCTTCTTCTTCTTCTTATTCTTCTTCCCCTGGCCCGTCTGAGCAAGAACAGGAGCAGGAGTGGGAGCTAGGAGCAAGTAGCAGAAGGGACGGCTGCTGGCGTCCGTTGCTCGTATGCAAGCGGCGTGCGACAAAAGTTTTGTCCAAACACACGTCGTCGTCGACGTCGCTCGAAACTTGCTTGGACAAACAGCGAATATAAAAAGCTCGCCGAGCTGATTAATATATTCACCGGTGGCCGTCGTCCTCGCCGTCTCGCTAGCCTATGGTCTCGGCGTCTGCAGGACGTTCCGACGTCCGCCAGGAGATCATGCACGGCTCGGTGAAAGGTTTTCCGCGAATCGTTCGATCAGCGGAATTGAAATATCGGCCGGATTCCGGAGATCGCGTTGAAAGTCGGCACCGAGCTGTCAACTAGAATTATTACGCAAAACGGACAAACGTGGATTCGTTCGGGATCGAGCACCGCGCGGACGGACGAGAGGCGCGGAGGGCATTTCTCGGTCATCGGCGCGACGCCTCTTCGACGGGATTATCGCGTTATCTCCGTCGATTCCAACGCTAGGGTCTTCGTTTATTTCTTTTTATTAGAAAGAAGACGACGACGAAGGAGAAAAAGAAACGCGCGACTTTGTCGTCGTCGTCGACGAGAAGAATATCGCATCTGATAGCAAACACACTGACGCATCGCTGTTCGCATCAATCGCGCTTCTCGCGCGGAGAGAGCCTTCTCGGGGTTCGATTTGTGAATCTTTGCCCGCCGCCAGATCGACTTCCAGAGCGTCCGGTTCGACTCGTTGGCGCTATCAGCCGCCTGACAATTGATTTCGATGAAAATACCCGTCTGCATTAAAATCATTATCATCGTCGTCGTTTCTGTTAATGTCATCCGATCGCGTTATCGAGCGCAAAGCGAACGGCTTATGAAGCTGATATTTGGATCTGAAAAACGAGGCAGATTCGCCCGACTGTTGATTTCTGAAGACAGAAAAACATTTCTGTCTTCGGGGCGCCGAAATTCTCCGGGATCCTACTGAGTTCTCACTTCAGCGGACCCTCGATTCCTGCCAAGCTCATTCGATCGTCAAACTCATCAAGTGGAACTCTGATTAGCGTCGAGCAGGACTCGTCTACGATTCGATCGCCCGAGGCGAGAGCCATAGGGGTTGGGAAAACTTCGCTGATCTTTGGGACAGCCGTGAACTGAGCTGACGAACTTGAGTTGTGACTCATCAGAAGCGTCAGAAGTTCGCTTCTGACTGAACTATAATTGTGGGCGTTCTGGGGAATTAGCAGTGAGTAACGACAGCATGATGTCCGAAGTCAGAAGATGCGAAGTCGAGAAACAGAAGCGACTTAGCAATTAGCCGCCGGGCGGTGTCGGGCGCAATTGGTCAAAAGATTCGGATGGCCCTGGAAGTGCGAACTGAATTCATGGAACTCTGAAATTGGGAGAACCATGTCCAATGCCGGAGTTTTTCTTCATTCGTTCTCTGCGCCATCGGTGAAGTCATGCGCAGCTCCGGTCGACTGACTGACAGAAGTGACGGACGGACGGACGCGCAAAGTGCAAGATGTTTCGTCCGTTTGCCGTCCCTTCATTGCCTGGCGTGACGAAAAGAGGTGAAGCAGAGTGGAGTGAACACTAAAACACCGGCAGCCAACGGCAGTCAGGAGCAAGCTGATGATTTCGGCTCCGCGGTTGTCGTCGTCGTCGTCGACTCATGCGACATTTACGTGGTCGGTGCCAACCGAAATTGTTATGGCGTCGCAGTCGTCGTCCGGTGCGGGTAGCGCTGCGACCAGCCAGCCCGCCAGCGAGTCAGGTTGGTTGGCTCAACATGTCGTTCTCGACCAGTTCGTAATTGGTGGTTGTCAGCGAGCAGCCAGAAAGGTTAGGATGAGTCGCGACATCGCAGTTGCCGCCGATTTGCCGTCAGCTATCTGAGCGAGCCAGCAAGCAGCGGAATGACTCTCAGAAAGCAGTGGAACGACACAGCAGGCCTCCCTGATTCTTTCTTCCTTTCTCTCAAAGGGTTAATTCACACACACACACACACAGACTCACTTGCGGACAAACACGCGGCGGTCACCAGAACCGAATCGAGCCGGGTCGGGCCCGAAAAAGGGGAACCGGCGGAAACCTTCGAGTTGCCGGGCTGACGAGCACGGGGCCATAAACACAACGACTTTCAAAAACAACAACGAAGTGTCAGCGACGACTACGACGACAGCGTCAAATCATCAGCCTACCCATCATCATCATCATCAAAAGCGTCACAGTGGTGTCAATGGTGGCGGTGGTGTTGCTGAGGAAAATTAAAGTTTAATGGCTCGACCGAGCTCGCGTTACTCCGTCCATCCGTCGAGCGAGCGAGCGGGCCGGTCATGCGGAGACGCGAACCTCTTCAATTCGGGTTCAAGTCCTCGCTCAATTGACCCTTCGAACTCGATGGACCTTCTATTGGGCGAAACTCTCGACCTAGAGCCCGAACCCTGACCGGAGACCTTCGAAACAGATCTCAGACCTCTTGCAGGTGTGTGCGAATCTGGGCACTCGCTTGAGAAGGGGGAGACACGGTTAAATGGGAAAAAGGGGTTCTGAGGTGGCGGCTGGGGACTCGAGGGGGAAAGCGGTCGCCGAGGTTAGTCAGGACAACGAGTAAAAAATTGGACAGAAATAGAGGGGACCTGTGAGGTGTTGATTGAATTCGCGCACGGAAACGCGCGTGTCGACGAAGATTCGCTCGTCCAGCTTCTTGGGCCCCAACTCGGAATTCCGTGTGCTCTCGTTCGGGCCTCAACTCTCTCCTGGTCTCTCGTTTCAGGAACGGTGGCCGGTCGGTTGGCTGGAGTTCTTTTCTTTTGTCCTGTAGTGTGTTCCCAATTGCCAGCCATTTTCTCTTGGCGGGCGAGCGGGCAGGACGTCGTCCTCTGCTCCCGTCCCATCTCTCTCGAACTCGTCCTCGTTCGTCCTCCAGGGGTGTTCCTGCTACCGATGGTCGTCGTGGTGGTGGTGGTCGTCGTCGTCGTCTTTCGCTTGGTCCCTCGGTGTGAGCGGTGGACGAACGGGCGGGCGGGTCTTGGCCTTTCTTCCCGCCGAGGAGTGCTGACGTGGCAAAAATAATTCGCTTTAATTTCTCCCACCGGGAAGGCGGGAAGATAGCCGCCTTTCCCGCTGTTCCCGTGGATCTTTGGCTGCCGTTTTCTGTCCGCATTCGGAGGAGAACATTGAGGAGAGAGGGTTGGGGTGGACCGGGGGCGAAGAAAGATGGCGGAGGAAGATTCCGTTTCAGGGAGACCAGATTCTCGCCGAACGTTCGTCTAGACTCTAGACCTCTGGAAGTTCAATTCTCGAAGAGTAGCACAGCGCATGCGCAAGATGTTTGGACTTCCGACCGCCTGGAAAGGGGTTGGGAAGTGTGAGAGTCCGAGAAGGGTGAGAATGATTGAGGGAAGGGGGCTCAAGAGGTTTTAGAACAAGACCTGTCGCCGAACGGAGCAACTTCTTCCGAGCAGTTCCTCTCCTGAATAGATACCTAACTGGAAATCGGATTTTTCCCGCTCGCCCCCCGAAGGCTCTGAGAAAGATTGGAAACCATCCAAGGACTGAAGAGAACAGGAGGGGGTTGGACCGCGAATTTGAGAGGGGTCTGTTGGGGGATGGGGGTACACCTGTTAAAAGGGTTGAGATGAAACGGACCACTCAGACAGACACCCGACGAACACTCCGTTTCAAAGTGGCCACTTAGCCTCCCCGACAGTCTTCCTCTTCTTCCCTCTTCTCGTCGTATTTCTTTCTTCTTCTTTTTCGTTCCTTTGTCACTGGCAGCGGTGGACTGTTTCCCGTTTTTCCGCGGTGCGTTTTTCCACGCGTCTCGCTTTCATACTCTCGGTCTCTTCTCCATTGTGATGGAATCATCCTTAATGCTCATCAAAAAGATCGTCATGGCCACGGTTGTGCAGGTATTGTCATCATGGTGGATATTCGCGGGATGGTGTGCGTGCGAAACGCAGTGGGGGTCACTCGGTTACAGTGCGGTGGAAACCTCCGGAATCGCTGGATGAATCTGTCACCGCTGATATCAAACAACGAACGCGTAAAACCGCACTTGAACCAAATAAGAGTTTTAATTCGTTCGTTCGAGATTGAAATCTGATCCAGATCCGCTGTCGTTACAATTTTCCCAACTCTATCTTTCTTCTACTCGTCCAAAAGCCATTCAATCTGTCGGTCGGTTGCTCGAGTGGTCGGTCCGGTTCGTTCGTTCGTTCGTTCTTTGGGGCGCTTGGATAAAGTCGACAGCTGAAGGAATGTCGTTCCGTCTGATTTTCTTTTCCATCCCTTCTTCGTTTTCGTCGACGTTTTTCTCCGCTTGTTTCGAATGTTTTCTGCTTCTGCTGTTGCCAGTTTTCGCGCGCGTCTTCTGGCACTGTATGTACTACTCCTGACAATATGGGTCAGCAGAAGCAGAAGAGAAAGACGGAGCAGAAGAAGAAGAAGACGCGGCAGAAAAACCTGTCAAACTGCAAATGCCCACTCGCGGATTTGCATAAGTTGTTGAACTGTACCCGAGCGCCGCGCCGTATTCAATCCGTTCACGCTTCCATGGACCCGTAGGAGCTTTACCGTTTCGAACTATTAGACACACAGTACCGACCCTTTCAAAGACTTAATCATTTCTCTTTCAATTCGAACGCACGAAGCTCATGTCGTTATTTGTTTCCTTCTCGAGATTGGGTTTTTGATTGAACTCAGGTACGCGGAACCCAAACTGGTAAGCAGAGCTCCCCAAGCCGAAAATGAGCGCGTGAATTTCAAATTGCTGAGGAGCATGGATTGTTCTGGAGGTGAAAAAAAAACGGAGATAATTCCGAGCTAAAAACGTAACGAAAGAGCAGAAAAAATATGGAATGCAAAAAAACGAGAAGTGGTCAGCACTGGTTTCTGACCAAAGAAGGCCCTTTTTTGGAGAGATCATCTTCATAACATTTAAGGGGAGACGATTATAATTACAACAACCGCACCACACAAGCGAGGAGCTCAAAATGAATGTCATTCCATTTGGTTCGTTCGCCTCTTCGCGCTCGGAACAACGAGCTATAAATTCAGTGCGGACAAAAGAAAGTAGGTGGATCGGTGGCCGTAAATGCGTGGAAGACGTGCAGTGTCACTCAAACGTCACCGAGTCACAAACTTTGTCGCGTGGTCAGACCGATGGTTGGTTGACGATTCAAGCTTTACGTAGTTACGGTAAGAAGAGACGAGGAAAATGAAAAGAGAACAAAGGACATGGAAGAATGATAATTGAACCGAAAGTGTGGGTTTCTCGCGGGACACGTCAGCTGCGCACCGTTGGGAAAACATCTCCGCTTCGAGGATCGAGCACAGAACGATAACCCGAGACTTGGGTAGCCGAAACGTGTTCAAAACCGCGACAAAGAGAACTCTTGAGGCTTCCTAGGGGGAGAAATTTCAGTCCCTCATTGAACACCTAAATTCAGTTTTCCCAGCGTGAACGAACTGAATTCGAGACCTGACTATAAAAATCAGGCAAGACATGAGGGTGAACTTTCATGACCGCTCTACGCAATTTTGAGTGTCTACTTCTTGAGAGGAATGGCTCGCTCATTTTGCTTGCTTTGTTGATTCGTCGCCTGTGGAGGGGAGTCGAGTTGCGCGAAGCAAAAATTTCAAGTGCTTCCATGAGGCTTCCAATAAGCTGTTGCCAGTTGCCATCGCTCGCTCGCTCTTTCCTTCCCTCCTTCTTGCTCCGACGCTGGATCTTTTCAAGAGGACCAGAGATTAGCTCGCTGTTCGGAGGTTTTCCTTCTTTCTTTTCTCTTTTTTTTGTCGCGTACTTTTTCCACTCCGCGCAACTAAAGACAGAGACATTGTTTTGATAAGAGATCTTCGCTGAGGCCCTTCGGGACGTCAGCGAGCGCGAGGAAATCGTGAAAGGTAGACGGACGCAGCCGTAAACCGAACGATGGACTTACGGAGAGTTTGAAAGGTGCGATCTTCGCTCATTTCCCGAACAACTCGATCGCGAGCAATCGGCGGGAATTCATTGAAATCGCTGTCTCAGTGAAAATCGTCAGACTCGGGCCGAAGCTCATGCCGGAAAAAGTTTTATTGTTAGCGGTCGGTAGAGGCTGAGCTCACATTCGACCCTTGGCTTGATACTTCGGATCGTTTTAAGAGATGCCATCAGCATTTAGGGCTGATTCTCAACCATGCGGGTCGTCAGCAGAAATATTTGAGCGGAGTCTCGCGAGAGAGAGAGAGAGAGAGCGGAGCGCACGAGAATACAAACAGATGAAAGAGAGCGAGGGAAAGAGAGAAGGAACCGTAGGCTAGCCGGGGTTCTCGGTCACCGCAGACGGTCGTTCCGACAAACCCCCATCCTGAGACCAATGTTTCATCCGTTGTTGTGAGAGTCATACAAACTTCTGGCTTCCGAAGCCTGATTGCATGGCGTACAATTACGTATCGTTTCCTCCATCAAACTCGCTGTTTGATGGAACTAGCCACGCTAGACACCGTCTCGTCCTATAGCCCTTCAGGATTCATGCGCGTTTTTGTGCACGCTAGGGCTTGGGCATCGTATTTCTCGCCTGCCTCTACATCTGACGATGTTCATTTCGTCTACGGACGGTTGAAAAACGTGAGGAAGAATGTTTCATTCGTCTCCAGTGAACATTTGGGAGCGAACTGCGCATGGGACACTCCCACTCGTTTCAGTTTCCGTCCACGTGTCGTTGCCAGAATCATTTTCTATTCATTTTTTTCCCGGTTTGGATTGCTTTTCTTTCCGGAAATTCGCTATAGAGCCGTGCATCTCCCAGAGCTGCAATCGCTTCACAACTTATTCCATGACACGTGAATGGCAGGGAGATAGCGTGAACAGTTTTCCACGTCTTCCCTCGTTGTCCGCATCTCTCGTCTCAAAAACGACTTTATTCGTTTGTGAGTTTTTCGTCGGTTTTTTTACCTCTCCTTCTACTTTTTCTCCGCTTCTTAAGGCGGCGTTTTCGTGTTTTTATAACTCGCTGACCAGCAACAGCTAGCGAACTGGTTGGCTACCTTCGAGAGAACTGTCGACATTGTGTCCAGTTTCACTGGTGTTGCTCAGTTGTCCCTAGTTGTCACCGTGAAAATGTTGCTGTCACGTCGTGGAAACCGTTGTTCGTCTTGTCTTCTCGAACAGTTTTTACGCGTGAATATGATTTGGCGTGATCTATTCTGGACAATCATGTCATTCAAACGTTCAGGTCGTCAGATGGGCAAGCACCTAGTTGAGGTGCTTGTATGGATGCGGATGAGAATCACATATTTTTCATCGTTTTCCCTTTTTTATCTCAAGTTCAGCATTCATCGGGTTTGTTCACACGAAGAAGCACCGGGACTCGCGAAGAATGAGAAGAAGACGGCTTGTTAAGCTGCAAGTGAGTTGTCAATGAGGGATTGTCATTTTCGGTAGCGACCGTGTCCGACGGAAGGAGGGCATCGCTCCGATATCGAAACAAGCCGCGCCTGCCTCGCTTCCATCGCATCCATCTGTCTCAGCATCACAACTACTGTCAAGCGGGTCGACGTTAGTTTGGATGTCATCGAATCTTTTGTTGTCATCTAACACATCTCGAAGGCTTCCACTTCTTGACCAACTTCCTCCCCCTCCCGCCAATCGATCAAGCCCACTGAACATCTGTGCTATACCAACTCATTCACTGTGCAATCAGTGAATCTCCAGGACGCGAATCCCTTTCGAAACTTCAGCGAGGTCCCACAACCAGGCCATCCTAGGAATTCGAAGTTCGCGCGAAGATGTTTTGTGCGGCTGCACTTGGCATAGATCCTGCAGCCGTTCTTCTTCTTGGGATCGCTGCGGGCCCTCCATCCCGTAGTCAACCTCCTTTCACCTATCCAGGACCTTCTGGAACGATGATTTCCTCCTGCATCTCATGGAAGCCTATCGTTGGATGTCACCCCCTCCCCTCCCTCCCCCACTTCAACCCCCTCTGAGAACTGTAGTCGGGAAATATCCTGACGTGGAGGATGTTCCATGAATGCGCGGGTCTCCCTGCAACAGGAATCGGATAAACCCGCGGAGTCAAGAATCCTGAGACAGACAAACAAACAAACAAACTATACTTATGCATACGAACATGCATTTTTCACGAGGTTCCTTCGATCCGAGCCCGGATCTACCCGTTTCTCCCATCTCGCTCGGCCCGGGTTCGCTCCCTTCCGAAGAGAACTACAGAAGCTTCCAGATTGCCCGCCCGGTCGTACGCGAGTTCCCCGATTTCTCGTTCCTTCCCTAGACGGATTGTGTGTCTCGTATGCTTGATGCATTCATAGAAAAAGGAACAGATGTGTTTTATGCCCAACTTTGAGAAACTTTCTCTCCTCGTTTGTTTCGTGTCGTTCGAACAACAACAGCCACCGACAACACTAGTGACAACAACCAAAACGATTCCGTGCCCTCTAGCGGTCAGCCGGGGTCTATCGTATGTTGGGACTGCGATGTTTTTTCCCTCGGCGATCACTTCACTTCTGACATTTTCGTCGACAAGTCCGTTTCCCCCTTCGTTTGGGTAAGCTGTCAAAACACGAAGTCAATCACGCACGAGCGTAACTTGCACCCGGAATATAAGACGAGCGAAAAACACGTGTTTGTAACTCGCCGGACCGCAAATCGCTTCGGCATCGCGAACTACAACAACAACGACAAAAATGAGGAGAATGTCGCCTGCTTCATTCCTTCATTGTTGTCATCGTAGTTGGTCGGCTCCCGGATCGCTGTCAGATATTTATGGGAATGTAGCGTCAAATTGGGACTCGATTAAAGCGACTGTTTATATTCTGTCGGAAACAACGTCGTTGGCTATGAAGGGGACCGCGCAGTATATAGACCCCGATCCTTCGGTCTGTCACGGCACCGTCCGAGAGGACGGACGAGCCTCGGCTTGCTGCGAACGGTGAAGAGTTTGCAAGCGAGTAAGGAAACGAACGACCGAGTAAGCAAACCGGGGCTTGGGGACGCGAAGCAAACAGGCGAGCTGGGGAAACTGGGAGGGGACACTGGATGTGGAGAGGAGAGGCTCCCGGGCTGGTACAAAATTCACAACAACTTCTCCAACACTCCATCCACATGTAGCTTTCATCAAATCGTTCACCCAAAGCGGCCAGGGAAATGACTACAAGGAGAGCGCGTGCAAACTTTAGAGAGCGCTTCTACTCTCCTGTAGCCACTCGCCCGCTCCTTGCCTCGTCGACCAACCCACTTCTACTTTTTTTTTTCGCTTCGCCTCTACTTCCGTCGACGGAGAGGCTTGCTTTTATACGCTCGCTAGAGGACGTTATTCGGATACTCTAGATGGGCATGTGGGTACAGTGGCGGCGCTAACTTCAGACTCTGCGTGACCGTACCTGAGGAATTTCGAACCCTGGATGGTACTGTGGTGATATTACCTCCTCTGGCGACAACTTTTTTAGTCATCCTGCTGCTGAGTGGAAATCAGCAAACAGGAGCGGTAGTCTTCGTCGGTCGGATGGTTGGTTAGAGTGCTCGAGGAATGAAGTGAGGGATCGACTGATCGAATTGGGAAGATGGCTAATGACGTCGATACTCGCTGCACTTGACTCAACTCAACTCGACCGACTGGCTGACTCGATGTATGTGCCCAATAACCAAGAAAGGAGTGTTCTGCCTCTTCTCTGTGCTCGCCTCGCTTTCTCCGAGTGCGCCGGTTGCCGCATGGTTGCTCGCTCTGTGTTGGTGGATGCTCTTCGGTTGTCGGCCGACGTCATACTCTACCGCACCGCAACGCAAGGAGAGCGGTCATAGAAGCCAGTGGACTCCACACATTCGGAATAAGGAGGTTAGGACGCAAGGAGCATACAACTCCAGACTGCGTTCCGTCGATCATCGACTTTCGTTGTCCTCGTCGACGTCGTCGTTGTCGCCTTCTTCCTCACAGTTGCCGCTGTAGCTGTTCTTGTTGTTGTTGTTGTTGTCGGTGTTAGGTTGTTGTCGTCGGCTTCTTTTGTGTAATGTGGGCCATGCCGTCCTTGAGCCGTCCTTTTCAGAAGGACAGCTACTCTGAATCTCTCACAGGACTTCTTCAGGACCCCGTTTCGAAACGACAGTCCTGCGGCAGGGTTTGTGTCCTTCGTTCCGGAGTGAGGGAAAGTGAGAGGAAACGCAGTAAAGTTCGCGAAGCTGGATAGACGCAGGAACCAACAGACACAGCTGCAACGGGAAAACTACCCCAGCGAAAGAAGGAATGGCGAAAGGAGGAAAAAAGGAGAACAAAAGGAACAAGCTTCGAGAGAATGACTGGCTTCGCAGGATTGTAGTCCCTGTGTGTGAGTGTCCTGTTGCTCAGCCATCAACACGGGAGATCACGTCCGTCCGGTTGCAAGCAGCGGCCCGCTAGGCTTTTGCCAAGTCAGGCAGAACCAAACGGCGAAGGCAGATGGGGTGAAGGGAGAATAAGCAGGACGCCTGTATTTTACAACGCCTCCCCGGCGGAAGGCGAAAACTTGCAAGCAACTAATCCGGCACCAAACAGAGGAATAAGAGAACCAAACGAAAGAAGCGAGAAATAAAGGTATACAGGAGGATAGTGAAAGAAAGTGAGGGACAGGAATGAAAAGGAGGGAATAAGAGAGGGAATCAGGAACATCTCGCGCCATCCGAAGAAAATGGCGACGCAGGTGGCATAGCGAACAGGCGGCACCTATATCAAGTCTATTAGCGACGCAATTCTTGCTTCGTTTGTCTGTCGCGGCACGGTTGCTTAACGGCGACCGTCGCAGGCTCGGTGGCTGTGGTACAGTAGTGCATCATCGCAACGGCTGCGGTGGTCGTCGTCGTCGTCGTTGCCGTCCCCATAGCGTTGTCGTGTTCCCGCTAATGTACGCCATTAATTGTATGAAATAATACGTCGTCACACTTCCAAGCGTACTGAGCCGACCCAGCAGCCGTCCTGCTGCCATTCAGCCATCCAGGCATGCAGGGAACCAACCAACCAACCAACCCACCCCTCCTCCTCCCACAACACTCTTGGGAGAATCCCAACCAACCAACAAACAAACAGACAGAGCTCGGAGACGAGCAGACTGGGAACCAACAAATAACGGAGATGCCTCCACGACCGGAACCGAGCCCAGTCGTTGGAAGGGTAGGCGGTGGCGGCGGCAGAGGACAGTCCTTGCCGGCACCGCGACAGCAGGGGTGGCTACGGGGAAAAGCGGGCGGGCGAGCAACGGAGAGTGTGGGAGCCGTTCCCGACGCAGACTGTGCAGTGCCGAGGGAAGAATAAGCGTAAATAACAGCAATAAAGCCGCGACTCGCTTTCATATGTCTTTCTCTACGTCGGGCGGGCGGGCGCCCGCTCGCTATGCCTTTCTGTTGGTCCGTACGTCTTGGGGTAGAGAAGTGGCGCACGGGCAAACCAACCGATGCAAGGTGCCCCGCCAACCTCGCATTCAGCGCCGCACCTCGACGCAGTATGCGCAGCAGCCTCACGGCGAACTCCGCAGATACCCGCGGGTCGCAGTTCCGCGCGCGTCCTTCTTCCAGTGTATTCTTGCTCGCTGCTCACAACTGGAAGTCAGGTGGTTGAATGCAAGCTTGGGTGGATGAGTGCGTGCGCGACGGCGGCGGACCCGCCTGGAAGAGCTCTGCAAAGTCCACATGTACGACCGGGAACGCATGCAAGGCAACGGGAGACAGCAAAAGAGAAAGCGCAATCTAAATGCAAAAGAGATCCGCGTGCTTCTGTTCTCTCTAACAGGCACCAGCAGCCTCGGTCGGCCGGAGGGGTGGCAAGCAGAAGAGGCCGAAAAGGGGGGGGCGGCGAAGGGGGGATGGGAAGCAAGGGAGTATGAGGAAAAGCGAGTGTGTGTGATGATGCAAAGGAAAAGGGGAAGGGGGGTGGAGGCGGGTGAGGGGGTTGGGGCAGGGGTGAAAAGGAACAGCTGAAGGAATTGAGCGCAAGGAGGAGAGGCTAACTGAGGACAGAGGAGCGGCTACGCAAGCAGGAACCGAACCGAAGCAAAGCGCGGTTGAGACGTCGGTCGGGTCGACGTTGAAGACAATCACGGTGGAAAAAGCAAGCTCTTCCAATTAGAAGCTTTTTTGTTCCACCAACTTTCTTCATTTTCCCTCGCTTCTTTCCCTCGAACAACTCTGTTCCTTCATTCGGTCGAGACCATTGTCTTCGCCTCCGATTCGTTCTGCATCGGTTCTCAAGGATGGTGAACTTCTATATACACGGCCTACGATGGCGATGGCTCCAAGTCTGAATTTGAGAATCCTCAGGATTCGCACGAAAGATCACAGTCATTGACGGTGCTTGGATTGGGAAGCCACAATGTTCGAATTCATGATAATTTGTTCGCTTGAACGCGCGGAGTCCTGTTGGTTCATTACGAAGAGATCTTCCGGTGCGTTGCCCGAAGTTGGTCTCCGGGTTGGTTCGAACGGGACAAGGCGTTGTGAGATCCCTTGGAAGCCGTTGGCTGTCAGGGAGCGCCCGCGGTCGCGTGTTTGTAAATGAACTAATAGTTAGACACTCATTCACTCACCCACTCCCACTTGGGAATAACGACTTTCAAAATCAACCAAGCCAGACACCGAGCGGCGACCGAGGAAGAAATACCTCGTGGGGTGGCAACGAACCGAGCCGGGACTCCGAGGGTAGGGCAAGAGTAGGCGGCAGCCAGACGGTGTTTTGCCTACGAACTCTTTTGGGATGTGCCATTTCGTTTCGATGGGGTCTGTCCTCCTAATTAGGATATCGTTCACCTCCCTGCCTGCTTCTATCTACCTACCTATCCACTCAACCTTCTACGCCTGCCGCCACCCGAGTCCTAACCACCACGCAAGAGAGCCGAATGAAGCCACAGCCTTCCCCTGCTGCGCTGAGCTCGTCGCCGTCGTCGCGGGTCGGATCTTTTTTCCTTTCTTTTTTCAGAATACGATGTCGCTCTTTGGTTTCGCGGCAAGTCAAGCCTTTCAAGTTTTCTCCGAGCCCCTCGCGACGACGGTCGTCTTCCTTTACAGCCGCGATGGGGGGAATGCCTGGATGGGTATTTGTCCCCCTCACGGACCCTGTTCCTCTATTCATCCCTCGAATAGTGCACTATTTCTTCCTTTTCAATGACGACCCTTTCCATTCAAAAGAGCGACACTATTAGGACTCGAGAGGAAGAATACGAATGGTTGATAGAAACGAAATATTTATTCAAGAAATCGTTGTCGTCGTCCTCAAATGATGAATTTTGCGCATTTCGGTTTCTTCCCACCTCCAACGATAGCTTTCGGGATCTTCCTTGCGAGCTTCGAAGTCGTCGCATTGCGCTTTCTCGAGACGAGCCGGACAAGCTACTGAGCGTCTTCTTCTTCTGGTTTTCGTCCCGTTTTCGTGGTTTCCATCGATAACCGACTCAAGTCTTCACCCGGTGGTGGGCTTTCATTCGGTCGGTCGTTCGTTCGTTCGTTGGGTCGCTCTCCGCGGTCGGTCTGTGCATCTCCGACCGCCGGTTCATGATGGTTAGAGCTTTGTCTATATATCATCCGGTCCATCGGTCATGCTACTTGACGCCTTGATTAAAGCGTCCCTCCTCCACGATCTCCCTCGGCTTTTCCCTCTCGGTTTCTCCTTTACTCTGTTTCAGCCACGTGGGTGCGATTACGGTCATCTCTCTCATGGCTCAGCTTCTTCATCCACTGTGACCTTCTCCTCGCTCATAATCGTCTCCCCATCACTTTCGGTCCCCTTCCTGACTCCCTTCTCCCCCGTTTCCCCATTTCTTCCACGTCTGACTTTATCCTTTTCTCTGCCGTCGCCTTCGCTCCTGACTCCCTAGCAACTTACATTCCTGTCGTCGTGTTGCACGTTTTCCCGATGCGCGTTTCTTGCAAGTGCCCGAGACAGCGGGCGTGCAAGCGAAATCGCGCGAATAAGAAGAAGTCAAACACGAGTTTCGCACTGGCGAGTAATGCTCTTAGAATTATTCTCGGGACGTCAGGCCGCTCATCTCGTTTCCATTTCGCGTGCTCGGACGTTAGAACGGCCTGGGACTGCACCCAACCGTTACCAGCTCAAGCGCTCAGAGACGACACCGGAGCAAATGGAAATAAAAATGTTAATTTCTTCATCATTTCACCACCCGCGTCTCGGGTCCTCGTCCCGGCCTCAAGTCCAGTTAACTCTCCGGTCAGTCGTGCGAGTGCAAGACCCGGAACCTCCCGCACATCCCCCAAAACAGGCCTCTGGCGAGCAAATGGAGAATCGAGAATCTGTCTCTTGATGATGATTGCCATAGCGATGGATGGTGAATCCGAGCAAGTAGTTTTTCCCCATGATCCTCGCTGTGTCCGGCGGCTGCGAACTGAATGACGCAATCTTCTCTCACTTCTGAGCTGGTGCTCCGCCACCCTCCACCACTCCAGCGGTGTTGTAAACCCGAGTTCGTGGGTTCTCCAAGTGGTGGTGATGGTGGTGGTTGTATATTATGGTTGGTAAAGGACGGGTTAGAACGCTTGGTTGGAGCGCTGTTGGTTCGACGAGTAGGAAAACTGGAATACTCCGTCTTGTCGTGATGATGGAACGTATCCGTTGCACTGTCTCCTCTGCTGGCTAGGCACTGCTTTCGCCTTCGCTTTCTGAAGCCAACCAGCCAGTCAGCCAGCCAGCCAGCCGGCTAGCCTCGTAAAACCCTCGATACACAACTAGATGTGGAGATCATCGCGAGTGGGTAAGAAGACGGCGTCGACGACGAGGGCGACGGCTTCCTTGATACGAGGCCGATCAATCTCGCGGAAGAGCGAAAAGTCGACTCCGTTGGCTTGTAGGCTTTTTCCCGTTGCCCTGCTCATCCTCGACTTCCCAATCAGACCCGTTCTGGTTGTCAAATATGCGACTAGGATAAAGTATGGGAAACCGAGGTGGAAAAGGTGATCGAGAACTTTTGTGTCATACTTTATCAGTGGACGGATCGAGGGAGATTCCCTCCGTTCTGAGCGAATAATTCTCGAAAGAACGAGCAGAATCACTTCGAAGATCGTGATTTTGAGAAATCTTTGTTTTTCTTAACGTCGGGTCGTCGAAACGGGGACTCTCGGATGGATTGGTGGATGCGAAAGTCGGAGACGAGACGGGAAAGGACATTTAGATGGCGAAACAAACGCTCGTTCCATCTACTTGGAAATGATCGTTCTCCGGATCAGGGTGGCTTTGGAAGAACGAATGCGACTTGATACGCGCTTCAGTGCAGAATTCCGTGCCGAGATCCTCCTCACAACAAGAAACGGGATCTTGAAGTCCTCGTCGCGTTCTGAGAGATGAAGCCGAAGGATTTCTCCTCAAGGGTTGTTGAGAGTGGTATATAGGAGACGACGACGATGGAAGACGGGAATACGATATCCTCGCACATCTGCAGAGAGGTGTGAGGCGAAGCTCATCTCTTTTTTTTGTTACCGCTTCCTTGTGCCCGTGGTGATAGAGTAGTTCAGAGTTGAATCGCGCCATGATCATCATCATCTCAATCGTTTCTACCATCGTCGGCCGCCCCGGTCATGAGGTATCGTCTCAGTTTTCGTCTTCCTCTGACCGGGTTCACAATCTTCTCCTCGGTCTCGTTGTCAGATGAAGAGACCCGGAGCTCGAACTCTTTCTTCTCCGGCGAGAAAGAGGAGAAAGCAAACTCTTTAGATCTCATCTTCTTTCGTGCAATTGCTTCCATTCTTCTTCTTTCGTTTGCAGTTTTTTTTCTCGCTCTGTTCTTCCGTTCGCTCGTGCGTTCGCCGCTCGATCTATTGGTCGATCGATCGATGAGCTCGCTTAGCGCTTGAACGGAGAATACGAACGAGCGAGCGAGCGAGCGAAGGAACGGAAATGGCGGAAAGCGTTCGACGGACAAACAGACTCAGGGAGACTTAGACAGACGGGAATACGGAGACTGGTATCAACCCGAAAATGCGGAATGTCGACTGGAATCTTATGCGTTTCCTCCCGACGATCGACGGAACAAATGATTCTCAGTCATGAATAAATAAACTGCGAGGGATAAGACTGATGTGTAGTCAATCAATAAATCCGTCGGTCTCTCAACCTGTTCCCTGCAGCAGCGAGCCAGGACCCATCCTTAATGGACGGATGAAAAGGGAGGAAAATTCGTTCAATATACTTTGTCATAAGCATCATCGACAACAACAGCGCCGACGGAGACGACGACTAAAAGACTTACGAGATAGCGGAACGACGAAAAGCAGGAGTGAAGCGGGGAAAGGGAGGGGACGAAGGAAGAGCCTAGGAATAAAAAGACGAAAGGGGGAATCCGAAGGAAGGAGGTGCGGCAGGAGCAGCACGGCTAGGGAGAGCTCGAGATGCTTGAACAGCGCGATGCGCGCGTGACAACAGGGTAGGGAAAGACATCTTTTGTCGTTGTTGTTGTTATAGTTGCTGATGCTGGAGCTGTTGCGCAGCACCGAAGATGATGGCAACCTCGACGTCGTCGTCGTCGACGACGACGACGACGACGACAACTGAAAGTCTGATGGATATTTTAGCTGTTGCTCCGATGCACCGTGCAAGACGCAGACAACGACGCAAGGTCCTGCATTCGATCGGTGATTGGGTTAGACTGCAAGCAGCGAGACATCCAGACTGATAACCTCGCTGTCTCACCAAGCTCGGTATGTCTGTCTGTGCATGAGCTTTTGCGTTTTCTGCCGGTTGTCCTGGTTGGCTGGAGTCCAATGTGGAGCCTTCTCCTCGTAGGAGAAACTCCTGAGGAGAGACGAAGCGAGCGATGGCGCATCATCTTACCATCGATCCCTCCGCTCGTTCGGATCGCTGGCTTTCGCTCGCCCACTTGCTCTGACCAGGCGGTGGCAACAGCGGAATTTCTTCCACAGATGAAGGATCGGTTTCCTTCCTCCTTCCCTTGCTCGCTCGGTGTCGAAGTAACGACGATGAACTCCGGCTCGAGTGAGTTAGCGAGAGGACGAGCGAGTGAACGAACGAGCAGACAGCCGAAAAAGACCGTCCGACCGCCGCCGGGGAGAGCTTGATAATAGCCGAGGGCTCGCGTGAGTGCCAGCCGTGGATCGGCGCGGGCGATGCCAGCAATGCGCTGGTGCCACTGGATGGCAGCAAACGGGTGAAATATGAAAATGTCTCTTCACTCACTCAGCGCGGCGGCGAAAAAAGAATGAATAGTGCGGGGAACGCTCGCCCCGCTGCCAGCCGGCCCGCAGAGCCTCCACTCGCAAATGCGCTTTGTCCTTAATGTGGCCCAGATTTATGTGATGTTCTTCTTCACCTTATCTGACTGAGTAAAGGCGGGAGGGGGAGTGAATGAGTGCATTTTTGTTTTAGCTCATAGCGCCATACATCCGCACACCTCTTACCCCTCTTCCGACCGTCCGCTCGTCCATTCATTCATTCATTCGTTATTCCTTTTCATGCTCCGTGTGCGCGTGATCTGTTTCTCATCGGATCCGAGGGACGCTTCCTGTCTTTCTTCGTTCGTCTCGCGTCCAAGAAGTTCTCAATCAAGCAGTGTCCACTTTGAATGCCCACTAGAAACTCTGAAGCGATTCGCGGTGAACGTTTTTTCTTTGCTGATTTGTAATCTCGCTTGTGGGGAACCGGGGACCGTGGTACACGCGTCCTCTCATAGCACAAGGCGCTGCTCTAAAATTCCGTTTCTGTACCTGCGAAGTAGTCGCAAGCGGCGGTGCCCGAAGGGAAATAACCGGATGGGAACGTTTTTCCCTCATTCTTTCTGCGCCCCATTCCATCAACTGGCCGCCAACGTCCTTTCTCCTCCTAAACCTCAAACCTCCGCCCCTCGCCTGTCCACCTGGACGTCTTTGCGGGAGTCCTTTCCACGTTGGTTTGAGAGTGTGAGCGCGCGGGATCGTGAATTATTCTGCTACCCTAGTTCCACGTTGACTAAGGCCGGAATTCCGAGAGGACGCGATGAATGATGGATCAATGATGACCAGACCGCGGGATGAAGGGATGGATGGATGGATTGATGCTCTCGAGGCGAATAGATGCGTTAGGTAACTCGGGCCGAGGTGAACGAAGCTGCGGTGATGACACGAGGTGGTGGTTGAAGAGACGTGGCTGGGGGGCTGAGGGGGTTTGTTACGAAAAGGACTCCTTCCGCACCGAGAGGAATTGGCATGAAAGGACTTGAAAGAGAATCTTTGATTCGACAGCCCACATTCATATTCCATCTCTCTCCGACGGAGGTATGACAAGTCTCCTGTTGCTCCGGTAAAGCTCACGAAGATTCGAATGAAACTCGGCGGGGATCGAGCTGGGATGAGGGGTTGGGGCAACGGGAAATAACGACTGAACAGAGGAACAGGCGAACGAACACAGCAGCAGCAGCAGGCAGGTCGTGTTGTAGAAAGGGAATAGATGATCAGTAATTCTATCCCGAAGGTGGGGATTCCTCATCCAATTCGAGCCGAGCTTATCTAAAAGGTATCTCGTATCTGGTCTCTCTACCTCTCACTCTGAGCACCAATATGAGTTCCTCCCCGGCTGTATTCTTCTCTATCACATGCTTACTTACTTGTCGGTCGACTCACCCACCGGGCTTGCAGTGAATCATCGAGCTGAGTGTTCGCAAGGTGCACCGCGTTCCGAGCGCATTTGATGGTCGCGGCTGTGAAGAGAATCCTCTTCATCTCTTTGCCTCTCCTCCTTCCGGAGCCCTGCGTTGGCCCACTTTTGACGGCCTATGGCCTAGTCGTCATCATTATAGTCCTCATCATAGTCGTCGCCGTAGTCGTGGTCGTCATCCTCTTCTTAGCTGTCGTCATAATCATCGCTGTCATGATGCAGTTGTTGTTACTACTGTGGGCTAATGGTCCATCAAGCTCGTTCGTGGGCGTCGTCTACTTTCTTCTTTTTTGTCGCTGTTCTTCATCTTCTTCTAAGAAAAGAGTTCGTCTGCTTGGCACACCTCCACTGTCGTCGCCAGCTGCAACCCTTAAAGATGCCCGCGCTATTACCGCAGTTATTACAGCACCTAATGTCGCTATTACTATTAGCAATAGGTAATTCACTCATTAGCTTGCTCACACACCGTGGGGCCCTTGTCGGGGTCCCGCTCCCTCGTTCCGCCGTTCTTTTGAAGGGCTTCGAGTTCCTCCAGCTGCTGCGCTCCTGACCTGAAATTCTGAGAATTTCCACTAATAGGAGCGACTTTCGTGATTTACCGTGTGGGTTCTCTGATAGTTACTCGAATTGACCGTATTTCTTTCTTGCAGGTGTCCGATGAGGTTATAGTGCAACTCGGAGCGGCGGTAGTCGAGGCTCCGCGTCGTTGAGGCAATGCATACCCTCTTCGGCAGTAGCGCAACAAGCCTCCGGCTTTTTGCTGCTTTGGTCGTCATCGTTTCGCTTCAAACATCGTCTTCGAATGCTGAAGGAATCAAAAAAAGAGGTGAGTCTCACGTTGGTACATGAAGTGTTCCAGAAATCGTCGAATCGAGAGCTTGAATGGATTCTCTTCGATGTCATGGTACACGTTTCTCGTGTCGGCTACTGAATGACGCAAATATCGAAGTCCCGCATTGGATTCATCGCAAAAAACACTGGAACTTGCTCGACAATATGAAATCATAGCCGACTACAAAGTAAAGAAACAACAGCCGCGGCTTAGGGTAACCAATTTGCCATGAATATAGTGAGCGCACAAGCAAGCCGGCTGCGTTGCGAGCTCCACGCAACGTGGGCTTCGCTGTCGAGAACTGTTGTTCATTCACGTATTCACGAGTCCGATCTATTCTGGCGTTGCATAAATGAATCCGGGGCTAAATGAAAAAACCCTACGTGCCACTGGTACTTAATCTAACCGGCAGCATCACGTGTGGCGGAAAACCACTTTGGTTACCGAACCTGGGACAATGCTGGAAAACAGGCACGCCCCGCTGCGAACACAGCAAAACCACCTCCTACACCGTGCCCACCACTCTCCACTGCGTCTATGAAACGTGTTCGAAACGGACAGCAGGCCGGATGGGCTTTGGTTTGCTTTACTTTATGACTTGCAACGGCCCTTTTCATTTACTTTTGGGCTGCCCATTACCGATCCTGTATCCGGATGCCCCTGTTTAGCGAAACCCATCGAGCGCTATTGGCTCTGGTCTCCGAGCGAAGCGAGCGCCGGATCTGCGGCAGGGCCGGCGGTGGGCACGCAAAGAAGAAAAAAAGGAAGAGAAAAAATCGGAGCGAACGAGAAGGCAAAAATCACTTCTATTTATATTTATAAGGCTAAGACCCTGGCCACGATAAGAGTTGAGCTTTAGGCCGGCGGTTCCTGCTCCTGCTGCTGCTGAGGCTACCGCGATGGAGGCGGCAGCGACCTAAGGGATGGATGTTGACGAGCTGTTACTCCTCCGCCGCCACCGCTAGGACCAACGGATGGAACACCAGATCCAGCTCAGAAGTATAAGAAGGAAGCAGCAAAAAAGAAGGAGGAAAGCTCAACGGATCTCGCTCTGTGGCTAGGCAGCCTGGCTGGCGGGGTGGCTGACTGACTGACTTGCTCTATGTCTTCCGAGCAGTCAACCTGCACCGAGCAAGCACAACTCGTTAGTATTTAGAGTCGGCTTTCTCGGAAAACAAAGAGCATTGTGCGTTAGGTGCTGATGATGAGGATGATCGCGATGACGATGATCATCTTCGAAACCTTTTAGCTTACTTTGCGGCTCTCTTCTCCCGGTCCCCGAGTTTATCTGTCGCTAGAGCCCGGCTCTGCTTGGAAGCCCATGAGCTTCTCAGCAGTCGGTCTGTTTGTCGCTGCGTCGGTCGGTCGGTCGGAGCCCTGTGTTCCGGTGTCAGTAGTGGTGATGCCGGTGGTCCGAAAGCTCGGATATCGTGAGAACGAAGGGTTGTGTTACACGATGTGTGTTTGTGTGTGTGTGCGTGTCACACAGGCTTGGTTAGCCACATGTTTCATCTCAATTTGCGAATGAACTTCTTCCCCGTTTGTCTTCTCCCCGGCTTTCTCAAGAAACCGACTTGTTCAATCGAAGCGACGACGAATTGCTCATTGTTTTCATTACGGACGCTGTAGATGCTGATATCGGGCTCGTTTTTCGATTTCATTGTTCTCGGTCATCGGGACGATTCATCGCTGCGGTTCAGACTTCCTAGGAAACTTGAGCTTCGTTGGAAGTTGTCGGAAGTTGCGTCGCGAATTTTTGCGAAGCCCACCCATCGATGTTAGTGGTGCAGAATCACACGACGACGACTATGCCGACGACCGAGGGATAGATTGGAGGAAGGAGGGACAGACCGATGAGGACGGCATGGGACATTAAAGCATCCTGACGCCTGCAGTCTGCTTTTTTGCCCTCGTTCAATCTCTCGCTTCGAGATGCTTAGATAAGCGTGTAATGGCGAACAGAGATTCCCTCCGCGAGATAACCTGCGGGCATGCCGTCTATGCGTGCACTCTACTCCAGCACCCTCACGCGCTGCCATCGGACGGACAGCCAGCCATCCCAGGCTTAGGACAGGAGATTGCTTCTGTAGCACGGTGCTTTGCCCGCGCTTTGCCGCTAGTCCGTCCACCCGGGTTCTACTACCGTTCTTGCTGATGCCACTCATGAAAGCTACCGCTGGTGTTGTTGCTACAGGGTCGGTCACTCTCGCGGCGAGACTACCAGTCGGGAGACGAGAAGGAGACTAGGGGCTTGATTCTCTTTTGGTTAATTAAATAGTTGGACCCTTGCTCAGCGGCGTCCTTCTTATTCCTCTCCCGCCCGATTCTCGCTTTTCCCTCGGTCTCGTTGTCGTCGTTGTAGCTGCCGTTGCCTCCGTAGTCGTCTCCGTCACTCTCGTCATTGCAGCGCACCAACCAAAATTATCTGATCTCACCTCACTCAGTCAATGAGTTTGGCCTTCTCGTTTGATCGCTCGCCTGTCGCGCCTTCGTAGTTCGTTGACTTTTTGTGAGCTTCTTCGTCCCATGGACTGCCTGCGAGAGCCGAGGTGCCTGCCTGAAATTAACGTGTCGCGTTATTTTGCCGGCAGGCATCTTTTACACATGTGTGTGGACCTCGCAGTCCCACTGTTCCTCCGTCTCCTCCTCCTGGTGGACACTTATCGGAGCCCCACAGAGATCCGACCCACGAGGATTTGTCATAGCTGACCGAGCAGGGCTACGGCACAGCTCACAAAGGCTACGAGAGACGACAAAGCCAGGAAAGTTGGGCGAACTCGTAGGGCTCAAGCACCGAAGGGTTGGTTGGGGTGGACTTTCGAGCACAGCTCGGGTCCGGGGTGGACTGTTTGGTTGGTAGACCATCAGAGGGGAGCCAACCGATTGGGAGTTGGTTCGCCCACTCACCCACCCTACGTCCCAGTGCGTGCACGCATCTTGCTATCTGTGTGTCCATGTCGGAACGTCGCGCACAGCAACTGCATCCGACTCCCCCCTTTCCCCATTCTCCCCCGCCCGCTCCACTTGTAGCGAAGTGTGGGAGAGTTGGCTTACCATACCCACTTAACGTTGTCGGTTTGCGGTGTCGGGGGTTCATCGACCTACACCTGGCGAGTCAGTCAGTAACCGATTCGTTTCGACGAGCCCTCCGACTGTCTTCCCGGGTGGTCACCAGGTTGTATCGGGGCGCAGGTTCGGAGGTCAGCCCTTTGACGGGTGCTTTTCCTGATGTGCTTTTAATTAGAAGACGAGGAGGACGAGGGGAACGAACTTGCTCATCCTGCCGCCCGCAGAACTCGGTCGACCAAACAGAGCTGGCGGGCAGTAGATAGACAGACGGACGTACATACCGACGCATAGAGGAACAGCAGAGCTGCAATCGGCCAAGACTCGATAGGATGTTTTGGGGATAAAGAAAACACTCTTTTCGCGAAGCCGCCTAACTCGAGTATAGGACGAAGAAGCAGAAGAAAAGAAAATAGAGAAGAAGACCAACAGACACGCCAGGAGAAAGCGTTGTATGGCTTCGTTCTCTCCTTTTTCGCCTCGTCTGCGTCCATCCAACCTCTTAGCATAAGGCTTCTTGGTGTGCCCGCTCGTCCGTCCGCCGGCCGTCGGTATCCTGTTGCTCTTTTGCGACATCTACGACAACGACGACCCTGACGACGGCCGGGACGTCGTTGACAACAACAGTGGCAGCGGCCGTCGAAGGAAAGAGATGGATTGATACCAAAAGGCGAACACTCGAAGGACGCTCGGTCGGACGGACGTATCTCGCTAAGACTCTATTTAGGCGGGCGAGGAACACCGCTTCAGCGAGGAAGTGAAAGCTCGAGCCAGTCCAGCGGATCGGACTGTTGGAAGAGTGTGCTCAAGTCGTTGAGAGTTGGCCGATCCGGCTCCAGTGGTGATGCTCGTGAAGGCGATGCCAGTAGATCCAGTGGTCTCGGTGGTGGCCACTCGGCGGCGTTGTTGCATTGTTATGGAGATGTGGGTCTGAATCATTGCCTTGGAGATCATCGCTCGCCTTTGTGATGCTAAAGCAGCGACGATCTCTTGCGAAGCATCTCTGTCCGTCCGTCCGTTCGCTCGTCTCTCTTCGAAATCCGACTCTTCCCACAGTCGACGTACTGGTACTACGAATCTCGGACTCGGGGAGCCGGGCACTCAAGCAAAGCGAGCTGAAAGCGCTCAGAGCGGGTATTCTACTAGTAAGTACCCAGCGCCGCCAACTTGCAGGAACGTCAATCAAACATGGGGAAATCGAGATCAGTCTCGAAGACGCGGCTGATTTCAACACAGTTCATGGTTGCAGTTCCTCGTCGCTTTGAGTGCTCCAGAGCCCTTGATGTGATGGTCTTCGAGCTCGCCTCGATCAAACGTTCCGACGACGACTATGACGACACTATATCACGAGTTGGGGAAAAACAGTGAACACGGTAGCAGGTATAAAACAACGAAAATAGGAGATAAGGCACGGAGGAGGGAAAAATCTTTACGAGCTCGGGTATGAATTTTTCGACGATCTCCTGTTGTGACGCTATGTCGACGAAGCTTTTTTTGTTGTTGCGGTTGCTCACGCTGTGGCGGCTTCATGTCCAACCTGCGAATAATGAGCGGACCCCTGTAATCTGAGACCTCATCCTCCTCCCTCTTCCTGTGTTGTAATGCATCCATCTAATTGAAAACTCAAGATTCTCCTTCAGCGAGCGGTAGAGGAAGAATGTCGTAGATGTTCCTTGTTTTCTGGAGCTCGTTGGAGGAATTCTCCTCCCTGCATCCACACCTCTGACGTCTCGATCCTCACCGAAAATCGTCTGACGTGAGCTCCACCGATGAGAAGGAATCTTACGCTGTCATAGTTTGTCGACTGATTGCCACCGCCGCATCGATAATCAGAATAGTTTTTGAAGAGCCGCTGCGAATGCCGGTGTTTTCCCTGCTTCGGATCTTTCTTTCGCGGAGACGTTGATGACGACATCGACGACGATGAGGAGTGCCACTACTTCAATGGCGGCGAACAGAAGCGGCAAGCAGCGCTTTGTTCGGTCGGCATTGCGAGTTTGCCATCCATTGTAGACATGAAGGAGGAAACGAACTTTCCGGACGGACAGGCGGACGGACCGACAAAAAGAGTATTGGCTGTTTGATTTCCATTGCCGTCGTCGTCGTCGTCCTGGTCTCCCCCGCCCTCCTGTTCCGTTCTTTTAAGGCCAGGGAGAAAGAAGGAGCAAGAGTCGATTCCATTGTGAGTGTTGACATTGGGATTACCAACGAAAGCGAAGGCAAGTGCGTTCGTAGAGAGACATTTTCCCACCCGACGAGAAATCGACAATGAGTGCGGGAGAAAGAGGACCAATAAAACTCGGATTAAAATATCAAACGGAAACGCTCCGAGGGCACGTCGTGTTTGTCGTCCTGAGTCAGAGCCGATGGCGTGCTACTTTATACCACCACCAGCCTCTGGCTTGCCTTCCAGCATCCCCCAAACGAACTCTTCGAACACTCCCGGAAACCCCCGAAACTTCCTTTCTCTGCCCCCGCCAGATTTTCCCGCTCAGGCCTCTCGTCCCGATTTAGTCGCCTTTATTGGTTTATCTCTTTTTCTCTCCCAAACTTGATCTTAATCCGTTAATCTACCGTGCGAGTGTCGTCTTCATACCAGCATCAAGTTAACCTTGGTCGCGGCTTTCCCTCAGGGGAGAGGAAGCTTTCCCCGCTATAAATATTTCCTGAGTCCGTCCATCTCCCTTCCATCCTCTAGCGACTCCGACTACGATGGAGGCGCGGCCCGGGATCAGGATGGCAGAGGAGAAAAGAACGGAAAGAGCCGAAAGAGGGCGCGTCAGCAATAAACGGGGGCGCAGGGGCCGCGTAACTTTTTACGATTGGCAAATTGACAGGTTTATGCCTGTTTTCCCCCGTCGTAACATCATTGCGGCTTCGGTAGATGACGTTGATATGACCACCGGCAGCTCTGAGCTCTTCACCTCTTTTTCGGTTTGTGGGCTTCCCTCATTGATGAGCCTTCCCGAGCCCCTGGAGAAATAATCACTTTGACACCTGGCGGCTCCGTGCGAACCTCCGGATCCTAAACCAACCCCCCAATGGAAACGATAGGGTCGGGAGCGGCATCAACAGCAACGACAACAACGATCACTACCGATCAGGATTCGCTAGAGGACAATAATGTCGCTTGCGATGCTGCAACAGCTTTTATTAGGCGAACGTTTATTCGGGCGGGACGTTGGTTGCCGAGGAGAACAGGGTTTGGCTTGCATTCAAGAGAAAAAGGGCAGGAGAACAACACGGTTACTATTCCACCGGAGAGTGGGCTCTTGATTAGGGTTCGTCTTTCGCACCGCCGCTTGCAGCGGCCGGTGTCTGACCTGAACGGAGCCACTCTTCAGCTCGTTCCAATCTCAATCGAGGCCCACACCGAAATCCGGTGACGCGAACGCCTGCTGACCCCGCTCCGGTCAAAGTGGTGTCAACAACACCTGAAGAAGAATGCAATAATACGCGCAGGCCGACGAGGAGGTGAAGTAGCTGATGTCAATTACTCTTCCCGTCCGCTCTGTAAATTGTTTCCCCGTGGATCACCCCAGCCGCTCCGCTCCCTCTCCATTCCGATCTCCAGACTGTCTGATCATCCTTGTCGTCCTGAACGACCTGGAATCGTACGCTCGATAGCTCTAAATGGCGGATTTGGAGGTTTTGTCAGAATATCCGCCCTCTGCGAAATAGGTGTAGCATGCAAGCCCTGAATGTACCTTGCGCGCCGCCACGAGCACTTTGCACTGGCAGAATCTCATCAGAAACGTATCCGGGAGCACCTTTCAAGTTATTGTGGCGCCGTCTCATAAGGAGCTGTCGGGGAGGCCTCGAATAGTGTGGCACCCGGAGTCCTAGTCCCCTCGGTCGTCGCTGGACGAGGTCTAGTTGAACCTTGTGGAAAGGTTAGCGTTCATCTGCTAGACGAACCAAAACCCATGATGGGGTTTCGGTCGCGTGCGCCTCTCGATTTGCATCCCGTGCTCGTCCGCTCTTTTACCAGCCTGCTTTCCTTGCCAGGTCCCCCCGCTGGCAAGCTGGCGGGCCGGCGGACGGGTTGCTTGGTCGGTCCGCCTGCCTGTCGGATGCTTGATTTGTTCGTTAGTTGGTGGGTGATTATTTTCGGACAAGTTGGTTGGTCGAGAAGAGGAGCGGGCGTGTTTCTACGCTGGCAAAAATCAAATTACCAACCGCACTCCGACGACGACGACTCATCCGCCTCCTGAGCCGATTACGCCGTAGATCCAGCGCGTTTAGCCTTAGACGCAATTCCGCGTCTTGTCGTTTGCTCGCGCTGAGTGAGCTACCGGAAAGGACAGAAAACAAAGAGGTGTGGGGTAGTCTCCTGAAAGATCACAACTTGTCGGCCTTGAGTCGCTTCTGACGGGAATCCGTGACGCAGATGCGTGGGAAGCGTGATCATCGAATGGATGGATTATCGTTATCAGTTACTCCCACAGATCGGCTCTTCTCGTCAGGAGCAACTTTTCATCTCTTCACTCTTCCTTGTGCTTGAGCTGATCCGTTGATCGGCTTTGGAAGAAGATGAATGGCGCGGAGCGAGCCGGCACTGGTGAATTGATGGATCGGCTGATTGATTGAGTGATTGAGCGACTGACGGATTGATAGATAGGTAACACGGCGGCCGCCGTCGAGAGTTGCCTAATGACGTGCTGAGGTTTTTGTCTTCCTCTTTCTTGAGTTCCACCCTCCCCGGCCCTCACCGCTGCGGTCGGGACTTCGCCAAGGAGAACAACGGGGATCACCTGATGCGTGACTCTTCTCGATCGGTCTAGGGAGCTCAACTAGGCTCCTCTGAGCCTCGATTTTGGCTCCTGGTCCCGATTTCGCTCTATGCGTGATTTCCCAACTTGGTCCGATCTGACCTTTGTGATGACATTTGCCTTGACGCAGGTTATCGTAGATGCTCTGCAAGCTCCTCAGGTCATCCTGGTTCAGGTTGTCAGATTCGGTTCGTTAGGTCCGGCGCCAGGCCGACGGCATGACGAGGCTTCCATATTGTTCTATTATGTAGAAAGTGTCGTTTTGTCTCTCCGTGTGACCCTGGCTGTGAGCCGGCGCAACGCTCCCTCTACTGCTTGCCGTCGGCCATCATTCGTCGTCGCTGGGTGGCCGGAAGTCCGTCGCAAAAGGACCGGAAGTGACCGGACGTGGTCGAGGGTCCAAACGAAACATACATACTCCCGTCTCTCTCTGTCTCTCCTCGCCCGGCTCTCGATCCTTTCATTTTCTCTCAAAAGGACGACAACTAACAGCAGTCACGACTCTGGCTCAGGAACACCGTCTCACATGTTATGTCTCCCAAAACAGTGACGGGGCCTGACACTTCTCTCGCGTCAATAGACCGACATAGAAGCGAGAGAAACACCTCGCGTCGCGGAGAAGCGAGGCGAAGACAAAGCGGGGACGGGGACCGGTTTCATTTTGTGTGAGAGCATTCGAAACTGTTGAATCCTCCACCCCGAGTTTCAGAGAGGCGAACAACAAATGTCGAACAGCGAGTTTAACGGAAAAAAAAACGAAAGAAATAAGCTTCCGCGAAAGGAGCACCACCGGCAAATGGCGTCATTTTCACCCAAGCGGAGCAGGAACTGAGACAACTGCAAGCAATACCTCGTGTCATGACTCCTGTGACCCGTCCCGTTCCCTTCATGTCGCTTCCTGCGCCCACCTCCTAGTCCTCCTGTCTCCCTGTGATTTCCTCTCGTCGCTATTTCCTTGACGGAGGCGGCACAAGCGGAGGCAGTGGAAGGAGCAGTATGTCAAAAGGCTGCAGGATTCCGAAAGGAAAAATCCTAGGAGAACGTCTCTCGTTTCTGCCTCCTCGACTGACTGACTGACTCGAGCCCAAAGTCTTTAGCATAAGGGTTGGCTGCACTTTTCTAGGACTGCTCCAAGCTTCGCATGGGGAAGGGGGGTCACAGAAGGCGGGAGGTGGGATTGAGAGTCAGGAGCGAGCTATGTACGTCGCTGCCTTGTCGAGAGAAACAGTTGAACGACGGCAGAGCGTGCAATGAATGAGTCTAGGGTGTCGCGGTCGTCTGCGTCCTCAGGAGAACAAGGGGAGCGAGTCAGGAGAACGGGTGAAGCAAGTCGGGGCCACTCGACGAGGAGACGAAGAACAAGGAGAATAAGTCAGAAAAACGAGCGAACCACCGACCGAGGGACTACCCGACGAGGCAGACGAAGTGCACGCATAGGACGAGCACGAGAGGAGGAAGAAGGAGTCAGGGATTGGCGCGGGGGGAAATGGGGAAAAAAATACTCCCGACGAAATGAACGGAAGTGGTGGCGGTGACGACGAGGGAAAATTAATTCCAAATTGTTGCTTTTCGCGACAGCAGAAGAACGAGCTCAAGAGATTCAGACCGAAAGATGAAGAGGATTCTCGCTGAAGACAGAAACCGAGCCTTGGTTGCAAAATAAGAAGAAAAATCAAAGGTTCCGAGGGAGTGTCGTCAGGAGGTCGTTCTGAACTCGCTCTGCAAGTGACAGCGGTGAGCTTTCCTTACTCTCGGCGTGGGTGCTTGTGCCTCCAACGTTCGCGATTTCCCGCTTTCCATTCTTGCAAAGGAGAAGACGGGGTATTCAGACGCTCGGAGGGCGGACTGACGCTGGAGGAAATTCGAGTGAAAGCTTAGAGCTCTCAAAGAGGTTTGTTTGAAACTCGATCACCCCGCCCTAGCAGACGGCGCAAACACGGTATGTTTAGAGCAGAATCCACATGAACAAAAACAAGGAGGAAAACGAGGCCTGTGTACAGAGTGCATTCTAGAAATCCACGATAAAAGGAGTCGTAGAGCTTCAAGTTTTGAAAAGCGGCTACGATATGGACGTGAAGACTATCTGACGGAACAATGTCCACTATAAAGTTGAACGTATGAAACAACAATGAGATCAACACACAGAGAGGGAAACGCCGTTGGCAGAGAAATCTACGCACGGTATCACCCGATGCCACGGGGTACGAACCCCGACGAGAAAGGACCAAAACCGACGAGAAGGGTGTACGGGATGAGAAGCTCACTTTGAAGAAACTTATTAAATGCTTCGGGGACAGTATTAAAATAAGGAAGAGGAGGGTGGCTAAATAAAATTGCGTCGTTTTCTTTGGTCTTGTTGCTTTTCGACCAGCCCCGTAACCCTTGTTCCTGGTCTGGCGTGTGTGGAGGGACGGATGAAGCCGAGGAAGGCAATTGCGCGCCGTCTTACATCATGTTGATGATGATGTGCCGTCGTGCAGCCCCCGCAACAACTTCTCCCGGCCCTTGATTCCACTTCCTCTCCCTCCCCACTCGTCCCCTCGATCCTTTTTCCAGCGGCACCTCAGCCCGTCTGAAAAAACGACCTGTTCCTTCCTGTTCTTTCTTTCCTCGATCAGCTCCCGCGTTGCTGCTTGTGTTCGTTGCCGTCGTCGACGTCTGCGACGACAATGTTTCTGCCGCGCTCCTGTCCTACGTGTCCTGTGCGCACCAATGCCCCTGTCCGATCAGCTGACGCAAAGATTGGAGAGGGGGATCCTTCCGGGCTTTTCCCTGTCCTATACCAACGTTCTCCTTGACCCGTTCTCCTGGCATGCTGTACAGAAGCCGGAGCGGCGAGCTTGACGAGACCGCTGTCGCGGACGCAAACGGTGCTGGATCCTCATATTTCCTTCGTCTTCGTCTCCCTTCGGATCCATGGAAGTATTTCCCATGGCTTCCTTCAACTTTCCTCTTCCCAGACGGCTCTTTTCCCTCCATCCCGTATACGAAGCCTCTCGTCCCTTGCCTCCCTGCTGAGATTCCTTCGAACCATGTCGTATGTTGTACAGAACTCATGTTGTACCTCTTGCGTCGCCGAATCCCTTCCCCGTTGCGTAAGACGCCGACTTTGCTGGCGTTTCAGTGGTGTCCGCAAGTATTCTGTTCGAGATCACGGGGGATTTAAGGTCTTTGCTCGAGGGGGCCTCTCAGTTTTTTTTCTGCTGACAACGCGCTAGATATATTTACGGAATTCGGCGGCACCACCGCTACCGCGACGGCGGAGAAATAGAGAACCCTCACCAGTTTTTTTTCTTCCAATGCTCTTTCGGAGTCCTCCATGCTTGACTCTATCGAAGAGAGAAAGCAGTCGCACGGACCCTATCGAAACTCGCTCGACTTCGAGTCGAAACGAAGCGGGGCAATCTTTCCAGTGGAACGGAACTTTGTTTTCGGACTTTGGAAAGCCGACGAGCTGCTAAAAATCAACTCGGATTCTTTCCGCCGAACGAGATCCTTCTTTTTTCCCTTCAGCGACCCCGTTGCCCTCCTATCTTGGATACCACTCCAATATGCCGCAAGCCGCTGCTCAGATACTTCGCTGCGTCTTCGCACGGGTTTCGAGTTGAGTGAGGTCTAAGAGGTGAAGGAACGGGACACACTTTGAGTCGCTGCAAGCGATGCATCCAACCCGGGGTCTGGACACCACAGGGGGAGATCGGAACAGGGGAGCCGAGGAACAGGAGGTTGCAGCCGTCGATATATATATATGTGTTCGGCAGAACAGTTCGCCCGAAACGCCGAAAAGCAATAAGGAAGGTGGGTAGTAAACGGCGGGGCGAACATGGTCAAAGGAAGGTGTTGGCCGGATGCCAACCGCTCGGACGCCTGACCGAGGATCCGAACCAGACAAGCGGGCATCCATTCGCCGGGTAGACGGAGATTAAAACAGATCTTGCTCGTTCTGCAGTCAGCCAGCGAGGCACGCGGAGGACCTGACTGACAGACAGACAGACGGGCAGATCGCGCAGATGTACGAACACGGTGACATCTGCTTTCACTTTTGTCTCCGTTTGGTTGCGTCTTGCTACCCCTATTCTCTTCGATCGTGTAATAACAATCATGTTTTCTCGACCGAACGAACGAGCGAGCGACGGAATATGATCGTTGTTAGCTTCTTGGCTTCGGCTCTCCCCGACGACGGCTCCTATTCTACGGCGATGACGGCGTCTACGACGACTTTTATTGCTGGCACACACACACACACAACACGGTTACGACGTCGACCGGTAGGAGCTCAATGATGCCATCGAACGGCGCCCGGCACTACTCCGTGCATTTCACCTCAATCGAATCGCAACCTGTTTTTTTGGAACAGCGTTAGGTCCGGGGGTTTCTCCCCAATGTTTCTCGGCTCTCACTTCGGTTTCGTGCTCCTACTCTTTCTGAAAGTTTAGGTTCTCAATGTCGGGTGGTTTCAGAAACAGAATCCCCAGTGGAATTCCTAATTGAAATAATTGTGACGGAGTTTTTTTTACATTTACGGATCATCGTTTCTGTTTCAAACACGTGCTCAGCCTCCTGACGGCGGGCGAACTTCGCTGAAGTCGTTCCGCAGCCGCGACGCTGGTCCGAGCTAGAGTCGACGCGCATCGACCGGTGTCTGAACTCCCGGTCGGTTGGTTTCAACTTTGACACAAAATGTATGCGTGCATGTATCAGGTGTACGTTCGGTGACGCGGCGGGAGGGGCGGCTCCGTCTCATCCGATCCTCGGCGATCGAATGCGATCCATTCGTCCGTCCGTATGGGAGGGAGGGAGGTAGGTTGAGAAGGAGAGCTAGAGGTAGTTTCAAGTTGTACTTTTCGACCTGACTCAGCGAAGTAGCCAGTCAGGTAGTCAGTCACTGTGTTCGTTCGTTCGTCCGTCTGTCCGTCCGTCCGTCTGTCTCTCCCTGTGAAGTATCGGAGAACGAAATTGGTACAACGAAGCTTTTGCCTATTCGTCTACTTCTTCTTCTTCTTCGGCGTCGACCGCTTCAGCCAATTGGCCGCTTGGCGCTCGTACGAAGGTCTCGAAGTCCAGAAGAAGCCAGAGCGAGCATGAGGGGAAGAGAAAGAGGGAGAGATTGTAGCTGCCGAGGCTTGGTTCGAAGAAGCGCTCATTGAAGCTTCTATTTGTGCGCTTCTCTTAGGTAGCCCAAGGGGCCCTTTGAATAGATATCGGATGGGCGAAGGGCTTCAGCCGAGCTGCCAGACGAAAACGAACGAGAGACACACTGGAGGGATAAGAACAGATAGAATGGACAACCGAAAGGCGGATGGGTATCAGCCAGCCAGCTAGCCGAGCAGGTTCGAAGTGCATCCGTGTCAGACGACGACCTGCACGAGAATGTGCGCACATGGGACATGGGTCGAGAAGATTCGGCAACTCAGCAAAATACGTAATAGTCGCCTCTTCTCAGTTCAGAACAACGCGACGATCAGCGAAGATTCAGACGACATACACCATGACAACCTGTGAATGCACGATGTGGAGCGGAGCTACTTCTATGAACATGACGTCTGGAGGAACACTAGGATTCGAAACTTGGGCGCGAGTTCGGGAATAGCGCGCGGAACTTCGAATTGGGCGCAAAGTTTGGAAATCGTAAAAAGCACCGACAGCGGGTGAGGTGCGCAGGACGACGCATACGGCAGCAGGAATCATTTTCCTCGTATGAGAACCTCTTTCTGCCGCCCGTAGGTTGCCGCGGCTACAGCTGCAAGAGACGCCGCTGCTTCAGCTACTGCAGATGCTGTAATTACCGGCGAGAAGTAGAAAACAAACAAAAAAGTCTCGTTTTTTTCCTCAAGACAAGGACCGCGCAGTGAGCAGTTAGCCGAGTCGGCCGCGAAGCAGGCGGACAGGCTCCAACACGGCGTCAAATTATGACTCCTCCTTTTTCCTCTCCTCTTCCTCCACGGGATCATCTGCAAAAATGAACGAGTTGCAACGAGACACTACCACCGACGTAGCCGCCGCTGCTTCCATTACTGGTCTCGTGGAATATTCCACTCGTGGCTCCTGAAAACATTTTTCCCGAGGCTTGTTCTCGTTCGCATGATCCGTTCGGCGCTCGACTTCCAAGTCGCGTTGACTAATTTGGCTTCGAATCGAGGCTTCTTGCTCGTCGGGCTTGCGATCCGTTTCTTTTTTTGCTTCGACACTCGCTTCGAGACTCCAAACCTTTTTTTCTCCTAAATTGGCCCTGGCAAGTTGAATGCTGTCTCCGAAGTCGTCGACTGTTAAATTGCGTCAGCTGGCTGTGAAAGCGGGTGATGCCGCATTAAATTACATCCAAGCAGAAGCTGACAAGCGAACTATCAGACAGACGAAGATTCGTACATATCTCCCTCTTCGCCTCCTCCTTCTCACCGGGGCGCTCGCCGCTTGCCTTTTGCCCTCCAGACAGTCACTGAGACGAGAACGGCCGCGGCAAGGGGGAGCTGGAGAGACTGGGAGTCCCCCTTCAGGAAGGGGGCCGACAGATAGGAAGTTTAATGGACGCAAAGTTCGGCGGGGAACGTTGAACGAGAGGGAAACGGGGCTTTTTCGTGTCGGCCAGGCGATGGATGTTAATTGGCGATAGAGTAAGTGCGGGTGTCCCTGTTGGCAGTTCGGATGGAAGATGCCCTTTGGCAAGCTTTCCCGGGCCGGCAGATTGCCAAAGCAGAACACATGAGCGTGTCTGTCCGGGTGGTGCGTGGAAAAACACGCACGGGTCGAACACGCTCTAATGGAGTAGGCCGGTTCACTTGCATTTTCGACGCCTGTCTGAAAGCTCGAACAACATCTGAACTGAAGCTACTGAACAGTTCGTGTGCTGCATCGCGATCCCGTTCTCTTCGCCCCCATCCTCATCACCACTCGCTACCAATCGAAACCAGGGCTCCTATGGTAAACCAAACCCGATCGGAGTATTCAAAACCACGCGCGTGTAAGTGGATTATACCCGTGCCGGATCAAAGGTGGACGTTGCCCACTTCGTGTGCTCAGAACCTCGGGGATTCGTGGGAGGGCCCTCGAACACTGAGCTTGCCAAACATGTTTCAGACAGGGCCCGGGGTCGGACGATGGGGGACGATGGTGGGAGAACACGGCTCAACCATGAGGAAATTGCGTAGCGTAGTCGACGCAACTCTCGATCGAGAATCAGGAGAACAAACTCATAGCCAAATGAACCAACAGGAGGTTCGGTGAGGAAATATCCGCGAGCGAACTACAGGTGGATTGGATCGTTTGAAACACTAGACCGAGCAACTGAGCGACTGTGGAAATCCCCGAGAGCTCTGCTGCTTCCCGAGTTCTCCTGATTCTCACTTCCATCTGAAGGCTCAACGATGTACGCCGTGAGCTTTGCTGTGATCTCGGCAGCCGCGCATAGAGGAAGATGATCGATGGAACGAACCGGGACGAAATGATGGTGGTGTCGGTGTTTTTAGCCGGAGGTGATAATGGTCGACCACGTATTTCTGCCATTCCGGTTTTTCTGCAGCTTTCTCCGAAGTGGACCCTTGAGGATGCGGGGACGATCGAATCGGAACTGGTGGTATCGACTGCTTGTCACGTGTCACAACAAGAAGCATATCGGAAACTCTCCTCGAGAACCAGCTCGCTTCCTCCGCTTGAACTCCGTCTCGAAATTCTCGCAGCTCTCAATCTGCGGACTGTGTTGCTCGAATCTCGGCTCTAGGCGGGTGTTCAAGCGGTCCGTCCGAATGTTTGAAGCATCGAGAGTTCGTCGTCGACTACGGCGCATGATGAACAGGAATCGAAGCGGAGAGAAGAATTTAGTATACGATGCACTCCAGCCCTGCAAAGTAGTCGTCGTAATAGTAGTTGACAATTGTTTGAAAGACTGCGGGAGAGACCGTACAAGCACTTGGGGAAGCACGCGGACGGAAAGACGAAGGGAAATGAGGGAGGGACAGGGGCTTCGGGCGCGAGTCCGACCACCTTGTGTGTGATAGGAAGTTATTGTGAGTTCCGGCCTCGCGTCGTCGTCGACCCGAATAGCTTGAGGGAACATCCGGAACATTTGTGAACAAGGAGACAGACACTCGCGCAATCTAGTCGAGTTAATAGAGGGCGAATTAATGTAAATTCAAGCTTTCTCCCCCGTATCCCGTCCCCCTCCGGGCCGTCTCTCGGAATGTTCCGAGTCCGGAGTGCCTCGGAGGTTGACGGCTCGACGGCCGCAGGGACGCTGTAGAGACTCACATACGAGACGAATACAGGCGGGACGAGACACAAGTGTTGCACGCACTACGTGCTGCCAATCAGCATGCCATTGTCGCGCGACCCTCGGGGACCTCGTCGGTCCTTATTGGCATCGCTCTGTTCATTCATTCGCTCGCTCGTTCGTTCGTTCCTCTGTCCATTCATTCGCTTGCTTGCCCGCTCGCTCGTCGTTTATCCGGGGCTTCGTTTGGAGTGAAGCAGCAGCAGCAGCAATAGAAGTGCGGGCGGCAGCGTGCAAACCTTGTCTCAGCGACTCACAACAAATTTTGGGCAATAGCGTAGTCGTTCGCATCCTAACACTTCTTCGGAAGTGACTTTGAAGACTACCATACCACACCATGCGCGATTCGAGGGGGCGACCCGAATCTCGGCTTCATTTCGAGATCGACTTGTTCAGAAATGATTCGGTCTCGTTCCGATATGACGCAATCGGGAGACGGGTCATGCAGGTTCGTCCGCGTGAGGCACCGCTGATTTTTGAACAACTGTAGTCGTTCAACGCACACACCTCGTTTGAGCCGATGCCGACCATTGTAGCAGAAAATTTTGAAACATAGAAACAACAAACGACGACGAGGACTCGACGGAAAAGTCATTCGCTCCAAGTTTCAGTCGCTTCTGCCTCCGCTTCTGTTAGCGGTAGCGCGAAGATCTAGCAGGAGCCGGCTCGCTCTTCTGAATTTTCGACCGAGTCGAGTCAAGTCAAATCGCGCTGGTCCGGCTGCCGGACGACCGGCCGGACGGACGACTGAGCGGGCAGGGTGAGCTGGGTCGAGTCGAGCTGAACATAAGAGCCACATCGTTCGTCGGATTCGTCCGAAGTGGATGATAGCGTGGCGGCGGTCATCGCGACTCAGCAGAAGCAGCAGCAGCAGCAGCGACGACGGCAGATTCGTCGCCGTGGTGGTGGTGTCTCATAAAGAAAAAATTCTACAGCAACTCTCAGTCAGTGAGTTGCTCGTTCAAGAAAAAAAAATAGCGAAACAGAGAGAAAAAGATGAACGAGAAGGAGAGCCTGAAGAGAGTGGAAGTGCTCTGAAGGGACTCAAGATGGAAGATGCAGCAAGCAGCTAGGGTTACTGCCAGGGTCGTCTTCTGCTCGACGATTCTCTTCTTTCGGCCGTCGTTTTGTGCGACACTCTGACTTCCTACTGAGCTGGCGGCTGCTCCGGCAGAAAAAGAGTGAATTTATTCCGAGTGACCAATTAAGCGCTGGAAACGAGAACAAGAATTTGATTTCCCATTCTTCCCGTCCAAGTATCCTACATTCCGGAGCAGGCGACCCCTAGTTCAGCTGACGGATCGAGCGAACGAAATGGAACTTCTTGACACTGTTCTTTCATTTTCGGTTGCCTTCCATGTTTGTCATTCCACTGAACTAGTTTCTGGTGCCATGGAGGTCGCAATTGAAGTCCGAGATGAACTTGGAGCGTGCGTTCCAAATCTGCGCTCTCGCGGAAGGTCTTTCCGTCTTCCCTCGCCCGCATTGTGATCTCGAATTGGGGAAGCCGATGCCCGCGACACAGCCCGGAACGCGAAGCCATTAAATTGATCCGTACATGTTTTAATTACGCCCCATCGACAGACAGGAGCGAGCTGACGAGCGAATGAACGAGCGGGACGGCTTCCAGCGTCACGGGCAGCCAACCCCACTGTACGTTATTATATAGCTGGCGTGGCTTTGCCTCTGCCACCGGTTGTATTTTCTCATCTTTTTTCTTTTTTCCCTCTTTTCGTTTACTGATCAATAAATGACCGGCGATTCCCGCTGGGTTTGCCATAGAGACAGCGAGTGAAAACGCCGTCCAGCCGTTCGGCTCGAAGTCAACCAGCTCCGCGGACGGACAGATAGATGGACAGAACCAACAGCTACCGTCCAACGGGACACTATTTCAAGGTCCCGTGTCGAAGACATATGGGTTTCCTTCATTTTTTTCGTCGTCGTCGTCGTTTCTTTTCTCCTCCTTCGGCCGGTCGCCAGCTCCGTTTGCTCTGGTTCAGACTGTTCTCGGCTGGAAGCTTGCCAATGAAGTATCGACCAATCAGCCTCTGATGCAGGCACTGCGACGGAAAGTCACACCGAAGCAGAAGCAGAAAACAGAGAAAATCAGGCATTGCGACCTGCCCCGATCGATTTTCAGGGGGCAAGGAGTTGGGTGGGCACTTACGGCTCGGTCGCGCTAATTCAGGGTGATACTCATTTATTTCTGTGCAGATGACAGAATTATGCTCGAGGTATCCCTGATATGGAATCAATGAATTAATTGCTCGTTTACGGTGGATACATTTCGAGAGGACGAAGTAGACGAACGGAGAGGACATCATCACCGAAAATGCAGCAGAAATGGCCACAGCGACGACAAAAACTGAAGCTCCGGCGTCGTAAATTGGACTTATGTCGACTCCAGAGACAGAAGACGTGAATAGCGAAGTAAACGTTCGCGACGTCCACAAAAACTCGGCGACGTGAATTCCAGCCTCCTATCCCTGGAAATTGGCTCGTACTTTATATGAATTCCCGAGTTTGCTGTTTATGTTTTCGCTGGCGCTGTCGTCGACGCCGTCGTTGTTTGTCAAGACAACGACGAAAAAGTTTAAGACGACGGAGGGCAGCGGCAGAAGCAGAAAAAACTCGCTGGATGGCCATAAAATTCGTGCGTGTACGCGCCAGGTAAGTTGAGCGTCAGAGCACCCCGCTGATGGTAAGCCGCTTGCCAGCTTCTGCTGGTCGGTTCGGCAATTACATCCATCGGAGTAGGACAATCGTCTCACGCAGCCGGGCCGGCGTTCGTACCGAGTGCCTAGCTCGCTGACCAACCGGCGACCAACGGAGAAAGAAAGACGACAACTGAGGTAACTGTGTTGTCCCCAATTCACAGTCGTTGTCGTCGTCGTTGCCACTGTTGCCGTCGTTGACAGATCGGACCGGGCGACTGCGACGACGACGACGACGTTTCGCAGACGGACGGACAAACGAACGAGCCTGCGGAAAGGGACGGTCGGAAGACGACACCGTCTTTCGAAGAGCTAAATAACCGAAGCGGTTAGGTATCCAAAATCCGAGACAACGGGACCAGTCGGGGCTAGAACCGAGGAAGAAGGGAGAGAGAGAGAGAGTGGTTCTGCGGCCAACAGAAGTTCCATTTCGAGTTGCGGCGGAGTGGAGAATTCATTTCGGTGGCTCTGTTAATGTTGGACACATTTAGAAAAGAGAAGGAGCAAAAGAGGAGGAGAAGCTAATTGTCTTTTCAAAAACTTCTGCTTCTGCGGTGCCTGCTGCTGTTGTTGTAACACCTTTAATGAGCTGCGAAGGAAGACACTCGTCGCTTGATGAACTCGCGCTTTTTTTAGAAGATGGCGTTTTGAGCGGTCATCCGTGCATTTTCTGTTTAATTCTTCTACACGTTCCGAACTTCGGAGCAACTTTAACAGCAATGGCTCGGGAACATTTGAAGTATAAAAGTCAACGGCCATTACTGATCTGAGATACGCGACAGCTGGTGCACACGTTCAACTGAGAGCCTTGGGCCAAGTGAAGACCTTCCATGGCAGAAATAACTTCCGAACACATGGAATGGAAACGGTCGGCGTCGTATCATTGTCCATTCGAAGAACACAAGATCGCCATAAATTCGTGATTACTCCTTCTCTTCTCTCGTTGCGACCGGATTACAATTTGCGAAAACGTTTGTTTCGGAAAGAGAACAGGCGCAAAATGCAGATCGATCCATCGCCGCCATTCGCCGCCTGGAAACTCATACGCACGTCAACAGTACGTTTATCGATTCAATCGTCGTCGACGGGCCGATCGGATTCGAGTGGCGACCGTGGGTCTTCACCGCTGGACGGGAGTTGGTGACAAATTATTTCCCGTTGTCAACCCGCCAGCTACCCTGACCACTTGCCAAAGGACGGAACGCACCAGCGAAACGGCAGACAAGCGGCCGTCCGTCAGGACAATTGGACGGCGATTCGTCGGGCAAACGGTATTGAACAGACGAGCTTGCTTGCCCACGAAGCTTCGAACCGACGTAGATTGACGAAGAGCTAAGAGGCAATTAACATTTCGTGGTTTACTAGCGCGGCTCGTTTGCTGCCGCGCGTCGTTTGGTCAGAAGTTGTTTCGCCCACGGTCTTTCTTGCTAGCCGCAGCAGAGGAACTCAGGCAGGTGTGTGTTCACGTGTTTAAATCTGTTTGTATTCGAATGTTTGTGCGCAAAGGCGGCGGGCAGCAGGGTGGGCAGCCGAGGCATTTTTACAAAGACGGAACAACAAACTAAAACTAATTGCCGTCCATCCGGAGCTGCACGCGGCATTTTAGCCGGCTGATCACTTGCCTAGAGTCAATGATCAGTCAAGCTTACCTACTGAATGGATTGGACGACGAAGATTTTCAGAGCAAACTTCAGCAGAAAACGCTTCGGAAAGAAGCATTGAAGAAGCGTGCGCAAACCTTGAGCTCAGGTTGCGTCGTCTTCGGTGAACTTGCCAACAAAGCGGTCGAGGCACCGAGTTGTTCGGAACCGCGAGAAGGCGGACGGGCGGACGTACTACGCCATCCTGCACATGGCGGGTGTGTTGCACGACTCTTGTGCGCTATCAAATAAATCCGGTCCCCTGTTGAACATTCATCTGAACTTTGGGGCTCGGAATACCCCACTAGGGAGAAATTGCTACTGCTCCCGCTGCTGCTGCTGTAGCCACCTGCAGCGCTGTTGTTGACGTTGTTGTTGTTGTTGTCGTCGTTGGTGGTGGTATTTATTGCACAAACAGTGAAAGCCAACATCCACGAGAGCAACCCTTAACCTGCGCGAGGGAAGGTCGCCGTACGCTGGGCCAAGGTGGTGAAGGATATAGCGGAAGGTGCCGCGTAGGAGTCATGGTGAGGTGGAAAAACGGTGTGGGCCATTAGAAGACTCTACGCGCAAACACAAACCTCACACGGTCCCGGCAACGACGACCGGCAGCTGCGGGAAAGTTTGAAAAATGCTATCATTGTGGTTCTGTGTGAATGCTCCATTGGAGTTGAAATGACGAAGTGTTGCCTTCAGAAGAGGCATACGTTGCAATCGTCTGGGAAACCATCCATGCCGTGGGCTGAACGAACCCCCCAAAGAATTCAACTGCCGTTCCGAACCGCCGGCTCGCAGTAAGTGAGCTAGCTCCACGAACGATTCTGATAGCGCCTTGTTCGGCATTTGAAAACCTGAACACAATCCCCGACGGTGCACCTAGTTCGCAAATTCGCGGAGATCAGACTTTTGGCGCGGAAATTCAAATTTTCCCAGACCGTCCGAATTTTTCAATTTCAATTGTATGTTCGGTTTATTACTGGAATTGCTGGTACAACCGCTTAAGTTCACAGAAAAAAAATGTAACATAAGAGTAAAAGTAAAACATGAAAATATAATTTGAGGGATTGCTCTTCTCGAAGGGAAGGGAAACTCAAAAAAAATATAATGACGGAATCTGGAATTTTGCGGTCATCTTGGAGAATTCGATCCTTGATTGCGAAGGGGCAACGCTGTCTGATATTGTCAATCGACCGCCCGTCGAAGACAGTAATAGTAACTGCATTAGTGAGAATCCGTCCGTCCTTCCGATTCTCTGTTTCTGTTACTTTTTCGGGGTCCTTCAAGCTCGCGAGAAAATCTAAATGAAGAAATGCCTCGAAAGTCTTCCATTCGATTCTTTGTCGCTGATGTTGTCGTTTGGGTTCGAGGACGTCAACGACTTCTTCGCGGTCGCTTTCGCCCCGAAGAGTGTAATCGTGTCTTACGAGTCTCCGAACTTTCGAAAGTGCCTTCGGAGCAATCGAATTTCGTCGGCGCTACAAATATAAGCAGCAACGAGTATAAAAAGGATCAATAGGAACGTTTGCCGTTCCGGCTGTGCGGCGGCGGCGATGGCGGCCGTCTGAGTGAGGGTTGAGATGGAACCCAATGACGGGGGCCGGGAGTAGGGCTTCTCTTTGTCCCGTTTCTTCTCCTGTCTATCCAGACTTCAAACGGCAGACAGACAGACAGACAAACAGACAGTTCGTTGGGACGCATCGAGAATAGTAATATCATTTTAAAAACGCTTCCTTCGTCAACTGAGTCTCGCCGATGACGACAACGACAGTACCGGCCGCAACCGCAGGAGAGAAGTCTCGGCTGACTGAGTGAGTTGAATTCGTCTCCGACCTTTTCCGTGAGGACGTGATTTGGTCTCTCGAACTTTCCATTTGTGGATCTGTCACTCGCTCGCTCGCTCGCTCGCTCGCTCGCCCGCCCTCTGTTGGGCCCTCGTAGAGGAGTCGACTCCTGATTTCGCTGTCTGATATACAACCACGACGGGGTCGACGACGACCGCGAAACCGCTGCCGTCGAGCTGACAACGACGGAAATCTAGCCGCCGTCGACAACGAGCTTGTCGGAATCGATTTTAATAAGTATGCAAATCTTGATCTCTACATGAGCGCTGCTCTCAGCTCGGTCCTCTGCTAACCGACCGGGGTCTGCGGGGGTGCGAAGGGAGGAATACCGATGCCACTGTCGTTGCCGCCGATTCTGCGGATCTCAAAGATACCCTGTCGCTCAAAAATTTCATTTGGAAATAGATCTCTGCGTGATCAGGTCTGGGAGAAGTTTCAAGCAGCCTTTCTCTGGGGCCCCTGACTATGCACACATTCAGCTCAGGAAAAGGAGCGCGACTGCGAGCCGCTGCGCGCGGCCGGCGAGCGGTAGCTAAGCTAGATTAGAAGATTAAGGATGGACTCCCAAGAGAACTAAAGCCCCATAGCCTTAATACGACATCACCAGCGGCAAGAGCGGGGGCGGTAGCGATAGCGCCGGCAGGGACGCTGTGAGTCTTCGTCGTTGAACGACACTATTCGCTGCAGCGTAACATCTATGTCGATGGTCACTTCCATCTTCCCCACAACCCCATCAGTGATCTTCTAGGCGGGGCAAGACGAGCAAATACTGCCACAGCTTCTGCAAACCGAATATGTAAGTTAAGCTTGGGCTTACCCTTCATCACCTACGGCTGCTGGGTGACCCAACAAATTGCATACAATAACCGAGAAAAAGGAAGGATGAGGAGAAAAGGCTTTCGGGGACAGAGAAAGTTATGAGAGCGAAGGGAACAAATATCGGGGTGCGGTTGGCCATAGAGCCCGAACTCTGACCTGAATGAAACCCAGGCGGCAGCTCACGCGCAGATAGGCCGCATGCCGTCATTCATGTTTCTGTCTTCGCTTGCCACTTCTGTCCCCTCTGAATTGATGAAAGCCATATAGCGCTCGTCGGCAGTGGATTCCGCGAAGCTAACTACATGTTCTTCAAGAAATTTAAAACTCACCACATCGGTCTGGTTTCCGACCGAGAGCTACTTCTACTGCTAGTGTACGGTCGCAAAATCGTGTATGATGCTCCGCTGCGTGTGAAGAGCAAGAGAAATGCAATCGAAAGCAAAACCAATGACTCCCATGGCAATTTCGAGGTTTCGGTGCTCTTCTCCTCCGGTTGTCGGGTGGCGTCGTCGCGGACGACGTCGAGAAATTCGTGGACCAAGAAGAACGAGCCACGAGGAAGCCTGTGATCAGCTGCTGGAAGAACCGAAGATCCAGGCCGCCGATATGCTATGCAGATAGAATAGATTATCGCTGTCGTGTATTCGATGAATGACCGAAAATTCGGCCGAAAATCTTCTCCCGCCAGCCGGTTGCTTGTTCGTTCGGTTGGCAGCTCGCAAAAAGATGGCGCGTAGTAATTTCAACTTTTCCGCCGTCGCTGTCGATTCTCGTGTTGGTTTTCCTCTCTGCTCCCGGAGCTTCTTCTGTAGCCAAAAGGCCGGCGAAACAACATTCCACCGGACGACAAGAACGAACATGAAAAGCTGGCTTATCCATTCAGTTTCGAGAGGAGCGGGGAATTCCGTCTTTCGAAGAAGTTATTGGCCCAATGAATCAATCAATTAATTGACTTGAGCAGAAGCTTCTGCAACAGCTTCCGTAGCTGAAATTATCTTCGATATGATATGACTAGCGATTACTACTCTCGAAAGAGATGATGACGGTGCGCGAACGGACGATGCAAACGATGAAACGAAATCATTACGGTGACGAACAGACCTACGGCCGACGGGTGTTACTGCCGTAACATGACGACCGAAGGCAAGGAAGGAATTCTTCTTTTAATTCCGTCGATTCGACATGAGCCACGCCAGAAATCGTCGATATACTACTACGTTATTACACCCCGCAACCGAGCGAGCTTCGACACCGTACAGGGTTGGCCAGTACCAATTATAACGGCGAGAAAATATCATCGGAATCTTCTTTCCGATAGAAAGAAGAAGAAAAACAGAACTCGATCGCCCGCCAACTCCTTGACACGGTCCGCTCTGAATACGGGTCCGCAGGAGGAGGTTGTTGGACTTCGCAGTCTGCGTTCTTTTTGGAATCGATCGATTGAAGTTGAATTTTTGAGATTTTCCGACGAACACGAGCTTTCGATCTCGCTTTGCGTGACACAGTGGGACTGGTTGTCGCAGTCGTCCTATCTGTGTCGGCGACTTCTGTTTTCTGCCCGGCAGATTGTCGCCGAAATGCGCGTTATCGTCGCGGTTGTGAGCTCCGGGCTGGTTCAGTGGCTCGTTGACCAGTAGCCCCCACGAATTGTCCAAGCGTTTGTTCTTTCGTTTGTTCGTGCTCACTGACTGTCATCATCTGCGTCTTCAAAGTCGTCGTCGTCGTCGACGCCGTCTTCATGGTTGTAGTCGGGGTCGGCTTGGGTTTTGAAGACTCGTTATCGGTTTCTAGGATCGCCGACGAGAATTCGGATGGGAGGGATCTAGGCTTCGAGTTGAAAACGTTTCTTATCTCTGATCGAGCGCCCCTGGTGTACTTTCGTGATCTTAAAAATGAACATCCACCACGTTTTCATTTCGTCCGACACAATGGTCGAGACCAATCTGAACATGCGTTCTCAGTTCATTTAGTTGCGTGGATTAATTTTCCATCATCTATTTCGTTCTCCACTCCTTACTCTATTACGTTCTTTCTCTGGAATCTTACCTGTGTTTTCTAACAGTTCTATCGTTTTGGCTGTTTGGTTCGTTTTCTGAAGATGGAGTGTGGTTTTTGTGCGGTGCGAAGGTCAATAAATTTTATTCAAGCACGGGAGAAGACGAATCCATTTTTTGTTTACTTCTTATTGGAAGTTGAAGAGCAGTTTTGGCGCGAAGAAGAACCTCTCATAACTTTTTGTTGTCTGTCCGTATTTTTCTTGCTTCGTTTTCGGTGGTGAAGATGGTGATGATGATGGCGATGAAGAGTAGCGACCGAGAATAGATGAAGAAGGAGAAAGATGATGAGTTTGTTCGTCCGTCTATCGGTCTGTCCGTCTTTCGATCCGCCGATCGCTCGGTCAATCCGAGAAGTCGTTGAACAAGAGAAAAAAACCAATGAGCCGTCGCCGCGACTGCTGTTGCCGGTTGGTGGTGGTGGTGGTGGACGCTTTTGAATAGAGTTCAAGCCAGCTACGAGCAGCCAGCTAATTGTCCATGAAGTCGTGGCCTTTTTTCTTTTTTTTTCTGGCCCTCTTTTCGAAACAGCCTGCAGCAACACAGCAAACACCCGTCTGTGTCATCGGCGTCGTCGTTGCCGACGACGTTGTCAGTGGCCTTGTTCAAGTGGCAACAACTTCAACTTCGAAGACGACGACGACAAGAGCTCTCGCGAGTACTACAAGATAATCGAACAAGCGGCCTTGCGTTCCGCCGTCCTGCAACAGCCCTGTTGGCTCCTTCACTCCGAGATGTCTGTCGGGTTACATGCTCGCTCGCTCGCTCGTGCGGATGCATGTATCGTCTAGTCATCCAGTCCAGCCGTCGGGCAAGATCACCGACGACGACGACGACGCCGCCGCCGGCGACCGAGAACGCGGGGAAGAAGCACGACGCATGCATCAATGTCACGAATATTCAATTGCAAGTGACATCCACCCACCTGCTGGTGATCCATCGCTATACGTAGCACGTGTATAACAGAACTAGCTTCGGCTGCATTGGCAGGAGATATGCGCGGTGGTATCGACCACGTAAACCGGAGTGAAGCTAGGAAACTCAGAAAACTTATCACCGGAATGGAAGGTGGTGAAAACATGCGCATCTCCTGTCAGATGCGACGGGGATATGTTCTCTTCCTTTCTATCACCTAGTCTCTCATCATCGAGCTCTTCCCTGTCGCAAGCTCAGATTGACTTCAGGCGAAACCATACCCAAACTGAAAAGATTCTAACCTTTCGATTCTCTGTCTTTCCAGGTGAGCTTGATTTTCACGTCTTCGAATGCAGAACTCCTCTTCAGGAGGTGGGGCCGAAAGTGGAAAGAGAGGGAGGTGCTTAGAGGGACCGGAGGGTCGGGCGCTTGGACAATGGATGTTGGTGTTTCAGCACCTATGTGACACATACCTATCCAGGTTGAGACTTTCGCTGATCGAGTGTTCTCGGGCGATTATCTCGCAACGCCAGCAACAGCAGGAGCAACAACAATTCAAGAAAGCTCGTGGTGTGCTCAGGAAACATTTCGGCAACACCACTCGCTGCCTTGCTAGGTCTTCCACCAGCCTCAGCGACTCGAGAGGAATTCGTGAGACATGATGACAACGATGACGACGATGTCGCCGAAGAAAGGGAACTGAACCGTTCCCGCGTCCGCTTCCCACCGCTTGCGATGAGCAAGGCTTCTGGGAGATGGAGGATAGCAAGGACCACCGACCGGATAGAGAGCGTCAGACCCCTCGGAGCGTTCACCAAGGCAGCAGGAATGGGGGCTTTCGCGTGGAACGTGCGAGCAGACATCAGGACCGCCGCTGACAAACAGACAGATCGAGTTCATCATGAGGCGTCAGCACATTCCGACGATATCGGCCATCGTGTCACACGTACTTTGTCAAGAAACCCGTCGCCGCATCCTTCGCCGTCACCACCCACCTCCCGTAACTGCTCTCTTACCCTGACGAGCATGATGGTTGTCTTCTACACATCCACATCGTATTCGTGGTCGTCACCGCCGACATCACGTTTTTCTCCACAATCACCGAGCTCATCATAGAGCGAAGCAAGCAAAACTTCATCTCTGCAGTTCTAGGAATCGTCTGCGACGTTCTCCGCCCTGAGCGGGGCCAGCATTCCGCTATTGGAAAATAACCACTCACCTCTGCGGCACTATGCAGACTACCTTACTAAAGCCTTTGTCGTGCAGCGTCCTCGTGAAAGTGCCGGAGCCCTTGAGTTCTCTCTCCGCCGAAACCCAACTCAATAACCTTCCGGGTCGGTAGTTGTTGGGTGCCGGTTGTCGAGCTTGCCACTCGCGGCGGTTGCCGGTCGACGTTTTGCCAGTCGGCTGTCTTCCGTTCAACCGACGGCGAGCGCTCCAAGGTGGGAGATTGTATTGCAGAAGTGTGTGTGTGTCGAGTGAATTACGTTTGAAGACTCCTTTCTTCTTTTTGGCCAGGCTCGAGTACCGCCTTCACCGTCTTCGTTGGTTCTCTCGATGCTCCTGCTCCCTAGGACTCGGTGCTGGAATTCGCATTAGAATTGTAAACTTCGTTCACTCGTTTGATCGAGCAGACAGAGAGGAACAGGAGGAAGGACCACGGACCGATCGCCCGCCCGCCCGATTGCTCGCAAGATCTTTGCCCAAGGATTCGGCGGGAGGTCTTGTTCCGGGGTTTGTTCCCTCGAAGTCCTGAATTCATATTGGCTTGCTCCCGGCCGCCAAGAACTCGTCAACTCTAGTGTCCATGATTGCAAGTGTGCGCGAGGCATTGGGGACAAGAGTGTCGAAGGAAAACGAATTGGTGTTTAATATACTGGGCCTCGGGTCTCAGATGGGTCCTAGGTCCACTGGTTGGTCCACCGCTCCATCGTCGTCGGCCGCCAGTCTATTTGTCTCCGTTGCTTTTTGCTGCGATGCAATGATGGAATTTATGCAGATGCTGTTTGTCCGAGACAAACAGTGCTGGGAGCCGGAGGAGCGAAGTGGAGGCAGCGGGCAGGGGTTTTTGGGCGAGTTTGCCGAAGAAAACGGACCGACCAGGTGGGTGGGCGGACAGTCCTCTATTTTTCTCTCGAGAGACCCCGGCTGGCTGTTTGGCTACTTGGTTCCGTTCTTTTTTGATCGTCCTCCACGTTTTTCTCCTGGTCATCCCGCTCGTCGAGCTGGTCAGTAATCCTGACTCCTTGAATGCCTCCTCTCGCTCTCTCACTCTCAAATATACTCTTCGAGTGTCGCATGGACTCAACGAGGGCGGATTTAAGCAGCACGCTCGGTTAGTTACGAAGCGCATTCAAGGTGTCCGTCGGCCGAATGTCCGAATGCTGTATGGCGAGCAGTGTACGGTACGACTGCAAGCTGTACGCCGGGACCCGATGGTAGGCAAGCTGGCAAGCGAGCGGGCTCAATCTCCTGTCGCAACAGCTTGCCTGGTCATCGGATAACGTATCGATCGCTCAATACGACCGAGGGGGGAGGAACAGCAAAAGCAACTTGGCCGCCATCGCCTCCTCCTTCGCCCGAACTTCTGTCCCTCCGTCTTCGTTCCTCCTCCTCCGTAGCAGGGAGCGAGGAAAAAAGACAGCCGTGGGGCTGTTGGAGGGGGGCAGTTGGCACTCGATCTACTTTAAGAGATTGAAATCTCGTTCGAAGACGACCTTGCCCTCCTCCTCCGCCGTTCCACCTCTTCCGATTCCTTTCTTCTGCTCGTCGTTTCGGCCAAGGACTCCAACCAACGATTAGGGGGAGCTGCCTCAGGAGGAGAAACGACGCAAACGTGGTACGCGACGTGCGTTTATGGTTGGAAAGACGAAAACAAGAATAGCGGGCCAGCGATGGAATGCCCGAGGCGTGTCGATAAGGGATGAATTTTCCCGACTGAAGGGCAGACCCGTGGAACGAGAGACATCCTGTTCCGCTTGCAGAAGCGAGTCGTAACATCCGGTGGGGCTTTAAATAGGATTTCAATCGAATATGAACAATCCTTTTACATTCAAAGTGTTTCTCAAAGCCATCCGCTGTTCCGAAAAGGAAGTTCCAACGATGAGGCAAAGAATTGAGATGGAAAAGTAGACCGCTGTCAAGGACATTTGGAAGGGTGGCGAATCGGGCGACATCGGAGGAGAGGAATTCGGAGAAAGTTCACTGTTCGGAAGCAGAGCAAGATGAAACGTGACAGATCCGGAGAGAAAGAAAACAACGACGACGACAAGAGCAACAAGAAGCGCTAGCCAGTACATGGCCAGAGACCGGAATAAGCCTTCGGAATAAGCGACGAAGGGAGAGCAACGCGTCGGGGAGAATTGAAGTCATGAGTCGATGTATGAGAACCAGGAAGGAGGCCGAGCCACGGAAAGTCAAAAACTCGTTCGGAAGTAAGCCGACGGATCGGAGGGACGACGGCGGAAGCGAGCAGATCGAATGCTAGACTCACAGATTACGATGGTGAAGGCGAAAGACCTAGCTATAACCAAAAGAAGAAGGAGAGGAGAGAAAAACGTTTCGAGAGTTTCCCCTTCCTTGAGTGGAGCCCAGCCTTGCGTTGGTCGGCCGGTCGGCCGGCAGGCCGACTGGTTGGTTGGTTGATCTGGTTATCGCAAGCTATCGATCATTATAACCAACCGAGAGAGGCAATGGAGAGAGAATGAAAACGCGGGAGATTGGAAGAACGTTCCCGCTAGATGAGAGCCTGGCGAGGAAAAGGAGCAGCTTCACAAACCAAAGAAGCCGAGGAGAAATCCAGTTACTGAGTGCTTTGGAAAAGCAGACAGGCCGCCTGGCAGGCAGGCAGGCAGGCCGGCAAGCCAAACAGGTCATAGAAAATATAATAATCTCCAATTTGTCTGAGCATCTCTTTGGCCTTCCCTCTATCCCACTTTTGCGCGCACTAGAAAACGAGTTGGAGGAAGGAGAGTCAAGGAAAGAAAGGAGCCAAGCTAATCTCATGACTCGCCAGAGTAGACAGACACCTCGCTCGCTCCTGAGGGAAATGACTTCAGCAGACAGAGGTCAGCGTTACCTCGCCCTTGTGCCGTCTGCTACTTCGCTTCGCGTTCCCGTTCCACTTTTCGCGCAAAAAAGAGCCTCGCCGACGAAGGCGAGGCATCGAGCTGAGTAGCTGGTCAGAACGGCAAGCGAGTCGGCATGGCTGCGCGCCAGCCGACGCACTGACCAGGCAGAAAAGGTACAGCTACCATCCAGGCAGGCAGGCAGGCAAAGAACGTTGGAGGAAATGTTGGGGCCAACCAAGCAAAGAGGCTTCATCGGTCATGTTTTCCATTTCCTGCGGGCGGCGGTACCGGTGCGTGTGGAGGTGGTGGTCGACTGTTCTCTTCTTTCTCAAAAGCAACCAGTCAGAGAGCCAGTCGGGCGGCCCGACGGCTACTCCGAGGAAGCGGACTCACCGGCGGCCCTGTTGCTTTCGGGTACTCGCCATGCCCCACCACCCTCCGATGTGCCAGCTCCCGAAAGCCCTCTATTCTCCCTGATTTGACCCTCGAAGAACCCCCGTCCCCTCGTTCCCTCATGACCCCTCCCCTCCCCTTCCTTTCCGTGTCGCTACTTCGTAGTCTCCCTGACGTTTCCAATGCCAGCCTTTGAGCCTACCCAGGCTGAGACCCCAAAAACAGAATTGAAACGCACCGCCGTCGGATTTGTATCGAGACTGTGTTTCTCAACGTCACCTTGATTCAAACTCGAGTCCTTTTTCCTCTCCGAATTCTGAGCCGTTCCCGTGCTCGGGCTGTCTTGCAACTTGTTGGTTATCCGTCAACTCCTACTTTCCTTACTTTCTTTCCCCGAAGGGCGTTGTGGGCTTCTCGCAGTCGTTCTTTTGTTTCAAAGTCTCTCGAAGTTCAGTTGTGCTGTCAAAGCTGGTTTGTTAGAGGAGCTCAGTTCGCGAGTCGAATCCACTCGCATGGGACGGATCTGAACTTCGCGCCAAAGCTCAGAACAGAGGACAAAGATTCCTCCCTGGAAAAATTCGGGATTCATTGGGAAAATGATCGGAAACCATGCGAGGTCGGTAACAATGTTTCTTCTCCTCCTTGCAGGTATGAACAATCGGTTTGCAGCAGATGCTATCTATCGAGGTAAAAATGCCAAGACAGAATATCGGGGAGAAGGAAAAACATAAGAGGATACGGTACAGGGATCCCAAGATGCTGCGCGATAAACGAGCCAAGTAGAGTCTTACGCAAAAAGTCAACGAGGGAACAACGTAAATGGAACGGATCCTTCGATTAATCAGGCGCTGGGATCCGAAGCCCTTCGGATCGAGGCGATCAGATGCCGGGCCTACCGATCAAACTGCCAGACTGACCAGTGGGAGCCTTTGGCTAGATGTTTGCGAGCGACTTTTCCGACGGGTACTCCGGACGTTCCTAAGAGCGCCCGGCTATTACCGGCACGAGGATGCCTTTAAGGAAAGCAAATTTGTCTCCATTAAGCGGACATGAACGCAGTGGAATCTGTTGTCGCATGTTTTCCAGGAATCGGACCTTGGAAGACCACTTTCTGCGTTCTTCACTCAGTCGCTTTTCTCATCCGAACAAGTGGCGTTAGGTGTTGCAATTTTCTGCAATTTGCGTCATGCTTCTCTGGAGCCAAGTGACACTGAGGTAGTTTCTCACAAGCTAACAACCACTTAATAACTTTCGGCAACCTGACTCTGAGCCACGTAATTTCTGGCTTCTCAACTCGACCGTTTTCAGTTTCTGTCTCCACTTGAATTATTCAGTGTGCTGCTGCTTGTGATGATGATGGCGTTAACAATGAGTTGACAACAACAGCGAGAGACGCGCGATGCGAGAGTGCCAGTCCTGCAAAAACGAGTGAAAAACGAAAAACGCTAAATTGGACACTCGTCAACCACGCAGTCCGTTTGTCGTTCGCTGTTGGTTGACAAACCCAGTCGAAGAATATGAAGATGTTCGTTCACTCGCTCGTGTGTTTGGAATGAACTTATTTTGAGAAGATGTGTTTGACTAACGTTCCGAACTTCTGCGCGTGGTCTCGTTGACGAACTTGACGTTTCTGACGCGCCTCGTGACAGAAGAAGAGGTGGCAGAACGAGCCGAACAATCGGTTAGGAACATCGCCGTGTTCTTTGTGCGAGTTTCGAGACATTCGTTTCGTTTTCCTTTGTCTCCTGACGCTCGACCTGTCCACGGTTACGGACGCTCGGTTTCTGTCTTCGGATTGAAGTTATGCACAGCACTTTCCTCGCGCATAACTCAACCCGACAGACTGAGGGACCCTCGGAGAAATCGCTCCGGGTACCTCGTTGGTACCAATCATCGTCATATCGATGATGACTCGGCAGAAGGTATCGCAGTGCCTGTGGCGCTTACCGTACATGCAGTGCATCGTCCTTTCGGCGTCGCTCGCGTATCTCGGTGGGTGTGATGAGCGCCTCCGCCTCCATAATTTTTACCTCTGATTTTTCTCAAAGTTTTCCTTTCGGTCGAACTTTCTTCTACCGTTCTGACGTTGCGTTTCTCTCATTCAGTCACAGTTTTTTCTTCTTCGCCTCAACATTTCTCGCGGCGCTAGTACTTGTAACGATGCGCATGTCGTACTTTTCTCCTGACAACGGTGTTGGACTCCGTTGTTGTCGTTCCGTTGGTTTTCCCTCTGCTTCTTCTCTATTTTTGTGACAATGTTGGAGGGGCCCCGCCGAACTAACGGTGGGGTGCCTAACGCGTGAGGATGGATGTAAAAGCAAATATGTATTCCCTGCCGCGGTAGTTAAATGCTGACTGCGTTTTTTTCTTCTTCTTACCTTTTTCTATCCGTTCTGCCTTTTTAGCTTCTCTTTTTTTTTCGAAGCGACAGCGCTGTCGTCGTTGTCGTTCGAAACATTCTGTCACGAGGGAGGAAGAAATCTTCTGCGATAGATTTTCGTCTCCCTCTTCTCTTTCGTGAAAACTTTGGCGCCGCAGGCTGATTGTAGAGCCGTAGAGTGATTTCGGGAAACTTCGGAATTCTTGCCGAGAACGCGACTGAGAGGATCGCGAAAATCGTTGGAATATCTGATGTACTCCATGAGAGAGACAGATCGTGAGACAAATCGACGGATCGTAGGAATTAAAGTGAGACACAAGAAAGAGAACAACCACTCGGACACCTCCCTGTACAATTTCGGGGTTCGACCTAACAGTTTGAGCGCCGGGCTATACCTGTAATTTCCGAGTCGACCTGGCTCAGCGAATACTCAACCTCCTCGCTACGTTCGTTCGTACGATGCATAAAGATCGGAGCCAGAGAACTCGATGACTAGGATGGCGAGAAAATCGAAGGGAATCGCGACTCATTTCTCAGACTGAGGATTCATTCCTGAAACAGGTTCGATCACGACTCGTTCCTGCGGGGCACCTTTGTCCGAGGTCGCCCCGCTTCCAGAGAGCTCTGCTTGCTCCCTCCTCCGGCCCTGAAGATCGACGCCGCCGTCTCCTTGGTTGTTGCTAGGGCGAGGCCGTGAATCGTTCGAGAGCAGCAGAGTCCGGCAACGGTCGACTTGGCGAAGCAGCAATCCATTGTTATTGTATTGTTGCAACATCGCCGTCGTCTCAAGTGCTGCACTAGTAGACGGGCGGGCTGGCTGGCTCGCGCGGAGGAGAATCCGGGGTTGGCTATCGCGGAAGAGCCGGTCGCGGGAAGTCGGTATCCAGTAATAACAGTCAGGAGGAGACGGGGGGAGTTGGGGGCAAGAGGAAGCCATGGGTGGATGAACTGAGAGTGAAGTCTGCCGTCGATAATCTGCAAAGTGCATCCTGAAGGCGCCTTTCGTTTTAAGGTTTTCCCTCCTTTGAGCGGAAAAAGCTGCCTTGGTAGACCGAGTGCACCGCGCCATTTACGGTCTCTTGGTCGGTCTGGCTTTTGGTCGCTCTTTGGGTGTTCGTTTGATTCGTTGGCCGCCCGATCTCGATCCGTTGGTCGAGCTCGTAAAAGAGGTGACATGCATGCATGACACCTCCCGGCGACAGTGAGAGAAGAGACGGGAGAAGTGTGTAGGGACACAACCGCCTCGAGAGATCGAGAAATGCGTGCGGAGAGCAGGCACATCTATTCGCACAAATGACTCATCACAATCGTAAACGATCCAAGCTGGTCGTAAACTCGCCAATATTAATCAATGATGAGACCACATTCCGTGTGCCTTTCTCGCCAGTTAGCAGCGATCGAGATCGAGAGACGAGGAAAAAAAATGGAAGAAACGATCGTACAACGAAGCAGCGAACGAGGAGGACCGACACTCCTAACCGGACAGTATGATAATGATGCGGCCACTGATGATGATATTTTGCTGTTTCCTCTCAGATAGGCAAGGCATCAGATAATAGGCTGTGATGTTTTTATAGGAGCGAGCTCTTGGCTCGCTGGACGACTGGCGAGCACTTTCGTATCTAGCAGTCGCAGGACGAGAAAAAGGAACAGACAGGGCCAGGCGAGCCAGACACCAATTATGACTTCTTCGTACAGTCCTCGACTCGTTTTAGTGGTGTCTCTCTGCGGAACTCTGATACAAGTATCAGAAGAGGATTCGCGGTTCTCGCCGTTATCGAATCGGTCCATGATCTATACAGCTACAGATGACTCACCGAAAGTACGGTGAGGAAGTTTGGGAAATTCCCGAAAACGAATGGAAGGGGAAGACGGGCACCGAGGAGGAGCAGAGGAGCGTGAGGGGCTCGAGGTGTTTTAGGCCTGGTTGTTGCGTTAGGTGCAAGCACATGGATCCACATGAACTCCTCCAGGGCCGCCCTCTGGGAAATCACGCGCATCTCCTTTTCTCCCCTCCGCTGTCGTTGTTGTCGGTGCTGATGGTGGAGGCCACTCAATACTAAATATCCATCTATTCGTTTCTCTTTCGCCACGCCATTTCCTGCGGAAGTCGTAATCGTCAGCTAGGGAGCCATCTTTTCTTCCCTTTTGCTTTGTGTTAGTGAGGCGGCCAGAGGGCCTGTACCGGCTTTTCCCACTTTCCGTTATTCTCGCACGCGGCGGCTTTTTGGCTGACCGTTAGTTCCGGTGGCTTGTTTGCTCTCTGTCTTGCAACTCGATACGAGACTTCAGGATGCTTTTCGTGCGCCCCTGCTTCACGGTTGCGTCGGTTGCCGTGACAAAAATCATGAGGCTTCTCCACGTGTTATAGTTTGAGATCCTTTGAGAGTCGGCTGCCTGGCTTGACTGGCTGCGGTCAAGCTTGTTCGCATGACGAGCCTATTCACCTCGGATATACCTGCTACACGGGACTCGATGGGTCACAGTGCATTTTATTCACATACTCGTTCACTCGTCGGCGGAGGCTCGGCTTGCCTCACGACCTGGTTTACGCGACGTCGCCGCATCCACTCTTGTTGGCTGCTCGTACCATCGTTGTCGTCGACCTCGTATTTGTTGGAGAGAGGCAGCGAGAGAGAAGGTTTCGAGAGCAGAACTTGTCTCCTGAATGCTCTCCTCGCTTCCTGAGTAGTCGCTGGCAAGCAAGCTAGCTGGCTAGCTAGCAGGCTTGGTCGCGATGTCTTCGTAAAGAATTCACCACCTTGAGACGACACCGTGCAGAGACCAGGCGGTCCTGGCAAGAATTGTGCACTCGATAGGGGCATCAGAGGCGGGCTTGATAAGACTCCTCCGGGGGGGGGGGGGGAAACGAAATTCCCAAAACAAACAAAATGGTGTCTGAGACCGGATAGCAGCGTTAAATTCAGTTCTCCTGACTGCCTGTGTGTTTTTCATACCTGACGATGCGACGCTCACGGAGAACCCGAGCGAGGGGACAGGGTGTAAGATCGTGCATGGTCAGCGCACGCGTTGTGCTTTAGTTCATCCCTGTCGCTTTTCCTCCCTCCCGCACACTCTTTGTTTTCTTTTGCGCGTCCTTTGAGAGTTGCGATGTCATCTTTCAGTCGGTTAAGAAGCAGGCGAAGGATGGCACGCAAGATAGGGATAGAAGAAGTGTGCGCGAGCAACTCGAGCCCAACCACCACAATTGCATTAATTCATATTATGTTCCCGTCGTCATCCACATAGCCCCGGAGAAAACTTCTCCCGCCAATGCCCCACCGGGCCAGACGCGTCGAAAAGCTCGTCGGCAAACTCGAAGCAACGCCTCGAGAAATGGAGCGAGGATCGATTCCGCAAGAACATCTTCGAAATTGCAGAGCGCTATGAGAGAAGAGAAGCTGGCGCAGATGGAATAATATACGTCTGGCGCCCAGCTGAGATGAATATGTGAGTCAGTTCTGGCTCGGTGAGGATGGAAAATGAAGGACGTGCGGAGAAGGCAATCATTGCTCGAGGGTGGAGCTCATCCATCTATCTCTCGCTCCATCCAGCAATCAATCCGTCTGTCTGTCTGTCCGTGTGCTCGTTCTTCCTCTTCTGCTATCGTTTCCTATCTCACAGCGTTCGTACTTGTAGTTGTTGTTGGTGGTGATGCCAGCCGCACGCTGACCACGTCACCACATTCCAGGTCCAATGGGTGCATTCGCTTCCTGCCCGCCTGGCCGTTTCCTTTAGGCGGCATTCTGGTGGGAAGCTAGTCCGGCTAAGGCAAGGCAAAGCTTCTTTGTTATATGAACAAGACAAATAGCTTTCTTGCCAGGCTCACCGAGCGAGCTATCCGGCCGGCCTGCCCGCCTGCCTGCCGTCCAGCTAGCCAGCCAGTCAGCGAGCCAGCAAGCTTGCATTGTCCTCTAATTACTTTATTCAGGGTCGCTGGACTCACCGACGACTGCCGCAGTGGTCGCTCTGCGGAGGACCTACGCCCAGATTAACTCTCATCTGGTCTTAAGCGACGGAAAGTCCTGCGGCTAGATCCGATTTCCAGTCCTTCAGTCGACCCGGCGGGGTTATCTGAAGATAGGAACTCGTCTCGTGAGCTACGCTCGCCAATGAATGTCTACGATCGTCGTCCTCGAAATATTCGAGAGGTCACGTTACTGTCGTGGCCACCAGGAACTGAACCCGGTCGCGGTCATTCAAGAACCGTCGCAGTTTTTTCTCAGACTCTGTTGGATCTCGCGATTTTGATGAGGCCATATCTTCCGCCGCGAGTGACGCTCATCGTGGTCGACGACGTTCGTCGTCGTCGTCGTCGGACCCTTGTCAGTGTTTTGGTCTTTTCGTCATCGTCGTCGTCGTCGTGTCACTAATGAACGGTCTTTTGAGCGGCCGCGAGAGAATCCAGACTCAGGATCGATCCGAGCTTTTGTCTTGCTCCTTCGCTGGATCAATCTCTTTTGTATGACATCGCCGTCAGGATGAACCTCTCTCCCCCTCCGTCTTGCGTTTCCTTTTTTCATCGTTGGCAGCAGTCTGTGCGAGACTCCTTTGGTTTCCACCATGCCGTGCTTCTGAAGGGCGCTCTAACCGTTCTATATCGGAGGAGGGAACTCGGATAGGGGTTCGTTCCTCCGATGGTCTCGGTGCCCGTCTCTCCGCGCGCTGCTCTCTTTCCGCTACGGCCGGCCGGCCTAGGCCACATCAGCGGTTGCCGTTGTTGTGCGGGTCCTTTGAAAGCGAACAGACTGACGAGAGTTTGTCGATTGCGCAAGCGCCCGGAGATCGCGACAGGAACCGAGAAGAAAAGGACACCTCTACCGTCCTGGTCGTCGTCGTCGCCGCCATCCTCATTGAAACTCGTGGGCTGGGCTTTCGGCTTCGGCTCTACTGGCGGAACCACCTCCAGTATTTCTTCCCTCGGGTTGCATTGCCATTGAAAACTACCCTTCACCTTCTCGAGTATCAATTTATCCACCGATCAATCAAGCGGTCTCTTCTCGTCCTCCTCTTCTATCTACGGAATTGTATCAAATTTCAAAATCTCGGAACGACTTCAGGAACCGCTTCTTTCGGAACGACTTTGGGATTCTCCTTGTGCGGCTCCCGCACTCAAAAGTTTTCCTCGATTCCGCAACGATCTTCGTCCAGTGTTTCTCGGACACCAGCGAGAAGCCTTGCTGTAGTCCGCCCTCTTGGACCGTTGACCGGCTTGTGACGTGAGGGCCTGGTTTCTCCGTCTCTGGCCAATATTACGACAACCACGGCTACAACAGCCACTGCTAGCAACGACGACGACCTCGACTGCTGCTGCGGCGGCTGTTCCGTGCGTACGGATTATGTTCAACAGATTCAATTTGTTAGCAAACTCGGCGGGAGTCCGGCGAACGATCGTGGCTTGGCCGCTTGGTTGTTTGGCTGGTTGGTTTAGTCGAGCCGCCCGCTTGAGTTGAATGCTTGGCTATTCAGGGAATGGACGCAAGAGCCACGCGCAATCCCTGCCGAAAAGCCAACAGAAAGAGGATCGGGCGGATAAAGCCGCGGACGAGCATAGGAAATCGAAAACGCTGAGTTCGACGCATCTCAGGATCAAATCGGGTCCAAACAAAGGTTTCGTTCATCGGCTGGCTTGGGGCCGAAGCGTTTGATTGTTCATGGCGGGCGGGCGGGCGGGCTTCTTGGGGGTTGTTTCACCTCCCTCCTTTCTGCGTTGTGATATAGAGAGCAAACGAGAGGGAACGAGTGAGTATTTGTGTGTGCATTGCTCCTGAGAGACTCGTAGCGATGATGGATCGCGGGCTCGATTGGCCCTCGACCGACTGGCGAGCCAACCGAGAGAAGAATGGAGCCCGAGCCAGTCAGCGAGGACGAGAGATAGGGATAGAGAGAGAGAGAGAGGGGGGTGCAAGCAAGCAATCGAACGGGAACGCTGTCTGGCGACCGCGCGGGTGCGCTTACTGTTGGATATCTGATCTGATCTCGCAACGGCTTCTGCGGAGGCCATTACAGCCAAATTGCCAAACACTATCACGTGCTGTTGCGGCTTCCAGTGCGGGCGGACGGATGCCTCTGCCACATCAGGCATACGCATCCTATCCCTGTTCTCCTTTTCCACCCCCCTCCTGCCCCCCTCCGGGTCTGGTTTGGTCACCCATCGGTTGTCCTCCGATCAATAATCGGCTTTCTCGCGGTTCTCCCTCGTTGGCTACTCTGGCTCCTTTGCAAAGCAGACTTCCGTATGTTATACTCATATGGTGGCCGTACATGGTGCATGCAACTACACTTCAGCCGCCATGCTCCGCATTTCCGTACTGCTCGGTGTAGATACACTACTCATGGAAGTTGAGTGATGATATGGGACGCTATATACAAAGTATGTGGCTACTCCGTGCTCCATCGTCGAGCTAAACCATCAGAAATGCAAGACAAAGCGATCACCTCGGTGTCATTGCCTCGGTTGTCATTGCAACGTTGTCGGTAGCGGTTTTCGTCCATGCGAGGTCATCCAACAGCGTACGCATCCATGCCACTGCGTATTGCCGAGCGTGCTGGAGCTGAATGTCAGGAGGTAGGAGGCAGATGAGCGCAAGCACGAAGAACAATGCTCGCGCAAAGCTGAACCGTTCATTGTGTTGGAAGTTTGGCGGCGTTTTTTTGCCGTCAGCTTCCTTTCTACTGGTTCCGTTATTTGGAGTACAAATATTTCTCCCTTCCATAGTCGCGGACGTCGCGAGTTCTTTTTTATTTTTCGCCACAAATTTTCTCCATGTTCCGTTGTGAGACCTCTTGACATTGTTGTCGCGACTGTTGGTAGTGCTGGTTTCGGCGACGGCAACAGCCGTACTAGCGGTTGTTGACGACGACGACGACGTGGTCTACTGTTCTCCTGTCGTCGTCGTCGTCGTCTGCCTTCGTTTCTTGTTCGGTTCTCCTCGGCTTTTTTCGCTCCTTATTATTAAGCCATTGTCGCGTTACTTCCTGTGGCCATCCGTGACCTGCGTCCTTCGTGCTGTCCCAGCGGAGGACATCAACGGCGAGCGACCGACAACAACAACAACAACGACACCACCACCACCACTAACAACAAATTCGGCAACAACAGCGACGTCCCAAACCCATCCGCTTGCCTGCCTGCCTGCCAGCCAGGGTTTTTTTTCCATCCGATATGATTAACTTTGTCATAAAATTATGCCATAAAGCTGCTGCGACTGCTGGAAGGCTGGCTCGCTGGCCTTCTGATGTTCGGTATCCTCGGCTCGACGCGGGCTGGCTGACTTTCGATGTTTTCTTTTGATGGCGGCGGCGGCGGCAAACGGACCCTTCGTATGCAATAAAAAGCGTGGTTGCCTGTCCCTTCGCTGTCCCTTTATTTGCCCTGGTCCCGCCACCGACTCCCGCTCGCTGGTCCCCCGGTCTCTCGGAGTCCCGATCGCTCGTGCGCAGTCTCGACGCGGGGCCTGGCTGGAGCTGGGCTCGATCGAGGGCAGGCGCAGTTAAACCAGAACCGCCAGTGCAAGTGGTCTTTTGTTTTCAACTGATGAACGAATGACTCATTCTTTTGAAAACTTATTCACCACGCTGATTGCGAGTTCTACGGCAGTCTGATTCATTACCAGGCTCGTTGAGTCCGGGTCCCCAGTCGTCGAAAGCGTTTCGCCCTCTGTGCATGCACGCCATTCGCTCGAATCGTCTTGTTTTCGTGTTGGTCCCGAACAGCATCGCCACGTGCAGATCCAAGACTTGACGAATATGGCTTGACTGGGTTGTCGGCCGAACTTTGTGAACGACGACCAATGCACGGAAGGCTGACTGAGTGACTGGAGGACAGACTCGCGGGCAGAAAGAGCGAGGACCGTCTGGACTGAGTATTCATTATATGATTTACATAATATATCTGAGGGCCCTCGTAACATATTCAATTGTCTTGGGACCGGCTGCTAATGGCTAAGTACTCCCTGAAACAAGCTAAGGACAACCACCGAGAGACCTCACAGACGGAGGAGTTGAGAGAGAGAGAGAGAGAAATGGTGAGAGAAAGAAAGTTCCACGCTCGGGTGAACCAAATGCACGGAACTCCTGAGCCAGACCTGGAACCGGAGCAAGGTCGTCGAGACAAGTCAGGATGCCTACCGCCGACTCCAGGCCCAATGAGGTCTGCTTGAGGGAACTTCGGAGAGACTGCACATGAGACCAAACGAGAGAGAAAGATGAGGACAGAGCAAGAACGGGGCAGAAGCAGCTCGTGGGCTCGGGGACTAGGAAGGGGAGAGGAACGGAGACACGAGATCATTACGGATTCGTCTTACGAACGTCGACGAACGAGCAAACGAGTCGAGCAGCCGACGGGAACACAAACGAACAGGCAGTCGGAACACAACTCGTGCTCCTCACAGAGTTCAAAAAGAGGGTTTTGCGTGAGCATCACCCTCGAAGATGGTCGTCACCGCAGAAACCTCGGCAGAAATCGCGAGCGAGGAAGCACCGATCGATGGTTTTAGGAGGAAGTGCCGCTCGCTGCCGCGCCCCGTAGGTTGAATGGGTAAATGGGGGATGAGGGAAGGCTGGGACGATGGGTCGGAAACAGTAACGGGACCGAGCGTGGGGACCACATGGGACCGGGAGCAGTGACGGAGAAGTCAGTCAGACACATTCGAAATCGGAGATGTCGTCAGCGATTAGAGCTCTGCAAGAGACAATCAATTGTGACTCGGTGCTTGGTCCCGGGGCTTCGTCCCGCCTGCAGGCCCGCCGAGTTTTTCCTGTTTCTCCAACTCGTCGTGTGCTCCGATGAAATCGAAGCTACGCGACTCCTCTGGGCTCCTTTGATTCTTGGGCTCTTTTGTCCCGATTCGTATGGCACTGTGTTCTTTCTTAATGTCTGCGTATCAGACGAGCAAGTCGTCGAGCTACGGGCATGGCCGCGCGTGAAAGCCAACTTGAAGCGTCCCGAGTCACGCCTCGTACTTCGAATGAGGGTCGAGAGTTTCCGTCGCTGATGGACACCTCGCACGGAACGACGAGTAGGTGAGCAGACCAATTATCGAGCGGGCACGGGGATGGTTCGACCTTATTGTCGCGGAGCCGATGAAGGAATTGTTTGCAGAATAGGTGGACGACATAACCGACAGAACCGCCAAAAGTTCGACTAATTCACGGAAAACAGAAAGGAAAGATTCGGAGGTATTCAACACTTTCTTTGTGTTTAACAAGTATCGATCGGAAGAGATGACCGAGGCGAGACCATATCAAGATCATGAGATTCCGACACCTTGACAATATTCTCCTCATGGATCTCCGGAATTTGGACGCAGACGGTTATTTTGGCGCTCGAAGGCAAACGGAATGAAAACAACGGTTGGAAGCGATGTCGTGACAGCGAAGGATTCATTTGACGACTGAATCACTGGATGAGGCATCGACAGAAGTACGATGAGCTCCTCGTTTGCGAGCTCCTGTTTAACGACGTCGTCGTCGTCGACATCGTTTGACCGCGTACTCGCTTTCCGTTGTTTACGCGTAGGGCTGTTTGGCATGCCGGTCGGTTGCGTGACTTCATCAAGCAATTAGTGGCCGAAACCTTTTCTGTTTTTCTGCTCACTGGCCGTTTCTTTTGACGAGACGATTTCTACTGTCAGTCCGTCAGTCAGTCGCTTGTTCCGCCGTCAGTCGTTGCATTGTCCGACCGTTCATCCGTCGTTTCGTTTGTGCGAGTGTCCGCTCAGTTAGGAAGAAGAAAAGAAAAAAGTTGGGCGCGAACGAGGCTCGCATTCGAAGCGTTCCGTCGTTGACAACTACGGAAGCCCATCAAGCGTTCGCGCCTGGAACGCTTTCTCCTGTGAGGATGAATTCGTTGACTCAAGACCGTTGAATGTTTTGCCCTCCTGATTCGCGGTATCGCGATCGCCGGTCCGACGGGGAATCCAATAGTAACAGCATTACCGAGCCACGTCGGTCAGACGGACGAGAGGAACGTTATTTCTTCTTTCCTCTTCCCTGCTCTTGTCCGTCACTGTAACTAAAAAACACAGGTCTTCGTTGACGGCGGCCGTCGCGAGAGCGCAGACAGAGAGAGGAGAGAAGCGGGAGCAAAAACCACTAACTAATGGTATTATCATACAAACGACGTACTACAGGCCTTAAATCGTCTTAAGGATTTGTTTCTCTTCTCCCCGTTTTTTGGTCCTCCTCATCCGTCTCCGCTGGTTCTTGTTTAAGGATCCCGATAGTGGTCGCCGGATACCGTCGATGTCGGTGATGATGATGATGATGGCGATGATCTTGACGAAGAAAAGGATCAGACGCAAAAACTTCCGCTGAGCTGACCCATCTGACGGACCAGCCAGAAAGTTTGGTATCCAGACCAGCAAACGCTTGGAAGGCGGCTGAGATCCAATATATTTGATTAGGAAAAATAGAAGACCGCAGTCAGGCACAGCCCTTGGTACCCCATGTCCCTCGCTACGCTCATCTACTGTGTTTCCTCTTTTTTGCTCTCGCTCACCCCTTTTTCCCGCCAACTGCTCTCGTTTCGCACCGGGCCTGTGAACAGACAGTTTAGGCTGATACACCCGCGTCGAGCAGACGGAGCTCATCTGCATGGAACAGCCTTCAGGGTGGCCAACTACTAAATATGCCGTGCTGGGAAAAAGAAAAGAGTGCGCAGCAATTACTATCACAAAAAGCTTTTCCCTTCTTTTGGCGGCTTCCACTAAGCGTTCCTCCGTCCGTCTATCCGTCCGTCTGACCGTCCATCGGTTTGGTCGGCTGGCCGGTCCGACCGTCCATCGGTTTGGTCGGGCAGCCAATCGCAGGCTGCATAGCCGGATCGTAATCTGCATATTCATTGGAGAAAGCCGACTTGGTATGGACTAAGGCCCCACAAGCGACTGCAGAAGTCGAAGGACCTGGAGAAGGACGGTTATAAAACTTAGACGAGAAGAAGGCACCTACCTGCCTACCGAAAACAAGCTTGACGGTCACACGGAATTAACGGTCGCGTCGCATGTTTGGCACCTTCACCCAATGGAATGAATGAATGAATGACTGCTTCTCCGACCGGCTGACTGACTGACTGTCCGATTGACCAACTGTCTGAGCAATTGACTGACTGACTGGCACTCGGTCCGCTAATGCGGCATTGTGTGATTATGATCAGTTGTGTTCGTCTGCAGGAAAGCTGGCGACGACATCTTCGTCTTGGGCCGAAGAGCTTCGAAGGCGCGAGCGAATGAACGCAATGGCGAATCAAACAGCCGCCGCGGTCAAGTGATGAAGTTGGTCATCGTCTGTGTTGTCGTGACGAAATCTGCGAGTCACTTCATTTCGAGCGGCCACGCGCACACCTATGGTTCCGATAGATTGATAGCAACACGTTCGCTGTGTGTGCGTACGAAGGGGAGCACAGCGAATTTTTGGACTGGACTCGCCATCTTGATGTTTTGAAGTGGGATTCAGCACGATTCCCTTGAAACCAATGAGCGATTTGACAGGCGGCCGAACAAATGAACATATTCACACGCAACGTGTTGCTCCCCAAATCCAGATGAGCACGCGTTCGGCACAGTTTCGTTTTTCTTCTGGCAGAAATCCGGCACAGCTTCCCGTTTAATTCTTCTCGGTCCAAGAAGCATGATCAAGAGGACGACAGGGGACAAATCAGTGCGAATTTCATACTCACCCAGAGAAACAGATCGGGAGTCGTCGAGTGGAGGTGACGAACGAGACAGCGAGTAAGAGAGAGAGAGAGAAAAAGATTTGGACCATGAGGATGGGAGCCGCTTCTAATGGGAGACTCATGATTCGTACCTGTCACTTTTGTGGGCTAGATTGTAGTATGTTGATGGGGCCGGGGGACCCCACGAGGTAAACTGGGGACAGCGAGTCGGCGAGCTCGGAAGAGCTAGCGAGTCCAGGCTAGGTTGGCGGTGGCGGTGGTAGTGGTGGTGCTCCTGGCGGGGAGAGAAACCGACGAGAAAGAATGGCACAGCCTTCTTTTTGAAGCAAAGATTCCCCGTCTGTCCGTTCTTTCGACTCCCCAGGGGAGCTAAAAACAGCGCCGAGTTGAGGTGAGCCGAGCGAGGTGACTCACGTGCTTTTGACAGCTAGCCGACGCGCTTCGACGAGTTGAGCAAGCTCGCCGGCGACGACGACGTTCAGATATGCTTCTCATTCTGCCCATCCTAACCTCGACGCTCGTGTAAGACGTGAGCTTTCAAGTGCGCTGCCTGGAAACTCCGGTCTCGAGCAGTGAGGGAGCCGCTTGATCCGAGCTCGGCTGCGTGCGGAAAGTAAATCCGACCCTCGCACCCACCGATAGCCGCCGAGCCAGCCAGCCAGGCAGACAGTCAGCCGGTCGATCTCTCCGTTTATCTGTTGGTGCGCCTGGCCACCAATCTGACCGAGAGGTTGATAGCAGGCAAGTTAATTCAATCAAGAGGGAGCCAGGCAGAAAGGAAAACCGACTGCCGTTAGGAAGAAACGCAAAGCAGAGCAAAGTGCTCGTACCATCATCAGGTTTGTTTCTTGCAAGATTCTTGAGTTCCCGGTGGCTGGCTCAGAGGAATCGAAGGAAGCGCGGTGGCTGCGTCGTTTGACGAAGGGAGCGAACGGAACTCAGACGGGTAGCTAGGCAGCAGCCGCAGAAGCAGCAAATCAGCGTCGGCGTATCATCATCGGAAAAGATAAGGTTAAATTGCAGACTCAGGAACTGATCTTCATTAGGCTTCGGAGAACCACCATTAGCCTACGATGTTGTCTGACGTCGGCGCTGGCAAAGACTCCGTCCGACGGCAAGAAAATTGCCTCGCGGGGGAACGGTCAGACTTGTATGTTGTCCCAGCGAGCGAGCGAACGAACGCTCGCGAGCCAGACTAGAATCCGGAAGAATTCGCAGATTCTGATACAGAAAACTCCAGGGTTCAAGTCCATTGACAGAAAACCGAGTCCGAAATGGCGGACTCGAAAAGTAGAGTTGTTGCGGATTGAACTTGTTCGCTCGTAAGAATTCCCGTTCCGCGGTGGGAAAAATCGGAAGGGCAAAAAAAACGCTACAATAAATGGAACGGCTTCGGATGGGAGGAGTAAGCAACAAGAAGATGCAGAGGTAGTTGCAACAAAAACGTCAAGATGAACGTGGATACCGCGAGAATAGTGAGTGGAAATGTGGACTCGTCGCACAGGAAGAACAGACAGGGATCTCATTGAAAAGAGGATAAAACGTATGCTCATGATTTATGAAGCGACGCGACCGCCAAGCCGCTACGCGGTGTTGACGGGCCGAGCGCGACAGAACGAGGAGAGTCCGCTCAAAGTTTATCCCAAATTGCATTATCTCTGTCGTCGGTGTCGTCGTCGTCGACGACGGCGACGGCGTTTTGGGGTTAGCGACGCGATGTCAGCGTCCTGGGGGACTTCAACGCGACTTGAAACATGGACCCACTGCACTGGGCCGGTGACGTGACGGAGTATTGAATTTTAATGGAACTTTCCTCCCTCCTACTCGCCCGCTCCCTCTGTCACTAACGGTCTCCACCGGCATCAACGTAAACTACTGGACGCGACCCTCGAGCCGACGAGAGGTTCACCGACCGTTCCCACCTGACAGCGAGTGAGCGCCTGCGAAGATTGCATTTTGCTGACCGGGCGTGAGGCGCTTACGAAGTCTTCGGCGAATGGGGAAACACCTCAGAGGGGAGGTTGGGAACGGTGTTATGGAATTCTCCTGTGAGCTCCCGCTTCGGAGCCAGCCTTATGTCCCCTCCGGTTGGCCGGAGTCCCATATGTCTGCAATCACCCTGGACTCGAGTCCCCCCGGACCCCGTGCCCCCTCACCCGATATCCCTCCTGATAACCCCCTCCCCGCGTCTCGTCCCCTCCATCTCCGTCTCAAATCCAATTATTCTCAGGACTTCGTATGGCACGCTTGTCACCTAGTTTACTACCTGGAGGGTAGGGTAGGAGGGGGGAAAGACTTTCGACAAACTCGCAGAAAAAAAAAGACTCCAACGAACCCCGAAGGCACACCGGGACGCCTTGTCGGTGTTCCTAGATCAACTGGAAAATTCCAGACACTTGCTGAAATTCACAAGAAGGAACGAGTAGGCACGATTCTCGGCCTGGGAATCGGGGAAAGCAGAAGATCCGAGGGAATTCGGTTTGGGAAGGAGGATGGAGGAATGAACGTTTCGAAATTCTATGAAGGGAGCCGTGCAGAGGTCTCGGTCATGGGAGCCGCTCGGCTCGGCCGGGGTGGGAGCTATGGGGTTATCGAATGTCATTGTGTCCAGTGCTTGTTCTCCGCCGGAACCTACGCTCACGATACTCGACTCTTTCGCTCGGCTCGTCCTGGCAGCGTGTTTCTTCCGCGAGAACTTCCTTCCGGTCTTTTGTTTGGTGGTAGTAGTGCCATGTCCGCCCGGCCGCATGTTCATCAGACGTCCGTCTGCGTAGTTTGTTTGCTCGTTCACTCGTGTTATTCCTCTCGGCCCGGCCGGCCCTCGTAACCGCTGCTCCGTCCTCGATTGTGTTGTGAGATAGTCTTGGGGGCGAGAGCGGTCGCGGCAACGGCGGGAGTTGTCCTCGGTTTGTGTCTCTGTTCTCTTTTCTGTTCTCTTCTTTATTCGTTCAATGTTTGTTTGTACAGACCACCTCGGCTTGTCAGCCCGTAGCCGATAGGTTCCCCCGTGCGTGCGTCCGCCCGCCGGTCGCTTGGTTTGCGCTTGTCAGCTTGCCAGCTCGGAGCTCTAGCTCCGGGTCCACGTTCGACGCTTGACGCTTCGTTGTAATCGGATTTGTCAAGAGAAGCTCTCCCGAGGCAAAAAATGAATCTTTTCTTCTTCGAGCCCTGCGAGACACTCCTGGCCTTGTTGTCCTCCTGAGCGCCTTTTGCGTCTTCTGCTCGCTCGGGAATCGTAGGCACAACAATAGAGGTGACGCAGGTTGAACTACGGGGGGTTGGCTGGAGAGAACGAGTGTTACGGCGGCTCGGCTCACGGGATCGGGGGTGTTGGAAACCGAGTGAAAGGATGCGCTCAGGTGACAGGACGACAACGCATCGTAGCCTCCTCCACTCTCTCGCGTTGTCTCGCGTCTCCTTCGATGTCGGATCTCACCCACCGATCGCATCTCCTGACGTCGCCGTATCGGATGAAAACACTGTTTAATAAATTCTCTCGTCGAAAAGGATGAACAAAGCTAAACGAGCTTTCTCTTTATGTCGCTCGCCTGTGGAGCACGGGGAGCGACACCTTTGAATCGGCTCAGAGCTCCCGACTGATATGGATAGAGATGAGGTGAGATTGGGGGGAATGGGGGTTCCAGGAGGTAGTGGTTGGGGGGTCGACTCACCCTAGGAGCTCCCTATCCAGTTTGGTGGGGGTGTTGCGTGGAGGGATTTAGAACGACGAAAAAGCCTGAGGGGGACTTCGAGATCGACAAGGGGGAGAGGGGGGAGGAGGTCGTCGTCGTAGTCGTCGACGGCTGATATCATTGTGAGAAAAGAGTGCTTTCCTAGCTCACGAGAAGCGCGTGTGCATTGCACGTGTCCTAATGAGTGAGTCCTGAATCAGGGTACAGGAGGATGGAGGCGGGGGCACGGATTGGTTGGGGGGGGGGGGGGGGGAGACTGAGGGACAGTTCGGAAGCGAGATTGGACGGGGGAGAAGGAGGGGGAAAACAGTGTTAAGGTGGGTGCTCTTTTGCCAGATGTCGCCTTTTGCACGACGGCCAGAGAGCGCAGAGTCAGCTCGCCACTCATCCGTACAAGCAAGCACGGAGCGGACCATAGGCCTGAATCCCAGTTCACAGAGTGTGCCAGAGTGCCAAGTGCCCTGCGTGCCAGCATGTGAGCGAGAGAAATGAAGGGAGCACGCCTGAATTCGATTAAAGCTCTTTCATTGACGCCAACCGTGACATCGGAAGATTGAATTTTTTTTTACTCGAGCGCTCGAGTAGTACGTGGTGTGCGAGGATTAGGACGAGGTGTACGACGAGAAGCAGGCGGAGGAGGAGGAGGAGGAGTTGACACGAGGGCGGGAAGAGAGGCGAAATGAGGGGATCTGCAAAGATGCATCGCACAGGTGTAATGATCGTCAGCGTTGGGCGACTCCACAGCGTGTGAGGTGGTCGCTGCGACCAGAGTGAGATTCAGTCGTCAGTCAGTCAGCCGGGCGGTCGGTCGAGGCGGATTTATTGAAAATGACATTAAACGGATTTGGGCCTCTGGGGGTGTTAATGGAAGGCGTCGACTGATGGCCTCGGTGTTTTCGTTCGGGGTTTTTTCTTCTTCTTCTTCTCTGTTTGGTTTTTCCTTTTCACTCAGCGTGCGCCAGCAGAACCGCCTCCAACGCCCAGCGAGTTGTCTTTCCACATCGGATCGATTCAGTCGTCGTTCGTTCGTTCGTTTTTCGCTCCCGAACGTCCACGTCCAAGCAGTCCGAGCTTTTCCATTCGTCCGACGAGAACTCTGATTACTCCATGGAACTCGTCGATGGAAATACAAAACTCTTCCGGGGAGATTCGCTCACAAAACCAAACGTGTGCCTCGGACACAGCAAACACTGCCTACGGAATCGCGAACAGCAGAACAGACAGCGAACATAGCGCATAGCCGACTCCGGGGAGAATGTGAGCGGAAAACTCCACGGCGGCGCGTGGGAAAATTGTCGACTCGGAAAAAAGCTTTCGGCTGTTTGCAAGACTGTCGTGAACACGCATGCGGCCGAAACAAAAAAAAAGAGGCCTGAAAAAGGAATCCGAGCGGGGTAGAGAGCGTTGAAAGTGGAGGAAGGAATTTTCGGGAGAAAACTGGTTCCCATCGCGCGGTAGGTCGACTAGCACGCCTTCCCTGGTCCCGGCACGGGCTCGTTTTGCATATGAAAGACGAAAGATTTCGGAAAATACATCGTTCCCAGTGATTTTCCGGAACTTTTGGATTTATGTTTGTAAATCCGTCTCTGTAATTACGAATCGGAGCATGTCGAAGTCATGTTCTACTTCACCGAATGCCATCGAGAGCATCGTTGAATTCCATGGAATATTATTCGTGCAGGACTTCCATTCGTACCCGGGTCCCGCCGCGCCGCGTGGTTGTTTTGTGGTTCATGAAGCGATGGAACCATCCCGTCCTCGGTTGTGCCCACATTACGCTTCAACATGTGCAGACGCAAACGTTCTTGTTTCGCCCCGATGGAATGAACTCGGAATGAAACCACATCCAAACGAATCCATTTTCAATTGAACGCAGCAAAACGGAGAAGAGGCCGAACGAACAACGAGCCTTTCATAAACTGCGGGAGGAATGGAGGGAGGGACGGACCAGACCAAGCAATGCCAGACGTTGTTGGGGGGTCGCCAACTGCCAGGTCTTCGCTTCGAATAGGGCAGGCTTGCCAAATATGAAATAGACATACTCACTTTGAGCTCTGTGCGGGTTCGCGGAGCCTGCCTCACCGCTTGATAAGAGAGACCGAGGGAGAAGACAAGCGAGTTGGTCATGCACGGCGTGCGGCAATCACCTTGGCAGCTCCACTCGGCCGAGATGAGGTGGAAATTGTGCGAAAAATTAAATCCACTTCGGATGTGTACGCTCTGTTTCGTGAGTTCTCTTTCCGTGCTCCGCTTTCACACAAGACTCCTGCTTTCGTGTGTCCTATCTGTCGTCCTGTTTGTCGCTCTAGCTGTCACTCTGAGGCGGTCTGTGTGCAGTTGGTCTAGGACTGCCACCAGTAGCTCCGGCGGCGCTCTCGAGTGAAGTGCGCACGATCTCCAAGCGGTAGGGGGGGGAGACGAAGTGGAGTGCTCCCAGCTGAAAGAAAGTTACTTGAAAACTTCGTTAGCACTGCTACCACAATTACTACAACTCCAACATCGTCGTCGTCGTCGTCGTCTTCCTCAACCACTTCCAAAAGCAGCTGCTTCTGTTGCGAAATCGCTCCCTCGACAACCTGTTTGCAGCTTTTGTGAAATCCTTAATAACAAGCGGCAATGACAACAATAAAATCTGAGGCAATAGTCGAACTACTTGGAGCGATTCTCCTCCTCCTGCTTCCTTCGCTCTTCTGTCTTGAGGACGCAGTCGCTGATGATGATGTCGCTACGGCTTGCGGGCTTGGAAAAGTGAAGAAGTGTGAGCCGACAGTCCTTATCTACTCAAAGTTTGTGGCTTCGTTTGTTCGTTGGTAGCTCGGTCTGTGTGCCGAGAGCTGTGTGTTGAGTTTTTACTTTTGGGTCTCACTTTCCTCACCGCAAACCTCGGCCGAGCGACCACTCGTCGAACGGGTGGGCGAGAGCGAACTACAAACGAAGCGGTGAACAAAGCTCTCGTAATCCGTCGATATTGGAGATCTTCTTGTTCACGTCTGTTGCTTCATCTCGTGGAAATTTCCCTCCTGTTTTTCTTTTCTCTTCTCACACTTGAGGTTTCTAAACAAACTTTTGCCAACGGTGCCACCCGCTCTCACCGCATCAATAATCTCGGGCGAGACTTGAGATCCGAGAGCGAGAGAAAGTGAACGAAATCGTGGACCTTGATCTCGAAGTCTCTCGGTTCCGATCAGCTGTCCGGATTCACAGCGGCTTCTGGCGACGAATGGATTTGACTTGAACATTCATTTGCGCAAGAATGGCCAAATTTTTTCGAACATGCGCTCGTTTCGAGATCAATGGAGGCGTGTAACCATCTATTTCGGTCGTACTTTTTCTCACAATATTCAATTCTCTTTTCAGGTGAGCGAGAAAAAAAAGACGGAGCCCCCATTCAACACAGTGTCGGAAGAGCGGCTTTGCATACTGAGAAGCAGTGCGAAGAAGAGAGAACTAACGAAATTCACGAACAAACACGAGTTAAATGCTGGACGAACCAACCACTGAGTCACCAAAGCGTCCACATCGGACTCCTGTTCGGAGCGTGGTTCCCGCGGGAGCTTGAGATACAGGCCAGTTGTGCTCGCTTGCACTGTCTGCTCGCTCGCGATGGATCGAGAGACCACAGATTCTTCTCGGCCTTCGCTCCGATCGACCTCCCCATCCTCTGTCCCCCGAATCCCCCCTATTCTCCTGAGTTTCTTCCTTATTCCCATCGAAACCACCAGCAAAACCATTCCGACGGGTGCCATCACTACCCTCACACAACTCGGGGCACAACGGGCGGCAGTGATTGAAGCTGTGGTGGTCGCTCAGGAGAATAAGAAAACAAGGAGTGCACGAGAAAATAGCGAAAATGCAAATGCGACAAACAACATTGATATATTGAAAGCTCGAGCGCCTTGATCCGGTGCGGCCTGCGGGTCAGGCCTACGAAGAGTCCACCGCATTCGTCCTGCTGGAGAAAAAGGCCTGCCTGGGACGCTGATTGCGGCTTGCCCTGAGTTGTATCCCGCCGGCAAGCGAGCGAGCGAGCGAACGAACGAACGAGGTCTGCGAACAGGCAAGGCAGGTGGTGAATGCAAATGTTACGAGAGGCACATTAGTCTTTGCGGTTCTGCGCTCAGTTCGTCTTCCGCCCTTTTGGCTGGGTGACCATTGGTCTGAGTGTTTGTGGCTATTTAGAGCTCTACTTCGTATTCCTCTTCGTGCGCAGATTTCTTATGGCCGTGGAGATAGCCAGGTGGCAAGGTGGGCGGCGGAACTTCTCAGGATAGATCGAGGAACGCGGCAGGAGGGAGAAACTGACCGACCAACCGACAGACCGAGCCGACTGACGGATGCATGGGAGTGCTTCCGAGGAGCAAGTCCACCAGTTGGGGCTGCCACCACCGCTGCTGGGGCTGCAGGAGGAGCAGCAATTTGTTCAATAAGCCGTGTTTCATTTAGGTCGTCGCGGCGACTAAATTTGAGGCCAATGAAAGCAGAAATTGGCCGGCCGACAAATGTTCAGGGGAAGGAAGAAAAACGAGAGAGCGACGGAGTGGTTTCCCGGCACTAAAACGAAAGCTTCTTCGTTTATCTTATTTGAGCCTGTTCCTCTAAATTGCAAGAGCGAGGCCAGTGCCGCGAGGTGGACGGGGGAGCGGGGTGGTTGGTAAGGGGGTTACAGAGGCAAGAAATCAACTTAGTGACTCAGCTACTCAGCTTTTTGCAGTTGGATGAATCGTAATGATATCTACAGGTGTACGAAGTGTACTACGGATGCCCGAGGCCCTTTTAGCGGGTGGCATGCCTTGCACACCTGCCTCTCTCTCTCTCTCACTCGTGCCCTGGGCTCTTAGCCCAGCTCAATATTTGACTCTTTCGCCTGAGCAACCAAACGAACGGCTGTCTGCCGAGCACGGAAGTCGATTTTTCGGAGAAAACCTCAGAGAATCCCGCGGTTAGAGCGTCATCTACGTAATCCCGCGTGCGAAGCTGAGCCGCCGGCGCCACACTCTATGAGCAGCATCGTCGTTGGAAAACGCGGGGATTTGGAAGATTTCTATCTATTGACATCAGAGGTTAATGTACTTGTCGTCAGTCGCTCGCTCGCTCCCTCCCTCTGCTCGGCTCCCCGTGCTCATTGCAGAATCCTATAATTTCTTCAAATCATTGCAGCGATGGCGGCGGCGGCAACTGCAGAAGTAGCAGAAGCAGAAGTAGCAACAGCCACTCTTGACATATTCCTTATAATTAATGTTTGGGTCTCTGTGTGGCTGGAGAACTGGCTGAATGTGCGCTCGCCAAATAATCGTTCTTCTAACGACCAAACAAGCCAGCTAGCGAGCAAGCGGGCGAGCGAGCTGCATCATGGTGACCGAAAGCGCGGAGACATTTCGTTATTACATGGTGAGCATCACGTCGGCGGCCACTGAAAAGCCGAGCGGGATTTCAACTCGCAGAAGCGGCCGGAGAACTTCGTAAAATGCCCAAAGATCCCAGATCAGAATATGGTTCAACAAAACCGCGTTCGCGAATAAAACTCAGCCCGGTGCTCGGGTTCCTTGAGGTCGGTGGGTATTAGAGTTTGGCGGAGGTGGCACCCCAGCCAACCGACTGTTAGACTGGCGAACCGTCGGTCCCTCGTCGGACGGCCTGCCTTTGAGCGATTTGTTCGTCGAGGGTCAGCCGCAGGCTCACGTCTGTTCTTCGGTGTGTCCAGAGGATGGATCTGTTACGGACATCCACTGTCAGATCGTATTAACCCAACAATGAGCGCTGCGCGGCGTTACGTCGTCCAGCACCGTTCGTTAGCTGGCTGGCTGGCCGGCCGGCTCTCCCGCTCGCTACAAACCAAGTCTGCTCCGGATCAAGGTTTGATAAAGTAGAACTATCGCGCGGGAATAAAACACCGAACAACCGATGCATCGGGAACACCGAATACACGGCGTACCTGCCCATCAGCTGAGGTAACGGATCGGAGTCGTGGCGTCCCAGTTTTCCGATCCGCCTGCCACTCAGGACTACAACCTTCGGCCCAATCAGACTGTGACGGCATCGCTCATTCGTCCAAGTTCTCTGAGTCGAAGTCATTCAATTTTCACTCCGCTATCGAATTATTTCCGTTCGTCTTCAGGACTCGACCAGATCGGTCTCAAGGAGATCGTTTCCGAGGAGGTCATGGTACTCCTTTTTGGGTACTTCCTCTCGAGTTTTTGAGCAAGACACGCGAACGAGACAAAACCGCAGCCGAGATGCGTTCCAGAAGACACAAATTCAACGTCGCATCGGAAAACATATTTCGCAATATGCCAATATGAGAAATAAGCTGTGGTTTCGCTTCCGTTGGCCGGCCCGTCCGCGTGCCAGGCCTGGCCCGATCGTCGGCAGAAAAATAATTTTTCATGCTTTTTCTCACCCGACGAGCAGTCGCCGAAAACGGGCAGGCGTACATTCAAAGTGGTCGACGAGGTTGGCGTGTGAGAATTTTTCCTCTTTTCCTGTGTCGTTCCCGTCTCGGAACGAAGCGACGTTCGATCGATCGATTGTCGGTGCCGAGTCCGAGGAACGAAGGAGCGAGCGAACGAACCAAGGAACCGGTCGCAGGCTCCTCGGAGACATTCTCCTTTTCCCCGCCAGAGACGTCGAAAAAGCCGCAATGTTGCTCTTTGGAGATGACATCGCCGAAGGCAACGAACTCTGAATATTTCCAGTACACCGAGCGAGCAAGCAGCCAACTTGCTCCTTGCTCTTTCGGTGGCCGCGTGTTGGGAGAGACGACGCAGAAGAAGAAATAACCGATAACGTTTGGCCCTGACACACCAAACGAACATATGCAACCGCACGCAACGGTTCGAACGTCTGCTCGTAGGTCGAGGACGCTGACGTAGAAAAGAAATTCGTTTGTGTGGGCATAAACGGCGACCAGGCGTAGCGGGTTCTGGGTCAAGGAACGGGCGGGGGTTTCGGGCAAAGGGTTGCCCCCGAGGGAACGGGGGCAACGCTGTGAACAGCAGGAGCGGCAGTGGCAGTCAATTGGTCCATATCGCAGAAAGCCATTAAGAGGCTCACACCTGGCGCTATGGTAATTTCAATGATCCGCGGCTCCTGTATATGAAGATGGTTGCCATATTGTGTGTGTGTATGTTTATGTGCACATGAAGTATGGTTGGGTGGATGTGTGCGGGGGTCCTCAGTGCGCTGCTGATGCCCATAACGGTTTACACGAGGAGGTGCCAAGCGACTGAAGAAAGGGAGGAAGGCAGGTGAGTAGGTAATCTGATTTAGGGCAACGAACAAGCACTCTACGGTTACGCCGACGTTTTGGCAGCCGGCAGTTGAGTCGGTCTCGTCGGCCATGGGGAAGCCGGAGGGAAGCGCAAAGCGCGCCGAACCGCCACCGAGCGCGGGGGAGCTCCTTATGGAGGTGAGGGAGGAGGAGGTAGAAGACGACGTTGATGATGACGACGACGGGGGGCAAGCACCGTCTACTGAGGAGCTAATATACGCTTTCTCAACACGTAGCAGCTTGATGGAGAACGCGTGAAGAGCGTCGTATTAGGCCATATTAGTGCGTTTGCCCGGCCTCGCCGCCCATTGCCCGGTTTACCCCATTTTTCCCCTTCGTTCCCGTTCACCCCGTGCGTGGCTTGCCGAACCACCGCTCCGCATTCTATGGACCTCTCCTTGTTCCTCCCGAAGCCGCTCGTGTGTTCCGGGGAAAAACGCGGCGACTTCAAGGCATGAACGCCTACATTGCGTCCGGCTGGGAGTCGGCAGGCTTGCGGGAAGGCCTCGTTGTCGCTGTCGTCGTCCTGCTCCTTGTCCTTCGTGTTGTCCTGAATCACTGTTGTCTGCTCCGGAGCCCGGTCGGAGCTCCTTGTGTAAGAAACCGAGCGATGGCAGATCGGATTCGCACCACCGAGAAACTCTGCCTTTGCAGCACTCTCAAATGCCATCTTAGCGCAGCATACGTACGCATTGCTACAAAAACGTTCACAATATCCCTGTTCAACAATTGCTGTGAGCGAAGGCGGCGTCAGCGAGGGACTCGCTGGGGCCGGAGGGCTTCGGAGGGGATTAAGCAAAGGCGGCTCCGACGGAGCGTTCTCGCCAAACGCATTTCGCAACTAGCTGTTGGTTGTCGCTTGTTTCGGAGCTGTTGTATTATTTGGCGAACGTCTCGCGACTCGTGACCCCCGCTTTCGGTAATTAGTGCAGCAGCAGGCCTCGAGGGGGTCTCTCGATGTCTCGAACCTTCTTTCCGGGCTTCCAAAACGTTATGAGAAATCGGGGTTTCCTTGATCCGCGAGGAGCATCGCATCTTGGTCAGAGTCGGGATCAACGCCAAAGTTTCGCATTCTCCGTCCATCGGGATTCATTGGTGCGCAGGGAGGCTCTATTCCTGTTCAACTCAATGCTCGTTGTCTCCGTGACTTGCGGAAGTTGTCAAAACGAGCTCATGTCACCGTGAACATCAGCTCTGGTGGCCTTGCCCCGCCGGCTTCCTTTGCTTGCCAGACGAGTCACCGACTAATCTTGGCCTGCAGGCCTAATTATCCCGCAACAAGCTTGTGTCGGTCGGCTTTGCATCAGAATGATTGGGAGAAAGATCTCGTTGACAGCTAAGTGAATCAGCGGATGTCACGACGACTCCAAGATACGGACATAAAAATCGCTCCGAAGGTCCTAGGAGCTTATTTTTTTAGATTCGGCCTCGGGATCATCCCCAAATTCAACGTCCTCCAAAGCGGTTTATATCAAATTTGAGAAAAAGAGATTGTGCAAGGCTCCTGCCCGTGAAGGTGGATGATGAACCTGCGTATTTCCTTGAGGATACCTGAACCGCCACAAATGACTTCAGTTTCCTCAGAATCTTCCTGAGAATCTTTTCCGATTCTCTACCGCGATCGCGTGTAAACTCACTAAATGTCGTGGGTAATCTTGCGTGTCGAGACCAGAGAACAGGACTCGTCTCTCGGTCCTATTCCTGGACAGGATCGTTGTTTTCTCCTGAGACCACAGCAGGGTTCACACTCGTCATGATTGCGCTGTGCAAGCCAGAGGATTCAAACTTGTCATGTTGGTCTCGTAGATGCCAGAGCGAGATACGTGAGGCGGTGTCGAGGAAACTCTCGGAGGAGTCTATGAGAGAAAAAGAGGAGGCGTTCGGGGAATCGTTCGCGGTGTTTGTAGAGACGTCACTCGTCGGAATGAGTGAGCGTGTGAGTGAGGTAGGGGGGTGGGACGGCTCATTGCAAGCGGGTTTCGTCGGAAGCCGGCGGGAGTCGAGAGGGGCCACAACATTGAAATTCAACGTTGCCTCTTCTATCGACTAAATCGTTTGTAAACTCGACTAACGAACTCAAAGTGTCGCTGAAAAGCAGCTGTGCCGCTGCGCCCGCCTGCTGGGTAGCTCTTTCTCGTACGAGCAACGCCTCTGGGGACCGGCTCAAATCAAATCAGGAGCCTCCTCAGGACGACGCGCCTTAGTTCGTCCTTCGTCTGTCTGTCAGACCATCCGCTCGCCCGGTTTTCGTCGCTGTGTCCTCAGAGGAGGCTAGTTGCCGGCCCGGCTGGCGTTCAAGTGGTTTAGAGAACTTCGAGAAGATTGCGAAACTCTGCCGGGATCCTCTGGATAGTTCGATCCCCTGAGACGCAATGGACGCTCGGCCGCTGATGAGAAGCCAGCCTTCCTCGTCTCCTCTGCGGCGGTCTACAGGCAGGCAGGCAGGCAGCGAAAGGAGTTTGGGGGAGAAAGGAGCGTCATGGGGGACCGACAAGCAGATGAAACGAGGGAGAAGACGGACAGCAGGCCCTCAACGCAAAGTTGCTCAAAACATCACTTTTCAGCTTTTCTCTGAAAGCTGGGCCCCCTGTCCCCTTTTTCCATTTTGCTCCCCCCGTCTCCCCCATTCGGGGAGCGAGCGGATTGCTGGCGCCCTGTTGCTGGCAATCGGTGCGGAGTTGGTTTCGTCGGATCGGACGGCCTCGATGGCGTCTGGTTGAGGCGATGGAGTTCAAGCAGACGGACGAAAGGATGATGGCGGAGCTCCACAGGCATTCCCGAAGGGGGGATGATGATGATCTGGTGATTCGGTGGTGGATCTGCTGCGCTCAGGATAGCGAGGGCATCTGGAAATCCACGAGACCGACCGAATCTTTTGAAAGGATTGCGCGATGTACCTGAAACGCTTTTACTCCCGAGCTGGGCGATATCCTGAACGAATCCAGATACCTGAGTGAACTCGATCGGGCCGATAGCTAGCATTCGGAGGGCGGTCGGGATCATCACCATCATCATCGCCATCAGTGCCCCTTCGCCGATCTCCTGGCTCCTATTCTCCTGTTCTCGAAGCTGCCGCCATCATTCCGCGGCGTTGGTCATCGTCCGCTTGTTAATCAGGGGAAAACGGGACGGGAACGGGGAACAGGAGTGGGGAAAAGAGGAGAATCGGGGAAAACGGGGCCTTTGGGGAATCCTGAGAGGTTTGGCCAGCGCGAGCACCAGGTGGAGAAGTGAACGCCTCATTTGGCCGCAAGGGCCGTCTGGCATACGATGGAATCAGAGCATAGGGAAACGGAGGAGGAAAAAAGAAAAGAACGATTTTTATCGCTGGATCGGCCCCGTTTCTGTGATCCCTCCTCTTTCTCCACTGCAGCCGCTGTCGAACCCAACAACCACCGCCGATTTCGCAAGCGATCCTGCGACTGAAGCCCCTGCCTCTCTCTGACACCTCCCGCGCCTTCGCGTCGTCCTCTATCACCTCCTCAGGCCCCTCCAGGCCTAGCTCCAACCCTTCCGAGCCGTTGTTCAGCCGGAACGTTCGCCTTTCCCCAGCGATTTCTCCGCTCCTCACTTCGATTCCCTCGAAGTCGGTTGGAAGAGCCCACTTTTAGCTCTGTTCCGGAGTTGGATTCGAGGAAAATCCGAAAGAATACGAACAAACGGAGTTTTCACAGGCTTGGTTCATATTGCTTCGGAAGCCGAATCTGCTGTCAATCTCATTGATCCAATGCAGAAGTCTCGTCGAGCATATACTTTTACGGGTCCTCCGTTATCCTTTCGCTTGGTTCTGTAATTCAATATCCTTCAAGGGTTCCTGTTGCGGAATACTACCCTCTGCGTGCTTCCACAAGTCCTCGGGGTGTATTTAACTTTTCCTCCATGCTCAGTCCTTCACCCGTCCAAGACCTCTGTGCTCCCCTCGACTTCCTTCCGAAGGTTCCCGCTGTCCCCTATGGTCCCCGATTGGCCCCCATTGCTCCTCATCTTCCATTTGTTGCAGTATCCTTAGTTAACAGATAAGAACCCTTTCCGCTACTCGTGAGACTCCTAGGAGGGTGATGAAGGAGGAAGGAGAAACTCAGGAAATGCTCGAGGAGGATCAAATCTCACAAAATCTCAGTTTGTGTCGTCGGAGAATAACAGGCTTTCCAACTCGCTCGCTCGGCGGGTGGTGAACGGAAGCTGCTAAATCTTTCACAAAGGCTCCGAAAAGCTCTCAAAAGGATCTTGTCATTTCCAGTCCGAGCAATTTCTGAATCGAAATCCATCTGCGGGAACTCGACCGAGGAGCCTGAAATCTCGCTCTTCGACGAGAAGAAACACATTTACGTTCTCGATATGTTCTCGGCATCAGGAGGGATGGAACTTCAACCCCTTCCTGCACAACTTTAGCCCGAGCAATCATCCCCTAGCAGGACGGCTCAACAAGGGGAGGGACAAACGCTCAGAGGAAAAAAGATCAAGAAATGAAGGAGTTGGAAGTGGACGGTTATAATGGTCGGAGGAACGGAAGAAAACTCTCTCCTGATGCTTTCCTTAACGTAACACCGTTCTGGTGCTTCCAACCCGGCTGGCCACTGTCTGTGTCATCATTCTGCTGGTTTGTCCTGGCAAGCTGGTCAGACCGTGTTTCGCACACTCCGACGAGATGGCTGAACGCCGAGACGCTCGTTGAAACGGCCGCCACACTGAAGGTGCTGATGATCCACTGATTTGTCGGACAGCTGCGTCATCTTCACCGTCAATCAGGCGAAGCTCACTAAAAGATGCTCAGTAGTTGGGTCCGGCGGTGATTGTGGCGGTGGCCGGCTTGTTGTGTTGAGTGCCCTGGCGATCACGGCGCTGTCGTTGCTGTTGGCGTCCTTCCTTCGCTCCTGAGTCATCCGGATTCGATTTTACTCCTTTGTTCCTCGCTCTTGCTCCTCGCCTCTTTGAGATTTCTTCGAAAAGATCTTTCCCCAAATTGCTGCGGGAAAACGTTCTCGGTGATTTGGGCTCGGCGACGGTTCGAGTGGACTCTTGTTTTTGTTTGTCGCTGTCGTTGTCGTCATTTGTTGTTGTTGTTGTTTTGGTTTGTTGTGGTTGTTGTTGCTGTTCCGATTGTCCTTCGGAAGAGACACGAAACGTGGGATTCGGAACCGTAGCTCGTTGGTTCGGAGTCCGATGTGAGTACAACGACCGCAACAGGCTGGACATCGACAAGTTCATGTTCAGCTCAGATGGATGAGAGGGATCGATTAAAAGTCGTGTTGTTCAATCGGAGTCCACTTTGGATTCAAAACTTTCCGACCACGGATCATCGATCCGTTTTACGCGTTGTATGGCCGAGGGACTCCGCCGTCGGCGTTCGGTCCACCTGTGTCCCCGAATACAAAACGAGTCCGAGCTCAAATCTTCGGGATTCGGAATTCACCCGAACTCGAGTCCGCTTCGATCCGAAAATATATATTCTGGCGGCCACGTGACGTTCCTCTCAAAATCGGATGAGGATGACGAATAAATGGAATTCCGTGCGTCGCGTCGCGTCCCCGAGCTCGTGGCTCCTAACCGTGAGAAAGAAGCCCCCAGGCGAGCGAGCGAGCGGCTCAAAGATATTGTTTGTTTTCACCCAAAACCCTTCCGGATGCGGGCCATGGGACGATTGTCGGGCCGTCTTTTCGTGTTTTCTCAGTCAGTCGAACTTTTCTCTAACTTTTGAACTCATACGTACATTGGTTCGCGGGAAAAAAAACGAACGGCAAGCAAGTGCCCGCATCTGCGTCTCCGCCTGACACTTTTTACTTTGCTTTCGAAAGGCAGTCGAAGAAAAAACTCATTCTTGACACTGCTGTCAACTCTTGCCTCGCGAGGCATTCCAGAAAGAATTCCATCGGATCGCTCGCGGCTTCTCGATTCGTCGTTGATCAGCAAACCTTCCGAGAATCAAGAACGAGAAATAGATAGAACGTGGATCTCAGAACGCTTCGGTATCGGTTGGGAGGGGAAAAACGTTGAATAACCGATACCTTGGTCGCTCTCTGGAATAGAAACATCACAAACTGCGAAGTGGCCAAAATGTAAAGTGACCACACTGCGACAGCGGCGGCAGCGGCAGCGACCAGATTGCACGACTATTATTTTTCCAGGCGACGTTGGAAAAATCCCATTTAATGATGTTTCGAATAACGCTGTCGGAGAAATCGTCTGCTGCAGGTCGCCACCGCCAGCAGCAGTAGCAGGTGCACGAGAGGTGGAATGACGCGATTCATAATTAAAGTGTCCACCGTAATTGTCGAGGTTGCTCCGGCGGCTCTCGGCGACGCTTCGCTAGATGACTTGCCGAATGAAGCACCACGAGACGAAAAGACAAGCGGACAAACCGACTGACAGACAGAATGTCGCAGACTTCAGCGGCCACAGTCCAGGTAGCATGTCCCCTGACTGCGTCACTTGCCTAGAGAATCCGACTAAAAAAAAATGGACAACCAACCAAGCGCAGGGTTGGACTGTTGGACACACGGACGGACTGAAGGAAGCAGGGAGGGAGGAGGAGGGACGAACGGACATCTTCTCCCAAATGAAACTAAGTGTCTGGGAATCGCGCGCGCTGGGAATTTGAAGAGTCGACGGCCGTCGTCGCGACTTGGTCCCATAAGGCACGCCAATGTCAAAAAAAAACTACGAGATTTTCTTCCCACGATTATGATAACTCTAGAGCGACGACTTGAGGCGTATGACGGTCGCGTAAATTTGGCGTTTCCCGCTGTCACCATCGCTGCTCACTGTCCCAGACGCTACCAGCACAATACCGGTACCGACGCCGACACTGGGCGAACCGGTATTCTCAGCTTCAAAACAGCAGCATTAATGAAAATCATGAAAAATGAGTCAAGAAATTTTGAAGTAAAGTGAAACATGGAGGGACACATCACTCAACATCAAATTCTGTGAGGTGATCCACCGAAACGCCTGACCTTTCAGACACCCGGAGGGACTGTCCCAGGGCGGAAGTTTCAGTGTGAAATTACGATCAAAACTTCCGAGTGGACTCGCGGCAGGCGCAATATGGAAAAAGTTTTCGGACACTTGGCGGCTGAAAACTGTTCAGACGCGGAGCACTTAGATCGTCGGAGTCTGGTTCCGCAAGGCAACTACATACTTGAATGCTCTTCCTCTTAGGGGAGACAGTCACAAAGGCTGCCGGGGTTCCCGTTCTCTCGATCATGAACAGTTTCGAGGGAAACGGGACGAGAAAATGCTGCGGATAAGCCTTGCAGCTGGGTTTGGTAACGCATATTGGATATTGGGATATTGACGCCATCTTCAAACCTTCGTGGACCTCACTGTTCGGCGTTGAATTCGGAGCCGCAAATGCTACGCTGACCGACCTGGAAGTCATTTGATCAAGCAGTAAAGAAGTAGAATGCAAGGCGGAAGCTCTGGAAAACGTGTAGAGAGCATATGGAGTCTTCATGGATGGTTTCTAAGATTCTATTTTTTCTGTTTTTCCAGGTAAGATCGTCCACCAGCACCCAGCGTTCCCGGCACACCACATTAAACACATGCCCACAAAGTTCGAGGAACAGTAACGACCGCGAGCGACGACCGCGCACCGAACACAGCGCCGGATCGTCGTCGAGCGAATGTTAGATTCGCACGGACACGCGATCGAGTCAACAAATGCGAACAGTGCTCATGAGAAAATGCGTTACCGAATCGAGCGAGTCCCTTCTTTTTGAGTCTTTGCGATTTTTTCTTCTCCTCTTCTGTCATTCGTTCGTTCATTCACTCATTCATCCCGTTCGGACTTCTGTCTCTGGTCTCTCTCTGTTCGTTTGTCGGGTGCGCTGTTCATCTCAAATGATGCCTGGGCGCAGCAGTTCAGTTTAATTCTGTCTTCACTTCACGGCGACAGTGGCAGTAACACCAGAGAATGCACCAGCAGCACAGCAGAAGCTCCCTTGACAAACAAAGGGGGCGAAACACGCGGCATGTAGGAGAACAATGGACAGCGTTAAACGCCGAGTTGGCAGGGGGAACAAAAAAGTTTCTCGGCCTCTACGTTGCACCATGGAGTTCTGTGATGCGCACGGACCAGCAAATCTCTCCGTGCATTGTGCGAGCCCAAATCCTGCAGTTCTTTGACGTTCGTGCTCCAGAGATCGCAATTCCGTCTCACGAGCAATGTCAGTGCTCGCATCGGGAATTTCGAATTCCCTCACTTGAATTCGTTCCCTGAAGGATTTCGGTATCCGGTATTCGTATTGTTCACTCGAACAGTACCGAATAACCCGGAACTGGAATTTCGAATTTCGCGCCAAGTTCGAATCTCGGACAAGAAATCGGAGATCATGGGGCTCAACGGCCCCAACGAGGAGCGCTCCCAGACCCCAATAGTTGGAATGGCTCACTGACTAGCATGTCAATTATCAGAGTCGCTCGAGAAGGGTTGTCTCGTGAGTCGATCGGTTGGCTCTGTGACGAGCATTGACATCGTCGATAGCGGGTCGCCGGCACCGGTAGAAACTAGCCGAGCGTCGCTGGCTAGTTTCATTAAAATACTTGCAAATCATTAATAATTTGCTCCACTACAATTAACGAGGAATTCCTTCTCGTTGTTGTTGTTGTTGCCGCCGCCGCCACCGCCGTCGTCGTTGTTATCGCCACCGTCGTTGTTGCTGTTGTCGTCGTCCTCGTCGTCAACGTTGACGTCGTCGGAGCCCCAGAGCCACTTACCCTTCTGCAGTAGGAGCATCACCGCAAGATAAACATCGCGGAGGCTCTTTCTTCATCAGTCGTCGACATCGGCAAAGAGGATGAAGACGACGACGATGGCCAGGACCCGCAAAGGAAAAATCAGAAGCCCAAGAAGACGACAGGCTGATTTCCGCCACCGAAGAAGTATTTGAGATAATTCTCTCAACAGAGGCTTCGTCTCCTTCGATTAAGCAGCGGCAGCAGCAGCTCACTGTTGATGATCATGGGGAGATACGGCCAGCCTACGTATTTCAGCCGTTTTTCTGTAGCGGCCACTTCTGTCGCCGCGTTTCTCTTACTTTTGAGTCGTCGTCGTCGTCGTCGTCGTCGTCGTCGTCGTCGTCTTCTTCTTTTTTCGGTTGTGCATTTTTCCCACTTCTGCTCACTCAGATTCTTCGGCGAGCCCCATCTAGTGGACACCGTCAAATCTGATTAGGATCCGGAGACTGATCCGGACTTTGGGCACGGATCGACGACGGTGGATCGGTTCACGGCCGAGCCAATTTGTCCACAGTTGTACGGCTCCCCACTCTTCTTCTCCGTCCCCTCTCTCGCCTTCAAGAAGAAGAACAGAAGAAACAAACGGTGGTATACAGAAAGATTCCTATCGGCATCGAAGTGAATCACTCGAATCGGCGACCGTTGACTCACTTCGGGGACTGAACGGTTCGGGCGTTCTTCTCGAGATCGGTTTTGAGTCGATTCGCGAAGAATTCAGTTGTTACCATCGGTCCATGGTGTCCAGGGAGAACGGTCACCCGGGTTCGGCGCCTGGAATTCATAGTAGGCGACGCGACGCCCGGATTGGAATCCCAACAAGGCTGCCCGGAATTCATCTTCGATTCTCAATGTTTCCGTGGTGGGGTACTATGCATGGACGCGGGTATAGATTCCGTGTTTCCACTTTCTCGAGTCGTTCTGTTTTGTTCAGAATTTTCCCGCTTGGCAAGACACGGGATTTGCATAGATTACAGAACACCGTATTTGTGTAGTGAAATTTTATGGAATTTCCATAAATCGATGGAACAGAACCGTGTTGGCTGAGTCAGCGTGAAGAGACGGGGTTTCGGACGACAACCAGCGACCAATGAGCAACCAAGCCCTCGACCGTATAGACGTAGTTCGTTGTTGGTGGACATCGCGTCGCTCCACGACGACGGCAGATAGACGGACAGAAGCCCCACGTACGCGACGCATGCGAGATGGCTCGACGGTGTGTCTGTGAGGACTATGTTGTTGAATTGTATGCTGTTTATGGCAACTGCAATCTTCCCATAACTCATGTTACTCCAATTTCCATCTGAGTCATCAACTGAATGTGGAGAGAATGTAGGATTACATTCACAATGATCACGGAGACGACAGGAGACAAACATTAAAATTCGTAATGGGGATTAGGACAGCAGAAAATTCGGTCTCGTGATATTGGGCTTATTTTTATGTTTGTTCTGCCTGATCCGATCTGATTTTGACGAAGCGGGTTATTCGCAAAGCATCGCTAGGCTGTCATAAACCATTTTATCTAGCGCAACATCCAAATCAAACTAGAATGTTTCATTTCAAAACATTGTTCGAGTATGTATTCCCACGTTATCCGAAATACACCACAGAGTCGTAAAAGCGGATGCGGAATTATTCAAACGGAGCGAACACCAACGGCGTGGGGCAAAAAGTCGAAAGGGTAACTTTATCTGGCAACAAATTCACATAATTGCGGCCGTTTCACGATTGCCGCTTTCCTTTTATTCCTGCTGTTTTATTTCTATCTTCGTATCTATCTATCCATCTATCTATCTCGGTTTCCTCCATTTACTCAAACGGCGACGACGACGACCCGAGCGAGCGTCGGGGCTGAACGAGAGAGCAGTCCGCAGTCGGTTCCCCGAGCATTTCTCTCGTTCCCTCTAAAAGCCCCCTGTCGGCCCCAAGGGCCTTTGGACCGTTATCGGGTAGTTGAATAGAAGACGACAGAGAAGACAACGACGACGACGACGTCGACTGAGTAGAAGAAGAAGCAAAGAAAAAAACTGAGACAAAAAACCAAGCCGAGAGAGAAAACCGGTTTTCGGCAGCGGTGGCGGTGCCGGTGGTACCCATGGGATGCATATTCTTCTCTCTCCGAGGAGAGCAAATTCTACAAAGCATCAACGACCGACCTCAGAAGAAGCAAGATAAGCTTAATTGAAGTGTCGCGATGACCACAAACGCGTGGGTTTGCAAGCTAGCCCAAACGGTTGATTCGTTGCGCGACGTGGCGTCTTACATGCGATCTTTATATTTTCGAGAATCGTCTTCGTCCGCCGCCGCCTCCTCCTCCTCCTGGATGTCCCCTCCCTCTTGTCCAGTATTTCTTGTATTTTTCTTTCTCGTCGCCACGTTGTCACCAGACCGTAAGTTCTGCCTGGACGTTCGGGTTCCGCCGAATTTCAGCGTTCTGTTTTTTCAATGACCTGAAGCGGCCAGTGCGCGGATCGACAGCGTTTTCCGCCGGTGTCTCATTCAACTTGATTGACTTTTTGAACAGTCGTCGTTCTGGCTGCTGTTGCAGTAGCGGAGAGCAAATCTATCTTAAGGCTGATATGAAGTCGATATAATTGCCTCTGTACGTTGCTACGACGTCCCTTGCTCGGCTGGATCATGCGAAGTAAGGAGTGGTCATCGGTTGCCGTCGCCGTTGTCGCCGCCGCCGCCACCGTTTGTTTCAGGGTCGTTGCTTGTCGATGCCACTGGCCGCACCGCAGCCAACCGCATTTTCCACCGCGACAGTTTGTACGGGTTCGCGCTACGTCGATACCGAAAGGGTAACAACGGAAAGCAGAGCCGCTGTCAAGCGGCGGTGAAGTATGTCTACTTTCTTCAACCTCCTCTTGTTTGGCTGCGTGGCCATTGACTTGTAAGGTCTATTGCCGATTGGACTGACGAGCGAGTGGTTCGCAATAGCCTTAGGCCCCGAATCCGGAATGCGGGTCGGACGGTCGCCATAGCTCGCTCGTTCGTTCGCCGTTACTGTAGGACGGCTTTCGGTGGGTGCCCCTCCGAGTACCGGTGTTGAGGCAGGGAGCCGGCCTTCCTCGGCCTCTACCTGCCCGCTTCGCTGCTGCCACCTGCATCTGACATTTGGCCCGAGACCATAACTTAAACAAATACGAGTCTGCCGGAGCAGTCAGGCAAGCTGAGCTCGTAAGCTTGCTCCATGTCGCAGCCGTAAATTACTCGCGAAACTAGCAAAACTCTCCTCGCACGACGTACGGAAACGAAAATCTCCTCTCCTCGTGAGGAATGAACGCAAATCGGGAGAAAAAATAACGGAGCAAAGAGAAGAGAACGAACGAGGGAGAAAGGACGTCTATTGCGAGCGAGCGAGCGAGCGAGCGAACGAACGAACGAACAACGGACGGACTCGTTCACTGTTGACCGATCAAAACTCGCCGAGTTTCCGAGTTACTTCCGAGATCTCTACTCGATCTTTCGTTAGACTCTGAACACTGAAATAGTTCGGATCGATTCGATTCATTGTTCCCCGGTTCGATCGTTTCGATTGATTCCACTAGAAGGTCTTATCTGAGAAACAAAAGACACCCTCCGCGGTCGTCCAACATGACAGTCACTCTGCTGCTTAGACAGTGTCTCTGCGTGAGCTTGGCAGCCGCCACCGCCACCGCCGCCTCAGACTAAAACGTTCGAACGCTGCCGTAGAAACTTGCGGCGAGCTGCTTGCGACTGCTTTGCATAATTCTCACTTTACAAAGTTTATTGCGCGCTAAAATGTGCTGCGAGCCCCTGGTTCCTCCACGCCGTCGTCGCTGCATCCCCTCCCCCGGTCCCCTGTTCCACCCAGAGCCCCCTGCCCATCCCCTGAAACCCTTCCAATCCAGTTCGTCGTCCGACGGCTGGCTGGCCAGCCGGCCGGTCGGCCATACAACTAGCCCCTGGAACCGTTTCCCCCTTGCAGCGCTCCAACTCCAGCCGACAGGGCAATTTCATCTGCGCGAGCCGACCCCAGTCGAGGAGTCGAGCGGAGCCGTCCGCAGATGCGTGCATTCGCGAAGCCGAGTGAGTGCGTGAGACGAATTCCCTTAGTAGCGCCAGCCTTGGCAGCAGCGTGCCCGCCAGCACGCGGTAGTTTTTCACCGGACACGTATTCTCGAGGTTCCCTCAGTTGTCGTCGTCGTCGTCGTCGTCGTTGCGGTCTCGTGGTCGTCGTTGGTTACCCTCGTGACCCTCATGGCTTCTGATTCCGGGTCCCGCACCCTCCACAAGACTCCACGCCGTCGGAGTTCGACGAGAGGGGACACGAGGGGGGCCGCGAGGGGCCAAGAAGGAAAAAGGGAGTAACGAGGGAGAATGGGGAACCAAAGACGGATAGACAGATAGATAGTTGGTTGGATGGACGCAAGATGATGAGGAGTAGGAATGATGGAGGATGGTGCTTAGCAATCGTCAAAACTTCAAAGGTCCGGTTTGTGTGTCCACTGTTTTGCCCGTTGGAAGCGCTACATTCTCGCTCGCTCGCTTGCTGGCTGGCTCAGTTGATCAGTCATCATCAAATCACACGAGGTCGTGTTTCTTGTATCTGTCAGTTTTGAAGCGGTGAAGCGCCCTTGCTGTGCTATCGAGCCAGCCAGCCAGGCAGGATGCGAAGCCAGCCAGTCAGTCAGGCAGCTATCGAGCAAGCAGGCGAGCGAGCGTCACTCAAAAAGCAATGAACGCCAGTCGCTTGCCAGTTTCGACAGCTGACGAAACTTTGTCTCATCACACGGGTGGCTTCTCAGCTCCTGCTGCTGCTGCTGCCGTTGTGGCTCCCGCTGAAACGGAGGCTTGATGCCTCCGCGTTTGCCTCATTGCCCGAAGGGTTGGATGGAGAAATAGACGGCAAATAACGAGCTCTCTCGCCGCGCACTCTACGGTGGTTATGGCACGGAGTTGCCCCAACCCCATCCGCCATCCAGCCAGTCGTTTTCGTTAATGAGTTCTGTTTTGATAAATGCTCATCCGATCCAATGCCCCCGACCGTTTGCAACCCGGCGAGCTTTTAAGCCCGCGCGCAGCACCCTCGCGTGCTGCCCCTGATCCCACCTTGGCCGCACTCTGCCGACGCACGGTTCGAGGAGGGCGAGCAACTCGGTCACAGATGCAGCGGCCATTTCAGCCCTTTCGAAACAATTCTTAGTCACCCTTCGCTCGCACGATGCTCCGTTCGTTCAGCTAACCAACTCGAAACTCGTGTCTCTCCCGCAAGGTGTTCCCGCACAAACCAAAGGACGCGGAACGAACCGCGGGCCAACCGGCTGGCTCGTTTGTTGGATGAATGCGTGCTGTCGACCTGCCTGCCCCTCGGAACTATTGAAGTCTATAATTAAAGTCATGAATAGCTAAGGCAGCAGGAAGCCGGGGGCACAGCGACAAACATATTTCTTCGTCCGTTCGGTCGTCCGTTCGTTCGTTCGTTCGCTCGCTTAGATATACGTACTTCTGTGCGTCCGTTCGTCGGATCGGAGTCGCCTCTTCGCCTCTATCAAAGAGACCCTCCGATTCTAATTACGGCGAAGCCTAACGTGCTCCTGCCCCGAGATGACAACCACTGTTTTGCGGCAAAACATTCATCATACAACCGTCCCAAACAACAACCGAAGGCAACACTCGGAATTTCGGCGTTACTTCGACGAAATAAACACGTGATGTATCATACGATATCAGCCTTGTCCGGTCCCCTATCTTCGAAATTCGTAATGCTGCAAGAATTTAAGCAAAATATCACATGAATCCGAAACCGTACTTCAAGTTGAACTTCTCGTTCGAACTTCGTGAACCGAATTCGTCCAGCAGACAAATTCGGCGCGAAAATTTCAGTTTCCCGAATGAGCCCCTTCGTTCCCTGCGGAATCATCCCGATATTGATATTTCGGTATGGTGAGCACTTTGCGGTGCTCCGATAGACACATCGTGGGAGTTTGATATATGACTACCACCACCGCTATCACCGCTACCGCTGGCTTCAGCTTGTGTGATACCCAGAGTTTCTCCCCGAGTCAATCCGGCGGCGGCGTGGCGTGGCCGGTGGGGTCAGCAATAGCGATCTGATCACAGAGGTTGACTTTCTACTCAGATCTGCCCTCTGTCTGCCACGGGGTTCAGCTTCACTGCTGACCCACTCTACTCTGGAGGCAAGGCGACGAGCAGTCAGTCATCAGTGTCGTGGGAGGACGGTAGCGAAGTGCTTTTAGAGAATCCGCGGTCGGCTAGATCATCATCATCATCACCGCTGTATTGGATGAAAGTGATGATCTCGGAGATGATGACGATGATCTCGAGGATTCCGGCGGCTCCTCGTGGTGGGGCTTCCGAGGCGATCCAAAACCAACTACAAAGTTGCAGTCGGGGCGATAGAGGAACACGCGTTCCTGCGTAAAGAGAGGAGGGCGATAAAGTGAGAGGAGAACGTCTTGTGTGAACTCAAACTGTGAATAGCAAATTGCCGGCTTATCTCTCGTCTTCCATCCCGCTTGCTCGAATATGAAGGAGATTACAGAGATTAAAGAGATTAAACTAGGAGGGTTGCCGCTACCGCTACTGCTGCTCGTGCTCGCCTCCTGGTGCCAGCTGACAGGAGAACGAAGGAGGAGACGACGGCGGCGGCGGCAGCGAGAATCCTGGACGGCTGGGGAGGGATGGTCGAGCGAGAAATAAGAACGTCCTGAAGTAACTCGCAGATAAAAACCAGTTGGAAGTTTCCTCTCTTGAACGCTGTGATTGTGACCGAGGTGACTGCGGACTGAGCAAAGAACGCAGTACGACTTCAGGACACGGGCGGAGGCTCTCTGACGAGCGAGAAAGGAGCACAGGAGTCAGGAGGAGCGGGAAATTACCTAAAAAGACTATGCGACAAACACACCGTTCACGGGGATTGTGAGGGTACGGCGTGGTAGTCTTCATGGAGGATTTTGACTTTCACGAGGTTTGACTGTGAAAGGCTCGAGACAGGGTTTGAACCCTCGTTCAAAAGTAGTTTACGAAACCGTTCCGACCGCAGATCACTCTCCCTAGTTGAGAGCCAGCTCACGGCTCGGTTACAGCCTGCTGACTAGCGGTTTGGACCAGCAGGAAAAACGTTGCTGCAGCATGTTGCAACGCCATCCTGCCGCCGCCCTCCCTCGCTTGCAGTTCTTCTCCTCATCGTCATTGCCTTTTTACTTGCACTCATGATTCCCCCCAGCCGTGCTCGACGCTGCTGTAGTTGTTGTCGTCGTCAAGCATCTATGAGTGTGTAATTGCTCTTTGAAGGCCCACCAAAGGCAAAAAAACGAGTCATTACCAGCGTGCGAAGCAGCCTTTCGTTTGCCCGGCTGCCATTTAGGCCCACAGCGTTTCCTCAACAACTCCCCTCCACCACACCCCCATCCCTTCTCGCCTTGGGTGCCAAAATTTTTTCGCTCTGAAAGTTCTTCCGTCTGCTCTCGGCCCTATTCTCTTTCTGTTTATCAAAACCTGGAACGCTCTGGAATCCGGAGGTTATCCAGGGGTTGCGCCCTGTTTTGTACGCGACATCGACTCGGCTTCCAGCTGATTGAGTTAAACGAATGGGAACTTCAACCTCGAGGTTGGCGGACCGGAACCGTTTGGATTGGTTTCAAATCAACGATCCGCATTCGTACTTACCTTCGTCTCGCGGTCGCCTGAAACGTCGAGAGCCGCTGCACCCCGATTATCCGCGCTCGAAACACAAGGTTGGCTGACCGACATGGACCCGTCGAATCAATGTCATTGAACATGATCAATGATTGGTAACTTTTTGGAATCCTACTTGCCCCCGGGTTCCTGAGTCGCTGAAAACACAAGGCTCGGGTGGGTTCCGAATACCGCAGGGGGAGAGAAAGTGTAGCGCCTGTGGATGGGTGAGAAGTCTGTCAGTTCATGTTCCGGAGGAAAATGAAAGGCAAAAGAAGAGGGAAACGACTCCCCGCCTGATATTCTCCTCGACAGCCACAATCTCACCGACCGACTGAGCACCAACGAAGCAACCAACCAACCAGCCAGCCAGCGAACAGACCGGGGGGACGACGGACCCTCGTTGGACGGAGTACGTCCTGGGTGCACCACCATTTGGTGAGAATAGGGGGAGATTCTCCTCTCTGTGTCTTCCACATTGGATCTATCTAACTCTTCTTTTTCTAAACGACCCCCTTCTCTCCCTCGGTCCGCCTGCTTGCCTGTTCGAAACAAAGCAGTCGACATCATAATTCATATCTTGTCTCGGACACAGAGGAGAGATGCCCTTTGTGGGAAGTATGCGACTGCTGTTCCTGCTGCTGGTAATGGGGAAACGGAGAAAAGAGGGAACGGTGGGGGGAAACGGGGGAAGGAGGGTAAAAACCGAGCCACCCTACCAACGAGGGCGAACTCTGCGATGCAGCCTCAGAAGCAGGAAAGCGGACAGAAGAACCGCGTGCTCCAGTCCTTCGGCCTGTAACCCTGTCGTCTGTATCTCGGTCGGTCTGTTACTGCGTCTCATGGTCTGCATCCGTCGAGGAGGGGAACAGCGGCGGTGGCGGCGGCGGCGGCGGCGTTGGAGGGACCAGGCAGGACAAGCTCAAATGACAAGAGGAAAGCGAAGGGATCATTTTCCAAAAGACCCACCAAATCCTTCTGCGGCGACGGATTTCCATAAATTATTTATTGTAGCCCGTTTTTCCTTTCCTCCTCTCCCTGCTCCTTCCCCTCCTTTTCCCGTTCCTCCTTCGTACTTCTTATTTTGCTTCTCTTTTGCGACGGGCACCGCGAAAAGAGACGACCGGGGTTTGTTTTGAACTTCGTCCTCTTCTTCGTCGTCCTGCTGCTCCTCTCTTGTCCCGTACACGGAAGGTCCGCGAGGGCTTAGAAGTTTTCTGGGGATTTCTGACTTCCTGTATTTCTCCCGCTCCGCTGGCGGCGTCGCTGTTTCCTTGGCAGGGTGGATCCTTCCCGCGGTTTGATGCTCGAACGGCGAGAACTGCCGATCCCGTCAGCAAGACTCTACCTAAACCGAGTCTTACCTCGGGAACCAGGTCCTGTACTCGGTCCTGTTCTCGGGTTCGTCTTGAGCTGGGAGAAGGTCCCTGCTTCTTCGAGTATACTTCGAGGATAAGCGGGGATTTCGTCGCAGTTGATGCGCTCGATCTCCACCGCTTCGCCGAGTTCCTCTTTCTCCTGTTTTGGGGATTTTTTGTTGTTGATTTCGTTGATGCGATTGTTGGAGGGGAAGAATCCTTCCGAAGAAAAAAATGAAGATCTCTGTGAAAACTCATGCGAATTCTGAGCGCTCCAACTCGGGGAGAAACTCGTTGTCGATTCATCTTTTCGTCTTGGTTCTCTCTGTTCCCATTCTCACTAGCTCGCTCGCTCGCCCGCTCGCTCTCCCTGGGAATAACTTGTCGATCAGTTGCTCCCTTGATTCATCCTCCGGAGAAACTCTCTTAGCTCGCTGGATTCCGCGCAAAGCAGTCTCCTCCTTGATCGATGCGAAGACGGATAGAGTTTGTTCAGTTCCGGCTCGGCTTTGGAACTCCTTCGTTCTTTCTGTGGGATTTCCATCGGCTCCCGATCCCTTCTCCCTGGGAGTTGGGAAGCTGGGAATCTCCAGGTCCGCGCTGGTGGCCGTGAGCGCCGCAGCCGCCACTATTGCCGTCGTGACAAGGAAAACCGTCGGACAGGCAAAAAAGTGAAAATTAATTTCCAAAAACTAAAGCTCCTGAACTCAATCTCAAGGGGAATGGATTCAAGCTCGGCCGAAGCAGTTTTTAAAGAGGTCCCACACTCGACGTGCGTCCGTCCGTCCGACTAAACGTCCGAGTAGCTGTACTGTGAAGAGTTCTCGAGGGCACTACACACAGCACCTCAGCTATATGTAGTAGCGGACTCATTCGAAGCGCCGCGCCGACCCACCATCTCGGTCGGGTACGGCGGGACTTCATTACATTACTCAAGCACGCGGCACATTCAGGGCGGATTCGTGAGGTGGACATGCTATGCATGCACCTCGAGCAACAACCGACGGCATCCTTGTTACCTCGGCTGCTCCCGCAGATGCTGTCGCAGCCGCGTCCGCGGACCTGAAAGCGCCATTTCCGTGGTCTCGAGAGAGGCGACAAGCTGGCATCCAACCAAGCGACCAACCAACCGAACGAACGAACGAGCTGGCCAGCCGGCAAGCAAGCAAGCAACCCTCTACCTGGACATGGAGAAGCCGGCAGTAGCATTTCTGCTCTTTGTGCTCTCAAGTCTTTTGTTAGGGCGGTAGCGGCATCCGTCCGTCCGGACTGTCCATTTGTCTGCTGTTTTTGCGTAGCCTGCAAGAACGGCACGAGGGGCCTCGAGAGGAGAGACCAACGAACTGGCACGCTGAAGAAACGAGGAAGGCTCGACAGGCTGGCCGAGTGGCCGTCCGTCCGACCGGCCTCGGAGAAAGGAGAGCTTGTGACACACGGATAACGAATGGAGTTTAAGTTACACTGCGTCGCATTTTAATGAAATCTCCCCCGCGTTGTTGTCGTCGTCGTCGAGGGCGACGACGACATACAGAGTTGCTGCCGTGCAGTCGACGACGCGACGCCAGCCTCGTTGTCGTCCAGAGGAATAAGAACACAGGGGACACGAGGGAAAAGCAGAATGAGCAGAGAGAACGGAAAACCTTGTTCCTTCACTTTCTCCGAGGATGCAGGTGGGTGGGTGGATGGGGAGGGGGAGCAGAAGAGAAAGGAGAAAAAACGAAGATCGCCGTCGCCGCCGCCACAAAGGATGATTAAGAAGCAGACGCGGCACCTTGTCGCAAGTGGATGAAAGCGAACGAACAGAGGAATAAAGGAACGACGACGACGACAACAACGAAGGAGAAGAAGAAGAAGACGACAACGTCGTCCACGGACTACGTTCAGATGCCGTCGGAGCTGCGACGTTGGTTGCGGCCGCGGTGAAGAGTTAATCCTTGTGCCGGATGCGTCTCGTCGTGGCGGCGTTACCCGTCCGTCCGTCCGCCCGCAATTCCTTGTCATCCTCCTCGTCCTCGTGCTGCTGCTGCTCCCGGTTTGCGGAAACTGCCTGACGCTCTCTTCCGCGCGCTGCGGCCACTTTGGCATGCAGGGCTCGTCTTTCGCCCTCTCTCCGGGTGCTCCATTTGAATTTCATGCTTCTGCTGTCCCTAACCCCCTGTGGGTTGTCCCCTCGGTCCCTTCCCTTCTCCGCGACCCCTCCTAAATCCCCTACCGGGCCCAGCCCGACAGATCCTACATGGCCACTCCCGACTAGCCTTCCTCTTTCCGAGGAAGAGGCAGCTGCCGTCGGGTATAACGAATGGTAAGCTGCTTGGCTGCGCCCCCGCATCATCAGGTGGTCTCTGTTCTGCATCAACAATGCTCTCGGGACGAAGAGAGCTTTAGGCACACATAAACATACATACTCGCATCCATGCGGGAACAGACATTACAAGAGCTCTCACTCAACCCTGCTGAATATTTGCCGTGACCGATGCTGCGTACGTTACGTTCGACAAGACTCGGATCTCTTCCTCGGTTTCCCGTGATTCCCCGTAACGAGGTTTTCGGAAGGAAGAACACATATACCAGAGAAATGCCTCAGATGTGATCGTCTCATGGGAATCACAGTTGAGAAGTACCATCGGCATCAAAGTACTATACATTGACCATAGCCAGTGACGCTAGGCGAAAGCTTTGTCTCTCATAGAAAAAAAATTCGAATGTAAAGCTGTGAAACTTTTGGCCAGACTGTCGCGGGAGGAGCGGAAAGGGACTGGAATCTGGAAAGCTCCACCACCGCAACAGGCCGCCGGAGTAGCTCATACCATCTTCTTATCCTACTTGGTCACTCAAATAGCCTCTTCTCTTCTCTACGGTCGTTCGAGCGCGCGCATTTTATTCCTCTCTGAATGACTGTCGACGAAAATTCGCGCGAGCTCCTCTTTTTTCCCTCTTCTGCTGCGTTTTCTGCGAGCCCGTCTGGAGAAACTGCCACGACGACGACGACGATGCAGACACGGCAGACTGGGATCCAGGGGATTCCGGACTCTGACAGTGGAAGCGAGTTCGAGAACCGTCGGGTCTCGAAAGAGGCCATTTGTAGGACCTGCAGGACGCACGATAGCCTTTTCTTCTGCCCGACGTCGGTCGTCCCAAGAGCCTCCCGGATGGCACGCTTGCCAACTCAGACGGGGGAAAGGAGGGACGGAGGGAGTCGGGCGAGTTATTTGAGAAGCGGAGGCAGGAACGGGCGGACGGTCGGTTGGTCGGTCTGCATAGATGCGTCTGTCGTGTTGGACGCGGTCGTGCAGGAGCCGCGCTATCCGTCTTAAAAGCGCAAGCAGTGCCCGACCGCCACCGCTACCACGCACTCGGAACTGGGCTCAGCTGCCGAGATTTGCGTCGGTTCTGCGCTGGCGCAGTGTTAAAAAGTTTAATATGCTCACTCGAGCTCTATTCTCATATTTTATTAAGCGGCGGGGGCTTATTAATCGTGAGCCGTACTTTAATACTACTACACTCGACCTACGCTGACCATCTCGCCGCCCGCTACGGTGGTCATCTTGACTCCCTTTTGCCTCACCCCCCGCCCACCACCGCTGCATTTGTTGTTGTTGTTGTCGTTGAGAATGCAGACGAAAAATTGAGTGCAGGGGTGGTACGGACACACTTCCGCGGCGCGCTCGCATGCACTTCGAGTTAGCGAGCGAGTTTGAAGCGGGTTTGGAGCAGGTGGATCGGCGAAGTGGCTCCGCAATTGCCCCTGTCGGCACCGAGTAGCCAGAAGTGAGATGGGAAAATGACGGAATCGGGTTCGGGAGGGGGGGGGAAAGGCAGGAGTGGGGCTGCGTTGGCGGGCGGGCGGGCAGGCCAACTTTTATATGAAGCTTGCAATTGATGGCTTCCGTACAGCCGGCACCACGCGATAAAACTGAGCTTTCTCATAAACTTGCCGCGCTGCAGCTGAAATCAGGTGAGAGAAGTTTGCTGAGTAGGATTTTTCAAAACAAACGGAACTATCGGATGCCACATGAATTATCCGTTACCTCCGTTCCCGGGGAACGTGGAAATGGTAAACGACGATCAGGGAAAAATGTGGAATGGGAAAAAAAGCCACGCCGCCCAGCAGGTGGAGCGAACGAGCGTGCGTCGGTGATCAGTCAAGGGGCTTTGTCATTAATCTCATACAAGATAACGGAACGGTATTGCTTACAGCTTGCCCGCCTGCCTGCTGCCGTCCTGCTCTTCTGCCTGAGCGTTCCGGCGGCAGTGGCAGCAGTTTCTGCTTGAGCCGCCAGGCCGGCCGAGCGAGCGAGCGAGCGAGCTGGAGAGCGACTACTATAGCTTGACCCGCATACCCGAAGCATTCGTTAATTGAAGTTGGATCCGATCTCATATTCCCTCCATGGAGTGCTTGTCTGCTTTCGACTCGAGCTCTCGTTCCACATTGAAAAGTCTCGATTCAAAATTGTCACATGCTTCAAAAGATGGCGACAGGGAGAACGACAACTGCAACAACGGATTTGCATCCAGCCGAGTGCAGGCTCGCTTTCAGGATCCTCAGCAGCTGAGTCCTGAATACACCGGACGTGATTAGGTGTGCTGTCTCTGCGTGGCGGGCGGGCGGACGGACAACCAGCATTCCAGCCCGGAGGCTCCTCATTCTCCTCCTCATCTTCGTCGTCCTGGCGAACTTGGTCTCTGCGTTCGCTGGTTGCGACCCTCTCCCTGTCCGCCCCCTCAGAATGTGCGTTGCCCCCTTATCCACCCCGACCCTCTCCCCGCTATTCACCCGACTGCTCTAACAACAATTGGGACGACATGCAATGCTGGCTGATCTCCTGAGGATGGTAGCGCGGCCGTCGAGGAGTAATCCTGCATTCTCTAGTTAGGCAGACAAGCAGACGGTGGAAGCGAGCGGATTCGTTGACTGGCTTGCTGGTTGGGTTGGTTTGTTGGTTCGTTTGCTCGCGAGCGAGCTCGTTGGTTCGTTCGTTCGTTTTGGTTGATTCTCATTCAAAACCCAGAGATTCATGTAATGGTTCGTCTGCGCGTTCGGCAACCGAGTCGTCCCTGCAATACCTTCGATGGCGAACAACAAAACCCGAAGTTAGAGTCCAGGCAAACCCGCGATGAACCCCGCTGTCGAGCAGGCCGGTCGGCCAAGATGTGGGATTTCGACATACATAAGCTCCCTTCCTCCGCGTGATAATCCCTCGAGTTATAAGTAAGATTAAAATTTACAAGCTGCGCATGCCCCGCAAAATGCAAATTCCCTTCCTTTTGGAGTGCCCGAGACCGCGACGTCGTCTACATCTACTCGGAGTGAGTATGTATTCCTCGTTGGTGGTCATGTTCGAGCTCGTCGCAACCTCCGTAATTAGTCCACTAGTTGAGCTACAACTCGGGTTGTGACCTTTTCTATCGGTTTCTGGCTTCATCGAAGTGAGCGGATGCATATTCGGATAATTCATCCGAAAACGACATGCGAAACCGGTGGAGCTGGCCGAACAACAGAAGTTCGAGAACAGAAGAGACCTCGTTTGCGTTTCTTAAATATCAGGATCACCGAACATGGTGGTGAAATGCGTGCGTCTCAGGCGGGAGATATTCGACAAACGTATGCATCACGTGGATCCATCGCTCGATAACTTCGCACCACCGCGAACAACAACAACAAAACGAACACTGGAGCCGAAGCAGAAGCAGAAGTCGTTCTGGATTGGAATTGGCCACTCCCCATCCGGGTCGTCGACGGCATTGCTACCGGCTGGCCTGTTACTTCGCTGGTTTGTTCGTCGATTTTTTCGTTCCTTCGTCCGTTGGCTCGCTCGCTCGCTCACTCGCTCGGCCAACGCCATCCGAATTGGAGGAAAAACGAACCAAGAAGCCTCCCTGTTGGCCGGCCAGTCGAGCGACCTGCCGGCCATGGCCATCAGCGGCCGGTTCCACTCGCAGCAAGATCACCGCCAGAAGCAGCAGCCAGAGTCTGCGGCGAACGTGAAATCCAGAAAACTCTTCATTGGGGCCTTGTGTCTACATACAGTTGTTGCCAGTTCAATTGGCTGCTTCAGCCGAGCACCGGGAGCTCTGGCTAACACTGTAAAATCATCGTCGAGAAGTATTTGCCTTTCTCTGGCTCGATGCGTGCCTCTGACTTGCCGAGGGGACGCGGCTTCCTTGGCTGCTGCTGGCGGCTCGGCTGCCTGCTCCTGTAGCGTAGACATTCAATTAAGTGCGTTATGGCCAAACAAAGCCTCCTCACGGCAATTTATATGCGACGTAATCGTTCCGGAACTTTTCTCATGCGGCAGCGGAGAGCTCGGCTTTCTGTTCGTCCGGAGTTTTCGTTCGTCTCGTCGTGCCCCTACTGTATGTTCACTGTGGCCTTGATTTTTTATCCATAAAAATAGGCGACATGGGAGAAGCGAATTTTTTGGGATTTCTGAAAGCTTCGGATCAAAAATTTCTCGATTATGACACGAATTAGTCCGTTGATCAGCAATCTGAAGCGCGAAACAGTCGGATCGCGATGTTTTCGCGCGCTTTTTATCAAATCCGATCATTGGGCTCGTCCTGGTCTTGTTCTGTGTTCGTCCCCAGTCCGCAAGGCAAGCGACGCGGTAACGAAGAGAAAAAGAGGAAAAGAAACGCAGTGAATGGCAATCGAGACGGCCTCGTTCGAAAAATGTCTGCGGTAACTATTAGGCCGTCTGGGCCGACCGACGGACCGTCTCCCCACTCGAACATTGCTCCAAGACATCTGTTGTCGTCGACGTTGTTTCGTTCGTGAATTCGCTGTTCGGCCGCGTCGTTCGCTCACTCGCTTGGTCGAATTTCTTCGTCACTGCTGTTGAAGATGGTTTTCTTTTCTGCTGCTGCTGCTGCTGGTACAGTCGCCGCGACTGCTGCTGCTGTCGATGCAGGCACTACTACTAGTACCAGGTGTAGCAGGAGGGGCCGGTGCCCCTTCTGAGGCCGGAGTCGAAGTGAAGAGCTGAAGCGAGAGATCGAGCGAGCGAGCAAGAAAGAAAAAACGTGTCGTAAATTGGGGGTTTAGCGGAGCCGCCTTTGGTGGTGCTGTTGAGGCGGTGGTGGCTCTGGTTTGCTTACCCGGTTGCTCGTTCGTTCGTTCGTTCGGTCGGTCCGTCGGACTCTAATACAACGACAAGAGAATCCGAACAAATCAGGGCAGAAGCGACGGGGGAAGCAAAATATATCTATGTATGTACCAGCTCTGGACAGTGGTAAAGTGTTCGGAGAATCTTTCGACACCGCTCACTTCACTTGCCGGGCAAACATTTCGTAGTGGTTGCGGCAAGTGAGCGAATTTGTGAACTTCAATACCAAGAGCACACCACTGAGGGGTCCTCCAACACCAGCAGTGAGTAGTCAGCGGATCCCGAAGGGGAGGAGTGGAAATATATTTCAAGATTTTTCTCGACAACCGAGAGCCACGGTAGCTTTAGTTGTGTGTTTCGTTTTTTTTTTGTCTCTTCTGCTCGTTTCTTACGTCGTCTACAGAGTTGGACGGAACCGCAGAGAAATATTTCTGTCGCGTGTAAACCCATGAGAATTCCATTGTTCTGACGCGGTTGTTCAGGGCGCTGTTTGCACAGTCAGTACGAGAGGAATAGAGTTATATTTCTCTACTTGTCTGTGTTTTTCGACTCTTTTCCGACGGAGACTACCGTGTGACCGACCGTGCGCTGTGACATCTGAAACATTTTTTCGATCACACCGTCGTCAGCGAAGGAACGAAATCACAAAGCAATCGTATTGCTCGTGCAAAGGAACATTTCCCTCCAAAAGTGTCCCAAACTGTTCCGGAACATTGCACTACACTAAACACCAGAAAGAGTGGAACTAGAGAAGTGAAAAATGAACGTCAAGTTTTGCCGCACACGTTCCGCTCATGTGATGATAACCGGCACGAGTTTCGAAATTTCCGCGGTTGCTCGGGCATCGTTCCGGAAACTTGCGTACTATCTGCTCAATATGTTCGGCTGGCGGCGTCTCAGACCTTGAACACGGACCGAGAAACCCATGTAACTAGCTAATTAAAGAGTTTGCTCCGAGTTTTCCCAATATCCTCGAAAACAAAGTTCTCGTTTGACGAGGTACGAGCGCATCCCGACGCCAAGGAGCTCCCGGAACGTTACCTCGATGTGAACTCTGGCTGCACAGTATGCGCTGCGGACTCACAATCCAACATGGCATCCAAAATGAATATACCTACATATACATATAGACCACCATCGCCCCAGATGACGGGCCCCCTCCTCTTTTCCACCTTCTTCCCAAAAGCTCGAAAGAAACGGGGTGGGCTGGGTTATCCAACCTTTCTCGAAACGATTCCTATTCAACCTCCATCGTTCGAATGTGGGTTGAAAAGTCGCTCGCGTTCACAACGACTCCTGCGCCCGGCCAACTGATTGAAGAGTCCGATAGGCACAAGGCGGCGGAGGATTTTCTCACATGAGCGAAAATCTCCCGAAACTCAGCAACTTGTTACGGAGCCGGCTGGCCGACGAACTTAAAAATTCAACTAAAAACTTAACAATGGCAAAGGTGCGGCGCTCGGGCACGCGACCATCCAATTACTGAGTGAGTAGACCTCTGGAGGAAGGAAGGAAAGGAAGAAAGAAAGAAAGAAGGAGCAACCTCAACCTCCACCACCACCAACCCGGCTGCTCCCCCACCAGGGTGGGCAAGCTATTCCCAGATGGAAGTGGGAAGATGTAGAGACTTGCTCCCAGAGTTGTCGAGGAAGGAATATGCGGCGAATATCCGGGGCCCCGGCGGCCAAGAGGGGTTCCTTGGAGAGTAAAAGAAGGAACAGAGGAAAAGAGAACAACTAGAAGCGAAGGTTGGGGCATGAACAGATGCTGCAAAGATTGGAGGGGCTTACTCGTTCGTTTGCGCGCTCCTCCGGCCGTCTTGTTCACTCACTGTGAAGATGTGAAGCAATTCCAAGACTCCAGTGGTGGAAGCGGCGGAAAACTTGGATGAGGGGATATTGTCTCTTTGTGGTCAGCAATCTCAACAGTGGACTGATGAGGTGCGGCCAAAAAGGAGGAGGAGGAGGAGGAACTGCAGCAGCAGCAGCAGCTCGTTGGTGCCTCTTGAGAACTGCTCTTGTCGGTTGGTCGGATCCTCCGACAGGCCGGATGGCTGGCGTGCTGGCTGGCTGGCAAAAGAATCTAGCGATTTCCAGATCATTGCCTTCAAAAGTGCTTTCTTCCCTTGCCTCGGGCAAGCTGACTCCTCTTGCCTCGGCGTCTGGCTCGGTGTGGGGGTGTGTTTTATTGCGACGACGACGACAACCACGGCGGAGCTGCAGCATCATCTGCCCACCCTACCCAACCAACAACATGACAACGGCAACAACGAGCGCTGCAGCGGCAGCAACGACATCGTCGAACGGGGTCTAAGAACGAAATTAATGGCTGGGGTGGTCGCTTACACTTGTCTCTCAGTCTCGCTCTCTCACACTCCCTCTGTATCTTCGGGGGCTTCGGTACTGAGTCTGGGACCCGATGCTGTGACTGCAAAGGACGCTTTACGGAAGAGGAAGGATGATGGGGTGGGTGCTTGATCGGGCGGGTGGTCGGTCGGGCGGTCGGTTGTGGTGTTGGTGTGGTTGTCCTACCCCCCTCCTTCGGCTGCTTTTCCCGCTCCTTATTTGGGAAAACTCGTCGGGAGAGGACGACGACGACGACGACCCATGGAATGCTGATGACGTTATCCTAATAGTTAACGAGATCAATCAATTATTCAATCATCATCATTATCATACTCGGTCGTCGAATCAACCTCCTGGTTGTCGTCTGTTGCTGAGAGCGTTTCGCAGAGATGCCGGTCGAGCATCGGGACAACATCCTCGGGCGCTGGAATGATCGAATTTCACGCCACTGTACGCAATGCTCGTACGGTGCCGAATATGGTTTTGGCGAATTCGATGATAAATATGATGATGACGAGATGCAGTTCTGTATGGACGAAAGCAAGCACCTCGGATATAAAATGTGTTGACCTTTCCTCTGGTATTGTCTTAAACGTGCCACCCGCGGGAGAGCGCTCAGGAGTGCGCTCAGGAGTTCTCGTCACGAATGCAATGTACGACTGAGGCCCAGTGAGAGCATCATGCATTGGTATGCATAGCTCACCAAAGTCACACTGTGAACAACAGTGGTGGAACAACGACGACGAAGTCACCGTCGACGAGGATGTAATACATGGCAAAAAAGTGCCGATGGGCTTCACCAACCAACGGTAAACGAAATCAGCATTCGCGCTGTCGGCGTGCGTCCCAAAGACAGAAGCTCGCTCACTCAGTCCCTGGTTCGTTGGCCTCTAGGACGACGATGGCGGTGTAGAAACTGCAACGAGGATGGGATGATGCGTGGCGCAGGTGGAGCTGGATGCTCGGCATGGAATCAAATTGCGTGCTGCTTGTTCTGCCTCCGGGCAACAACATCCCGTTGGCTGAGTGGCAAGCGGGCGTTCACGACAGAATTCAGCTGGCAACGTTCAGAATGAGCAAAACTGAGGGACTCGGAATCGACACTCGCTGCACCCGGGTCCGTCCGTCCGTCCGTCAGTGGGACCGACCATCGTCTGTCCGTCGAACCGCCTTTCAAAGTGTCGGTCGGTGGCTCCGTCGACGGGTCTGCTGCAGCACAGATGTGAGCAGAGAACCGATATCTGATCTCGGAACACAATTACTTGTTTCTCTTTTCTCGTTCTTCTCCTCGGCCAGCTGAGTGACTTACTCGCCAGTGAACTGGTCGGGAAAACAGCCCAGCCAACGAGTCGAGTGCAAGTCAGACGCTCGCAACCACGACTGGCCGGCAGGCAATGACTGACGGATCTCCGATAGCTAGCGAGATGAAGTCGATTTTCGTGACGCGCCGCGCAAGGCAACAGGAAGGTTTTGCTGCTGCTTCTGTTGATGGTCGAGGTGCTAGCAGTGGCCGGTGGAGTATAGCGGCAATTGACGAGGCTTCGAAGGAGCTCAACAACAACGACGACGACGAGGAAGGAGGGGAGTTGCCGGTGGTGGTTGCGGGGAATTGAAGTTGCTCTCATTTCAGCGAGCTGCGAGTGCGCACGCTTAGAAGGAGGCAACCTGCGCGGCTGTCGGCTGTTAATTTATCATGGACAGCTTTTGCAGCCACAGCCGCTTCTGCTCGCTGGCTTACTGTGTGAACGGAACGAGTCAGCGAGCTAGCTTACGCGGAACTTTGACGACAATCCATCTTGGACGGTGACGGCGTCGGCGCGCGCGTGACCCCGTGTATGGTCGAAGGGGTGGGGGCATCGGGGGGACGAGACGATGGCGGCTTCGAGGGCCCACGAAGGGACCGAAGCGGTGATGGGACGAGGGGCATCGGTGGCTTAGGTGCCAGGTAGGAGGCGGACGCTGTGGTGTCCGAAGGCCCTGATAAATATTTTGTCCAGCCGCTAAGCCTAAATGGGGATTCCTGGCGTGTTTGTTGCGTTAATTAACTAGACATCGCTCTCGACGCCCCTGGAGACCGATCATTCACACGTTTGATATCACCAAACACAGCCGATGGATGTTGAGCAACTCGCTCTATTTGTTTGCACGTCTGGCGGCTTCAATTCAGGCATTATCGAGTGTTTGATTTGGTGTTAATTCATTACACACGTTCGATCACGCTTACGCACAGTACGACGCGCCGTCCAGGTTAGGAGATTCAAACCCGGTTTTCCAACCTGGCATCACGCGCACTCGTTTATGTATAGGACGTGGAATAACAGGAGAAGCAAACTTCACGTCGACAATGCTCTCCAAAACTCTATTTTGCGCATATTCTTGATCTGACGTTGATCTTTTGTATAGCCTACTGTAGGAGAGGTTTTTGTGTTTTCTTTCGCCTTTCTGTCGACCGCTTTCGATATGAAGTCGTCGTCGTCTTCAGGAGATTGCCAACCCGATATTCTTTGCGTTCCTTGTCGGCCTTTCAATACCGGCTCTTGTTCCCTTTGGGTTCTCCTTGGATTTCCTGCAGATTCCCCTCTGGGTTTTCCTCGAGATTCTCCGATTCCCGGTCTGTGCGGTCCAGAGCGGGAGTTTCCTCGCTTGGAGAAGAGAGCCACGGTTTCTCCGAAAGGAAATACCAAGTAAATCGAGCCTGACAGATATCAGCTCCTTTTCTTCGTTTCTGAAACTCCTTCGTTCTGCCCATTCCAATGAGTACATCTTCACGAATTGCACATGGATGGGACGCATATGCTCATATAGTGTCAACTCACATGCCATGTGAGCACATTAACTGATGATGATGACGATCCATAGATCAATCGTTCTTCAGGTTTTCGGGAATCTCAAATCTAGATCTCTGACTGTCGGAAAATTTTAGTCTGACGCAAAACCGTGAGATTGCTGAGGTTTCCTGCTGGCACAGCGTTTCTTACCTCGGCACGAAAGTTCGGAGTAACAAAGCGTCTGATTGTCAGGGGAAGATTGAACGAGGTCAACGTCGGCACGAGTGGCTCTGAACCTCAAATACTTTCCGCAAAAGAGAAACCTTCCTTGTACTCCTTTTTTGCTCCTTCTGCTCCTCGGAGGATCCTTGCTGTGTGCGTTCTCCTCCTTCGCCGTCGTCTTCGCTGCCGGCGTCGCCGTCGCCGCTGGAGAAAAGAGGGAGAATTTACATCGAACGCCAATTTCTCTTCATTTTACGCGCAATCCGCCAAGGGTCGGTCGTTCTCTGACGATCTTCGCTTGAGCTGCGACCGCTGCCTCCTCCACCGCCGCTGCCGCCGCCGCCGTCGTCGTCGATGCCACCACCGCTGCCTCCGCTGTTAAATAATTGAGCAACTTTGTTCCTCATTCATTGAAAATATATACACTTAATTTGATCGGGTCCCTTGAGCTTCTCCAAGTTGTTGACGAGCCAGCGAGCAGGGACGAGCTCGTCCCTGCTCGCTCACCCGAGCGCCCGCCCGCTTGCTTGCCTGTCTGTCGGCTCGCTAACCAGACAGGCCTCGAACGTTGTTGCTTTAGAACAGTTTTATTCATTCTGCGTCGTCGACCCTTCAACACTTTGCTTCGACAGTGTTTATCTTAATCGTTAGCGAGTAAAGGGAAGAGCGGCTCTATAGAAACACACAGAGACAGCAGAGGGTGCGAAGGTTCAGGCAGACGACACAAAGAGTCGATATATATTCGAACGAAGTGTACGAAGCCCGTGTTTGCGAGACGCAACGATGCTTCGCATTGTTGCTTTGAAGAAGTTGCTCGAAGCGGGGTTAGCTTGTTTGTGCAATCACTGGACGAACGGACGACCAAAAGAAGGAGTAGCGGCAGGAGGAGGAGGAGGAACAGGATGACGAGGAGGAGCAACGAACGTAAACGAAAAGACAATGGATTCACTTCACCCTGGTCCACTCGTTCTTGACTGTCTTGGTCGTTGACAGCACCTTCTTTTCGTTCGTTTTTTTCTTGGTCCGGGGGACCGTCTAGCTTTCTCTTAGCAACCGATTGGAGTTGGCAGCTAGAGGTCTTGAGAAGGGTCACCAACAGCAGCAGCAGCAGCAGCATCGGTCGTGGTGGCCGCGGCAATAGTAGTAGTGGAGGAAGAGTAGAACCGGAGAATGCGAATTGTTCAGTTGGAATTAACTTGCTCTACTATCTTCGTGCACTCACCATCTACTCCCCATATAAGTCCTCTTTTTCCCTCTGAGCACACTCACTCACACACACGCGCGGACACAGACAACGTTGGCTAAGCACCTCATCAGCAAATCCTCTCTTACCTCCTAGAGTTGAGTAAAGGGCTGTCCCTCGGTCTAACGCAAGAAATAAGGAGAAAAAAAAAGACGGAAGAAAGACCGGGAGTCGAGGCACGCAGAGCGAAAAAGACGACGGAAAAGAACGAGCCAAGAGATAGGGGTTAGATGACAGCTCTGAGAGGGCGTGCACTGCAAAGTGAGAATGATCTTCTCATTTGGCTCTCAAGAATCTCGACGACGGCCGTTTGCGTTCCAGGACGTCGAGTTCTTTCTCACCCACCGCCGCCGGCTCCTTTTCACTTGAGCTCAAGTCGACGATCAGTTCGCTTGGATTCGCAGATGCTCCAACATTCCCTCTCGGTCAAACGTTCCCCACCCTGTAGCCGTTCGCAGTTTCTAGTTTCGTTGTCATTGGTGTACTCGCGACTTCCGCTAACCGTTCTTCTTTTGATCTTTGCAGATAAGACGAAATATCTGACGACGTATGCGTGCGAAGGCGGTGTGATGAACATCACTTGTGAAGATGGACACATTATCCGTTTGATAAGAGCCAACTATGGCCGATTTTCGATATCGCTCTGCAATCATCAGGGCAACCTCGACTGGAGTGTCAACTGCATGTCACGGCGGTCGTTCCGGGTGGTGCAAGTATCATGCGAGAAGAAGAAGTCGTGCACTCTGTCCGCGGCAACGGAATTCTTCGAGGACGACCCGTGCCCGGGGACAAAGAAGTATCTGGAAGCGCACTATCAGTGCGTCCCAGAGCTTTCGACCACGACGACATATAAACCGCCGCTGATAATCTTCCCACCGTCGATAACAGGAGTCAAAGCTCCTCCGCCAATAATTTTCCAGTCGACGACACCGCCAATGTCGACAACACCTCCGCCTATCATTAGGCCTAGCTCATTGGCTCCTCCGACCGACATACCTAGCGGGGAATATGAAGAAACAGAAGCTGAACCCCCGACGCCCCAGACGGGAATCCGGGAACCAACTCGTCATGCGACTTTCACACCGCCACTAGGGAGCCGTACGGAGATCGAAGTCCCCAATCCGATGCGGAACGCGTCGACAACGACCACGACATCGACGACATCATCGCCGCCGACCACCCCTGACGTGTTCACCCGAGTAGCGCAACCTGAACTGCCCCCCAGTAAGGAAACCCATTGTCCACCGCGAAAGATCCGCGACATGACTTGGGGGTGGACACGTGAGGGAGAAGGGGCCACCCTGCCTTGTCCCATGGGTAGCTTGGGACAGGCTAGCTGGCAATGCGGCATGAACCCCCCGATGTGGGTGGGTGAGTTCCCTGATTTGAGCGGTTGCAACTCCGTGTGGGTTCGACATATTGAAAGCAAGATCCACGACGGCTCCGTGTCGGTTGTCAACTTAGCAAATGAGCTCTCGGAAAAATCCCGGGTGAAAACGTTGTTCGGAGGAGACCTTCTGCACACCACCAGCTTGATACAGCAGCTTGTAGCACGCGTCGAAGATCGCTTGACCGAATCCACCGACTCCCATCAACGTCAGGAGGTTGCCCAGGAACTCATGAACGTAAGTAGACCCCAGAGGAAAGCGTTGGAGGGTAAAGACGACGACGACGACGACGCCGCCGTCGTGTTCAGAGAACTCGTCTTGCTCCGAGAACGACTCCAAGAACACTGTTCGGTCCCCCTGTCCGTCCGTCCGCCCATCGGAGGTGGTGGTCGTCGTCGTCGTCGAACACGAGGAAAGAACAAAACGAATTTCTTTGTCCGTTATTTGTTCGAGCGATGTCATCAACCAGGTCGTGAAATGCAGCAGCAGCAGCCACTTTGATTTGGCGTGGCAGGTGGCCATTTGAGAAGAGTGGACCATTTCTTTCCACGCTCGCTTGCTCGCTCTTTCGTACTGCTGCTGCCTTGAATATTCCTCTCGACGTCCGTCCCACCGAGCGGGTGGACTGCTGCCATTCGTTCGTCGTTCGGCACGGAAAAGCTTCCAATTACACGGAGAAAACGATTTCTCCACTCATTCGGAGCCTTTCGCCATCACCATTCACCGATTTTTTTTCTTGTTCCTCCTCTGCAGGCCGTCATAGACTTCGCTTCGAACATTTTGGATGACCAACAGGCGGCCGCTTGGAACGACCTTCCAGCGGGCGAGCAGCGAGCCGCGGCTTCAACTCTGCTCGAGGCTCTCGAAAAGAATGCCGTCCTCATGCTGAAGCATCAGTATTCACCTCTGAACTACAGTAGGGTCCAGAACAACATCGGTAAGTACTAGCTCCGACGAGCACAGATCAATTTTCGACTTTTTCCGTTGCCGTACATGATTTCTGAGCAACTCATCCAGCCTGGTTTTCAAGACGATTCCTTCCTCGTTCTGTGATAGTTCAAAGGCCAGAGAATTGCTGCCATTAAACTTTAAACCTCGTTTCTTCGATGTGATTCGTATACGACCTTTCTGGAATTCATTCGACACCTTAGCCCATGGGTCATATCGACTGCAATTCAAATCTCAAAACGATCTCGAACGTCGTCGAGTAACGGTCATCGTTTTTCCATTCACAGTTGCTTCGGTGAAAGTGCTAGCCCCACACGAACTCGGAGGCGATCTGCGTTTTCCGGAACCGCGAGACGTGGCCGGCACTGAATGGACGGAAGCCAAGGATTCGCTCACACTGCCTCAGCAAACTTTGTTGGAACACGCTCGAGGGGGCCCCGTCAGGGTGGCATTCTTTTCATTCAAAAGAATCAGCGCTATCCTGGGCACGAACTTCCCGCCCTACACCGGACTCTATGGCGAGTACGATCCTTCGAACGTGTCCCGGGTAGTGAACTCGCGACTACTTTCTGCCACCCTGGACAGGCCTCAAGTGTCGGGTTTTGCGCATCCTATCAAGATCGTCCTGCAGCACGAAGTCGCTGAAAACACCACTGAGCCTCAGTGTATCTTCTGGGACTTCAACAAGCGGGACTGGTCGGCCGAAGGCTGCTGGATGCTGGCAACCAACAAAACTCATACAACATGCGCCTGCAGTCATCTGACAAACTTCGCCCTGTTGATGGATCAGACTCCACGACCGGCATCGTACGGAGGCGAGTCCGCTCTCCAGTTGATCACCTACATCGGCTGTTGCGTCTCTATCGTATGTCTTTCCTTCACCCTGCTCGCACTGCAGCTCTGTCGCGGCCTGAAGGGCGATCGTGCGGCCATCCACAAGAACCTGTGCTCATGCCTTCTCGTAGCCGAGGTCGTGTTTGTGGCCGGAATTCATCGGACCGGCGACCACCTGACCTGCGGGCTCATAGCTGGCGTACTCCACTACACCTTCCTCGCTGCCTTCATGTGGATGTTCCTCGAAGGCTTCCAACTGTACGTGATGCTGATCGAAGTGTTCGACCTGGAGAAATCGCGACTCCATTGGTATTACCTTCTGGCATACGGCCTTCCGTCGCTGGTCGTTGGGGTGTCGGTCGCTGTCGACCCGTATAGTTACGGAACCTCGCAGCATTGTTGGCTTCGAGCCGACAACTACTTCGTATTGAGCTTCGTCGGCCCTGTCGTGGCAATCTTGTTTGCCAACTTGGTCTTTTTGGGCATCGCCATCTTCACCATGTGCAGGCACGCCAGCCTGGCCAACTCCGTCAAGACCAAGGAGACCTCTAAGCTGTCCAATCTCAGGTAGGTTCGCGCGCAGTCTCTGAGTCGTTATCTCCCGAACTGTCTCTCTCTCTCTCTCTCGCTCACTCTATCTCTCTATCGTCGATGTAGAAACTGACCCTGTACTAACAGACCTACTCACCAATCGAGCAGACGACAAGACAGAACAACAGCATTCTTAGCGAAAACAGACAAAAAACCGTACTAGTACTTGACGTACATCATCTGTCCACTCTGCTCTGTCTATCGATCTCCGTCTATATCTACCCGTAGATGGCCATGTGATGTCATGGGGCTTAGATTAGAGCATAATCTGGGCGCTAACTAACTGGGGCCTCTCATTTCTTCCACTCTCTCTTCTTCTTGGAACGCTGCTCTGTGTCTATCTGCTGCGGCGACCTGTCCGCATCTGCATGCTGAATGCCGACTTTCACCTCTCTCTCTCTATCTGTCTATCTGTCTTCTCTTTCCATCTCTCTCTATCATACTGTCCGATCTACAATCCTCCGGTTCAAACAAATGCGCGAATTCTGGTTTCTCAATCAACTCTCGAACTTTTCGAATCAACCTTTCGATATCTACTGATATCCATTTCGAATCGAAACAATCGCCGAACTCCCCATCCAATGTCTCGTCCCTGCCAACGGTCATCTACCGTGATTTTCTCTCTCGCGATTTCGCGTTTATCGTTGATCCCTTCACCGATCGAACTTATCTCAATCCGCCAAATTCACTCGACCGGCATATAGTACGGACGACACCATCCGAAATCTACATCTGGCGTAAGGATTCCTCTATTTCTTCTACTTCTCTCTCTTTTTTTCTGTTCTTGCCCGGAGCATGATCGACCCTCCCGCTTGATCGATCCCTCCTGAATCGATCTCTCCATCGATCAATCAAACAGTCGATCGATCAATCGACCATCAATCCACCCACACACTCACTCTTTCGCCCGCTCACAAATCCATCTGCGACCATCCATTCAGACACTATTCGTGTGCCCACTTGTCTGTCCGCCGCTTTCTTGCCCTCCGTCCTGCTCCTCCGAGCTTCCATGTCTACTGATTTGTTCCCTGTTCCTTGTTCCCCGCTTTCCATTCATTCATCCTAGAGTTTATTTTGCATCCCGTTCTTGGTCAACCTTTCCCGCTTCGGAAATTCATTCTATTTCACTTTCTTCGTAATCCCCCTGTCCTACCCACCGCCATCCGAGCCCTTCGAATACTCACGAAGCTCCCACCTGTCGTTCCCGAACTCTCCCTGTTCCCCATCTCATCCGCAATTCTTTCCGTGTCTCCCACAGTCTTCGGCTTTTTTTTCCGCTTACTTCGTCGGTTCCCGAATTCTTGTTTTTCTTCCTGCTCGCTGTAGCCCTTCCGGTTCCCCCGTGACGTCCCAATCGGGCCCCACAAAGGGGTCGGCCCACCTTCCGTGTGTCCCTTCCGCTTTCTTGTTCTTTTGCTTCTCGTGATTTGCGTCGATTTTGCAAAAAAGGAGAACGAGCGTGAGGTCACTTGCCCCCTCCGATGGTCGCGCTCGTTGTCGTTCCTGGCGACCGTTAGTTCTTTCTCCCGGTCGTGCGCGGGTGTGTACGTCCACTCTATTTTGGATTAGCATATATATTCAATTACACCTCGCGCCGACGTCGTCCCCGACCTCCCCTGTCTTCCTCTATTCCTTTTTCCACTGGTCCCTCCAAATGCACTCAACGAGTGCACTTCACTCAAACGAAGTCTACCAACAAGCCTTCTGGGGCATTGGCTTCCCTCTCAATACCTCTGTCTGGCTCCCTCACAGCTCCACCACCGCTCCCTCTACTTCTGTTGAATCGACTTCAGTCCCTTCCCTCTCCTTTTCCTTCCAAACACGTCTTCCGCACGATAAACTAATCCTAATTTGAATTTCCGACTCCACCTTCCTCCGTTTCCTAACACTTGAATATGAATATTTTCCCCCTATATTTTTGTGATTGTGGTTCACCCTCCCTCTCCTCGCTCATATGTCGATTGATCGATCAATCGCTCGCTCGCTCGCTTGCTCCATCAATCTGTCAGAGGAGAACTCTGTTGCCAGCTCGTCGATCTAACTTGGTTTCTCTTTAGGATCTGGATCCGAGGCGCCACAGTGCTGGTGTTCCTTCTCGGCCTCACGTGGGCGTTCGGGCTCCTCTACCTCACGTCCGAATCCGTTGCTCTCGCCTACATGTTCACCGTGCTGAACAGTATTCAGGGTCTTTTCATCTTCTTGTTTCACTGCTTGGCTAACGAAAGAGTGCAAAGCGAGTACCGTAAATGCGTCGTGAACTGCTCGTGGCTTCCTGATTGCTTCAAAGGCGATAAGATGCTGGACGCGGAAGGTTCTTCGCGATTGCCCGCTAATCTGTCGAGGAACCACCACGCTCATCCAACGCTCACCGCTTTGCCCTCCAATCACCAAGCGATGCTAGGACCCTCCGGGGCCACTCACACTGTAAGTATCCTCGAACTCTACCCTCCATATTTCAGTATTTGGCTTAAGAAATTTCTACATTCTCGACTTCATTTCCCTATGCTGGAGGTGGTGGTCATCCTGGATCTTGTCGTTTCCTTTTTTCTTTTTCCCGAGTTGTTCCATCGAGCGTATTGTACGGCTTCATTGTAACTGATGGATTTGTTGTTCTCCACAGATTGCGAGCCAGTTTTGGAATCTCCAAAAGGGCCAAGAGATTTGCACCAACTCAGGAATCTATCCAAGAGCTGCCACGCTGGACCGGCAAAACGTAGTCCCTTCGCAAGTGATTCTGGACTCGAGTCGTACGACACCGCGCAATAACCAGCTGCTCCATCAACAGCAGCAGCATCACCAGCAACAGCTCCAGCAGCAGCATGCAATGATGACCGGGAGCCAGCTGGGTCTTGCGCATCTCGGCGGCCAGAACACTCTTGGCGCAATAGCCGTTAATCGAAGTAAAAAGTGCAGCACGTTAGGAGGTCACCTAGGAGGCAAGTCCCGCCAGGCTCCGCCTCCGCCCTATGGCCATTTGGAAGGCATAGATCACATCTACGAATCGATAGATGAGGATCAAGACCCAAATGCGATGGGACGTCACCAGATGCTCCAAGCCATGCACGCCGCCCAGGCTGCACAACTCCAACAACAACTCAGTCAGCATCAGCTCAACCTCACTCAACTTCAACACGATTACAATCTTCAGCAGCACCTCAGAAGTCCGTCCGAAGTGAGCCATCATTCGGATCAGCGACCCCTGATCCAGTGGGGATCGCCGGCGAATTCCTTTCAACAGCAGCAACAGCAGCAACAACAGCAGCAACAATTGCAGCAGCAGCAGCAGCAGCAGCAACAACAACAACAACAGCAGCAGCAGCAGCTGCAACAGCAACAGCCTCAAGGAACGTATAGCAATCAGCTGAGCGGAGACAGTAACCCTCTCGTGATGGCGGTTTTTGACGGCCAGAGGGTTGTGTGCCAGATGCAACAGTCGCCGACGGGTGCCCAAAGCCCTCAGCAATGTCCAAATCAGCAGCAGTCGTCGCAACAGTCGACGCCAAACCATTTGAGCACCGACTGCTGATGAGGCTTTCCAGAACAACCCTCGTGAGGAACTTCGGAGGGAACCCTAACGGAAACTACCAAACAAGTTCCGAGGAAGTTCTCAGGTAAAAACGAAGGAAAATCGCCGGGGGTCATGGAACTCTGCGAAGGATTCGCCAAGCCCGAGTGGCAAGAGGTTAACAAAGCCAACGAATGACGAAACCATCATCGCCTTTTCGTTGGTTCTCGTTGAAGAAGTTGCGTTGACTAGAGCTGTGTGAGTCCAAGTCTTCGAGTTACTTTGTTGAGCAGGCTTGGACGGTGCGCATGACGCGAGAGTGTGTAAATAGTCAGTTCATTTTGTACATACATTGCCAAACTCCTTCATCAATCTCCAGCGACAACAAAACAACAAGAACAACACATCCCCTCCATCCTTTGCTCGCTACCACCCCCCTCGCAACAAGCAATTTCAAACGGCGCCCCAATCCCTATTAGCGGACCCTGTTCCGTCGAGCGGGACAGGCGACGCGTGCTACGCCTCGACGCGGAGCATTCACGTGAAAATCATAATTTAACGAAACAAAACGGGACGCTGCGGACTCCGCGAACACAGAATCGCGAAAGTTCATGTATCGGAGTTATGTATGACCGTTTACCAAAAAGGCAGCAACAGCAGCAGCGGCGGCGACGACTCGAACGCACCACTCATCGAAAGAGCGGCTGAAGATAGATTGTTGCACTCAACGTGCCACGGTTTGTTCTTTACACAAGGTCCATCGAGACGCAAGCGCTCCACCGAAGCATCAACAACTTTGTTCTATGGAGCCGGCGGGATGGACACCAGCAACAAATTGTAGATGCCCTCGACGAGCAACGGTGTGTTCCAAAGTCAGCTCGTGTGTAAGTGTACATAAAGCGATACTCAAGATGAGACCTTTGTGAATGGTCTTTTCAAGCGAGCGCCCTTCTGGAAGCATTCTACACCATGTCGATGCAGGAGCGGGACCGCGGGGCGCGATCGTCGAGCAGTTGAACACGGGCGGTGACGGCCAGCTGGGCGGGAAAGCTTGGAAAGAATCTGGGGTAAAATCGACAGCTGAGCTTGTCCGACGTGACATGGGCTCACGTGGCATATGGAACTTTCAACGTTCATTGTACGTGTTATCTGCGTAAAAGCGTGTCATTTGTGTGTGAGTGTGATGAACACATTCCTTGTACATAGAAAAAAGGGAAAAGAAGCCCACTCGAGCAGCCCACTGCGCCGTCGGTTCGCTGCCCTCGCATTTAGCGGAACTTCCATCTTCTCTGGATGACGCTGATTCCGACGGTCACCCGTCTTCTAATGTAAAGCTCTAAGCTGCGTCGATTTAACCAACGAGTGATTGGTATTTGTAAATATTCGGATCCTCCAGGTCGTATCGGGATCGCATTTGGTCGAGGAACCGGTGCCAGTCCATTGATTAGAATCACGTTTGCTTGCGCGAAAAGAATGAAACACGAACGAGCAACTATGATGAGGATTGAGGATTGCGAAAAGAAAATGAAAGGAACGACGATGATGATGATGATGATAGTCCACTTTTTTAAATATTGTAAATACTCGTCGAAGGAACGATATGAAGTGAACTTTACCTTGATGCTGGAAAGCCCGTGAAATCTCGGGAATGTGAAGGTACTACTGTGAATCGAGGAAATTGAGTGGCGAAGTTTTTTTAGGACAAAGTTAGTAATTCATGATGCAATCCAAAATCAAACATGTCGGAACCGAAGGGAACGAAACGGGAATATTCAAAACTACTCTCTCTCTCTCTTTCTCTGATTACGAATCCTGTGTCTATCTTTCTATGATGCAACCTCAAACCAATCAACCAACCCGAATCAATTTGTGACCCATCTACCAATCTAATCGATACTCTTCGCTATGATCGGTCAGCGGAGATAGGAATCTATGGCGATTACAGGAACTACCGTGAAGTCTCACGCGAAATTCTCAGTGTTGAGTAACTCCACCAAACAAGTATTGGCTGCTCGATTGTGACGGATCTGTACTTAAAAGGAAAAACCCGAACTGTCGCTGTACGAATCTGCGAAATATACTTTTGTAACAAACAACAAAAGCAACCACTGGAACGAAAACAACAACCTTCTAATTTATTGTGTTTCCCAAATAAACGCAGGTAATGCATAAACCCTGTTTGTTCTCATTTCCTCGCTTAAGATGAGATCATATCTGAGGAAGGTTTCAGGTGTCGTTATCTAACAGGCATTCAAAATTTCATAGTAGTGGATCTGGAACGATTGAGGAGTCATACTAGCTCTGCTCTGAAAACATTCTGAAAAAAAAACAAGGGTCATCTGGGGCATGGTCAGTTGAGCCGATGGAGAACGAGTTTCAGAAATTTTGCTCAAATTGCTCACTCACTAAAACACTCACCCATCTTGATCCAGGAGGAACATTTGTGCAGGAGTTGTGGCAGGTCAGAGTTGCTCTCGAAACGAATCATGGAACATCGAGCGAGCCGTGTAAAAACGGATGAACGGTTACCAATCCTCGCTACAATGCGTACAGGCAATGAGAATATTCGATAGTCGAATCCATTTTGAAAGCTGGAAAAGCGGATAAGAAAGAAAAATAGATTCCATTCGTATCTTAGTTGCGTTCGCTTCAGCAGACCGCCTGACTGAGCCTACATACAGCATGCGCGAAGCTATTCAGCGCAGTCAAAGTCAACGTGCGCGCTTCCCTGAAGACGAGCGAGCGGGCCACCGCCGGACCGACGGGAAGAAGAAAGAACGACGAACGGCGCCCGAACGGACGGACGGATGAGCAACAGGCTCTCGTGATCCCTAGCAAAATCCCATTCAGATTTTCATCCCAAATAGATTTCCGAAAGTGAAGCTGTTTCGCCCAAACGCACAGAGCCCATCCAAGCCAGCGCCTCCCGCTCGCTTGCCTGTTTCGTTGCCTGCCCGCCCGACTGGCTCCTCACTGAAAAACCTCCGAGCCCCACCTGTCAGGCGTATTGCGAGCCCCCGACGGTCGCTTGTCTATGAGCAACTGTTCAAAAAAAGAACGACATTTTTATGTTCCCTGTCCAACATAAGTCCCAGCCGTCTGCCCTGTCGTACTCCGTGTGCCCCTCCTCCCCCTCAACCGCACCCACCTAAGCCGTGTGTCGTACACTACGAGTACAACTGAAAGACATTCGTGAGAGACGAAGAAAGGAAGTAAGAACGAACCAACCAACCACCGAACGAACGAACGGAGGAACGAGAACCCAGCCAAAAACAGCTACCACCAAAAAGTTCTAATGGCCTCAAGGAGATGATCGGCATGTCGTTCGAGCGGTCGGTCGGTCGGGCTGAAGGAATGAGAAGGGTACCGTGGTATGGGGAGACGACGAAGAAAACAAGGAAGAAGGCGCATGAGCGCGGCCTGGAGTGACGTTGCAAGGGGTGTGACAAGGAGGGTGGGCGCCCACCAGCTCGAATCCTACACTTTTGGCTTGGTGTTACCAGCAAACCGTCTTATTGCCGTCACGGATGTAATATGGCGGCGGCAGCAGCAGCAGCAGCAGGGTCGTGCCTTTATACGCCTCTATATAAGGAAAGCGTCGTCGTTGTCGTTGTCGGCGAGGTTATTAGGGCACTTACACACACACACAGACGGAGCACACAGCCGCTCCCGCGATTCCTCCAGCCTTCTTTCTTCGCGACTTGTCCCGTGCCTTCAACAAGCTTCACGACAATGTGGAGGACGACGACGACGTCGAAAAAAACGCTTCGCTGCCAAACGAACAGGTGCGATCGGGGAAAACCACCGGAGCGAATTGGCTGCCTGTTCCTCGCAGCTTGTTTCCTTGCTCCCTGACGGCGATTCTTGCTCAGAAGTTCCGCGTCAGTTCTCCTTTGTGACAGCGTTCCTCCTCCGTTATCCTCCCCTGCGGTTTTGTCTTGGATCGTCCAAGGTTCTCTCTGGCTTCGTTTGCGGCGCGACGGCGATGCTCGACCCCACGTGGCGGTGTTTTGCCCTCATCGAGAGAGGCACGCCCGCTGCCTGTCCAAAACATGCCCAAACATGTTTGAAGGCTCGATTCCTCGACGGACTTGACTCGGGGCATCGCATCGGTTGAGCTTCGTTCAGCCGGAATGGGACAACAAAGTTAATAATGCATTTTGTTGTCTTTAATTACTCATCAATAATTCGTCTTCAGTGTCTCCACGTCCCCACAGCCGAAGCCTTCCCGCCACCGCTTACCCACAATACCAAGAGGTCCGCTTCCTCCGCGGCCCCATATCGTTTGTTTCCCCCGCTTCTTTCGAACGTTCCTCCCTCCTCCCATCTCCAAACCCCCTTTCCCCGATACATACCCGTTTTCCCGTCCCCTTCGACAGCAGTTCTTCGTGTAATGAATTCGTGATCCGCTGGATCCGCTGTTTCCGGCGTTGTTCTTATTAATGGGACAGAGAAGAGAAGCCAGCGGCCTGACTGCTAGTCTGCCGCTAGCAGGAGTCACCAACTCGCCCATCGATGTTGGTCGGGCCCGCAACATAACCACCCGTTATTTTTTTTTCGAAATAAAACTTCACTCTCTCCGAACACCGGTCTCCCGCTCCCCTCTTTCAGTTCCACATCCCGTCACAAGCCACAGCCTTTGCGTCCGCTCCTGGCCAACGTTGATGGCAACCATGTGAAGACTTTTACTTCTACGACAAACGACGTGGCTTTGACGACTTGCCGCAACATAGCATACCGAACCCTCTTTCATGAATCCTTGAAACAAGAGCTGTAACAGCGGTAGTTCAAGGAATCGCTGAAGCTGCCTTCTGATCTTCTTCTCTGAAAGTTTTTTTATCTCCGATTTGCTCCCGCTCGCGAGTACCCCTGTGCGATGCCTTACGTTATGCCTCATGGCTTGTTCGTGAGTTGATTCGTAGCTCTCATTTTCCGAGTTCAAGCCCTCGAATCACTCACAATTCGCTTGCTCGGAATCCGGAATCCAACGCTCTGATTCGTCTTGATTCTCTAATGCTGTCTCCATACTCCGTGTAACGAACGAGTCAGGCGCATGACCTCAATTTTTCTCTGAATCTGCCATCACCGCTGAAGGTTGTCAATAAATCATGTGCCTCTAGCCATCCTTGGATGAAGTTGCGAAACAAGACCCTCCGGTGTTTCATCTTCCATGATCCTCTTCAATATCGGGGGGAGTTCAATCATATCGAGTTGTTGGAAGCTTGTCTTCTACTTCCTCTCCATAAGGAATCAGTTTCCCAGTTTCCAAGACGCTCGCTTGGCAGCTTGGGATTGTGAGCTGGAAAATGCAGACCTTGGTTCAGCCTTCGGGAATTCCTTATCTGATCCGAGCGCACAGCGCGGTAGCTGGATCGGCTGAATAGACCGCTGAATATCGAGGAATATCGATTCAGACAGCGAATCGTCGTTGGGGAATGGCTCACAATCCAACGCAAAAATCCTCAGGCGCTCCCGAGAAAACGTAACCGTCCATGGAATCCGCTACGCTACCTCCGACCTCACAAAAAACGTTGTCGTAGAACCGTCGTTTCGCTGAAATCATCGCATTAACTGCACGGAGACACCTCGAGATATTGCTCAATCAAGTTCTTGAGTTTTTACGGAGTACCTCATCAGCATATTCGAGAGCGAGAACAAATCTCTCGCAATGACAAACATAACATGCCGACTCTAATCTCGAATATGACTTCAAACCGCTCGGTCCAATCTTGATGAAGCGAGATTGGGAAGAAAAAAAAAACTACACGGCCATCGCTTCGTTCGACAATCTCTGAGAAGAGGAAATATTTGAAAATCTTTTTCGCTTTCACGTCCGAAGTTCAGAATTCCGTAATCAACGACAGCGGACTGAGGAGAAAAAGTCCGCGGAGAACGACTTCTTCATTTCGGTTCCCTCCGAAGGCGACTTCGGAACAGCTCATGGCTTGTGAAAAACTTCTCAGAACTCGTCGTTCCCGCAAAGTATGGCGACATGTTCTAAAGCACACAGGACTGGTGGCGTAGCGACAACATACGAAAAACTTGTTTAGCATGCCTACGCATCGCTCTGAGAAAGGGGAGATGGCCTGAAAATGAGGACCGAGGAATTGGGAGTTCAAGAAACAGACACGGTCCACAACGGGAACGAAGCGGCGCAGATTTCCTGTATTGCCGATGGTCCTACCTCGACCGGCGATCGAATCTGCTACGACTTCGGTTGTCTCGGTAAGATCCCAAAGAGATGATCAGTATGACCAGCAGAGTTCGGAAGAGGGTTCGTCAGGTGCGAGAGGAGAATGAACTCCGGAAAATATCGAGATTATCTAAAAATACCGTCATTCATAGAGGCAAGATGTCATTATGCAAATTGGAACCTGAGTATAAGATGAGCGGTCGTCAACGAAACGCGGCTAGGCCGACTCGGGAAACTTTCGCGATCGAATCCGGGGTTATCATAGTCCATCGTCGCAGTCGAACTCGCGGCGCATGCTCTACAAGTCGGCTATTTTGGAATTCCGCGTTGACAAACTCTAAATTCGGTCTCTCGAGCGTCTGCATCGATTCGCTGCGGAACTTCCCCACACAAGTTCACGACAAGCCTTCGCCCTTTCCGTGCAATCGAGATTGTCGCAATCTAGATGCAGTTTGAAAAACTCCGCTAATTTAGCGGGGTAAGAGTAGAATCTTTGAGTAATGAGAGGCAACTTGTGACTCGGAGACTTCTTCAAGATCGGAGATAAGTTTTGCAGAGCACCAACCAATCGGAAAGGTCTCTCTGCACGAACAGCAAGGGCTAGACCTAGAGGGATCGAATCATGGTCGAGAATGACATGCGAGAACCAGAGAGTCACAGACAGCCGCGGAAAACAAGGCACGGGAAAAATTTCTTCTCCTTTCGTCATTCTTTGACGACGCCGACGCAGCGTTGCGAGCATATCGATCCGAAAGTTTGTCTGTCGCTATGAATGTCTGGCTCGTCGTACGTTTCCCTTTTCCTGCCGCCGCGTTGTTGTTGCGAGAACCCCGACGTCTCTTCTTTCACTCCTCCGCTATGCTCTCTTCCGATTCCGAGAAAAAGCAAAAGATGGCGACAGACAGTTTTTAAACGTTGCTCCCTCTCGCTGTTATCGCCTCAAACGACTGACTGCCGCGATGGCTGGCATGAATGGCGGAATGATTTTTCCGCTTCTCGCTTTCTCAATCGGTAGCACATCTCTTCACTGGGCGCGACAGCATTCTTTGCGTTTTCCCAGCCTCCCACAGTTTTCGTTCGGTCGTCCCGTTTGGAGCTCGAGTCCAGAGGAGACGCCATGATTTCTTCGCGACAGAAAACCTGGAAAGATTCTCCTGCACTAACGAACTTTCTCAGAACTCGGAAGGGTAGAACTTTCGCTTCAGCTGTTGGTGAGCCGTGCGACCGCCCGTGCGCCCCCACCTGCCGTACTCTTCACTCTTCGCTGTTTCCACATGCACTAAGAACTTGTCTCGACTTGTTTTTCCCTCTCACAGCCCGGGTCCCTGCCGCGTTTCCATGTTCTCGTTTGACAGTCGTGCAGCGCGGTGTAACGCGATTATAACATCTGGTTAATCATGAACAAGTAGCGGCGGACGCTTTTAAATCAATTTGCTAATTGCCCCACTCGCCCGACCGACTCGTCCACGTTCTCGACTGGCTGGCTGACTGACTGACTGACTGACTGTTTTCTCCTTCTCCTCCTCCTTGGCTTGAGCAGCGAGTGCTCCTTGACATCGTCTCGTGCGCCTCTAGAGGTTTTTAGTTCAAAAGAGGGCGAGCTAGCTTTGACGACGAGGACGGGGTCGACGACGTTGACGACAACAGAGATGAGGTCCATTTCGTCGTTTGCCTACGTAACTCTGAACCTTTTTCCAAATCCCAAGCGGTTGACGATGTCCGAGGGGACCGGCTGGGATCGACGATGAACAAAACGATGGGGAGTCTGAAGACGGAAAATGGGCGGGAAACCGGGACAGGGCCCGAGTCGGGGAGCACAGAGACAATATTTGCCGACTTCGTTCTGTGCTTTTTGAGTGTTAGTGTGCGACCGTGTGATGTGTGTCGGGCGGCCCGGTCGAGCCTCTGCTCGCTCAGCCTACGGCCTATAGGAAAATCACGAAGACCCAAATCCCGCCGCTGTGGCACGTTGTCCTGATTGAAGCCCTTCTCCTCTACGAAGGGTTTATCTCCGTTCGCTGATTAAACGAGACGAGATCCGACAGATCCTCAAAGGCTTTGGACAGCAAGTGATCGTTTTTGCTGGCTTCCTGGCTGGCTGGCAGGCAGGCTGGTCGGCTGGCCGGCCGACCAGTCGCACGAAGGGCCCATCGGCTGGCTTTCTGTGTGGCCCATCTCCTAGGACCTAGGTTTTCTCGAGGAGTTCACTCCCCCGCTCACCGACTCTCGCGTTCTTCGATGCCCCACGGTTTATATCGTGGTAAAATCGGGGATGAAGGAAAAATATCTCCCGCTTGAACATCTATGCAAAATTAATGGATGACCAGACATCGCTCTACGACGCTGGCAAGAGGAGGGTTGAGACCCTCCGCTTCGAAAGACCGCTTTCAACGAACGTCGGATAATCCCGAGATTCCATGATTCCAAGCAATCATAGTCATCTGTACCTGCTAGCAACGATGCCAGAGAATCCATGACCCCACGACGGCCTTGTCCGTCCGCGCTCGGAGCAATGCCACGATCGAGGCTCAGTACCATGATCAAAATTGAATGATCGCATCCGAGGAAAGTGTGGGATGCGGATGAAGGCTCCGTCTGGAATCAACTCCTCTAAGAAAGATGTCTGCGATCTTTCAACCGCTGGAAGTGAATTTCTGACTGCGCCGGAGCGGAGCTCGTTCCCTGAAACTGGAACAACGATCATCTCGCAACCATTAAAGGCAGCAAGAACACTGCTGTGTCGCATCTATGCCGCTCCCCGTCCGTGCCGCATTTCTTATAGAGCTGAAGCATTGCACGACGATGAATATGCGCCTGGTAAAGGCTACAAAATGTTTTCGCAATCTTGTTCCGCAGGTCGTCTGGAGTCTAATGCTCGGGCTCGCTTTCCTGACGGCGCTCCGCTCCGCCTTCAGACTGCTCGGGGTCTGCACCCGGATAGTTTGTTCAGGGTATCGGTGGTTCGTCGGAGGTAGTTTGTTCGTTTGTTGTTTCTTGAGCGGGTCCGCACTTCGGCGGCACGCGATCCTTGCCTCGAGGGCGAACCGGGAACCACCGAGACTCCTTTACCCACAGAAAGTCCTGAGGGGGACTCTAGAGGCCAACCCAGAGGGACCCCAAACGAGGCCCAACAAGAGACCCCGTTCCTCGGTGGCGAACAGGCTGTGCGCAGAGGCCGTCCGCTTGCATGCTTGGTTCTGACTTCATCCATCTCTTTTTTCTGTTCATACGCGACCTGCGTTTGAAGCCAGAGCGGAGGACAGGCCGCGACTCGGCCTGAAGATTAATTTCGATTCAGCCCGAGACTTCCATCAAAAAAGGCGAACAGTCTATGAACCGTCAGTCAGTCAGTCAGTCAATCAGTCACCAACAGCAAGACTCAAGACGCAGCGTCGTTCAGCGATACAACACTCGGCGATGCAGGACCAGGCGACCGAATGACGAGATAGATAGATAGACAGACAAACAGACAATGCTGTCGGCGCACGGCATGACGAATTAATGGATTCTAATGCTCACTCGCTCAGATAACAATAACAATAACAGTTCCTCTCGTCATCGTCAACGAATCCTCATTTCCATGCGACAGAGCGGCTGCATATCAAATCTGGCAGACAGACGATTGTGAACGCTGAGACTTTGCTTTCCTTTCGTGGAACTGCGGGGAGAATGCCGCTTGAGCTGTACGCGGAAAGTCTCGAAATAGAAGCCTCGGAGTTCAGATACAATTTTATTCAAAGACTCGATGTACAGATATGAGCAGAATCATCCAAACAAACGACAAGCAGGTGGACGACCGAACCAGAGCGGCTCGGACACTCAGATCAACGAACAGACACACCGCGCACAAAATGGTTTCTTTTTACAGGGTACTTGAGACTCGCGCTCCACAAACAGTGAGCAATGATTGCGCGTAATGAACAGTGCTTGCGCCTACTTCGTGAGAGAACACTGCGCTTACGCGCAAACGACCGCGCTCAACGATAAACAGTTGCGCATCCTCAGGCTAAGATTGCGCGATTGCGCGTCTCCCACCTCGGTTTCACTCTTTAGCGCACAATGATCTTCGCTATACAAGGTGCATGGTAGGCGATCGTGCACCATGTGCTTGATTCCGCGTCACTCAACTCTTACTTCCCTCTTCCGTAGGAGCTTCCGACGTGGTGTCGGGCGCCCCATCGGTAGTTTCCATCGTAGTCGGTTCGCACGTAAGTGTGGACAGGGCCAACAACGCCCCCGCCGTGGTTGGATCTCTTCATGCGATTCAGGATGGGGTCGAGAGATCTGCGCATCCGTCGGTGGGGTTGAACTTTCACTTCGACTTTGTTTGAGCTGTCTCCTTCTTGGCTGTCGTCTGTAATCAATCGACATTTTGATGATTTTTCGAAGGGGTTACGCATTAGAGAAGGAGTTTCGTGTTTCGGGACAAGTTTCACTCCGGAAAGAGGGGATAGCTGCTAAACCGGGACAGACTCAACACAGTCGGTAGCCGGATCGGAACAAACTCGTTCAGGGCGTCTTACCATCGCGCTCGATGGTGGAAACGTATTCCGGTTGAGGTCTGCTCTCATCCCCTCCGAAATCGTCGTCTCCATCGGCCGGGGAATCCTCGCCGTCGTCATCGCCTCCTTCGGCAGGCGCGTCGTAACCGTCGTCCCCACCGTCATCGGCACCGTACGCGCCATCGCCTGCGCCGGAGCAAGTGAGAAACAGAGTTGTATGAGTTGGTGTATGTGTCATCTAAAAGCCTCATGCATAATCCATATGCACCGATCATAATCATCAACGGGAGCGGTAGCATCAAGGAGAACAGTCACCGCGATGGGAATATTTACCATCATCGTCGTCCTGAGCTCGAGCCACGCTCACCAGGAGCAGGACGACAAGCAGGAGTGGGCCGGTTGTGAAAACTCTCATTTCGTTTGTGTTTTGGACACTGTTTCACGAGGTTCGATAGTTTGCGTTGTTCCGTTGGCTTAAATATGGCTTCGGGAACCGATCGCGTGGAACCGTGTGAGAGGAAAAAGGAGAGAACGGGGTGTTCTGTCCCTTGTCAAACTTCTTTGGACGGTCCGACGACCCGGCGGGCGGACAAACGGACGGACGGACGGACGGACCGACGAGCAGACAATGACCGAGTCAAAGGAAATAGCGACGAGAGGGAAGAAGTCTGCATCTTTGGCTCAAATTGCCTTACAACCCACCTAAAAATGAGCTCCACAAAAAACAGCCGGGGCAAGCTGGTGGTTTTTAGTTTTCTGATTCCCTTCACTTAACCAACGGAGCTGCTCCAAAATTTCGTAATGTGATTGTTCGCTGCCATAAGCGAACCCCGTTGGGTTTTGTGAACGAACAGCAAACGAACTGGAATCAAACTCTTGGACCCATCCATCTACGGAAGTCTCTTTGCGCGATATGTTTGAGCTTTGAAGACGACGCTCGCCGGTTGATTTCTGTTTTTAGCTCAGGAACTTTCGCCGAAGAAAACGCCCACGTGAAACTAGATACCGAATGCCCCCCCCCCCCAGTTCCCCCCTCCAGAGGGGGCTCGACCGTAGGATTCGATGCCAGTTCCATCGCAATGATTGAGAGATCAGGTTAGAGCGATTCGCAGGAAACCTTCAGGGAAGCTCATCAGGAGCTCGAAAACCTACATAGAACAATAACTATGCCTATGGCAACAGCAAAAGCCGCTGAATTGAGAGAAATGACAGAATCTGTTCGTCTTCAGACCTGACATGACTGATCCGTTGCTTCAACTTCTCGAAACTTCTGGAAAGTCACCTTTCAGTCATTTTTCCCGTTCCTCGAAAAGAGAACAGGAACAAACGGTGATTTCCCGCCGAGAAGGACGAAGAAACTGAACCAGAGTCAACATATTTTGAAATACCCTGACGACCGGCCGTTATGCGAACGGATTGCGTCGAACGGGTAGAAAACGAGAACCAGGTTTCTGTCAAAAATTTCTCACGATCTGTTTAACGGAAGGCCGACGTGTTCGCTTTCGACATCACTCACCAACCTCCGTCGACGCCACCGCGGCAGCCGCACAGCCCGCCGGATCTCATATGACGTTTCGTGACGTAGTCAGCTGAATTTTCAAGCAGTTTCGACCGGAATCGAAGTCAAGCGCAACCCCAAGCCCAGAAGCAAAAGTAGAAGGAAAGCTGAAAAAGAAGGAAGCCAAGCGGCTGTACCGCGATCAGCGGAACGGCAGCGACCGTGGCAAAAGGAGCAGGGGCCACCGCTCTCTATGCAAACTCTGCGTTGGCGCGCACACTGGGTTGGGAAAACTTTTTCGGTCTCAGCTTCTTTGTTCAGCGGCCGAGCGAGCGGGCCGTTTTCCATAAGTTTTGCATATCCCCGCAACTATCGGCTCGGTATTAAATTAAAATTACCCAACTCATTTTGTTTAACAAGCAGCGGCTCCGAGTTTCGTCATCATCATCATTATTACGCTGTGGTTCCCGGAGTTCGACAAACACCCTACATATCTCTCGGCTTCCGCATTATCCGCCTAGTCTGCTCAAGATATCCTGGATATCCTAGTTGTTCGTAGAAACGGCGGCAGCGTCCCTGAGGAAGAGTCGTGGTCGTGGAACGCTGGAATTACCAGGTATCGTCTGAACTAAATTTGGTTCCATTGTTATCTCGAGATTCTCCGCAGATTGTGATAAACAATAGAGCCCGGCGCGTAGTTCAAGCATCCAGCGCATGTCGGGGAGCCAGAACCACCATTGAATGTCGGATTATCTAACAAGATCAATTCTGTTGGAGTTGCACGTGCTTCTCGCGAATGTAGCGGCAGAAATCCTGAGCCTTCAGTGCCATCTCCATTATATGTATACCAGCTTTCCGAAGGATATTTGAGGAATTCGCATCCTCAGAAAACATGTTTGCATCTTCTGGTTGAAGCTTCACCGGAGACTGTTACAGTTTCGATTGCAGTATGTATCTTGAGTTTGGGACCCAAATAGAGCTGCGTAGGCCGCAGACAAGCCCAGTGTCGTCTCATGTGTCGCGATTGGATTCGGATACTTTCTTTCTTCTGGTTATTTTCCGTATTGAATGTTTGCGAAACATGAGCGGAGAGAGATGGATGCGGATAGGAATCCTCCTCTAATCGGAGACGCGCTGTTGATATCAGACATGGTCAATTCCTGATGGCCTCAGCGAGGCTTACATCGAAAGCGAGGACCCAGATGGTCGAGGGACGCGGGTCTCGGGGCAATTATGTCCGAATTTGGCTCGACGATCCCACTCCATCCTATTCTCTCTTTCGTCTTCCCGATCGCTGGGCATTATACTCATCCTCAAACATTCCGACACTGGCGCACACTGACACAGACGCGGAGGCCGCTCACGCACCACCAGGCTCATCTCTCCCTCCCCCTCTCATACAATTCTATATCACAAGTATCCTTTATGCTCGAGGAAGCGCTTCATGTGAGTGGATCGCTGCTCTCGGACAGATCTTCGGGGCGGTTCACTTGACCAATCAATTAAGCTTGGGCAAATCCTCTTCTGAATTCAAACGCTTCCTCGCTCGCGGTCCGTTCGTTCAATTCGTATCGGGTCCGAGCAGACACACTCGAGGATGAGGGTTCGGTATTAATTATGCGATTTGGAGACTTGTGCGACAACCGACAACTAATAAACCAGCGAGTCCCTTGTTTTCCGCGACCAGTTGCGGCGACCGCCATCACGATTGTGGTAGATATTCTCAATAGGTAATTGTAATCATCGATGATATCCAGTTCGCATCTCTAGAATTCCATTCGAGCCCCCGCGATAGCTTGAGAAACCGCCCGAAGGGTGCCAGATCCGTAGTTCCGCAGTACTTTGGAGCAAAGCAGGCCTCACGACTTCGTTCTCGGCTGCAAAATCTGTGGAAATCTCGGTTTTTCAAAGGAGGGGGAGGGAAAATTAGAGGTATCATCATGTGGGAGGCCATCTGTGACGACGCGTGCAGCAGATCTGATGTCATTGTGTAATAGTGGGCAGTATCGTTTGTCACGAAATTCCAGAATACGAAGCGTTGTCAGTGATGCAATGATTGTGGACAAGATTGACGTCCGTTGCCAACGGGCGACGAACAGAATGAGAGACGACCTTTGACGCGCTGGCGGATCGATTGCCCGCACCGGACAGCATCGAATGAGAAATTGCATATCAGATCATTGTCGTGGTGTTTTTTTTTCCTGCCATCCACAGACACTGGAATCCACTGCATTCCAGCGCTCGTTTCGGCCAACCCGACGTGGGGCAAATTCAGCGAGCAACCAAGCAGCGAAGCAAGCAGACGAGCGCTTGTTCGTGAACGGTAGCCGAGGATCCTTTGTCGTCGTTGCAGTCCAGCTCCAATTCCGTTCAAGATGACGTGACGGTTACGAAGAGTCCGAGTTTTCTTTCCTTCTCGTCGTTTCTCGGTGTGGAATATGATTTTCGAACAGCTTGGAAGGGCATCTACAAAAAGAGAGTCCCTGAAAGCTGGAATTTGTAGATTTCGTCGAGAATAAAGTTCGCTCCATTCTTCTTCTGAGATTCTCTTGAGTTTGTGTTGGAGAATAGAGGCCGTCGTACCGTTCGCGTACACAATTTTCGAGAGACCACATTAATTCTCTTTGGATGGGCTGGTGAACGCTTTGAACTTTGATCGCTATCATAGGGGAACCCGAAGGCTTCGAGAGCAGCTCCTCATGATTAATGGGACGTTGGTCGAGGAAATGTTTTTAATGAAGTTTCGAGGCGGAAATCAACAACTTTTCATCAGAACCGGGGTGAAAGGTGGACTCGATGTGCTATCGTCAACTCTCCCGAGTCTGACCTCAAAGTTGCACGTTCCGAAAAGTGCGCATGACATTATTCATGACATGGATCAGAAAATTGGGTCAAGTGGAAAAGAAAAACGACCGCGAGTTTCGAGACGAAAATTGTTGGGAGCGGGAGGTGTTCTCTCGGACAAATACGACAAAGTGGAGCCGCGGAAGCAGGAGCAGGACGTCGACGAGGTCGTCGAGAAGGATAAAAATAAGGAACAGAGGAGAACGTTGAGGAAAAGTAGGGGGTAGAGGGGGGGGAACAAGAAAACGACGGGAACGAATCTCCAGTTGAGATTCGGAACGGACTCGACGAGATTGGGAGGATCGAGGACCGAGCAGCGTTAGCTATAGATGGCGAGAGCTGTTCTTTCTCAATTTGGAAACGAAATTAGATGGATTTATTAAACGAGCTTTTCAGCTTACTCGATCTCGAGAGACAGAACGAAAGATAGCACCAATGGCGGCGGCCTCACCGCACCGAGCGTAGTGGGCGTATGCCTTCTTCACATCTCCTGCCCCAACTTTTCCCATAGTTTGTCCGATATTCGTTCTCGTCTTCCCTTCCTATTCTTGGCTGGTCCGAATCAAGGGCCTATGGCCTGAGCAGGTGTCACCAAACTTTGCCCATAACGCTCTGTCGAGCAGCTTCTAGGTGGGAGGACCATCCGCGTAATTACGCCTGGGAACTGAACAAACTTTAAAACCGGAGCCGCAGACGATCTCCCAACAACGAATCCGAATTCCGAATGGAACCCAGCCGGTCTCACGGACGACGGCTGTTCCAGAAGGACAGATGGTCGCAGCTGGCGTCGCGGAATCGACGATCGGCAGATGCATCGGAGGTATTGACATTGGGACAAGACGTCAGCAACACCGACAACTACGATTGCGCCCACAACAGCAAACCTTCGAGGCCAATAGTATCAACAGCTACCATGCCAGCAGCGCAAGCATACCTTGGCAGCAATATCAGCAAAGACGAGACGATGCGGCTCTGGCACGAACGCGCTGGATGTCACCGCATAACGTCGGGGAGCAATTAGAGAATTGAAGAATAAATCATTTCCGTATCCGGAGATTCAGAGAACCAATGCCTACCGAGCCGTCATGCAATCAGCGGAAAACATGCAGGCAGCCCATCAGGGTTCATGATATATAATACCCCATATCTGCTGACAAAAAGCTTAAAGAATCGGAGAAACGAATTGAACTGCATGCCGGTTCCTCATCGGCGAAACGATCGGAACGTCATTTCCCTGGAGGCGGAAAATTGTAGAGTAAATGGCGGTGCATTCGATACCAGCGCATGATACACTTGTGAGGCAGCAATCACGAGCAGAGAAAAGGATCTACCGTGCTGAGAGTATGCAATTCTTCCGATGGTGCGCGACTTCTCTCACGTCCAGGAATCATGACCACATCGAGGTTGCTAGAGGTGTCGACGAGATCTTCTCTCTCTCTCTCTCTCTCCCGTCGACTCCTTGACTCAACGCTCCCTTGACGGCGCCCGCGGAGCTTGCTCTTGCTCACTTTCCTGCAAGGTGCACCCCCCAAGGGTATGCGTTGCTGAATATCCTACGCTTCACCTGTTCCCCGTGATTAAAATTCTTACGAGGATTTCAACAAGACTACGAAGCTCTTGATCCCTCACTGCAGGTAAACATCACGCTTGGACTACGCGGACGAGTCAACGTCGCGCCGTCGGAAGCCGTTTCCGCAAACGCCCGTCGAACCCCTGTCCCTCGCTTAGTCTGGTGATCCTCCAGATTCTGCCGAATACGCAACCTCCTCCCTAGCCGGGCAACGTCTCAGAGTCGCGTTGGAGGTACGTGTCGACAACCCGCCTACAAGGTAACTCGGAAGCGTGCTGTTCGGCAAGGCTTCCAGCAGCTGGTGCAATATGCACCTTTATTCTCGGTTTAACCTGCATTCCTTAGTACCTGATAACGACCCCGTCCGCGTGCATAGGCTCGCTTTCCCTTTTCCCGTTTTTCCTCCTCTTTCCTCATCTCGGTCCGTCCGTGCGTCTGTCCGTCCATCGGCGGAGCGGGCGTGGGTCCTCGAGTGTCGAGTCCTCGACCAGGGCCTCGTTCCTGCCACTCGAGATCGAGTATAGTTTCCGAAGGGGCCTAAGGAACAATTTTCGTCACTCGAGCGACGGGGCGGCGACTTCCACCACGCAACAGACTGACGCAGTGTACCAACAGAGGGACGAACGGAAGGCCGGTCGCTTGGCTGGGCGGACAAGCAGACAGACGAAGTGGCGGACAAGCAGACAGACGAAGTGGTGGACGTCGCGGTCGTTGACGGTGGTCGTGGTGGTGGTGGTGGTGGCGGCGGCAGGACGTGTTGCAGACCCGCGTCGGCACGGCCACCAGTGGCGGAGGAGCCAACTTCAAACTGGAGCAAACTCGCCGCAAAACTGCCGCCGAGTGAGTGGCTGGATGAGTGGAGGCTTGCCTACTTGCGGAGCAAGTATGCCACCGACCGAGTGAGCGAGCAAGTGAATTCGACCAAAGCAAACCAGGCGAGCAAGCGCCAAAGTGCCGTCCCAGAGGACGTTGTGCAGGGTGCTGAATTTGAAAGCGTGCAATCTGTCAACTCGGAAGAACCGCCGCCCCGTCACTGCTTTCGAACATACCGAGCAACGTTTCGGAGGCCGAACGAACGACTGACGAAGCAACGACGGCTGGACAGACAGACAGTCAAACAGAGAGACTCACGCGCGCGCAATCGCGACGACGCCCTCGCGTGCTATCAAGACTATTCAAACAGTTGCTTGCTCAACGTCGCGTCGCCGGTGCTAGTTGAGTCGACGGAGCTGTTCTTGTTCGTCACTCTACCCAGCAGCCCTGGCCCTATCTCGTGGCAACACAGACTGGGCCAGAACAGGCAAACAGTCCGACCCAACGACAGACCGACGAACAGATAGACACCCGGGACAATATCTTCGAGCAGGTCGCTCAGGTTGGAGGACTGGTGAGATTCTGTTCCTCGCGGCAGCAAAAAGACCAACGACAAAAACGACGAGGACGGCGACGACAATGACACCGCGGCAACGGAGCGGTAGAAAAAAGAAGCAAAGCCCAGTTTCTTGGCCTCGAGGATCAGACATCTACCAACAACGACGGGCGTGCGGGTTTTGGGCATACGAGGAGGAACCCGGGACGCTTTGAATAAAATCTCAATATCTTTCTTCCGTTTCGAAATTCATCCATCCATTCGTGTGTACGACTATACGATTGATATTTTCTCCTCTTCTCGTCGTCCTCTCTGAGCCGCCTGGTCGCCTATTCTATCTTTCCCCGCTTTCCCCCGCGGAGAAGAAAACCGAGGCGAGCCCTCATCCTGATCGTCTCCGCACGGTTTATCGACCAAAGCCCTAGTTTCTTTCTGTCTTCTTTTCTTGGAAGCTCGTCCCATACTTACTGAGGTTCAGAGTTCGTCCTCCGTCTTTTACGTTTCCTCTGCCGTTTTCCAACCTGGCTCCGCGTTCATTTGGATCATCTGCTCAGTTAGGCGAGATCTGAGCGTTACTTGACGGAACTTTCCGGATCTACCAGTACGGCCCTAATTCTGGCCGCGGGGAGTTTTTTTTTTCAACCATTTTCACTCCCTTCTCCGGACTTATTCGTCCGATTCTTTGTTTCTCCAATTTCCCGGATAAACCGTAGGCTTGAACTCTCACAGAATCTCCGAGTCTCGAGGATAACCATAGTGCATCCCTTCTTTCCCACGTTTTTTCAACGGTCACTTATTGCACACTTCTGCTCATTCTGACTCGTTTCCCGCATCCGCCTGATAAAGTAAAGACTACTATCCGGCTGCTACTGCTGCTGATGCTGGCCCTCCAAACTAGCTGAAAACTGTTCTACATAGTTGAGCAGCGGCCATTTTGCGCGTCCGGCAACCACGGCACGTCCACCTTGAGTACCTCGTTAACATCTCAGGCCGTGCCCGACTGCTGAGCGGCTTGACGGGTTTGTGCGTGGCTCGGTAGACGACGCGACTACCGGAGGCAACATCAAGATAGGACGGAGTTTGCCTCGGGCTGGACGGATGTACGACGGATGGACCGATGGCCGCAAACCATCGACAGCGTCACCGCCCACGTGGACTTCTGACGGTGAGGCGGACACTCAGACGGGGGCCTGAACGCCCGAGAGCTCAGTGGTTCATCGGATCATATCCTCCGTGTCAATGTTGCGTCACGAGACAGCGGGACGGAGATAATCCGATTGGCGTGAAAATGGATCCGAGTCCCGTCGTTTTCGTGTTTTCCGCCTACGTTCCGTTCCCTCCGAAATTGCGCGAGCCTGAGTCCGAAACCCGAGGTGGACGGGCGCGTCGAGGCCTGGCATCATGAATATATATTTAGGGTTTATGAGTGAGAGTGAGGATTCCTCGCGCAGGCCCGTTCGCCTCGTCTCCTCTCCCCTCAGTCCAGGCAAAATTCGTATCAGCAAGCAAAATCTTCCCCTCCGGCCGATCTCCAGGTGTTCCGCTGATTATCCTGGCGGATTTTCTTTTTTGCCCTCCCGCCAAGCCTTGAATTTCTCCGCCCGGCAAAGTTCCCCTCCGCCGGCCCGGAGTCTGCCAAGTTCCCGCTCCCCTCCTCCGGCTAAGCCCGCTTCTCACTTTTCTCCCCTTTCACGCGCCATTCTCAAGTCTGACCCCCACCGCCGTCCCAAACCCGTTTTCCTCGCATTACTTTATTCCTTCCGCCCCCGCTGCTCCTCGTTATCCACCTTGGCGCCTTGATTCAAGCCCCTTGCTTTTTCTTCTGCTTCGATACCGCCCTCAGGTTTCGCTTGCTCCCTCGAACAACACTGCCCGGCTGACCGAGGAAGAGAAAACAAAATGCTTGGCCAGCTTCTCTTCTAATTTTTTTTTTCGTTTTTGTCTGACGAGCCTCTCAAGCTGTGGGCCGTGAACTTTTTGCGAAATTTGTGAGCGGTGGCGAGGCAGGCCGGCCGGCCGCCCATCGCCTAGGCGGAGATCTTCCTCGACCTCGATGGATGTTCGCCGCGTTCATAAGGCTTTTTTGCTCATCACGATACCGCAGCTCTTCTCAGAATCTTCGGAGGCCTCGATCGAATACGGCCCGCGATCGTTTCCGAAAACTAATGCGCTGTGCGAGCGCAAGAGTAGCGAACTTGCCAGCAGCGGAACATCATCAGGATGCGGATCCGGTCACCTCCTGAATTGGAGAGATAGGTCTGATGGTAAATATTGTTTCGCGGCTGGAAAATCCACCCTCGGATTCATCTGGAATGAAGAATCGATGTCGACAGAAGTTTTTGTCGGACGATGGAACATGAACGCGTTTAGTGCCCAACATATTGAAGTGAGCAAACACGATGACAAAGGAGGAATCAGTTACCGATCGGCGATGGAAAACGTCACTCTTTAGCGAAAGCGGACGAAGCCGAAGCATCCGATCCTGGCAGCAAAACCATTATTCATGGGACGACGACAGAACAGCTTGTTGAAAATCGTGCCTCCGCAGGAACGGTGGCCGTGAGGGGCGGGAGGGGGAGGGGGTTTGCGGAGGTACGCCTGTGGGTGACCTTCATTCATGGAACTGAACCCTTTTCCTGAACCAAAATTTGAACAAAGTGGAACTCTGTTGATGAGCCGGGTACGAACACAACAAGACAAAAAGTGGCAAGGCCGGTATCGTGAAGACGGAAGCACTGCGCGGTCTCTTAAGGCCGAGGAGCGAATGAGGGCAGAAAGGCTTCTCGATCGACTTTCTTTCTATCTTGCTCTCTTTTGTTGAGCTCGTGTAACTCATCTCCTCTCAGACAGTCTAGACCCTGTTCCGAGTTGTTCAGCGAAATAGCAACTCTTCCCTTCGCGGATTTTATAGTTGGGCGGAGTTCACTCCATTCTAGTATGGGGTGAAATTTGCGTTTCAAGGCAGATGCGATCCGCACACAAGCGTTCTTTCTTCTTTCTCCGTCCTTCTCTCTTCTTTTCTTTCATTGCGTCTATGCCCTCAACAAGAAAAAGAAGCAAAGCCGCACAAGGAAGCAGCGGCTGCAAGAGCGGCGCAAGATTCTCAAAGACGGCCTAAGGCACGATTCTGAATAGAGTCGTACGACTTGTTGCAACACTTGGAATAATAACGTGCTCGTGGGCAGACGACTGAGGAATGGGGAAAAACTGCTTCGGCGCGGGCCACCACGACTCGGGCTCGGAGAAGAAGCGGATGCGAGCAAGGCATTCGAGGGAGTGCAACAGATCCTACAGGGGACCTGGGGGTGCCCAACTCCCGGAGAAGGGTCCTATAGGCTGCGCGAGAGCTCCAAGGAGTGGCATAGGAAGGCGTTCAAGGCATTCGAGCAAGTTGTATAGGATGCTAGGCGGCTGCGAGTGTATGGTAGGCACTACAAAAGACGCTACGAAGCCTCGAGAACACGGTCGGTCGGTCGGTCGGTCGGGAACCTGCGAGTTCGGACTTGCCAGACTTTGTCCGGGCCCGGAAGTCGAATAGCTGCTGCTACCAACAACACGAGAACAGGAATGCTGGTTGTTCAAGTTTTCCGGAGTTGTTCTGTTGGACCTCCGAGTGCAACACCCTAGAAAGGTGTGGGCGTCAATTTCCTTCCACGCCGGGTGTCGGTCGCGCCAACGCCAGAGTTTATTTTCAGCAGCGTTTGCGGAGAGGAAAAAAAAATAGCCGTATTGCCAAGGATTCCACCGAGTCGAGTTTCATTGCTCTGAGAACGATGCTGGTTTCCCAACATTGGTCCTATAGCGGTAGCATACGTGACGAGTACGAGACTGAACCAGCGGAATGGGCTCACCAGACGCGCGGGAAGATTGACTGAGCAAGCTGGAAGAGAGAAGAGGGACGTTGTAGTAGACGAGCAGGCAGGCAGGCAAGCCGCATGAGCGCGAAATTGTTGTGTTGCGCCCAGATGAAGAAGAGCTTATCGAGCAAAAAGGTTCTCAAGTGGCGCGAAGATGCAGCCTGCCAACCCGGCAGGAAAGCGGAGAAGATGGCCTACTATTCAGGAGAGGACGCCTTGGGAAAATATTACCGCCGTTTGCTTTGCCCTTAACTCGCCAAGGCGAAAGAGGCCTATTCTGAAATAGACCCTAGACGTCGTCGCTCCTCCACTCTGTTGGCCGTCGGGCCAGCCAGGGGGCCCGGCGGCCGGCGACTGCTACATTTGTAGGAAAGCACTTGGTTATCAGACGGCTCCAGCGCAGCCGCATATAAATGCCCGTGGACATTTCAGAGACGGGCGGGAGATTGAAGGCGGCCGGGAGCCCGAATGAACGATAGACCGCGAGAAAAGTGGGGCAGGCGACGAGAAGCTATTTCTTTTTCTCTGTCCTCCCGCGGACCGGCGAGTACTTGCAGCCGCAATGGAAGGAGCAGTTATCACGTGGAAAAACCACCAACACCATCGCGGTGGCGGGCATTGCGTCGTCGTCATCATCGCCGGCACCGGGAACAGACCGCGCGAGAGGAAGCATTACAATATTAAAAAGACTCCGGCGCTCAAGCGTGGCACCAGCTCTACCAGTGGCACTCTTCTCAATGGCCGCACCTTCTTGTTTCCTTTTGGATCTACCCCACGCGGCTCGAGGATGCCGCCGCAGCTTGCGTCTCGGGCTTACTCCGCTTCCTTGGTTTTTGCCAGCCTTGGTCTGCCTGACCACAGAGCAGGGCGGCGCGGCGGTGCCATCACGACTGCTATTCCTTTGCAGAGTTTGCGAAGCCGGGGCTCGCCCGCGTGATATCTCGATGTGAACAGATGCCTGGTGGAGTGCCACAGCCTCGATGGATGGTCGATGAAAAACTCTGCTCCTTAGAAATCACCTCCCTCCGCGCATCGTCCATCCGAGAAAGCCTACAACCGAGCAAGCAAGCAAGCAAGCAAGCAGTCTGTGAACATCAGCAACGATGCTCCGATGAATGCAGCTAACGACTTGCGAAGAAGACCTGGTTGGCCATTGCTCGCAACTTCTGCCACTCGCTAGATATGAGCTCGCTTCTTTGAGCTCGGCAATCACAGCTTGGAGAAACATCCATCCCTCGCTCACCTCAATGGAGCGATCAATCGATTCGCTGATTGTGAGAATGTCTCGTGAAGCATGATATCAAGATGTGCCGAGCGCCTGAGTATGCGAATTCCACATATGTATTAGGATGAGAAACTCTACGGGAGCTTCGCGGTATCCCTCACACTCAGTTTTTGATGAATTCCTCACCTTCTATCGTGCGACATTTATTCGAGTGTACACCGTCTGTTGTGACTCCAGGATTTCTTATGATTTCAATCCGTTTGGATCCGATTCCCCTGATCCCTTTCATTCCAGGTTTGTGAGAGTTTCGCATCCACGAATCAAAATTCACCTATCCTCATCTCTATGATATATACTTTTCTCATCTTATGTCCCTCGGTTTTGATTCCGAGGTAAGTCAAAGTATATCCGAAAATAAGAATTCCAGTTAATAGTGTTCTCATACCCGGTATTCTAGAACACCATCGCAGCTTCCGGGGCTGCGCTCCCGAGATATGATCACGCCGTGGTCTTGGGAACCCACGCCGCCGCCGTGGTCACCTAATGTGACCCAACTGGAATCAATTGAGGCTGCCCAGGGGGGAAACAATCTCGTTCCGATATGATCGCTTCTCTTCTCAACGGGGAATTTCAAGATGACCAAGAAAAATGATGATCCCGAGTCGACGCGTGGGCAGGGATCATTTTCCTCGAAGTCATCTTCGTCCATAACGAAGCACGAACTCGAGTGCAACTCACGGATCGATCCATATCCGTTGCCCAACTCGACCTGGCCGCGTTGCAGGTCATCCGCCGACTGAATGCAAGGGACTTGGTGATAAAACTAATGAATAAACAAACGGTCATGGAGTCCTTTTGAGTGAGTTGCTGTAGTGCGCGTGGAGTTTGGCTCAGCCGTCAATGTGCCTGACGTTCTCATGCAGAACCAACGACGTGACGCACAAGTTGGCCGGGCTGAAAGAGGCCAGCGCAAAGTCTTGAATGTATGTACATATGTGTTGATGAAATGGCCTCGAGGAAGCCATTCTGTATTCGGTGCCAACACTATTCGCGTGCGCATTCGGCATACACTTCAGGCCCTTGCACTTGACTGGAAGGCGGAAACTTCGATGCGGCTCGGGTGCTTCGCAGCTGCAGTCCTGCCCGAAAGAAACCGAGCAAGTTCTTCCTCGATTGCCGCATTGCTCCTCCTTTTTGCCACTTTCCATGCGCTTGGGTCTATCTTCCTCCAACTTTCTCAATCTCTCTTCTCACTTCTCTCCTCGCCGAGTTTCGGGCAGTCAAGCTGGATCGCTGCGTTGTTTGCGATGCTCCGCAAGAGAACGTTTCATGCCAATCTATCAGTGGTAACGCTCGATTCCCAATGGGCTTGGAAACGCGTTGGCAACGTCGGCGGCGGCGGCGGGCATGACCTCGAAATTTCGTTACGACTTTGGCGATGATGAAAAAATGGCAAATGGAGATCTGTCTTCTTCTCGTAGATCTCTTCATTTCTTTGTTCTTATCATCCGTCGTTTTCGGAAACGTTTGCTTTCTGCACCCTCCTCCCCCAACGCCTCCTTCCTTCTTTGGAGGGAGTCGTCCTGCACCCAGCCCTCAGCGCCGACTCCCCGACTCCGAAGCTCCGAAAACTCCCTTCCCGGCCCGCCACTTCTGGTCTCATTCTTCCCCACCACAGAGCCCCTTCGGAAACTCGGAAGTTGAACCATCCGGTGCTGCTGCCGCTGAGTGGTGGGTGCGAAATAGCCGAAATTGGATACCTGCCTCGGAAGATAAATGGAAAAACCCACATACATCACCGACGAACGCCGGGTGAGTCGAGCGAAGTTGAGGTGAGCTGAGCAGTTCGGTCAGGCAGCGTCAAACCGGGCAGCTAGCTGTGTGTCGGTGGCTGGGTGGGTGGGGTGAGTGGTTGGGGTGGGCTTGCTTTCGGACCAACCACTAAAAACCATCAGTGGCTCAACTGTGGAGGGATCGACGACGACGACGACGAGCAGGACCATGGAGCTGACGCAGTCGACAAGGAAACTCTGCTCCTACCCGACGACGACATGAGAACTTTCATTGAACAATGTCGAAGAATTTCATGACAGCCAAGCAACCAACCAAGCTGGCCTGTACGACCGGAATCGATGTCAACAAAGTTGGCAGATGATGGCGAAATTTTGATGAGAAATCGGGCCGGAAAGTTTTGAACTCTTAGATCCGATGGCTCAGCACCAGGATAGATACGGAGGATTGATTGCCCACGGGAGACATGGATCGTTGCCAACACGATCGCCCTTTTGTTATTGATTGTCTGCAATGGAGAGTGAGAATAACTTGCCTGATTAGGATGCTAGTCAACTTCTTCCCCACCCTTACACTCGTTTCTCAACCGTCTTCTGATCCCCCGGCCGATTCCCGACGAGACTCACTTAGTGCTCCCTCGTGAGCGCGTACCGGCGGGCGCTCGGTGGCGTTTTTTCCGTGCTCGTAGCTTTTAATCAATAGAGGCTAAACTTACATGCGGGACGACCTGCATGATTAGCTACTCGGAGTAATTAGAGCGCTCAGTGTAGTGTGTGGAGCGCCGACCTAGTTTTCCAAAGCTCCATGCTATGTTGCGGGCAGATCGGAAATTCAATTTATTTTCGGTCCGCTCTCGTTGGTGGGAGTCGCAAGATTCGGAGGAGAGTTGGGCATGTAGGGGGTTTCGCCTTTTCCTCGGCGTTTATGATTGCGTCAGCGGCGAGCTCGCGAAGCTGGAACGGAGTCAAGGCTGACGGGCGGCGCTCCCCGCAATGCAATGTTAAGCGACTTGGAACGCGATGACGCCGGGTGATGATAGCATAACAAACGAATACAGATTGCACATGTTTACAGCGCCTCACGCGCCGCATACAGAATGAACTCCGGAGTGTGAGGTTGGAAATAAGTGACGCGACCCTGGCCCCGACGGATCTCGACTCTCCACATTGGCCTGCCCGCGTCCACGTGTCGTACACCCAGTGATTCAGAGTTTACGATCCGACAGTGCAGGGGCAGAACAAGGACATTAGATCTCCGTCGGGCTTTATTGTATTTGGCCGCAGATGCTACGCATTAGACGTCATATCTGACGTCAGAAGCCTTCGTGATCAATGAAGAGCTACATTCACGAGGGCGTCCAGGTTCGAAATCGAAGAAGGGAGTCACGAGTCAAATCAGCGGCCTCGACTCTCGGATCACCGGTCGTCGTTTCCACAGAACAGGGAGCCAGCGACGGCAAAGGAAAAATTGTACAAAAGTGCAGATAATAGAAATCCGACACTACGGATCGGATATCTCGAACCACCGCTCCCAGCTCCGCGACCGATGCCACGCGGACCTCGACCATCACCGGGGTAAACATTCCGCATACGACGACCACACTAACATACGACCGTCTCAACGATACCGATCCGGATCGCAGCTTGAGCACCGGATCCGAGGAATGGAAGACAGCGGATTGAGTTTGGAAATGTGGCGTCCTGCTTCCAGGATCTTATGACCTCCCAATATGTCCGAACTCTGACCACGATGGCGGCCTGATGCCACGGTTCCTGAAGCCAATCAATCCAAGGATGACAGAAGGATATGCTTGATTGTATCTTGCGTGCTTGAAATTTATCAGACACGCATAAAAACGAGAGATGCGCGCGGGATTCGTGCAACATTTGAGGCATCTGAAACTTGATCGAAATGGTGGACGAGACAGGATACACATGGGCAAGCATGCAGAAGCTGTTCAGCCAGGGGTGACTCACCGCTCGCCCGAATCCCGGTCGCCCGAATCCCTGTCGCCCGAATCTTGTTCCCCAGAAACCGGTCGCTCGAATCCCGTTCGCCCGAAAAAGCCCATCCGGGCCAACCCGGCCATGGGAGTGCTCATTCGAACAGACCGAGACTCAGATTTCCTACATATGACGTTTATCGTGCACTTACACGTCATGAGGAGAGATTTGATCGACGTTCGAATTGGGACGGCATACTCGATCGACCAACAGCCTACCAGCTGTTCTCTCCAAAAAGTAGCGAGGTGCTCTCACGTGATGGATGTGAAAGAGATCCCGTCAAAGAGGAAAAACGCCCTCTTCAGCATCGAGAGTTACTTGTTTGAGAAGGACAAGTACAAAGATGAAGTATTCTACTATCGTTGCATACGGAGGAAGACAGCAGGCTGCCGGGCAAGAGCAGTCCTAATGAAGGTAACGCTCCTGTTGAACTTTCCCGTTCGAATATTGTGTGTTTGATGATTTTTACTGGTACCCTCCCATGGAATCGCTATGATTACCCAATCTCAGACAATATCCGACAGATACCCGAGCTGATCGTGAGAGGTCTAACCGGTAGCCATTGCCACGAGCCAGAAGACGAAGAGATCATACGACGACGAGCGATTGGTGCCATGAAAGACCGTGTCGTGGCCGAGCCTTCGAAGAGTCTCAAGCGAATTTACACCGACGTCACTGTGTCCAGTGTAAGGATTCTACGAAACGAACACGACGAGGAGCAAATCGGATCCTCACTACCGACATTTGATTCGGTTTCAACGGTGTTATCAAAGGCGAGATCCGCTGTGAGACCACGCCTACCAAGTTCGGCATCAGACATAGTTCTGGAAGACGCTTGGACCGAGACTCTAGACGGGGAGGATTTCCTCCTGTTCGATGACGGCCACTCAAACCGCATTCTCGGTTTTTCCACGAACGAGATGATGATATCGTTGTGTGAAGCACCGGTCGTATACATGGACGGAACTTTCAGAGTGGTTCCCCTCATTTTCACGCAACTCTACACCCTGCACGGGTTCTACCGGGGCCAGATGATACCGTTCGCCTATTTTCTATTGCCAAACAAGCAGAAAGAAACCTACGTCCGTATGTTCGAAATGATAAAAAATCACGCTGCATCAATTGGCGCATCATTCGAGCCACGAAATTTCCAACTCGATTTCGAAGTGGCTACTCTGAACGCCATTCGAGAGGTGTTCCCGCTCAGTGAAATCAAAGGATGTAATTTCCACTTCGGTCAATGTCTATGGCGGAAAGTCCAAGCGCTAGGCCTCAGCACCCACTACAAAGAGCCTACAGTCAAGCGTCTGATAAGGTCCATTGCGGCCCTAGCTTTCGCGCCTTTGGAGCAGGTGGATGAGGCCTGGCTGCAGATCCAGGAGGACGCTCCAAGTGCCGAACATCCGGCATTCTCTGCCTTGGAAAGGTTCAAAGACTACTTTGTAAGTACCTGGCTCGAAAACGATGCACTTTTTCCTCGATCTCTTTGGGACCATTACGGAAATTTCGGAGCTCGCACAACCAATCATCTTGAAGGTTGGCATCAAGCTCTGAATGCAGCCGTAGGCAAAGCGCACGTCAATCTCTTCGAAATGATTCGCCATCTTCAAGAAGAAGAACAGAAGTTCAAAGCAGCCATGATGCTCCTCAGGATGAGACAGAATCCACCACGTCAGCGTGCGGCCTTCGTAAAACTCAACGAGAAACTCATGGCACTCGTCGAAGAGTACAGATCCAATGAGATCACTTTGATTCAATATGTTCGTCGGGTTGGTTACAATACCAAGCTCTGTACAGTATAAGAACGGTGGACCTAGATGTAAGTAAGCCATCCGGTCATGTTAATCGAGTTTGTGACGAATGTAATGACGACGGAGCACTCGAAGCCAAAATCCAGTCGATTCTGATCTTGGTCGTTGAGCTAGTTATTTCAACAATTGGAAACGAATGGATGGAGGTACGGTGCTCCCGCAGATCTCAATATTTTAATCGTAGACCTTAAATTAAAATGATTGTTAACCGAGAGTACATATATCGTCCTCATTCCTACGGGTTTCTATGCCTGCCTCGAGCACACAGCTGCGAGTATGACCGAGCTGAGCTTTGGGTGAGGGTTTTCGGACGAACGGGATTCGGACGGACGGGATTCGAGCAATGGGGATTCGAGCGATAGGAATTCGAGCGATGGGAATTCGGGCGAGCGGTGTGTAACCCAGCCAGGGTGGCTGAGATCGAGAGGGGGGGAATCTCGAATCTCTAACAAAGCTCCGACGTCTTGACGCAGCAGTCGGCAACGCAGTACTGCATCGTTCAGCTCCTACTAAATAAGAGATCATTTGAATTTCAACGACCACCTGCAAATGCACGAATTGTTCAGACCTAGCGGATATGCATTGTGTGAGATAATGGACGCATTGTGATAGCGTACATCCATCCGTGGATGGGAGTAGGGCTGGAGAGCTGGCCGGCCGGCTTCGCCTTGGCTCGTTGCTCGCTTGCGAAATGTGGGGATTGGGTACAGTGTGGCCTGCGCGATCTTGGGGACTTTTGCCGATACCCCACCCGCACCACCTGTGGAGGGAGATCGTGGTCGTCGTCGTCGTCGTCTGGACCTGCCGGAGCGGCTCGATTCCGTGAGGTGAACTAGTTCGTTCACTCGCTCGCTCGCTCGTTCACTGCTTCAAAGCAAGGATTGTAATGAGGGCCCGGCTGGCTTTGCCAGGCGGCAATGGGGTTATGTAATGGAAGCATATACCCCTTATAGTGGCCATTAAGGCCGCCAGAGAGGCAAGCAGCCACCTAGCTGTAAGCTTTAGCTTGAGCCTCGAGTGAGAGAGCTAGCTAGCTTCTATGTAGTCGCTGCTTTCTCGCGTGGAAGTGCTTAGTGGCGGCGGCGCGGCGCCGTCGACACAGACTCTCGCATCCACACACTCGAACACCCATACCAGCGTACACCTCGTACGACTGTGAGCTCGACTCCCCGCGCGCTCGTTCTCTCGAAAACGCCAACCCTAAACCCTTTTTAGTCTTCCGGGTACATACATACATGCATGCATGCATGGGAACAAACGTACATTCAGACACACTCGTCTCGAACTCGAGACGGTCTTCGAGAAGTGCGCTCAATATACGCGGCTTGATAGCAGGCAAATCACTGCTGCGGTTTCGATGCTGTGTCTCCGAATCACTCTGAGCGGTTTTTCTCCGACGGATCGTGACGATTCGAGCGAAACTGTTGCTCGTCAAGGTGACTCTACTGAGAAGCGATGGGAAACAAGCCTTGACTGAACACATCCGCTGAACTATATTATGAACAAAGAAATCGAACCCTTGAATGAGCCTAGTCAGATCCGTCACTCCGACAATCAAATCAGCTCCTTCATTAGTGTTCTCCTTCTATAACAGCTTCGGCAAGGGTAACTGAAGCGGTGAAGCCCATGTTCTTCACTTATGCAAGCTTGAACACACGCGCGTACGAAAAATCCTCAGCTTCAAAGAGTTCGTTTTCCTGCGGGGGATGTCCGACGTCTGCAGGAACTGAAATTACACACCTTATCGCTGGAAACTTCATCTTGGAGGGGAAAAGTTAGTCAAGTTAAGGTCGCACTCGCTTCTTCAGATTCTTAATTGCAGGGCAGCCCATACATCCGACCGGTCTCCTCACTCGCGGAACGCGGCCTTTGCGTCACGGAAGGCGACGAGGGTTATCGGAGATCCCCCACCACATGGAGCAAATTCTTCAGGGCTGCGTGAATTCCTCAACCGCCAGTTGAACTCTAGCGAACATGGCGCTGAATAAGACGGCAAATGGGTGAATCTGGCGTATGCATCCGTGATATCTCGGAATCACTGTTGGATCCAGCGATTTCGATTCACGCAGGTCATCGATAGCTCCCGTCTCGGATACATGCTCTGCCGATTCCATTGAACCCATAATTGAGCCAAAACTCGGTAACACGGTGTGCGCAATTATTTTTCTCCATTTGGCTTATTGTTAGTATCAAATCTCGGCGTTACTTCCGAACCTTTTCGGGCGGGCGACTACGGACCATTTCGGAGCGTCCTATTCGATACATCGAGGGTTCGAATTTGAGGTGAATGAGGCGAAGGACGAGGAAACAAAAGGCGGGTCGAGCTCGCGGGTGAACTTAGCGTAGAGCACATGCAGACCGTACCGAAGGTCGCTGTACGCTATACCTAAGCCTGGGCTGCATATTCGGGAGCCTCCTCGTCTACGTACAGATATCGATCGGTGTATTTAGCGCCACTGCCGCCGCCTTGGGCCGCTATAGATTCCATCGGCTCACTTTTCGGCCCAATACGTTTGCTCCGCACAAAGGCGCAGCACGCACACCCACCCACTCACCCAGACGTTCTTTGCGCTGCCCTGTGTATGCGTTCTTCTTGCTCCTGCAAACCCTTCGTACACTCACCCTTGTGCTTTGCCGTCGTTTCTCCCCCTCCCCAGCCACCCCACTTGGCCCTTTCGCCGCCACGCTGTTCGGGCCCTGCCGACGATCATCCCGTGCGCCTCGCGCAGTTTTCCTATTTTCACTCGCGATCCAATACGCTGGTCGCTAGCAAAACTTTAGCAGACTTCGCCAGCGAAAGCTTTTGTGGATGCGAAAGCGGCCTCGGCAGCTCGAGGAAGATGAGGGGACCTAGCGATCACCAAAATGCCCGAGCCATGGTTTCTTCTCTGGCTCCACGGCATCGAGTAGGAACTGGTTTAGTCCGAGCTCGCTTGTTGGGCACCCACCCGCCCGACCGACGTAGCGACTCACTGGCTGACTTGAGGCAGCGGGGGAGGGCTCCGCTAACAAGTTTAAAGCCTCGCCAATATTGATAAACTTACAGAAGCTGCGAGCAACGGCGCTAGCTGAAGCTCACTTTTAAGGAGAACCCTGTTTGATATTCATGGCTTATACGCCCTCGTAGCGAGACTCCGGTCCCAGCTCAACACACGCTCGGCGAGTCTGAGACGTTTTCACAGACATTTAAACCCCGCATACGCCAGTTTGAAGACCTATAAGCGGGACTGCATCGCCCCGACAAACGCTTTCCGAAGAGCTGTGTTAAAGTCCGAAACTCGTAGAAAATATCGACGGCTGGCGAACCATTCGATTTGTTTTGAGGTTGAACATACCCATTCAAAGGGATACATGGTGCTTGTACGTCATTCCCAGCCGAAATCGCGCTCACATAGCCGTTGTAGTTTCTGAGATGGCCCATAATGAGGGTACAGTCAAAGACAATCCTCCGGGACGTGGTTCCCATGAGTCGTGATCTGGGGATATGACGAATCAGCCTAAACTTCTAGGGACTCCCTGGAGTAGAGCAACAATCGTGTAGGATCACAGACCATGCTTTATGGCTTTCTGTTGCTCACGCCGTTTACACGCTGACTCCCTCATGGCGTGTTGTTTGAACGTAAAACTACAGGACACAACAACCATGTCAACTACGATGACGATATTTGAATGTCCATTAGTAGACACCACACACAAGTCACGCAACTTCTCCTAGCCAACCGAGTTTGAACCCGCTGCCTTTTCTACGAACATCGCTGACTCGAAGTCGCTCACCCAAACCTCAAAGTAACAGAGCTCAGGAAGCCATTTGAGCTCTGTGGATAAACGGCAATCACATACCAGCCAAATCATCAAGTTCGCCGATCGCCCCCACACTGGTCCGCAACCGCTGAAATTGATGATTCTGGTCCAAAGAGGCTGGTAGCAAGGACATCAGGTTGAACAGGGTCGCCATGGAACGCGTGCCGTTATTTGGAACGTTATCGGGAGATTTTTTCGTCTTGCTATTGTGTTGTCTTTATCCTAAACCTGAATGACCGAAATCCACGGGAAGAATCTGATTCCGAACTCGAGAACAGCATGAATGGTCTCATATTGCGTTATGGCTCTCGGTCCATACGATGTGAAACCCTTAATGCGAGCCTCACTTTCCGATCTCTCCGAAGTGTTCAAAATACAAGACTGCGGGTTTCACCGATCGCTCGCACGAGGCTACCCGTCAACTGTTCGAAAGGGGAATCTCAGCTATCCCTTGTTCCCTTCCCGATTTCGCCGACGTGCCACGGGCACGCAACAACGGTTGATTTAAAGTGCTCTCTAATCTGTACCTGGGTCTTGCGCGCGTTTTCAATTGAAGACCCGACCTTGTGCCTCAAGCTCTGCGAAACCTACGTGATACCAAATCTTGTCTATTGCTGTACCATATGGAATCCTGTGATGGAGAAGCTTGCCGTTGTAATACGTCGATGGCTTACTTCAGTGTTCCGCCCATGAGAGTGCGGATGTCAGCTATTCACCTGAAGGATTTCCGAACACTCTTGAAGGATGAAGCGTGGTTTGATGAACTTTTCATTCTAGGGCACATGTATACACGCAACGGCTTTGCTTCATACCCCAAATCCACAGCAAGCACCTCTAATATTCAAAACATTTACCCGTGGAGAATTGCCGCTGCCATCAACGATGACTTCGCTGTGTGGTATTTTTTTTAAAACCCCCCTCACGAATAAATGGTGCCCACGTCAAAAATCAACAAGATTTCAATCATGAAGTGGAGTTGCCCAGATGATGTGACATGGAGTCATCTCTTTCAGCTTTACCATGGGGAGACGAAGATGAAGCAATTAAGAGGTGCTACCCACCCATGCACAGCTGAGGCATTGGCTCGGCGAGGTTTTCGAAATTCATGCGCATCGCCGGAGCATTCCGGTGGTTTCAGTTTGAATCCATTCGGCGGTTTCGGGGGACGCCAACGGATTGTTCCGCATTCGAGTGACTTTCGAAGTACGGACAAGCACAGCCTCAACGAGCAATCGTAATGTCAAAGAGGTCGGCCTCAGGGACACGTGCCCCTTCTACCACCGCTTCCGAGTGGTAGTGCCCGTGGATGATGTCGTGAGCTGATTCAAGAACAGATACAGTAGACTCCCGATTATTCGCACCCCCGATAATTCGGAAACTCCGATAATTCGCAATTCGCGGTGATTTTCTGAGTAGTTTCGTCAATTCGCTCATAGGCTCTATGTTGAAGAATCCGATATTTCGCGGAAATCTTGATTATTCGCAATTCGCGCATGGGAATCACCATTAATTCGCGCTCATCAGATCATGTTCCCTCGCAATTTTGATACCCAGAGCCGGTAAAGTCATGACCGCAGCTAAATGCGGTGGAGGGAACTGCGTTCGGCCGTCTCCACCAACTTGTACGTTGGTAATGCGAACGTTCTTCCGGAGTCCTTGAGAATCTCCAGGAGGAGGCTCCCCTCCCCCTTCCCCCGATGATGATTCGGAACTCAGGTCGAGCTGACGTGCGAGATTCTCTTGGACGTCGGTGAGAAGACCTGTGAGGCCAAAGAGCCTGTCTTCCATGCGCAAAGGGGAGAGTGAAGTCGCCACGTTCAAATGTACGTCGAAAGGAGTAAATCCTGCGCCCTCGGTGAACGCAGGGTAGGTGATCGCCAATTTTGCAGGAATTCCCTCCTCCTCAATCGTTCCCAAATCGTTGAAATATCACATCGTCGCCCGATAAGAACTTCGTGGAACTTTCTAACTTTATCAGGCTCATCTCATTATTCAGAATATATTAGCGTATCGTCGACAAGCTCTAGTTTTGGCTACTCCCGATAATTCGCAATTCGCGCGAGTTACCTAAAAGTGACTCCCAAAAAACGCGAATTATCGGGAGTCTACTGTATACCATCCGCAGAACGACATTCGGTGGGGAGAGATTTCGAAGAGCTTCATCTCTTTCCGGGACAACTTCAAGTCCGGAGTGTCAATGAATATTGTGAAGACATGCTCAGCAGAGCGAGTAAGTTCCTATAAGTATGCATCTATCCATTCTGGCTCACTCGCACTGGATGCCTCCATCAAGAACGAACTCGGAAACGTGTCCTGCCACCGTCCATCGCCAACGGCCAAATCGTGAAATTGCTTCCATGGAGCGTGACAGGATTCGATATCATCCAAAAACAAATGACAAGAGGAGCTCTCTGTTATTCAGGCGGCGGCTACATCGAAAGTCAAGGATTCCACATGAAACTCGTCCAGGCGTATAAATCAGAGCTGCCATTCCACCGCGGGCGCTTGTTGTCAATGTTTGAATCTGGCGCCAGCCGCCAGGGGGCGCTGTCGCCAGGAACCTTGGTGGCGTCTGGTTTGGCAGCAGCGGCGGCAGCAGCGAATGAATGAAGAACGGACTCTCTCGACTGCTGTAGCAACATAATAAAAATAACAACACACAACAGTATCGTCAACAACAACTCACTCGAAGAGTTCGAACTCGAGCCCCGGAAGCTGACGTTTCGCTCAAAATGTTTCGCTGTTTGTGTGTGTGAAAGTCTCGAGTGAATGAGTGCCGCCATAACCCAATTTCCTAATCCAACAGTTATGAACTGAACGGCGAGCAAATGTGAAATCTCGTTTCGACGACGCCTGAATGCTCAAAGGTGGGTACGGAGGCCCCAACGGCTCTGGGTCTGCAGTCAGAATTCTATTTCACTCACTCCGACTGTAACGGGAAGTCCGCGCCTCAGGTAGTTATTGCTTTCTGAAAGCATCTGATCTCCCGTGAAATCTTGGTCTTGTCCAATACGCAGTGATTCCTAAAACGTTCTAGAACAGACAGAAGAGTGAAGAGGCTATCCATGAATCGGAAACCGCCGAGAACAGTGTTTTGTTCGAGCGCCCCTGCCACACTTCGAGAGCCTCACTTGTCCAGGGCTTGGAATCTTTATCGCTTTGATTAACACCAAGATTCGAGTGGCTAGTCCGAACAGTTTTCGAGTAGAAACGACCCTCTTAGCTATACACGCAAGGATCTCTAAATTGAATCTTGACGTATTGTTCACGGGATCAGCGATGAGATCGAGGTGTCGGTGGTGGTCGATGTCGACATTTGAATGAATTTTCTTGAAGGCCGACGCGTAAGTGTACAGTTTTGTTGTGTGCCAGGGTTAACGGCCGCACGCCCGATGACGGTTTTTGCCGCGGCCATCGCTGATGCTGTCGCGACTACTACTATTTCTGAGAACTGTAACCACGTTCGAATAGTAAATCGTCATCGCCTTTGTTGGTCAGGAGCGGCTTGCCTCGTGTCGAAAATATTGCGTCCATATTTTGAGAAAGGCTGCTGAGAATAGTTCCTCATCTTGCAGGGATGGAGGACGACAGTCGACGATCCCGCAGAACGCGGGTCCAGCCAACTTGGGTGAGTTCAGAAACGATTCCTTCTCTTCCAGGAACAGTGACGGTGTTCCCGGCGTTCCATTTATTCTCCGGCCCACTAGCCACAATGTTCCAGTCATCTTTATCAAAACTCTCCCAGTTCTCGGGTGTTTGGGTCTTAGAACTAACAGAATCGTTCAATTGTTCCATCCAGGTTCAGGCGAACGGTCATGTTCTCTCAGAGAGCGCGGCCCTGAAGAGGGCACTGAAACAAAGCTTGATCGAGTGTAAGCAAGAACCTCCGAAAAAACCCGAGCCTGAACTCGACTCGCCGACTCGGCGAAGACGTAAAACCGAACAACCCACAACCTCCCCCGTCACAACTGCCACTGCCACGACAACGAGCGGCACGACCAAAAAAAGTGACCGTCTGAGCTCACCATCCAAAGATGTCACCAGAAGCAAATCGAACGACACTGCCGAAAGACGCTCAACAGGAACGAAACGTAAAGAGCCTGCACGAACCCCCAGCTCCGCGGCGGAGGTTCGACCGTCCAGAGACAAGCGGATGAAATTTCGTCGAGATTTTCTCGAGGACACCATGCGGGAGATCAACAAAAGCCCTCGGAAGAAATATTGCGCGCAACGAAAATTCGCCGTGAACTGCAACGGCGGCTATTCTTCATCTCCGATGAACACTCCGATCAAAGCCTTCATGTCGCCTGGACCCTCGAATCCGCCACCACCTTTGATACTGCCAGCAGCTGCCACTCAGGCCAGCTCCCCATTGAAACCCACTTGCAAAACCGAAGATTTCCTCACTTTTCTCTGTCTTCGAGGCACGTCACTCTGTCCCGACGATCTCAAATTTCTCGAAAACCCACCTAGCTACGAGCCGAAGACAGAGGAAAAGTCGAGCATTCTATCCAAGACAAAACGAAACCTCCAAGGGAAACTTTCCGAGGTTGTTGACGACTCTCGACCGCCTCGTAGAATACGAGATTCCACTGAAAGCCTAGACTCGGCCAACAATCGCAAAGATCTCGTCAATCATGTCGCGAAGTTAATTTCGGCCAAATACAAGAAAAGTATCAACGGAATATCTCAGAGGCTTTCCGCGCGCCAGTCAAGCAGTGATAGCCGGAGCTCCACCTCCACCTCAAGGGCCGAAAGGTTGAAGCTTCGACAGAAGAAGGTCGCTTTGATTGAAAAAGAGAACAAACGGAGATCACGGACCGTTAATGAAAACGGAGATCCCAGAGATGACCTCAAACACAGTGTGGCTCAACGGCGAACGGCGCTGATTAGATCTCAAAGCCGTCGAACACAACAGAACTCGAGGAGAACCAATCTGGTGGCCCGAAACTTGGTGAGGAAAGCCAAGTCGAACGGAACCACGACAAGATCACCGAAGTGCGGGGATGGGGATGAGAAAAACACCCACGGTCGGAGCGAAGAGGACGACGAGGACGATGAAGACGATGAGGAAAGGAGAGCGACTCGAAGTTTGGGGCCTATTGCCGAGGTTGCACTGCCTATATGGCCTCAGTATAAGCTCAAACAGTATGAATTGTCGCTCTCCAAGAAAACCGGCAAGCAACGAGATCCTAAAACGCCGAAGAGAATTGAAAAACGTCGCTCAGAAAGAATCAGTAGCTCGACCGATTGCCCCGGTAGCTCACCGAGGAAAAGCGTCCGACAGCGATCCATCAAGCCCGATGTTGTGGATAGTGTGGATTCCAACGGTAAATAGCTGTGATCAGTTCTTTAATACGTTATGTAAATTCGCAGTATACCTATGTAGATTATGTGCAAAACTATACACCATGAGAAGGAGGAGAAAGTCCAAAAATCACCGAATCTGGTCGATTTTTCAGTTTTTGATGTTTCAATAAATGTTTTTGATTTCGCTAGAATGGCGGGATCCGGTTGATCCGTTGGAAGTTTGTCCGAAAGAGGCTCGAAATCGTCGCCATCTCTCGTGAAATTTCAGCTATCACATTCCATGTTGCACATTTCGAGCAAAATATGGCTCTTCGACGTTACGTGAGAGAGAATCTGTTGAGCATTATGCCTAATCGATTCACGCCGGCCTTGATTGAGCAATCGAGAGTCACCCTCTTCTTGCCTAAAGATCGTTTTATGGATTTTGCAGAGAGAATGGGTTCAATCTTCCTGACCAGCTCACCGGAGGAGGAGAAAGCTTTGAATGGCTTGCTCTCCTCGCAGTTCGAAGGTGAATTTGGAGGCCTTTCAACCTTGACATCATCGTCATCGGTCCAGGACACACCGATAAAAGCCACGCTGAACTTCATGACCGACTGTGGCAGTCCTAGCGGCAGCGTCATCTCCAGGACAAGCGACGCCTCATTCAGAAAAGTGAGTTCTCAATCTCCCGGATTTGCGGGTATCTCGAGGATGTGGATGAGCTACGGTTTTGTTGGTTACGGGGATTCGCTAATTCCATTCCTCACGTTTCAGTCGACCAGTTCCGTGGATCTGTCCACCTCGAGTTCGAAGGTGACGAAGAATCGCAAAAGTCAAGTCAGATGGTCGATAGGAGAACCGGGTGCGCCACCTGTGACCAAATGTGAAATGTCAACCTGCCTGGTCTTCGAACCCACTGCCGAGGAGTTCCAGGATCCTCTCAAATACATTAGAGATAAGATGGCGGCCATCGACAAGCCAAACCACACAATGTTCAAGATCGTCACTCCCAAAATCAAGGATTGTAAAAGCACTGCCAGATCGGATTGTCGATCTTCAAATGATATGAGATTTTTAGCTTATAATCAATTCCTGCACAAATTGTGGCGCCGATGGGGACCGTCCACACTCCAGTATGCTTGTTTGCGGAAAGCTGTGAAAATATCCGAGGGCAAGGAGACGAGTAAGTTGCCACTTTAGCTCCCTGAACTCTCTATCTGAGCGTTATTCCATTATTCCGAAGAATTTTTCTTGAAATTTCGAGAATCTTACAGAAGATCTTACTAGGAGACCTCCCTCAACCAACGGGTTCCATTTCAGATGCTGATAACGAGGCCGAATCGGTTGACGACAAGATTTTGCACAAGAGAGGTTGTCCTCTGATTGGGGGAGTGGAAGTCGACGTTGGCCATTTATACAACACCGTTCAGAATTTCGGGGGGATTCAGCAAGTTATGGAGAAGAAGAAGTGGGTCCGTGTCGCTGACACGATGCGGATCCCCCGCATGGCACACGATAGGGTAGCTCGTCTTGACGAGGCTTACATGCGATACTGTTTACCTCTGGAAGTCATGAGCGAGCAGGAGAAGGAGGACGTTTTTAAAAAGGTAATCTTGTTTAATAATCGCATCCTTACCTCCGATCGAAACGGTCATTTCATGGCCCCAATCCCCAAAGTGTACGCAACTGGCGCCTAGTGGGTTAGAAGATAACGTCTGGTGATTCAAGGTGAAAGAAGATCACGAACGACGACGCACGCAAGAGATCTGGGATGAGAACGAAACCCTCGAATGCGTTTGGCCGGGTCGTAACATGACTCTGGCCGTGTTCGAGCGTGTGGCGAGGAACATTTACACCATGTGGTACAAAGAAGATTCCGGAGTTCTCCCTGAAGACGTGGAGCACGATTTCTGGGCTATCGTGGAGGCTCGAAAAAGACACGTTGTTGTCAATTGTGGAAATATCGATACCCTGGCATACGGTTGCGGCTTTCCTCAACCGCAATGCGCTGTCTCCGAACAAAAGAAGAAGAAAAACGAAGAGAGTCCCACGAAAACCGAAAGAGTCGTTCCCTGGAACACGAAAATCCTCGCACAGCACCCCAACAACGTCCTCAGATGGTTGGGGAACGTGTTGGGCGTCACGATCCCTACTCTCCACGTCAGCATGCTCTTCACTGCCTTACCATGGTACAGAGACCCTCACAATGTCAACTGGTTGGACTACCTTCACAGCGGTAAGCACGAATCCTGGGAATAATTCAGAACGAGAGATCGCAATCAGGGAATTATGAAACCCGACTTTACTTCCCTGATTTCTGGACTACCTCTCTTCATCAGGTGCGTCGCGAATCTGGTATTCCGTCCCCGCGAGTCAAGCCGAGCGATTTCACGAGGTGGTCTCAAAGCTCGCCCCCCACGTCCATCAGAGCGATGTTGGCATCCCCTCAGACGCGTGTTTGATACCTCCACAAATGCTGCTAGACCGCGGCGTTCAGTTGGAAAGAATCGAACAGAAACCCGGAGAGATCATGGTGATCTTAGATGGATGTTACAGCTCGAACGTGAGTTGCGGCTACAGCATCTCGGAAAGCGTCTATTTCACCTGGAACGACTGGCTCACCGAAAGCTGGAAAAGGTGAGGAGAACAAATGAGCCGCGATGGATTCAAACAGGTCGCAGCAAGATTTACCAGAACTTGTCCCAGATTTTCTTGGAGTTCGCGTAGTTCACTTGTTGGGAGATCGGAGTTTCACCTCAGGCCCATCGTTCCTCAACAGATTCAACATTTTGCGGGAGAACAGTGAGCCGCCGACTTTCTGCTTAGAGCAATTGATTGTTAACATGGCTGTAGCGGGAGCAACTTCGGGTAACAGGATGGACCATCAAGTTCGAAAGGACGTCAACGAGATCTTAGGTCGGATAACCGGAGAACTCGGAAACAGCTGGGGCGCTCTTGAGAAAGACGGTGTACCCATGGAACGGAGGGAGCACATCACCTTCCCGATGGAGTGCTCCTCCTGTCGCATGCTCTGTGGATTAGCTGCTGTAAGTGATTCTTCATTGATTTGTTCAAGATTTCACCGAATCGTCTCAGGGTCTCGCGTAGTCGTTGACAATTCCAGTTCGATTTTTCCAGGCCGTGAATCAAGACTCGACGGAGCCAGGAGAGGTATTCTGTCTTTCTGACGCCAACCAAACCTTAATATCCCAAGCAGCCGCATGCTCGGCTCAGAAAAACAACAAAAAACAGAAGATCACGACAGGGGTCTCGAAGCCTGGGAACAAATTCAAGATTGTTTACTGTTATAACATGGTAAGTCCGCGGATCATTGCGATGAGACCAGTAACTCGGCTTGACTTCCTTGCTCCATCTTCACCCATCATGTTGCCCATTTCTTTCCATCTGATTTCCGGAGCCAAATTTCAAATTCAAGGCTTCATTTTCAGGAGGAACTGCGGACAATTTTAAAGAAACTCCAACAAACACTCAACGAATGATGGATCCGGCGGCACCGCCAAAGTGCACAATTGATTGATATGTCGCCGGCCTCGCGAAAACCACTGCCAACACCACCGACATTTGTAGGATTCATATACGAACAAAAATTCTAGTTCTGTGTATTTTTGTGTAGTTATCAACATATCGAATCTTTCGAGCTGTACAAAGTGTAATCTAAATCCGAAAGGAACGAAATACTGTTAATAGTTGCCTGGCATCGAACCAGGTATGAAAATTCCAAATTATTGGCTCAGTGCACTCTTTTTTTAGTGAGATGTTGTGCTCGGGTCGATTGAGTATTCGTTGGGGGCAATGCCAACGAAAATGCATATTAATCGTATATATTTCATCTATATGGGTATTGAATGGTACATGTATTTTGGACTTACTTCAAGGACTACGACAAGATGTGAAAAATTACAATAAACATTGAATGGGTGCATACGAGAGAGATTTTTCTTACCGGTAGTTAGCACGTTGCAACGTTCCTGACAGAATGAGAACGTGCGAGATCTTGCTCGATGAAGCAAAAATTCGGTTGAAGCTTTTCCCATATTTCCCGAACTCAACGGTGCCGCGCCGATCAGGACAGTTCCTGAATGGCGGGGTAAGCGACCACGTAATTTGAACGAAATTTTCTGCAAAAAAGTCCTCACCGGTGACACCAAGATCACCGAAAATCACGATGCAAGTGAGTTTGCCCAAGATGACGGCTTCTGGGGTCACTGATCTAATCGACTATCGATGATCTTGTCATTCCGATTGTGGATCTGGCGTGGATGCACAAGTAATGAGCGTTTTCGAAACACGGAGCGAACATCCCAGACATGCCCCATTCCAGCTCGATGTGTCGAACCATGTGTTTCTCCCTGGATGCCTGAACTTGTCTGTTCCATTTTCGATGAATTATTCCAACACACAGTGCAGCTGAAGCATGGCGACTGCTGATTGTGGTCTGAAGGATGAACTAGAAGGGCCGCCCTTGGACAAGACTTCAAAGACAGTGGTCCGTGATGGAGAAACTTTTGAAGTGCCGGCTATTTCCAAGGAACACATACCGCAAAACCCGTGCTATTGGCTGTATAAACCCCCGTCATCGATTCTCTCATCGCCAGATGATCGTCTTGCAGTCATCTGCGGAGATGTGTCCGCGGCTGAGAAGTACGAAACCGAGATCGCGGCATACTGTCAGTCGATGCAATACTTGGTGATCGACTTCAACGCGATTCTCCAAGCTGAACACAACAAGTTCTGGTCACACGTTGTCCACGATCACGAATTCCTCTTGGCCCTCAGGAATTATCTCCGGATGGCTCCGAGATGGTTTGATCCGCCAATGCTCTGGGCCGACGCGACTCTGGAATCGTTGAACGAAGAACTCTACGAAGTGGTACTGAAGCTCATCATGAGAATGTCCACCTCCCGCGAATCGAGATCCGACCATATGACTGTTGAGTTATTTGCTGAGATCCTCGAGAAACATATTTACGAACCCGCCATGATAATCGACGTGTGTACCCTATACGGCTTCACCCACGAAATGCCAAGGAAATCCGTCGTGGCGGAAATGCTGCGGAACGTTTGTGCGAAGCAACCGAAACTGTTGGAAAAACTCGGTGATGCCGCCGAAAGTTTCGCTGAATCCGTTTCGATACTCAAGGATCTCTGTGCTTCGACGCGCGACGTTGAAGTGACGACGATAGCGATGTGTGTCGCGGCGATGTCCGTGAAAACCCTGGATGATGAGCACCTCTACTCAACTTGTCTGAGCGCCACCGAGACCGCTGCTTCTCTTCTCCTACTAGTCAAGAACGCTCCGTCTGAAATCTTGGGGAAATTCTCAGCTGTGATGGACTTGATGCCAGATTTTTTCGAGTCGGTTTTCCTTTCGCTGATCGAGGAGATCGAGCGACGCGAGGACCGCATAGTGATATCTCTCAGAGACGTACTCAAAAATTTGTTGCTCAAAGGCATGACCTGTATCCTTGAGGTCTACCGACACTACGCGGAGGAGGAGTGCTTGAGCAAACTGACGCCGTCTCTGGCGAACGCTGATGCCATACCGATCCTCGAGAAATATTACGCGATCTTCATGCAAGCCGTTCCAGAGAAAATGTTCCTCCTCGCCTACAATTCACTGTATCCTCTGGAGAAAGATTTCGACGAGCTACGGAGAAACCCCGCCACCCGCGAGTACATGGACGAATCGCACCTACAGTACATTCTGAAAAGTTTGCAAGGTCATGTTCCGGAAGATTCTGCTGTTCGCGAGGAGAACGTCTACGGCCGGACCGTCGAGTACGCGGCAGGTGGGGCTTGTGAGGGCGCCGCAGGTGGCGTCAGTGAGGAAGTCAACAGTGTCCTCGCGATTTTCCCTGACCTCCGTCCGGAATTCGTTCAAAATTGTTTGGAATTCTACAAAGGCAACGTCGAGGAAGTGGTCTCGGCCATCATGGACAACAACATTCATCCAGAACTGGAAAACTTCAGATCTTCTGCGGCCCCGCCCAACTCGCCAACGGAATCGCGTGACACAACTTTCGATGGCGCCAAGGTGCACATCGGCAAGAAGACCAAGGTCACGAAAGATTTGCTGGATGACCGCGCAGAAAAGTTCAATCTGAGGAAAATCGTTCTTCAGTACAGCGACGTCGTGGACGAAGTCGTTGTTCAAGCCACGGATAAACTCTACGACGACGAGTACGACGACACTTACGACTCCAACGACATCGGTATCCCCGAAAGGTCAACCGGGGACTGCGACAGAGTTTTCGAAACTCCGAGAGTACTAGCGGGAGCGAACGAACGACGCAAAAAGCATTGGGAGCAAGACCAAGGCGATCAGGAGACGGACGAAGAGACTGCTCGCAGGAAACGTTTGGAGTTTTGTGAGAATCCAGAAGAAGCTCGAGCACGTAGAGAACAGAGGTTCCAGGACAGAATGGCGAGTCGGGGTAGACCGCCGCCGCACCAAAAAGACGTCGTCGGAGCTGCTCGAGGACAAGGTCAGAGCGGAGAGGTTTTACGCAACCGTGCTCTGAAAGAACGCAACAAAGGAGGGAATCGAAGAGCTCAGGCCGATCGCAAGCGCAGAGAATTCTGAGATTCACGCGAGTGTAAATTCGAATGAATTAAATACTTTTATTACGAATGTTTCCGCTGCTTTTTGATCCCAGTTTTAGTTTCCCAAGCAAAAGCAGACTCCTTCGTTTCGGGGATTCTCTCGTTCTAACGTGATTTCGGTCCGGCAGTCGACTAGACAGGCTGAGGGAAAATTGACGGACGACTTAGCCAAGCTCATAGATTCAAGTTTATTTGCGTTCCGGAGTATTGGATTTGATCTGTAGAAATATTGCTACTGCGCGAAACGGAAATGATAAATGCGATTTTATTGCACGGTGAATCGACTGTCAAGCGTTCATGCTACGGCTCATGTTGATTCGAACGAGATCTGTCTTCGCACGGTCCTGAGTACTTAGCTGGCCTCCACGTTTTAGCAAACACGACATTGTTGGAGTTCGGAGCAAATCTTCGCTTCGTCGAATGCCACGAAAGCGAGTGGTAGACAACGACGCCTGGCTCACCGGCTGCGGAAAAGATCAGAGACATTATTATTCGCAACGTTTCATGTATGACAACGTTTGGTCCATATCAAGTCGTGTCCTAGAACACTCATGCTCACCCTTTTTGCTTTTCACCACGATTTTCTTTTGACTAAGAGCTCGCTGTTGATGAGCCCTAGTTTCTGATGGATTACGACCAGTCGTAAGGAGCTCTGTCAGGAATGAAATATAGCCGATTGCAAGTCGGAGAGTGTCCACCTTTATCAGAGAAATCACATTCAGGTCGGGGTAGACTCGATAATCGTCGAAGTTGAAATGCCTCGATTCCGCATGCTTGAAGGTAACATCGTATGGGAATGCAGGTACCTTGGATAACTTTTTCTCGTATGGAAGAGTGGGGATGTGTCCGCGCAGGCCTTCGAAAGCGTCGTTTATGGACTGCATCCTCCGTCTTTCGCGCATGTTTGCAGCTACTCTTTGATGGGCCTGGAACGAGACCGCATGTTCAGCATCCATACTATGATAAACGACCAAGATTTCCGAAAACCCCGGTAAGCCTAGACACAAGAAATGTCGTCGGAGCGAATGTCTCGAAACAACGATCTCATTTCCGCCTGCCTCTCGCTACGTTACGCGAGAAACTATTCTGAGTTTGCGACCGGAAGAGCGTTATAATTCCGCTATCAGACGAGAAAACTCCTAGAAACCGTGTTACGTGTACCTTCGTCAAAATTTTGGGTTGATGTGAGTACCCCACTCGTATTTCCCCCTTCTGATGTTGATATAATTCGCTTCGCTTGTTTTGATGGGGGGCGTTTCAGGCACATTCATTGCCCCGGAAAGCGCCCTCCTTCCTACGCGAGTCCTCCGCTCGCCAGCTGACTAGCTGGCCCGTTTTCTCCCTCCCCTTCGAGGTGAGGGATGGGATGGGACTCGGTGCACCTGGCCTCCGCGATGTAGCTCTCCACAAATACTTGATGTTCTTATCTGGAGCTTATCCTCGGCTCTCTACAAGTGGCTCCGCTGTGACACTTTCAGATGACAGCTGCAATAGTTCTTCATTTTTTCGAGCTATCGAACAATAGAAAGTATCGATTCGAGCTGCTTCTGAACGATTAGAGAAGTCTCAATTTCGGCCGTGTACTCTGCCTTTTCGAATCCGCTTCCTATGCATGAGATCTCCCCGAAAATCTCTGAACGTTTTCCATTATTGCTCTCCAGCGTGAGCGATCACTCAATTCGTTGCGCTTCGGGCTTATCTATGCCTGCTGATTCCTCCTTCGAGAAATCAGATTCCGGCTTGCGTTGAGCGACTTTCATCGAAACGGGGCTCGTCGAGGTAACTCGTCATCACAAGTGGCACAAGACGAGGCAAGACCCAAGACAGTTCATCAAGGTGTCGAACTCTTAGCATACGGAAGCTCAACCATTCGGCGGTATGGTCGTGGGTTCGTCGTCGATCTCGCGTGGCTGGATCGTGGAGGGAGTCCATTGGGGACTCGTGGGCCCATTTCAGATCTAGAGAATCATCGCGAGGTAGTGGGCTGCGATTGCTCACCGCCGCTCTTTTAATGAAAACGATTTTGTTCTCCTGAACATCCCAGAGATTCGCATCCCACAGTTCGAGCCATCCTCACACGCATAGTTTCGTGCGATCTGTCGGTCTAGCTCGCCGACTGTTCTCCTCTGCCTCCAAACTAACATGCGTCATGTGATGATAGAGCTTGAACTCCTGCTTGGCTACCAGGCAGACGGACAGCCTGGTTGCCTGCCCGCTTGCCTGTCGACGAGCGAGTCCATGTATTCACAGCTGTGAGAAGAAGTATCTCGAGTCATGAAAGAACAAACGAACCAATGGATGGATGGATCGTTCGTAGATGCCTCAGTGTCGGCGGCGACGACGACGGCAATGAATGTATGGGATTTCTCCAGTAGCCCACCTGGGGAGTGCCGCATGAGGGTAATTGTTACACAGAGTGAGAAGGAGGCAGAAGCGCTGTGTATATCTGCCACTCAACTAAGCTGCTGCTGATGCTGCTACTACTGCAGCGGCTCCTCCGACCACTTGGGCAGAGGGAGCGGGGACCAGGAGGGAGCAGATGAAGGGGACACCCCTACCCCACTGCAGACTCCCGAACAACCACAACAACACATACACACACTACGGCTATTAATTCGATAGAGAGAGTTAAGTGCCCGGAACTGGCTGGGATAGAGGCTGCCTGCGAATGAACAATTAGGTGATACTATCTCGCAGCACACACTTTCGTTGAGAAATCCTAGATGGGGCGCAAACACACATATGAACGAGCCTCTAGATCACCCCTTCCAGCACATCTGACGATAGAAGTGTGGAACCTCAGCCTGGAATTTCTGCACCAAAGGTGGAAACAGCCTCGGATTCGCTCCACTGAGACTGGGAATGCTACCCGAGTGAACCCAAACTCGAAATCTCATAACTTGTGCTCATGAGCGGTAGGTGAAGCCATGTGTAGTGCACAGCACGTTCCCACCTGAACGTACTCGTGCTCGCATGGACACTGAATGAGCTTGTCAGATGTCAAATGGGGTCGGGTAAATGTGTACAACACTGCTAGATTTTACGAACTCTGGAGATCATTCCCAACCTGGGCAGCCTCGATCTGGGCGACTGTAAACCGGGCCATGAACTCCCTTGTAGGAGCATCCTGAACACAAAGCATGACCGGCTCGAAATCCGGAAATTTTGAACCAAACCCGATTCTCATGTCCATGGGGCTGCAAACAGGCAACTGCGGGTTCTCTATGCCACTTCTATTTTCCCAGAAGAATCGCGATTGACGACCGACTCGGAGAACCTTCGAAAAGAAAAGGGGGTCCCGATATGGGACATATTGGGTCTTAATACGTACTTAATGAATAATACTTAAGATACGATCGTCACAAGTTCGGTGTATCACTGAGGATGCCTCAGCCCGAAATCCGTTGCTGAACATTTGCTCCGATCGGCTCCGCAGAAAATCCGAGGGAGGTTCTCAGAAAACACGAATCGGCGAAGCACAAATGTTTGGCCTGGTGGGTCCGGAAAAATCGGTGCATTCCAGTCGCTTCGTGATATTCATTTTGCGGCCAAATGTGCATCCATTCATGTCAACATTCCTTCAGAATCGCCTTATCAAAGTGGAAACCGGAGTGTCCCATATTAGGGCAGTATCCCATATTCGGGTCTTCTTCCCTAACTTGTGTCTCATGAGTGGTAGCATTGGCAGATTCTATTCGATGGTTTAGACCCGTCACAAGTGCCACACACATAATCAAAGATATTTTGTACAGACGGTTTTGGAATAGGGGAGGAATTCCGCTCCCAGAACCCGAAATTATTGGCACCTCCCCAAGAGTAGTTCCCGTGTCTCGAAGCAGGGGATGTCCGAGCTAGCATTGACCGATTCTAGGGATCGATACCGCCCTACTCTGGAATCGCTGCGATCGAAGGACTTGGAGTGCTTCGAGGATTTCGCAAGAGATATTCATATATCTTCAAGAAATCCATTCATTATGTTAATGTGATTCTTGAGAAATCCCGCCTAGCGTAGAGGATCTGATTCCAGGGCGGAATACAGCAGAGTCCACCTCATTGGGGAATATCATTAGGGGTCATGGTTCTGGCCCGAGGGAGCGGGAGCCTCGTCAGTGCGGGAGTTCGAGAAACATAGTCCGGATGACCAGAGAGGTGTTTGATCGTCGACTCTGGGTTTTCAGTCGTTCCTGCGAACTCTCTCTGGTTCAATCCAGAGCCACGCATCTTGGAACGGTCTGCAAGATCAATATTCCAGGCGAACATGGGACCAAGGCGAGCCAAGCCAACGATTAGAGACCCGGGCCATCCATCGGCTCGAAGCAAGGATGCTCTCGTTATCATACCGAGCTCCGGTGAATTGCGGAAACCAGCAGCTCGTTGATGCAAGCGATATGCTAACTCTGACGAGCTAGGGGAATCGGCATGTCTTGAAAAGTCGAAATACAAGGAGATGCGGTTCTCAAGGCGCTTTCGATCAGAGAAACATGCCGGAAATGCCAGATCCGACTGCAAAGCAGCCAGAAATCCGGAGGACACCTGAAAGGTGCAGCTTGAGGTATGCACTTTGTAATCGTTGACGTAATAACTTGTCACGCGGCAACATGGCCCATCTAGAGAATGCGAACTCCGTTCGTTACCGGGGCTTAGGGCAAGCGGAACTGGTCAGAGGCTCAAATGTTGTCCTCAACAATTTCTCGCAGAGCCCCCCGGGCTCCCGTAGCAATATCCAACGAAACTTTCCCCGGGCAATCGTATTCGTCGCCGATCATCGTAGCGTTATTCCCGATTCTAATCGCTTCGAAAGGTAGAGTTCAGACCGGTGTTTCACGAAATATTTCGTTGTCAATCGTGTTCCAGGCTCACAGGGGCTGAGAGTCCCAAGATGTTGGGTCCCGACGAAAGACATGCTATATGAGGTCGGAGTCTACTAGTACAGGGGTGCCCAAATCAAAATCCGAGCGGGCCCCATGCCGTAGTTGGCGAACTCCCGCGGGCCGCACGGTCAGTACACAGCGAAAACTGTGTAAGGGGGCCAGCGTATAAGAGGACAACTTGAGATATTGGATCGCTCTCCCAATCATTACGGGTGGTTCCATCGTGTCTGATCAATTGTGAGATAACATACCGATTCTAGCTTGCTTTTGAGTACCTATATTCTCCGCATTCCTCAGAGAAGCAAAAGATTAGACGAGTTCTGGTAATCTCCCCGGGTTTGACCGCTCCAATTTACATTTCTCTTCTTTGATGAGAACTGAACATGGCACAATTCGACAAGCTGATCGAAGTCCGGAGGAAAGGTGCGGGTTGAAGCTATTCTCAGGAGTGCCTTTAAATGACTCTGAGTCAACCGAGTTCGGTACTTTGATTTGCAATGTTTCATCAACAAAAACAATTGCTCACACAAGTATGTACCCCCGAAGATAGAAATCTGTCTCGCAGCATGCTGCCAGAGATTGGGGAAACGCGACTTCGACAAGTCTTCTTGGTAGAATTCAAGCAAGTTTTTGTTGAGAAAACGCTCGTTGAGCGTCTTGTCACACTGCAGCTCGACAAGTTCCGATCGGTACTCGAACGGAACATCCGCGGGCCGCATCTCGTGTAAACCCCGACATGACCCCGCGGGCCATACAGAAAGGCTTCGCAGGCCGCAGGTTGGGCACCCCTGTACTAGTACATAATCGTTGTATCTATCAGGAGTCAGCTTCTATAGTTTACTGTGTCCGCGGCTGCGGCCACAGCACAAGACTCCAGGGTCACGCTGCCCAATCCGATCTCTCTATTGTACCTCAGACTCAGTGTTGCACGTTTCTCTCGAGACGTCTTTCTCTCCTCTCTAGGGTTCACCGAAATATAACGAACCCCTTTCCTGACCATGAAATAGTTCAGAACACTGCCTGACAGATAGAAAATGTGTGCTCTGAGAACTTTATATGGTGTATCCGCAAGACCATTACCATGAAGAAGCCCCAGAATGAACAATATCCATCAGTCGGGCAGAGTTGTGAACTCCTTCATGGTCAGAAAAGAGACTCGTTATACGCGAGGGAAAGAAGGAAAACTCCTTCTCCATGGGGCCCGATGCAAAAGTTCTTTATATGATACCTCTCTTATACGTTACATTTTAGGATAATAAGCGACTCGTGGGGCCGAATTATTGATCTCCAAATTTCCGATCTCTTTAACATGTTCAACTTCGCGAGCATACGTCATTTCAAACCAAGGAAGCGGGCATAAGAGTCAAGGTAGCCATCGTCGTTCCGCTATCGTCTTCAAGTCGTCTCTCCCCGAGGCGGAGTGCACCAGAGCGCCCTATAAGTGACTATATGCCAGTCGAAGAGACGCTCCACGCTCCTCGCACGGCCATTCCGTGAATTTCGAAACCTTTTTCTGTTCTCTAAGTTTTCGCTCTCGTATGCTGACCGTCAAAGGCAGTTTCCAGAGCTTTCGCATATCAACAGACGGCTCTTAGCTTCGGTTAACTCCTGGAACGACACCATCTCGAGATTCAGAATCTGAACGGGGGCGCCGCGTCATCGAGACCGAAGGAAAACGAATCCTCCACGAAGAATCCCAGCTCTTGGCGGAGAGATCTAGGCCGGTTTCCGCCCAGACGACATGCGCGTGGGAGATTCACCGGCATCTCAAAACCATCAGGAATCTCAATCGTCAGAAAGAGCCATAGTTGGAGGATTCTGATTCCTAATTGCGGTATTCTTGTGGTCTTGATTTGATTTGATTTGATTTGATAGCCCTTTTATTGGTTTGATAAAAGGGGGTCGGCAAGGGTTGGCCGGACAAACTGGTTAACTGGAAAAGGCGGTGCGCCTTCCAAACGGAGCCTCCTAGCGGTTCTCCAGGCAAATGTGTTACAGACAACGGTCAAAGATGATTCTGACTTTGGGCGGATGTCAAGTTTCTTTCGCAGAAAGGACTACCTTATGACTAGAAAGTGTTCTAGCATGTGGAGAGTATTACGATCAATATCATGGAAGACATCAGATATTGGCTTGGTCTGGTTCGACTTCCGCTTCAGTCGCTCTCTCGCCTGCGATCGCGTTGCCCGAAAACGGAGGCCCGGTTAAGCGAGAAGGTCGAAAACTGACGTCGCGATCGGATGCAGGAGTATCAATGATTGACGTGAGCTTCTCACATTCGTGGATTGGAGCCCGAAGCATCGTCTACTTTACCGAACAAAATGCTTGAAAAAATCCCCAATCCGAGCGATACTGATACTTTGAAGTTTGTTTCATCTAGAAATTGGGCGCAATCGTCGGCTGTGGTCTTTGAATCAGTGAGACGGTCATCGAATATGAAGCTGGATCGTATGAGTACATATTGGACCACAGTAACAGTTCATCACTGAAGAGGTTTCTTCAAAACCGCATAATAACGGTCAATAAGGGACTCAAACCCCACCCGAGAAACACTGAGGTCAACTCTTTCGAAAGACATCAGTGCACATCAGAACGATATGAGTCTCCACTTTTCATCCGACCGAATCGGTCCTGGGCGGGAGCAACGTGACTTTCACAAGAGAAAACCCCGAAAACAGGGCCCCCGATTGTGATCAGTCGAGTTGACAATTCCGATAGCTTGGGTGCCAGCAGCTCATCGGATACTCGTTTCAGTTCACACATTCTGACAAAATCACCGTGTGGTGGAAAAATGTCATTCAAGCCGAATTCGCCACAGACAGTTACGAAACGTGGAAGCTTTTCGGAGCACCGGTTCAGCTACGCACGACATGAGGACCAGAGCGCACACTTCAGCTGATCGTTATCTAGGGATCAACTGGACACATTCGACAAAGACAAAGACACACTGGACAAAGAGCTTCGAGCTCATCGCTCGCCACCAACTCAATCAATCGGACCAAGAATGTCCTAAATGTCACGAATCGTAAGCTATCTACTATTGATGCCTACGGTTTTGGATTCCTTACCTCACTGACTTGATGGGCAAGATGGGCAGCTGACTTCTGCCGAGTTTTGAACGTTCGTCGCCGATCTTTGATAGAATCCTCGTCGCCGCTCGAGTCGCAATCAGAAAACGATGAGCAGCTCATGAGCTCCTTGACGTCGTCGTGAGAATCTTCGCGTGAACTCAAAATTCGAATTCCACCGAGACTCTCGATATGCTGGAGAAATCCTTTCGACAGGTCGGTCGTGTCGTCCATCGTCGTGTACTAAAGCGATGTCGGAGTCTCCTCTGCCTCCTCCTTCGAACAAGGAGAACGCAGGGGTGGGACTTACACAAGGCCCTCCCATTTCGATCCCGTTCCTTTACCACTAGCACGCATGGGAAAGCCGACAGATGCTGTCAGGAGTTTTGGGAGCCAGCTTCCGAGCCGAACAGGGCAAACTGCAACACACTCGAACATTCGGTCACCACCCACCCACTTCTCGAAAACAGCTTTTCCCAGGGAACAAAAAGCGATCTCCCTCTTTCAATTCTTCTAGGATTTGGATGGGAAGGATCGGAGAGATGCTGAACACGAAACCATCAGAGAATTCCGCCAAGGGTTGAAGAGGAAACGGTTTTTGAAACTAGAAAACGAACGATTTCATGGAATATTAATTTGGCACCAGATACAAACTCCGAAGCTCTCGCTCCAGATGGAAGAAAACATTTCCGTCCGGACTCCACGAGTTATACATATAATAAGAACGGATCGTGCGTTCGATTAGTCAAATCTCCCCGTACACCCATATGCCGACTTCTTCTGAAATCATTCGTTTTCGGAGCAGAATACCAATAGCTCAGACCATGGAACGAATCTTCCGTCCAGACTTCGTGACCCGCAACAACATCCGCAACATGCAATTTGAGGAGCATCCGACTCATGTCACGAATGGATAATTGACACTCTCGGGTCTCAAACCGCACAAGTCAGTTCGGAATCGCCAAGCAAACCAGAGAAATCTTGAAAAATGGGACAATCGCATCTTCTCGACTTTTCAAGCTTTATTGATGAACCACGAGAGAGGATTCCAGCTGAGGAGAAGCATTCTAAACATTTCCAAACTTGGTCATATCAAATCGATTGAGAAGTGAGCGTGTCTCGCGAGTTGTTCTCGGGATCAAAGTGTACTCACTTCGAGCCTAGGGATCGGAGAAATCGGATATCGTTTCCTGCTTCCATCCTCCTCGGTTTTCCGAGAGAGAGAGTAACCAAACATAATAGAAAAGGGATGCAGGAAGAAGATTCCGATTGAGGCACCGCTTCACGAGCCTCGCGATTGATTGCGTAAAGGCCGCAAGTTAATCCAGAGATTAGGAGGTTGGGAATCAGGATCGTTCTCCTCGCCACCCAAAAACCGAATCTTGAAATGAAAATCCGCGCGAGAGCCTCAATCGGCAACAAAATCAGGTGCCTGTCCCAGTATGTGTTGAAAACATTTGCAGCCTGTGCATAACGTAGAACGGACTCACTGGCCGTAATAGCAGCGATAGTATACGATTTTCGTACGGAAGAAAGAGTATGAGTTGTCGAATTTCAAGAGATAGGTTCCCCGTCCTGGGTATCGGTGCGATCCGATGATAACCTCCTCGTGGGAGTTTTTGCGGTACGTTGGGATTATGATTGAGGTTGGTGGTTCCTCTTTTTCTTTGTCCTTCTTTGGTGCTTCTATGTCATTCTGCAATGGAGAATAAGTCTCGTTTGAGCTGATCTGTTATTTCGCTTCCGGAATATTCCCGTAATGAAACATCTAGCAGACACACTTTATTCAGGATTAAGATTTCATTCGCAGTCTTTCTCTCCGAATATGCACGGCCAATCTCTGGGCTGCGAACTTTTTCTCTCTCCTTCCAATTATTGTGCGAGCATGGGGGCTCCCTCTGGTTGACGGTGACCGCGCTTTTCTCTTGCGTTCACCGCGGTCATCGAGTTTATTCAGGAAATTTCGATCCATTTGCGAGCTTCTTTGACCACGCTCAAGTACGTGGTATCAGGATAGTGGAATAACTTCAATGCACGATTTTCCCTGGCGTCGGAGAGCAATGCCTATCAAAATGTATCCCTCCCGAGCTCGTGAGAGCAAGATTTGACGATGCCGACATAGAAAAAATGTTACAAGAATATCGCAGCATTGTACTCGAGTCGGACACCTCTTTTCCACGATGAGACTCCTCCGCCCTGACCCCCTTTATTTCCATCCCCAGAGGGAACACAGCGCTCAATTCATTGCGAACCAAATGGAACGCCCCTCCATCCTTCCCCAAATAATTGAATTCCGGCACTGAAGTCACACTCATACTACGTCCAGATTCCCGATGGACTCGGTTAGGCCACTTCACGGAATACCTCATTTGCCACCATGGGAAGATTCGTACTCCATCAAGCATTTATGAGTACACCCCTGACATACAGTGGCGTATATTGGGGAGCAGGGGCCCATGGCCCGTGCTCGATATGATCTTCGGCCGTAGCATGTAGAGAAATCGGGTATCACAGAGGTCAAACATTTTATGATAGACTCCGGGATTATCGAGAAAGTGACTCGAACCTTATTATATGCTTCCAGATCCACTGCCTCGATAGAACAAATCTATTCGGACGGAAACGGATACCAACCCGGATGGCATGCGCACCGCCAAGAGTCCGAAAGTCTTCTGCGCTGAATTGGGCAATCAACTGAAGCTATTGTTTGTCTCCACGCTGAGGCGGCCCTCCTACCATCGATCGAGACATGGCACGAGAAAACCACAAATGTTTCGCTAAGATCGTTTCCCCAACCCTCGATACTGAGTACCTCCTGGCACCAGCATCTCGGCCGCAACCTTAAGTAAACTCTGATACTTTTGCTATTCCCGCAGTTCCCCGAAGATCTGAACCACAGCGGTGTTGAGGGTGAACTCACCACGTCGGTCAGGTGCTCGTCGTCAGCCCAGAAGTCATCTTCCTCTTCTGAAGAGGAATCGTTGACATCCAACGTCACCTCGATGTCTGGACACTTGTTCCACTCGAAGCTGACGCCAAAGGCGAGATCGTAGTCATCCGTGGCGAACTCCCAGTAGATATAGCGACCGTCATCGCTTGTAGGAATTCTGACTGTCAGAATCTCGCCACTACACACCTGCGGATCCGAAAAAATCGGAGTTTATTCCTCAACGCGAGTCTGATTGAGCCGTGTGACTACCCGCAATCAATCTCCACGACATTTGCTGGCTGTTATCATACGAAACAATGCTCAAAGATGATGTGTTTCTCGGCACATACCTTAAGCATCCCATTATCTCCTTGAAGAATTTCATGTTTAAACTCTTCGATATTCTTCTTAGTGGACACGAATGCCGGCTGGATTGGGGGCAATTCGAAGATATCGTCATCTTCATCCGAGCTGTCACTGGCGGGAGGCAGACTCATCGCTCAGTTCACGTCACACTGCTACGTTTGGAAGAATCCAGAGAAGTCTCCGACCGCGAACTTCGGGGGAGAGAACCGCGGTCCCGAAGGTGCTTCAACGGAGCGGTCGTGGCACAATGATGCTCCTGAGCTATCCTACGTCAGCTCAGTTCATCAAGCGTGGAAACAGTAAATGATCGGTATGATTCCCTGAGTGAAATTAACGTCACGGTTAACATGCTGGAGCCGAAATTCGTGTTCGCAGTCGTCGAGTTTTCACGGAGAAGGCATCTGAGTTTGCACGCCAAAGCGCCCTCGTATTGAACGGTTTCCGTTGTCAAGACAGCAGACACAAAGCTGCCCGGGACGGCGGGCAGACAGCGAACTGCCTTCTTCGTGGCACGCGTACGATTCCAGCACCTTCGAATTGATTTGTCGTCGGACGACCTTGGAGCGCCTTGATATCTTGCGCTGAGGCACTTCGGTTCAACCATCGTCGCGATTATAAATATTGGTAGCGCGGCTTCTCTTTGTTGAAGGCTGAACTCTTCAACTCGTAAACATTTCAACTCCGATGACCGACGTCCGAGCCTCTACGTCGACTCTGAAAGAATTTCCAGGTAGAATGACGAACGCCTCTCGATTCGATCAACGCGCGATGCTAGTATGAATGATATCTATGGATGTTACTCAGCTTTTGAGTTCCAAGCTCATGACAGTCGACAGAATTCTGGCTGGAAGCTTTGGTCGCCGCACTATGGAGTAAAGCGGCAAAATAAGTGGAAAAAAGTCATGTCGGGATTTCGATTACTTGAGTAGTGGGGTATGTTCTCCGATGGTGGAAGAGACGCGGGAGCAATAAATATTTTGAAGACGCGAAACGTTCCGGAAGGGGAGAGGGTCCTCAAAGTTTTTGTCGAGAGGGGTCGAGATTCCGACGTTCTTCTCAGGTGACACTGCATTCGAAAGAATTTCACAGGAAGCTTTCCAGAAATGGAACAGAATCGAAACAGTGAGTTACAACGCGTCCATGTCGACCCATCAGGGGCATTTCCGGAGCTTGATATGATCCTCAAATATTATTTCTCGGAATCTGAAATATTAGGATTTTCGCAGGCCCTACAATCACCGTTTCCCGGCGTCGCTTTTCCGAATTCTTCGCCGAAACGCTCATGACAATGCTATTGTCCGAACAGCGGGTCGAGAAGACCGATATCGTGTCTGTGTCGGACCCGAAACTACAGATCAGTAGGATTTGCGCAAAAATTCTTGCAAGATACGAGAAGACTGGTCGCAAAACGGACCAGTTATTGAAGATGTCGGGTACCTGGCTGGATGGAGAGCCGGTGAAGTTCTCAATCCAAGTGAAGGCTAACCCAACAACCCCGAAAACCGGCCGTCCTCGGAAGTGGATTCTCCGTGTGGTTACGGGGATTCAGATCCGGGGTCTCCATGAATTACGTCAAATTCTAAATCTTTTCCATCACTCTTAACCATCGATTCAGCTTATTTGAGATCAAAATTTCAGCGATTTGATTTATGACTGAATAAATTTCATACAAAACATCGTTATCTAGCAAGTTTGCGAGGTTGTGCTCGGTTTGCAGTCTGAACTCATCACTCGTCGATGACAACAGTGAAGAAACCCGAAACCAGCGAAAAAAAGTTTTTCCCACTTAAAAAGCCATTTTAGCCAAAGTGCGCCGTCGGAAAAGAACCGCAGCTGAGGTGTTTGGCTACATGTTAAAGCCTAGACTGCTTCAGAAGCGAAGAACTTGACTTGTTAACGAGACCCGAATCGAGGAACGGAACTCCACCCATACCGTAACCACGCTGTCTGATTAGGATGAGATGTGATTCTGCGTCTCTATATTGCTTCGCCCTAACTTGCTTCTTCTTCGAACGCCTCCGAGGTCAGGGATATATTCCGGGGCTGGCGCAGTTCGGAGAGTTGCTTGGGTCGAGGAGAGAGTTGGACGATGAAGTCGAAGCTCGTTCTGGGATGTCCGATTTCTTCCAAGGAGAGCACAGTTCCGCTATCTGTATTTCGGTTTCGAGGACCCTTCAACCCCTGAAAACATTCCGTAATGACAGTCGAACAATCACAGCGCTTTCGTGGTTGTTCATAGAAGGAACTCAGCGCTTGGTGATAACATGCTTCTTGAGAAGGCTTAACATGCTTCTTCCCCTGTCCAGAAAGGAAAGAGGGAATAGCTAAAGATGAGCCATGAACTCGAAAATGATTGGATTCGACCGACGAGCTGACCGATCGCAGGTTTGTACACGTGCCGCGGCAGCGACCTGTGCGGTGACTCGTCATCAGGAAAATGCTGCACTGCTACTGCTACTCGAGAAGAGAACGCTGAATATTTTTGTCCTAACGACCTGTTGCTGATAACCAATCATCACGTTAATTTCACCAGACAAAATACCATCGAATCTGTGCTACGCAGGCCGGAGAGCTCTTGGCCGTCCCGAAGTGCACTGAAAAATTCCCGCAGGAAACAGCTCACTGCAGTCCATTCCCCGCGTGAAAGGCGATCTTGACCGCGTGTGGATTGTTTTGGAGTTTCCATGCAGGTCCGCTCGCTTTCCCGAAGCTAGCGCGGACGAAATCGCGTTCGCATCGTGCCCGATCTTGTGCCTTGTGTTCCTTTGAGCATATCCAATGCTCACACCGTCAGTCGCGCTGAGTCCGTACTAACGGCTTGAACTGTGCTTGGACTCATCCCTGCGCGAAACTCGTTAGAACGAAGTAGCCGATTTTTTAGATATTGAGAAACTTTATACAAAACTCAAAGATTTTCGTTTTACATAATATGTATATATTATGCTTATCGGTAAGGCTTTCACAATTAACATACACCACCACCGCGGGATAACATCTATTTGTCAAAGTCCGTTCAACAAACTCAACATCTAAGGTCGAGTCCTAACCCTATGAAGGTCAGAATCACGCGATTCAGGGGTTGTTGGAATGCTTATCGAAGCAGTTTTCGAATTCATCCTTTTACATCAGTATGGTTCGTTTGGAATCAAAGGAGTATATCTTTCGATGAGTGTTCTCTCTTGAGTATTCAGAGATATAACAAGTTGCTGGTTCGATGATGCTGCTGCGGGTCGACAGAAAGCCGTCCAGGGAACTCGGTTCCCGGCTAAGTAGACTTTTTGCCTGTTCGCATTGACATGCGGTGCTTGATCAGTTATATGCTGGATCCGATATTCGCGCCGTCTCCATTGGCTCACGAACTCCGTGCTGTCTCCAAATATTTTCGCCATCTCCGTACTGATTCGAATCCTGATTCGTGAGCGTCCGCGAATATTTCCCATCGATTTCGCAACTTTTTGACTCACGCGAGCCCGTGGTCTGTCTCAACACGGCCCATTGGTATGGAATGGTCAAATGGGTTTGTCTACCATCAGCGCACCATCCTCGCAATAGGAATTTTTTCTACACCGCAGAACTCCATTCGTAGAAGCTCTTTGCGGAACTGGAAGCTGCCTTGATTGATGAACCAGTTCGAGGATGGTGGCCATTTCTTGCTAAATGGCGTTTGCGTCCCGTTCCGAACAGGATCTATTTCGGGCCCGGGTATCCTTCTGAGAATCACTGCTGGTGATGCTTTGAATCTCGGCGTCAGTTTGAGGAACGACGAGGAAGATGTTCGATTTTGAGTTATCCAGTGAAGTTAACGCAACCACTGCGCCTCCAGCCCCGCAGCAGCTGCCTCCTCCTCCGCCGCCTCCTTGATCTCGACAGAATCGATTGATATGACCTTCAGAACCGCTCAGTTGAGCTGAAACCGAGCGCATAGCTTTTCAGGAAACATGAGGAAATGCTCTGAATGAGAACGTTCGAAGAGTCATCAGGTAAAAGTGTTAAGTACTAACCATTACAGCAGAGAGTTCCCGTCGATCTACTGAGAGTAGAACTTTGACAGAAAGGCTGTCCTATGCGGTTGTGATGGCACATGATACTTTCTTTGGTGTTTTTACTTGGTTTGAATAGGGCAATGTACACTTTGGGAACGAACAGACAGAATATCTGAACAGTCCCTGAGAGATTCAACAAAAACGACAACGTTACTGCCCGTATGGCGTTGTTCGTCGAGAGCACAAACAGGGGCAGAAATGCGAGCCAGACAACGCATGTCGTATAGTTTGTGAAGGTCAAGTAGCGCGCTTCGTTGAAGCCATCCGGACATTTACGAGTTTTGAACGCGTACACAGTGCAGAAACCTGAAAAGAGTGAAGTGAACTCTTAGACGGGATCAGCAGTGAAGGAGCCGCGTAAAAATAGAACTCGGTATTCCACGCTACGTCACGAAGGAGGAAATCCACGGCCGAGCGCTGTGTAAGTTCCAGATGGCGAGGTTCTCTTGTACTCACACATTAGAATAAAGGGGTATACGAGTCCGATGAGATATTTGTGATCGTCCGATCTGGCGCAAATCAAAACACTCTCTTCTCGGGCGGGATAAATGTTCGTTGCGTCCGGTGGATCGTACATCAGCCATAGAACGTTCACTATCACCTCGACACTTACCTTAAAGGGAAGAACAAGTTTCAAACCCTCCAAATATGCATTATTTTCGGTAATTCGACGAGTCAATGATACATGTAACGATTTCCGGACCGATTTCGGATGGGCACCTAGTCGGGGCGAAAGCTCGGATTTGTAGCTGTGCACTCACCAACAACGCCGTAATTAACAGTTGAGAACGGGGAGATGTATATCGGATTTTGTGGGAGCGCCCTTTGGTTCCGTGAGCAAAGATTCTCGCTATACGCGAGGTCTTCGTGACTATCGCCGCGTAGCACGTTGTGTAGCAGAAACCTGGGACAAATTATCGCCTGTATCATATCCTATGTCGAGCTAGTTTTGAAAAGGCCGAATCCATACACGGGATCCGATATGGATTCTGCAAATCGTCGGCTCGGTATTGACGACTCACCCAGGAAGAATCTAGTGAGACCACAAGTTACAGCTGTCGGCTTCGCAACAATAACGAACGTCAATGAGAACGATAGGAAAATGCCGAATAACAGCAAGTAGGACAGTTCGCGTCCTGAGGCCTTGATGATCGGAGTGTCGGAGAATCGACGGAATACCAATGATATGTAAATGACGACAAGCATTCCTGGGAAACATTTTAACCGTTAGTATTGCGTGTGGTTGTATTCGACGAAGACGTTCCCAACATTTTCGATCTGGAAGAGCTACTGCAACCATTATCCGACACTCACCAATCGAAGCGAATGAGATTGAGCCGATAGCCCACGGATTGTTGTAATCGAGGAAGACCTCTTGAATTTTCTCGCAGCGAGTTTTCGATTCGTTCGGAAGGTAGCCCAACTCACATTCGGCACAATGATTCTCATCTTGAAGAAACTGATACTGACTGCAATTGCTGCAAATCCAACAGCATGTGTCGCCCTCGAGTTTGAGCATCACCTGAAAAAAGTTGATCATCAACAAACTGTAGCTCGAAACGCATTCCAATGAAAGTGACCATCAGGTGATTATTTAGAGAAAGTCTATGTTTGGCTAACCTGATCACTGCGACATTCTTCGGAGCAATATGACCGCGGGTAGCTAGGACTATCGTGTTTAAACTTCATTTCCTCGAGCTTGATTTCAAGGTGAGATTCCCCATCATCGCTGGCTGGAACAGAAATTCTGATTTCAGCTAACACCCCTACGCAGGACAAAGGCTCGTCAGAACAATCAACGATGACGACGTCATGTCGTGTGTCGTATAGTATCTCGGGAGTTCCTGGCGAGGTCCAGTGCTCACGGAATGCTTAATCTCCAGCCCTCCGCTCCGTAAATACCCACTCTGCCATCAGAGAATTACCAAGAGCTCAAAAGATGAATTACTCACGATCGTAAGAGCCGACCGGCTTCCACACGTACGAATGTTTACCGCTCTTGCCCCTAACCTTCTGAAAATTGATTATGGTGTACCTGGAATGCACAAATCAGTTCCCAGTTATCGGTCATTTCCGCATCGGGAGTGTTCAAATGAAGGATTGAAGAACATCGTGTTTGAGACGAAAATGAGGTCAGGTTGCATAGAAGCACAGCAGCAAGCGAACAGAGGAGCCTCTAGCAGGAGATGGATAATGTACGTCGCCACCTTCATGGGTGTCTACGCGCTGATATTCACCTGGGTGGGGCGTCTCCAGACGGCAAGAAGCGGAATGGTTTCTGGGATTCATCTTTGAAAGTAACGTTCTCCAGGGCCCCCTTTAGTTCGGAGCCATCGACAATCCTTTCCAGCATTTTCGGACAAAGGCCAGTCTGATTGTTACACCTAGGAGTATGCGAAGTTTTGATACCTCATTCAGAACATGAAAACGTGGAATACTCCGCTCAATTGGTAGTCATCAGATAGAGGTGAATTTCCAGCGGATGAGTGAAATCGCATGAACTAGAGTGATTCCCGCTAGTGAACTCTGTCCAATGTACCGATTGAGCGGAGCACACTGTATTCCGAACCGAAAATCTGATGAGCATGCCAACACACCATTTCCGTTGAGTGTTATGCAGTGCGTATGCGAAAGCGTAAGCTGCATCTCTCACGAAGTGAAGTCCCTTGAATTCGTCTGTTAGGATGGACGAGTTCGTAGCGCATGGAGTGGTGAAATTTCGATTGAATGGAGTGTCAGGAAAACCCTGGAGGCGACACTTCCAGAATTCCTCCCAATACTCAGCAAACCACGGATTCTCTGTATGCTCCGACGGGTTCAGCTTCCTGCGGCCAGAGTAGAACCTGCTTAACTTCGAGCTCATGAAATCATTGGTCACGATGACCCTGCCAGCGATCAATAGCCTTATTTGAATGTCCTCCTCTTCTGCTTTCTCTGATTCCCCTCAAGATCGTTCAAATTCTTGGAAACGTGGAAACGTCATCGATTAGACGGTGGGTCACTCGATTCAAGAAAATAGGCTATGGTGCATACTGAAACATACCTGAAATAGTTTCCGAAACCAGACAGAACTCTCTGCTTGGGGAGAACATTGATAGCTCCCTCGACTACCTGACGTTCTCCTTCAGTTTCAAAGAGCGTTTTCAAACCTCCCCAAGCATCGCTGCCGATCCACACAAACCGTCTAGAAGCACCCTTCCTATAAGCTGCTCTCATCAACTTCTTAGCAACTTGCTTATCCGAGAACAGAATCACCACTGCAACGGCAAATTATCCGTCAGCCTAGCGCAGTCTATGCGAGCGCCCATAGAGTCGAGAACTCAGACTGGGGCCGGGACAAGATTCGTCTTGAGCAGGTTTTGGTAACTAGATTGGGCGAGAAAATTGAGCGAACCTCGTGCGTTGCTTTTGTTCATGAGATTCTGTATGACTGTGTCGTATTTGGTATCGTTGACTTCCGCGTTTATCGACTGAGGATTTGAGAAACATATGTTGTACCGAGCGGCGACTTCTTGTAGTTTCTCATATCCCCGGTTGCCGTAGTCGGTATCGGAATAAACAATGGAGACGTACGTCCACCGGAACTGTCTGCAAGAGATGCCTTCGTTACGGTCAATTGTCATGCAGTGATGTTAACTTGATACACTCGAAAGGCTCGATCCAGAACGAAAAGCTCATCAGCATTCAGAGCGGATGCTCGCTGCACTCGAGACGGCCGAAAACAGCGCCAAAGCTCCGTTTCAAGCCGAGCTTGAGCGGCAATACATCCGCGAGGATCGCGACGTTTGGATTCAATGCCCTTCTTGCTCTTGTTCTTCTCGGTTTACGAGTCGAAAATACTCTCAACGATTTTCTTGGTATGATACGAGATCTTACTTCAGTATTTCCATGATAGCGAGCACTTGGTTCGTGTCGGATGGTACGGTTCGGAAGAAGTACTCGAACCTGCCTTTGTTCGACAATGTGGGACTCGTCGATTGGTAGCTGATCTATGGATTGAGCAATGTTAGTTCGAGACTCATTCGAAGTCCCTCAGCCTGATTCATAATTCTGGTTCCCGGGCTCGGGGGGTGCCAAGAGTGACCTATCCGCTTCAGGCTCACCTGAGGAACTCTAAACAGGCGCAACAGATTGGCAAGCTGAATAGAAACTGAACTTGATTGACCTCCAATTACGCCGACAACTCGGTCGAAAGAGCCGTTCCGATAGGTGGGTGCTGAGCCGTCGGAGCAGGTGAATTCGTCTTCAGCGTCGTATACATTTTTCCGCGCGATGAAACCTAGGGGCGAGAAATGATTAATGAGAACCGTGTTTCCAGGACACGTATCGTCTGTCCTTCGGAAGACAGATGGTTTACTCAATGGAAACACGATGAAATCTCTGAATGCTCGAATCGCCGTCCAGAGAGGGCACGGTGGTAAAAATTTCAAGGGACAACTGGGAGCGATAGGGGGCGCCATCAGGTCACGACTGAATGGGATGAGACTGAATGATCACCTTTGATGAAATCTAATGACTGTTCCAAGGCGTAGACACTGTTGTCGCACGAGTCCAGCGCTATAACCCCGAGTCGGATGCCTGGCAGGATCGAAGGGTCGTCATTAATTTTTTTGATTGTGTACAGCAACGCCTCGAGTTGCTGCACTCCTTCATCCTGGAAATGGGATAAACAACGGTGTCGTGACTGTTCTCGTGACTGGCGTCATCTTCCAACGAGTGAAATCAACTGACTTATTGTATTGTTGATTATATGTATTGTTCTGACCGAGGCAACATCTGATATTCACAGCATCCGAAGCGCTGAGCTTCAGGCATAAACACAAGAGAATCGATGTAATAAATTTCAGTCTCGTTGTACAAACCTCGATTTGTATTCGTCCGCACTCATAAGACGAATTGGCCTCGTGAATGGGGAAAAGGGCGCCAAGCATAATGTCTCCGGGAAGGTTCGCCGATCTTTGGAGGGGCCATTTTATAATGTCAGAGCCACGCGTCAACGTAAATGTGCCTAGGAAGACGACCACCCACCGCACGGAAACTGTTCGAAAGAACATTACCTGAGGCTCGCTGACGCCCGACAACTACCTGAAAATCAGAATGGAAGTCTTGATTCCTGACGAGTTTGTTTCCGTCCAGCCCAACCCTCGTGATGCTAGAACTCAAGATGATGGATTCCAGCTCTCAGCAGGCCTCGGAAGCTAGGGCAAAGTCATGGGGCCACAAGGGAGCCGGGAGAGGGCCGGGTTGCGGCCATCACCGACTGATCAACTCCTCGGCATCAGCCCTGAGCCCCCGGGAACAATGGGAAGAATACCGGACTCCCGTTACTGCAGAAAGAGAAGAAGTCGGGCCCGCGACGTGCCGCTCTTGATTTTTGCACCAGGAGCCGACATGTATGCGAAGTTCGATCACACCGACAACCGAATCAACTCGGAACGCGCAAAGCGCCGAAAACCGCTCGGCTATAATGTCCATGAAGTCTCTTCGGGAATCGGATCCTAGAATGGAGATAACTGAAGAACCGCCGCACAAAAGCAGTAAATTACAGGTGAGTACGGAGAATTCGCAGTGCTAGGACTGGGAAATATATGATTTTCTCGGATCGCTCCCATAGGCGATGTACACTGCGAGGAGCTCCTCCGAAGCTCGTATATCCGCTACCCTCAGCGTACAACCTGAACTTATTGACGAGCTCCCGTCAACTCGGCCACACTAAAACGTCATAAAGTAGGTCCGGTGTCGTAAACACGGAATTTCAAAGAATTCGGCTGCGTACTTATACGACTGCGAGATGTTTGGGCTCTTGGAGTTGAGCCTGGGAGGAGGATATGACGCCATGACTGAAACCTGTCAGCTGATTAAGAAAGTCCGGGTAAGGCTTCGCTCTTGAGGACCAATATCCGCTAGCCGTTCTCAAGGCCGGTCAAACCCGACAGAAACGCCATAGCCATGCGAATCTATTTCACGACTCACGCTCTGTGTCCATCCGTGCATCTATCGTTCTTCCGTGCTGTCGTTCGCAGTCTCATGCACTCAGGTCAGCGCGTGATCTCTCTAGCACCGACAGTGTCATTCGCCCGAGCTCACGCGAACGATCAACGTTGCATTCCTCGGAGCAATATCCCTTTTCCACGAATCCTCCACAAAATCGGGCGTCGAACAAACATACTAACGACCCGTCACACACACTATTGGGTTCCAGGGAGAACGGAAAGCCCATTCTGTTGTCCTAGCGAGCGAAACACGCAAGCCAAGAGATCATCGCGAGAGACGCTGCGGTGCATTCTCAAAGGAGACCGATACGTTCCATTCTAGATGTATTCCTCTGATTTCCAACCCGACCACAGTCTCCAGAATCCGAGAATTGATTTCCAGTTCTGAAGGATCCTCTGGATTTCGATGTCTGCATCGCGCGACCAGCGCCGAAATGGCACGTATTCGATGAAAAAACGGAAACGAGAGATGTGGTCTGTTTTTTAACGACAGAGAAAAGCGAACAAGTTGGATTGTCTGAGCGCGACACCATGACCCGCGCGTGTCACCAAGTTTGTCGTGAGTTGTTTTGAGCACGCATATTGGCGTGTGGCGTGCGAGCTCCAATACGTCAGTGTGGAGTGCTTGTTGACGGAACTGGAACCAGAGGGGCGGTAGGGCAGACGGAAGGCAAACCAAGCGAACGAGTGGAGGACCAGGTGACTTCACCCATACCACCATGCTGCAGTTCAACAGCATCGTGTTGTCCGGGCAGGCTGCGAGCGACGGCCACTGCCGTCGTCGTCGTCGACGCCGCCATCGCTAGATACACACGAACCGTGGTGGGAGAAAGAACACTGAAACGTGAGCCTTTCTGTGTCGGGTCAAGGCCAGCAGCGAGTGAGCAGTCCCCTAAAGATGCTACTGTAATATGCTAAATGCGTGTGCTTATATAATCGATCGGCTCCAACACTTTCAAGTTCGGAAACTTGCCCCTGTAACGCTGTCTGATCGATGATATCGCGACAACAGAGCTATCGATCGTCGTCGATAACTCCGTCGAGTCCGTCGATGGCAGCCACTGAAGCTCTTGGGATTCGGATATCCCGACACTAAGTCGGGATCGGGCCCAAGTCTCGAAGAATGAATCCGCTCGGTATCGAGAGGCAAAAATGATTCCGTGACGCGCAGAAACATCCGAATGTTGTTATTCAGTTTTGAGGAGAAGCCGTAGCGAGAGACGAAAGGACGCCGATTGTGTACCGGCCGATATCCGCTCAAATCCGCGAGGTTGCAGTTCTGCGTGACGTCTTTCCCTCGCCTTGAATGCTTGGCCTGGCAGAATGAACATCAAAGCGGCTTACGATTGCACGCTGACCGAACGCGGACCGAACGCTGTCTGTACGCGAGAGATGGTCACGTTGTTGTGAGCCAAGAAGAGAGACGGACTCTTCGTCATCGTCGTCGACTGCGTTGTCATCTTTGCCGCTTGCCTCGAGGTATAGGCTTATGGACGTTTGCTCGCCCGGCCGAGCTGCGGTCCCTCCGCTCCCCATCTGTCCTACTCCCCTGTACCCCTTGGCTCCAATCCGAAACCCCGCAGTCTGATGGGCCGATCGTGCCATCTAATTTATGAAGCAGCCTTACGAAGCGGCCTCCGCACCATATAACACAGAAAGTTTTACCGTGAGCCGTCCTCTGAGGGAATGGCGTCAACTTGCCCTCTATATTAGAGCCTAGTTGAGGGTAGGTCGGTCGGGCGGGCTGGCTGACTGGCTCGCTTGCCTCGGATCAGCCGGCATCGACAGGAACTGCAAGAGGAAACACAAACGAGCAGCGCACACAGAGACACACCTCTGGCTTCGATATCATTCGAAAGGTGGATCGGAACGGCTCCGAACGACGTTGTCATCCGAATCAAACCTCCGAGGTCTGATTTGTGTTTCTAAAAATTCCTGCGGCAACTGTTGATGAGACCATGAGAACTGTTTTCACTTTCCTTCGCAGCTGGATCCGTTGGCCACAAGCCGTCAAATCGTCGCGCAAAGGGTTTATATGAGGGAATTCACGATTTTTTCCCCAATCGCCCTGGCCAAACGCTTCTGCTACGCACGACGACGATCCGAGAGTATTGCCCTCGCTTCGCTCGCAGGCAGACCGAAAAACGGACTTTGCCGAATAGAGAACAACAAGAGGTGTTTTACAGGTCACCGGTTGTTTGGCGGCGGGCGGTGGCCTCTTCTCACTCAGGCGGCGATTAATGGAGATCGTTACTGCGCCATAAAACTGCGCTGATCTTCAATGCTTGAGGGTGAACGCGATCTAGAGTTTCATTCGGAGCTTCTCCGAGCTTCACACGGACCGCCGCGCCCGCCGGCAGCTTTGAATGATAGTTAACACCACCGAGCAGGAAACAATGCCTATGATCCCACAGTGGTTCAGTATGAATGAAGATCGACTTGAATTTCCGGGAAGTCAAAACGAATCCGGGGAGCATAGTTGGTCAAAGAATGAGATGTGAAGTTGTACATTGTGATATTCGAGCCCTAAACGGCGCATTATGATCTCGACACGCGCTGCAAGTGATCAATCGCGTTGGTTCATCCGCTTCACAAACATTTCACCTAACACGATCGGGTAGCGTACACAAAAGATCTGAGTTTGCGAAATTGTTTCCGTTGACGCGTGTCAAATACAGAAAGTCATCTCGTCGCTCTTGTTTGATATCAATACGCGCGACAGATTCGCATCTCATGCCGAGGAAATACATATTCTTGCGTCTGGATTGTGAGTCCCGTGCCCCCACAACCCGTAGACTACGGCCCATCAAACAGATTTAGATGCGGCAGCTCAAAATAATACGATAGAATACAGTTCCGCCGTCTCGCAGGGCTGCCGCAATGCCTTTCTTCTCCCATTTCCGCAGATGGGTGCGCAGTGAAATTTTGGAATGCCCGAGACACGATGAGCCTTCGAACAAAGTCGATGAAAATTCCTTACAGTCAATTAATTCCCACATTTCTTTCACTGAGTTCAACGCTGACGTCAGCGAGCTCTATAACAGCTCAAGTCGTCGACATCTTCGGCCAGCTGGGTTTTCAAGCCGACCCACGGATGGAGTCGAGTTCCTCCCGTCGGCGTTGTGATGAGGTAACTCATCGTAAAAAGCGACTCAACCGCAAAGTGACCTTTACGGAACACAAACCAGGATAAATACCGACTTTCAACGCGGCTCCAGGCTTTGTTGGTTTGTAGCAAAGCTGATCCTACAGGGATCGGATCAGACTCCCGAGCATAAGTCAAGAAATACAATGTTCTGAAACAGCCGCTTGAACCTTCCGCGCGCCTCGAGCGACTCCACGTTTCCATTGAGCACCCGTGACGGATTGGAAACGAGAACTTCTTGAAACGAATGCCCGGAGTCATGTCCCAACTGTATGCCGAATCAAGGCTGGCTCTTGGAGTTCATTTGGAACTGCGCCCTCGCGTTTACCTGATCTAATTTCTGCGGCTATCGCTCAACTCACGGCTCGCTCGAGCGCTCTCTCTCTCTCCTGTAAGGCACTAGAGTTTACACAAAACGTTGCTGTCATCAACCTTGTTGTTTCTCAGTCATTAGTTGATTGGCGACCCTTGGGTTTTTCCGTACCACGGCAAGCAGCACACCACCGTCTTTCGAGTGAGGATCGCGAATCAATCAGGCGACTCCGGAAGATCCAATGGAATCATCGATCAATATGAGTGTGTCCGTCTGTGTGTCTGAGTATTGCTTCTTGGTTGGTTGGTTGGTTGGACAGCGAATCTCTCTGACCCACCGTCCCGTTTCGTCCGCCTGCTCGATGGTCTCTCAGTAAGCAATTCGCGGTGTCTTCGCACTCACTCGGCTAGGCTTTTCCCCTACCGTTCCCCTGCAGACAACCAACCGCGCGATAACGAACACAGCTGGTGGAACACCGAGCCGATTCGGAATCCAGCTTTGGAAATTTTGGTCCGGAATCGGGACGGGAATCATTTCCAAAAAACGCAAAACTTTCTCTCTCCTAAGACCGAGACATCTCGCGCGATATCGAGAGAGTTCGAAACAGCGCAGGATGGTTGAGGACTTGCCTTAGATCACGCTCGCTTCGCCATTCGTCACTAGTTTGGGCTGGATGTACGGCGACGACAACGACAACAACACCGAAGTCGAGGACATGCTATACGATCCTGCGGGAGGCGTCGTTCTTAATCAAGAAAGGCCGCGAGAAACCCGGCATCGGAGGGCGTCCTCACCCGCCATGCTCTCCGACAGCTACCCTTCCCCAGGAAGGAGCTGGGAAATGGAACCTGTTGACCAAGTGCGGTGGAACTTCGCTCTCTGTACTCACCGCTCTCACCAAGAAGTTCCGATCCTCGGGTATTCACTGAATGAACGTTTTGAAGAGCCGCATGATGTTGGGTATGCTGGTCAGGTTGACGAACGAACTCAAAAAATGTAGGAAAGCAACCTCGCAGGTTCTAGAAGCGTGGACGGAGCGCTGATGGCTTACGTTTCTCGACGAGCTTCCTGTTCTCAGCTTCCCTGAATCGTGGTCAATCCTTTCGCGGACTCTCGTGATTCCGTCTCGAAGAGAGCTTCTCGCGGGAAACAACTACTGTTGACCAAAGAAGATCAAGTCGTAAAACCGAAATGAGCGTCCAAAGTTTAGGAAACTGATACCTCCCACTCACCGCGTCGACCGGCTGTAAAACTCGATCAGACCCAATCGAGAGATCATTATGAAAAGATGTGAGGCTGAGTTGGCGCCGACTTCTCCTGATAGAGAAGGATTTAAAGCGGCGCTCGAGGATGTGGAGGGCTGCATTTCAGCGACTTTGAGGTGGAGCTCACGATGCTGCCGCTTTCCCGCACAGAATCCCACGAAATCACTTGTGAATGAGAGTCAGGACACACCAGAAGAGTATCTCGGGTTGGGATTTCCACCGGCTTTCTAAACAAGATCAATCTCCGTCCTGGATCAATTCTCATGAAACCTCTCAACGTGGTGAGAAATGTTTCTCCCAATTTTCAACAAGAAACGATCCCGGCGGGCGCCATCTCAG